>OY720677.1:12371390-12992725 GCA_963170755.1 Amphimallon solstitiale
CCCCAAGTACAAAGAAAATAAAGAAATCGAAATGATGATGATGCTTACGGCAGTATCTCAGCATTCGAACAGTCAGCAAATTACGTCTTGTTTTGACCAAAAAATTGCCTTATCTTATCAAGGCCACTACATTTTGGCCGCCATCTTACTTTTCTAACTTTGAAACGCTCTGTATATTCATATTTGACTGCTACGTCACCGAGTACCATGCTGTATATGTATTTAATCTTGGCCGCCATCTTGGATTCGCCATCTTGCTTTCTGATTTTTGAAACGCCATTTTAAAAATTTTGGCGGCCATCTTGGATTCGCCATCTTACTTTTTCTAATTTTGAAACACCATTTGAAAATTTTGGCAGCCATCTTGGATTCGCCATCTTGCTTTTTCTAATTTTTTAAACACCATTTGAAAATTTTGGCGGCCATCTTGGATTCGCCATCTTGCTTTCTGACTTTTGAAACGCCCTGTATATTAATATTTGACTGCTACGTCACCGAGTACCATGTTGTATATGTATTTAATTTTGGCGGCCATCTTGGATTCGTCATCTTGCTTTTCTAATTTTTGAAACGCCATTTTAAAATTTTGGCGGCCATCTTGGATTCGCCATCTTGCTTTTTCTAACCCTGTATACGTCACAAAGTACCATACTGTATATGTATTTATAATTTTGAGACACCCTGCATATTGATTTTGCGCGCCGACCACAGCGCCATCTGCAAATACACGGTGGCCGCGTTCGGAACTAACGTGATGGGCGAGGGGGGGTGAGGTGGAGTAAGTTGAGAGGGGGAGGAGGATCCAGAACCCGCGAATCTACCCTACTCCCGGTCTGTTTTTCAGTTGTACTTGAAGGGCATTTTTACAGCATCTGAAAAAAAGAAGAATAATTATTATGAATTTCGGGTAATACCAACCGGGCTCGGGTAAGACCGACCAGCTGCTGCCGGTTTTACCCGAAAATGCATGCGTTTAAAAATAAATCACCACGGAATTATCAGAAAAATGAGGTTATGTCTCCATGCGGTTTCTGCATAACAAATGCTCAAGCTAATAAATGTCATACAGATATAGGGGAAAAATCACTTATTTTCGGAATACTTACCTATTTTAGAACTCAAAACAGATATAACGATTCACGTGGAAATATGTTTTAACGCACAAAATTCCACAAAGCTCAATCACGGCGTCACCGGCACTTGTGCTCGACAGTCTGGCCGTATATCCATCTGCGGCGTTGTATTACACTGCAGTTGGCGCGCAATTTGAAATTAAATCGCCTGGTTGGTCTTACCCACCTGGTCGGTATTCCCCATATTCTCCCTAGTAGGGAAAGAAGTGATGTAGATTATAACGGGTGGGGCATAATGGAGGGGCGTTTTTGATATAACAATAACTCTCCTGTTTTTGAACTAAAAAAAATGTATTAAAAAAAAAATTGAAGTTTACAGATTACCATTTAACAACTAAAATGTGAATTTATGTTTTGAAAATAATGTCAGGCAGATGACCGTTTTCGTCAATGCACTGCTGTAGTCGTTCCTCAAAGTTCCGCATCACCCTCGCACACAAGTGGATGTCAATTGCCCTAATTTGTGCTGTGATTGCTTCTTTCAACTCTTGCAGATTTCGAGGCTTATCGGCATAAAGTTTTGCTTTTAGGTGTCCCCATAAAAAATAATCAGCAGCCGAGAGATCAGGGGAACGAGGGGGCCATGGCACATCACCGAAGCGGGAGATAACTTGTCCAGGGAAAATGCGACGCACAACTTCCATCGAGGCTCTGGCTGTATGTGCCGTGGCACCGTCTTGTTGGAACCAAACATTTCTTGTATCGATTCCTCGTCGTCGCAATTCTGGAATGAAAAAGTTTTCTAACGTAGCAATATACCGCTCGGAGTTTACAGTTGCGGTTGCTCCTTGTGCATTCGCGAAGAAATAAGGGCCGATTACTCCAAAACGGCTCACGGCACACCAAACGGTGACTTTTTCACTGTGAAGCGGGCGTTGATGTAGTTGACGGGGGTTTTCTGCTGCCCAATATCGGCAGTTCTGCTTGTTAACAGAACCGCACAAGTGAAAATGAGCCCCATCGCTCATCATTATTACAGGTTCATTTTCATCAGCAAAAATCATTTGCATTCTTTCAGCGAATATCTGGCGTTGAGCAAAATCTCCTTCATTTAGTTGTTGGACAACCATGAGCTTATAGGGGTGGAAGTGGAGGTCTTTGTGTAAAATTCTGCAAAGTGTTCGACAACTCATTCGAACTGCTGCAGCCCGTTTTCGGACAGAACGCTGTGGACTTTGAATTACTGCTTGTCTCACCATTCCTACGGCAGCTGGTGTCCTTACACTTCGGGGACGGCCTTTAGGTTTTGGATTAATTGCTGATGCCGTCGTTCTAAAATTTTGTACCCATCTGTTGATTGTGTCACGTTTAGGAACTGAACCGTTACGACCGATATTGAAGCGTCGACGAAAGGGCCGCTGCACAACAATAACGGACTCGCCCGATTTTAAATACTCCTCAACTGCGAACGCGCGATGTTCTCTTGTCCAGATAACCATTGTGACTAACAAACGGTAAGCTTGCCTGAATCGAACGATGTCAACCGCGGCCCTCTACCCCCACCCGTTCCCGTGTACTAGCCGCTCTAAAAACACCCCTCCATTATGCCCCACCCTGTATTATAAAATGGGTCCGCATAAACAATCTAAACAAGGCACAATTCATGTTAGCAGAATTTTACCATAGAATGATGTAGCCTCACACCCATCCACAAGGGCCTCCACTTTAGGTAACGAATATTTACACATAACATCATCACGAAGTGCAGGAAAATATATTTAATTGTTTCAATATTTGTAAAGAAAAATCTTAATTTCAATTAAACAAACACAAACAATGATTATTATGCTATTGCTACCTAACATTCAGGAGTACAATGAGACAAATGATGCCTTTTACATGTGCGTGCATCTACTTATTACTTTTCATATCTCTAGTCGTTCTTGCTGGCTTCCCACGGCCCGTGATATTGTGGGCCAGCTCGCGCCAGCTCGCGCCAACAGGCCGTGAGAAGGGTGCCGTCCGAGGTGGCGCGAGCATATCCGTCGAGAGTCGGTAACTTCAAAAGCCCGTGACTGGCGCGACAACATGTCACTGCCTGTTTATTTGTATTTTGACCGTGCTATAGTATTGACGTCCGTATTTCCAAAAATATGAACTGGACAAACGAAACTATTTTCGAATTTTTAAGTTATTATGAAAAAGAAACTTCTTTGTGGAGTACTAAAAGTGCAGATCACAAAAATCGCAATGACCAGCAGGATTCATGGGCTAGAATCCAAAGGCAAATGAAGAAAGATATCACAATTAAAGGACTTAAAAAAGGGATAATTTAATGTCCACATACAGGAAGATTCGTACGAAAATTAAAGAATCTATGAAGACCGGCAGTGGAGCAACCGAAATATTTAAGAGCGATTGGCCATTTTACAATGTACCAGCGTCTTTTCTTTTTCTTTTTTTGTTTATTTAGTAAATAATATCCACTAAATAGCACAAAAGTGGCTGCAGCAACAGTGCTTTCTTCACGCGACATTATGGAAATGTTAAAAATTGGGTCTACACGTGCCGTGGGAAGGGTGTTGCCCGAGGTGGTCCAGGCTCGCCCGTGGCCCGTGCTTGTCCTCACAAATCGGTTCGGCGCGGGCTGGCCTGTAATATCACGGGCCGTGGGTGCCACCTTTAGTAAAGCCAAGAGTATAGCTGATTTGACACTTCTAACTGTTATACCGTTACACAGATATAGGTATACAATGTGTTGCAATTTATTATATAACTCCTCCCTGCTTAAGCTCAAAAAATAAAGCTTCATTGAGCCTTTTATTTTGAGTAATAATTCATTGTGAAGGAACAGTTATCTCTTCACTAATTTGCTTCTGTTTATTAACATTATTTATGATATTTTCTATTCTTTATAACATATTTTAATACAATACATATAATTATTATTAACAGTACAAATACAACGATAATATTTAATATACCAATCCATGTAGTGTGGGTTCATACTTATTTTCACAAGATTTACATTTTGCAGTGATTCTGAAATTGTTTTTATATGATTTAATTGCTTAAAGTCTATAGATTTTAATTTCACTGGTTCCGCTCGCACTACTTCGGATGTGTTTAACTGCATTAGCCCTGAAGTTCAAACATTAATTCCTCATGTTGGCTTTCTTCTTTTTCGAAGTATTAATCTCGATCGGTTCTGGACCATTGATACGATGACTGGATATTGCAGTTTGTACAATCCATTATCTTCTCCATATCATCTAACTGTTGCAGGTTCAACGAGAACTACAACATTAATTTTAACATGCATTGTACTGCAAGTGTTGGTTCCATTCTTTATTATATCCATTAAACAGTGTTGTTTTCGATGAATGAACCTTCTGTTTACAATAATAGAAATCTTCTATCTCTGGACACTCTTCATTTGACATCCAATAATGGTTTGTGTTGAACATTAAATAAGGATGTTCGGATATTATTATTTCGTTGTGGACAGGAACTTCGAAATTTCAGCCGGTCTGTGGTTCAACCTTCTCCAGGTACGCCCTGTAAGATGGTTACAGTGGTGGGTTTGCAATAACGATTCGCAGACACAGGGTTGCTACACAGTATTATCCTGTGTATTACCGTGTCTACTGCTTTATTGGCCTCCGTAGAGTAATAGGTCATTGGGGATATGCTACACTAGGCTTTATAGGGCTGTCATTGTTGGGCACCACATACAGCACTTTATGGTTATGGGTGTTGACTAATTTTCTGAAGGCTCTACGTGTGGAGGCCGTGCGTGCCAACGTAAAGTCCCAGATTTCGTAGTGAAACATGCGCCAAGCTAATCATCCAAGGGTTCTGCCCTTACAGATTTCATTAAAACGTGCCTATTTACCTGCAGGGAAACCGGGGAGAGCTACAATTACATCACCAAATTACCGAATAATAGAGTACTAATAACTCACAACCAGTTAATGTTACGTGTTCCTCAAACTTGGACCTTCCAAATAAGCGAGAACATCGGACTCCTAGATATCCAAATGCCATATGGATGCACCTTATCCTATGGGAATCGTGTCATAAAACCAGGGTATCCATGCATTAACGAAAGAAAATCACCGGAAGTCCACGCGGTATTACCAGCAGCCTGGAGTTCCATTCAAAGTATCAGGATGCCAGCCTATGATGAAAACTCACCCGAGTTCACCAGCATTGACGAGTGCTTAAACAAAAAATGGAAAAAACACAGCAGCAACTATATGCAATTTTTAAATATTATTGCTATTACCTTATGTGTTTTGTACTTGTAAGCCCACAAGTATTCGTAGCTATACGGCGCAGACGATCCTCAAACATGAGGCAATGACCGGTGGTTCTAGGAAGTAAAGTAAGTTCCTTCCGTCTCCACTTCGACTATAGCGACCTCTTTTATGAACAATGTTTGTTTGCTTTTGTGACAATATACGACACAGTGAATGATTTAAAAAAAATACTACTATTATTTAATAATGAACATCGTATATTTTTAAGCTTACAAAGAAACATTTACATTTTCAATAAAAAAAAAAACTATTTAAAGTACATATAGTAATATGTATATGTATTGGGAATTCATTGCGGTTGCGACGGTGGTTATGCTAAAAGCATCCATTCTAATCTCAAATAATATAGTGTTTCCCCTTCTAGGGCGTCTAAAGGCGTCTGTTTTGGGGCCAAAGGCATCCTAGGTCGCTGACCTATCGGCCGCGAGGGTATGTTTTCTCGAGTCACGGTGCCCACGTTTCTATTATACTCTCTCGACCCACTGAAGTTCTCGCTAAATGGATTCTTGGCACTCCTTATGCTCTGTCTAGGTGGTCTGGAAAGTGTTGACACGGACCGAGTGTGTCGGAAGAGAAGAAAGAAATTTATGATGGACTAGCTTCAAATGTTTAGGCGAGATTGTCTTCATGAGAAAATACATATGCCTATGATATAAAAATTGTATTCGATAATGGACCACCATGTTTCTCTCTCCATATATTAATAGTTGATAAAGCAGTTTTACAATATCTGCATTCTTAAACTGTTTATTATAACTATTTCATTATCAGCATTGAAATGAACAATGGAACACCATGTTTCGCTCGAAAGCAAAGTAATTTAAGCGCTTTCCATATATTAACCCTGGAACATCATAGTTATTTTTTGAGACATGAACTTCGCACTCGGGTCTCAGAAACCTAAAGGCATTTTTTAGCAAAAAAATACAAAATGTAAATATTTTATGATTTTGGGATATTATCTATTCTTAATAGAAAGCGTACAAGAAATTCAGTCATAGTGTTTTATTTTATAAGGAGTAAAGTAAAAAATTACAATGTTTCTACCGTCAAACATAAACATTTTTACCAAAACAAATAAACATAAAATTCAAACTAACTGCTGTAAATGTAACTCAATGATAATACTTGTAACAAAAAAATAACCTCTTTTGGCACTATCAGTCTTAGTTATTCTTAGCCAGGTCCTCAGTTTTCTAGATTTTGATGTTCGCATTCACAGCACAAGCTCTATGCTCCATGCAATATGCTCTACGACAAACAGAACATGCAAAACTTGTTTTCCTATCTTTTTCTTTCGCACAAAAGGAACATATAGCTTTTTTTGTCAAATTGACTTCATTTTGCGACGGGGTAACTTCAATTTCGAGAATTTCGTTGTAAATTAGCAACGGTGAAACGTTCTCGTAAATGTGGTTCAATTAGAACCATTCCTAACTGCTTTAGGAAAGTTTTTCGATTATTGTTTCTATTTTCCTTCCATTGCGGATTTGAGAGAGAAAATAAAACCATTGCGTTTATACCAGTAGCATCAAGAATATTGAAGAAAATTCGTAGGGGCCAACGTCTGGTTTTCCGCGAAGTAATGTACGAATGGCAAAGCTGGTCAAACGTAACTGTTCCTCCCTTGGTCTCGTTATATGAATGTATAATATTGGGCTTTCCAGTAACGTCATTTACGAAAGCGTCCGAATGCGATGTTGACAGCAAAAATACAATTTTGTTTTGTTTAGGAGTGTAAGAAACAAGTGTCTTATTTCTGTCAAAAGCAAATAGCGACGTACCCACTTCTTTTTTCTTGAGAAAAGCAGGAGGTAGTTCTGTCTTGTTTTTTCTTAGGGTCCCAAGAAGAGTTTGTAGTGTATGCCTTGACAGCAATTATGTAATACACAATATCATATCTTATTATAATACTAGATCATGTCTATTGCATATCCGGACTGTCTGTTGTCGCATAGAAGCACGTACGAAGCTAATGCTTACGCTGCAATCGGACAGACGCCGAGATGACAACAGACAGATACATATATATAGGTACATACACATCATCATCATGATAATAAGGTAAAACAGGGAGAGATGACGCACCTTTTGGAAAATGCGTCGGAAATCTACTGTTTTGAACTGAACGTGGTCCTAAAATCATAAATAATGCTTGAGGTATTAAACGTTTATTGCATAACATCAACATAAAAAAAACTCAAACATTTTTCAAAAATAAAATAAAATACAAAATTTTGATTTTGGCAATCTCTCCCGCGTCCCATGGGTGAGACGACGCATTGGGTGTGGGAGAGATTGTTAATAGGGGCTCAACATTACATGGTTACTTTTCGGCAATTGTTTTCTTGCCACAGGGCATACAGTAGTTTTTAAAGGATGTGCACGTGTCATGAAGCCTCCTGCGGCACTCCACGCATTGAATCCATTCGGCTGTCGATTTGGTATTCTCGTAGCGCTCCAAACATCCTACGCATTCATTTTCGTCAAAAGTTTCGTCGTCTGTCGAATCGTTTGTAGGAAACGCACCATCTTTTTTAGAGGAGCAACTTACCAAACGTCGTTTTGCAGCGTTTATTCTAGCAAGGTTGTTTGTCACCAACTTCTTGTGTATATTTTCGTCTGTCTTCTGTGATGACAGACAAAAACATACACAAGAAGTTGAAATTGAAATGACATTTTATTCTTCTTACGGTTTTCTACTTTTTCCCTCTTCAATCTTTTTTCTTTCTTATCTGCAATAAATGATTAATCAGTCAAGTTTTGCGCAGACTGTTTTCTTCGTTTGGTTTGCTTGTTGGTTCTGAGGACGAACTAACGAAATTTCATCCAGAATTTTACTAGGTGTCCAATCATCCACACCAAACGAAGAAGCGCTTGTCGAAAATTCCAGTTACGGAAAACCCTGAAGCTCCAGTCCGGCTAGTTGTTGCGCGAGTCCACGCTGTAGCAAGCAGGGCACCAAAATGTCTACGCTCAATCTTCTTTTGGAGATTGGCTCTAATGAATTCATCACATGCATTTTTAAAATATGTTTTGAGAGGCTTAAAAACGCACGGTCTAACGGTTGAAGAAAGTGCGTGGTGTGACTGGGCAAACACAGCAATATAACGTCATTTTGAACCGCAGTCTCCAACATCTTGTAAGAGCTCATATGCGATCCATGGCCATCTAAGATTAAGAGGCATTTTCCAGCAGGCTTTCTTGGTAAAAAATGGGTTAGAAACCAGTCCATAAATAGATCTTCGCAAATGTAAGCGGACTCCCGTCTCATTTTGATCACCGATCCTGGTGGCATGTTCTCTTGCCAAATTTGTTGCAAGTTGACACCCTTGAAGATGCAGTACGGCGGCATAAAATTTCCCTCTGCGTTGCAACATGCCACTACTGTTATGGTCTCACCTCGTTCTTGCGATGTAACTCCATGGACGTCTTTACTGCCTTTCACAGCTACAACTTTACCAGGTAGATTGTTTAATTGAAGCCCTGATTCGTCCATATTGAAAATGTTTAGAGGTTTATCATGAAGGCCATTCTCTGTGAGTATTTTCGTCAAAAGCTCAACATATTTTTTCACCTCTTCTTTGTTCATACCTTCGGCTCGGGATATGGACACACCTTCGGCCTTTCGAATGCTTAAAGTGGGATTTCTTTTTAAAAATAGCTTGAGCGAATCAGCACCAGCCATCTTTTTATCTTTATTAAATCGATTTTGTAGACCCATAGATTGTGCTAGATTATAAGCTATCACCTTCAAATTTTTGGACGTAGGCGCGAAACCAGAGGCCTGTAGTTTTTGAATATGGTTACATAGCTTTCTTTCTCCATCTTCGCCCAAAAAGGATGCCCCTCCCATACTGCTACCTTTGATGAATTTTCGTTTTTCTAAGCGTGCACGTAGTGTCCTATCAGGGATGTTGTTATTGCGAACGGCTTGTCTGATGGGGACCTTATCTTGAAGCACAGCGTTCACTGCTCTCGCCAAGTCCTCCTGTGTCCATTTCCCCCTTGTACTCTTACGACTACTGTAAAAAGTCGGAATTTTGGGTCTGAAAATAAAAAACTATTGTGCGTCATCTGTCTCGAAACGTCATGCGTCATCTCTCCTAAACCCATGGGATAGATGACGCACCTGTTTAGGTTACAACAAATTCCGAGAGATGGCGTTAGCTTAGTGAATATAGCTTTTATAATAACCCAACTTCGAACTACATTCGTCAGAACGTCGACTTTTAGCAGATTTCTAATAAACAGTGGATCAAACTAAATACCTTGCAAACTTTTTCGGTACTTACCAACTATATATCACCAAATATCTTGTAAGTATATCGCACTTTCAACACGATTTTTCACGAACGGCAAGAGTAAACCGCCTGCATGCGCCTATCTTGGGCAACTGGCGCCGCGTGCACCGAAATCGCGAATTATCGGACTGCGTCGTCTCTCCCGCCGCGTCATGTCTCCCTGTTTTGCTTTAGAATTAACCTAACCGTCTTTCAATAAAGAAGTATATAACTCTACTACTTGTATTATTTTCACGACGAACCAAAGGAACCCCTGTGGTTCCGCCACATGGCGATCCTGCCAGGATATTTATGTCCCTCATGTAATTATGGTAATCTATTTCATTTATAAATCTTTCCTTTTTTATATCCATTATAAGACTTTTTTTAATGTAAACTTCTTCTTCGTTATGTATTTCTTCTTCTAAGTCTTCTACTTTTCGCCTTCTTCTAATTTTTCTTTATGTTTTATTAGTACTTCCTCATTTTGTTTGAACTCTTTTTCATATGTTTCTAAATCGGTATTGTTCTTAATTATGTTTTGGACTAAGTTTGTTGCATTTGTAGATATATTTGGTAGATGTGTTTTTAAATGTGAGTACATGTTTCCTGTTAGTAGTTTCTCTTCACAGAAAGCACATGTCACGCTTGGAGGAGAAAATGAAGAAGCTGCCATAATAAACGTCGACACGGCTGAAGATTGACGATCGCACACTATTCTGACTATACGTTCACAAATGGATAAACGTCGACACGGCTGAAGATTGACGATCGCACACTATTCTGACTATACGTTCACAAATGGCGTACAATACAAAGCTTCCTCCGAGCGTGCCCGTTTAATCATGGAAGCAGGAACATTTTAATCAGTGCAAGATGCTATTTCAAAATTTGTTAATACAAATACGGAAACCACTAGCTCCAATGTTTTATATGTCAGACATAACCGTAGACACCCTACTGCCCGTATAAATAATCATAGTCGCGGAAGACACTATACTACTTATACGTACAATAGTGGTAACAATAACAATAGTCGATTTCAAAATCGTAGACAAAGAGGTAATAATTTTCAATCGTATCGGGGCAATATTCGCTGTCGTCAATTTATAAATATTAGACTACCGTAAAATGGGGTGGTTTTATGCCACTTTTTATGGTTTTCAAAGAATTTCGGACAATTATAGACACCAAAAAGGTTTGTAAAAATTAACAATATACTTTGAACCTTTGGTTACTAAATTGTGTAAAAAAGACTTAGAAATTTCCATTCGTTTTCTAACATTATTTATAACAATTGGCACAATTTCCCCCCCATAGGATGGGGTGGCTTTATGCCAGCTACTTGTTTACCGTTTTAGCACAATGCCGCCTATTTACAGGCTGAAAATGTGCCAGGCCCATATTATAGTGAAACTGTATGGTATGGGTGACATGGCCCAATTTCACCCCAATTAGTTTTATCTCTGTTATTTTTGTGGTAAAATCTCGCCCCAAATAAAAGGTTTAATGAAAAAAATTTTGTATTTATAAAATATAACAAAAACTAGATATTCTTACAAACAAAAATAAAACAAAAGAACAGCCAATTCTCACATAGAATAATAACTAATAAAGATAATTAAGCGTATAAATCCATATCGGGAACTCAAAAAATTTCTCTTCTGCCGATCTGAATTGGAGAGTTGATTTTTTTCCTGACGATATCTGCGTGATCGTAAAACAGCACATCTTTTTCTCAGGCCATTTCCAATTGTTGCCGCATTTACTCATGGCACTGACGGAAATCCCGTTGTCTTCTATGGCGGTAATCACACCTGGAAAGAAATTTTCGTCATATCGAATTATTGCATAGTTTCCGACATGCAGCGGTTCCTCATTTTCAAGAACTTCCAATGTTTGTGACTCATTAACAGAATGGTTATCAGATTCGGACGTAGGGGATGTACTACTTTCTCTGTATAATAATTTATCAGAATCTTCGTTTGTTTCGGAAAGTTTCTTTTTCCGAGGTAGCTTCAGCTTTTTGCTTGGATTTTTAGAACCCGTCGAAGTAGATGGAATGGGTTCTGGACCGTCTGTGTTTCCTGTGGTGGCGTAATTTTGGACTGGATTTGCAATATCTGCAGCACTTATACTTTTCCCAGGAACTACATTGACCCTTTATGTCCGACGAGAAGCAGTAAGGGCTTCTCTTTTCTTTTGCAACTGTTCTAGAAAACTTTCGCCGAGAGCATTTTTTATTTCCGCCTTTTCATTTTCGAGAACTTCATTTGGAAGGCGACTCAAAACAACGTCGCGATTTTGTAGATAAATACCACATTTTCTAAATCCAGATGGAAGGATGTCCGAATCTCTGTGGCTCATAATTGTTTCAATAAGGCAAGGAAGAGATCTTTTGGGATCGTTGAACATCTGCTTCCCTGAGCTGAATCTTTCCATTAATTAAGAATTTTTCGCCAATTGGCTTTCAGCGAACGGAAGTATGCGACATCTAGTGGCTGTAAAAGATGTGTTGCGTTGGGAGGCAGGGCTATAAAGGATATATTGTTTCTTTGACATTGGCGTACCACCTCAAAATTAAGGTGAGAACTTAAGTTATCCCCAATGAGTACCTTTATACCCTCTTGGTTTTTTAAAATTGGAAGCATAAGGTTAATAAACCAGTCCTCAAAGCACTGGTAGTTGAACCATCCTGACTTAGTCCTATTATATCGGGAGCTATCCGGTCCGTTTTCTGCCCATGACTGCCATAGTTTTTCTGACTTGTAGACGACATAAACAGGTGCTGTCTTCCCATCTGCATTCCCCGCAAACATTAGAGAAGTACAGGCCTTAGTCGCATTTCTGATTTTTTCCTGATATTTCGTGCCCCATCTAATAAGGACCTTTTTAGCTCTAGGGTCGTCCCCAACATTAGTTTCATCATAATTCCAAATATTGGAGGGCGGGACACCCTCCAACTCTCTTTCAAGAAGATTGAAAAAGGAATTTATTATTAATAATAATAATAATAATAATAATAATTCATTTTATTTCTTAGTACTTCAGACATTGTATGTAGCACAGTACAAAAAAAAAGTAAAAGAAATACGTCACATACAATACAATATAAAGTTATTTAAAATAATTTATAAAATCTTGAACACTATAACAACAAATATGAAGGAGTCTCTCAATTTTTTTTTAAAAAGTCGTCGGGACATGTTCTTATTTCATTTGGCAAAGCATTAAATAATTTACAGCCCACAGAAGCCAGGGTCTTCTGAAAGGAATTCGTTCTATGTACAGGAGGCAAAACACGATCATAGTGGCGGGTCTCATAGCCATGCGATAGACTAAAACAGTGTTGCCAGGAGAAAAAAAGGACTTTCACTAGATATAAACGTAAAAAATCACTAGATTCACTAGATTTTTTCAGCAATAATAAATAAATATTATTAAACAATATATACCTTAAAATACATTATATAGTACCAGTATTATATATATACCATCTTAGTTTTTGTTAATAAAGAACGAAGAACTATTGAAATAAAAGAAAAATGTAAAACAATAAGTAAATATTTTATTTTGTAAATGAAATTATAAGAATTTCTAGATATAATGTACATATCAGTATAATCTTACATAAAGTTGTAGTAATACTACTGCTGTTTTAAACTGATGTAAACTGTACAAGAAATTAAAATATAGTTATAGTAAATTACAAATTGGACATTAATACATTAGTTAGAGATTAGGTATAAAAATTGTACTCAGTAATCTATTTTTATTCTGATGAATACATATTGTTATTATGCTTCTTTGTTACAGTCACAGGAATATTGTAATCAAAACATGATTTATTATCACTATTTATGAATCTTTTAGAGTGTAAAATTCCGGTTAAGGTAGTGGCAGATAAGCGATTTCTGATTTTACTTTTGTTGAGAGACACTGTACTAAAAATTCTTTCTACCGAAGCACTGCTGTGAAGTAATGTTAAAACTAAATTGACAAACTTTGATAGTTCTGGATACACAACAGTATTGTCACACCTAATTTGATTACATATTTCTTTCAAAAAAGAGATATAATCCACTGCATCTTCATTAATTTCGCTATTTTGCAATAATCGCCATTCTCTATCCAGTGCAATGAGATCAATATCTTTGCTAAAAAAAATTGCTGCTGGACCTAATGAACTTGTAGTTTTAATAAGTTTTGGGTCCAAAAACTTAAAGAATTTAAGTGTTTTCCCTTCTCCTGAGTTAAATGGAAAGCGTTTATATAATTGATGAGCAGCTTCAACATAAAAACCTAAGCATGTTAATTGAAAGTTATGTTTATCACCATTTGAAAGAGTATTTTCTTGAAATAATATAGTTGCCTTCGGGCCACAATATACTTCACTTACTGGAAGATAATGTTCTGGGTTTCTATATTGTAATGTAGTTACATCAGTTTTCTTTAAATATGTATGATTTATACCGTTTGACTGAAATAAAAGTAGATATAGGGAAACACAAACACGCACACATGTGCATGCAAACATGAAATGGAGGGGTACGATAGTAGGGGAGTACAGATGAGTTCATGATAGAAGGACTAAAAGAGATATGACACTCCCGTGGTTAAAATTCGTTCCTTCTGCGCAATGACGTCATGCGGTGACGACCAACAACGTAATTACACGAGTTTAATATGTAAAATTGTACATTACTGTTGATTGTGGATTAAATGAGGCCTGTTGACACAAAAGTTGGTAAATGAAGTGCAATGTCCTCTAATTGGATGTTATATTATTTTCAAATATGACCTTGGGATTAGCCGCAAATGTGATATTCTCATTTAAAAATCTGGATTTATAATATTGTCAACCATCCACTCCGTCCAACTAAAATGCCAGATATCCATGGCCTACTTTGGTCTAAATAGATAGTTAATAAATAATACAGTTTGCACATAGGATAATAATGGGTTTCATTTAATAAAACAAAAACATGTAATACAATATTAACATTTTAATGTATGATTTTGTCAAGTTTTCTTTTTCTAGATTTTTCTAACTCTTGAAGATTACTATTTAACTGTCTTATTCTAAAATACATTCGACTTCTAAAAAATAATGTTTTTACATCCACATGACAATGTATATGTTCGCTTTCCCTTATCAAATACTGAAGATAATTTTTTGTTATAACTAATGTGTCTTTATTAATATCTTGAAAAATTTTCTCCAATTTTTCCAGTTTTTCCATAATTTCTGGAGATGCTTTTGTCAATCCTCCTTCAGATAATTGATCAGTCCATGTAAAACTGGCTGAAGTAGATGTGGAAGTGGTTTGAGGAAGAGTAACATGTTTTAACCTATGACAAATATAACCACCTAAATTTTCAAGTCCGTCGTAAATTAATTCATCTTCATCAGCGAGTTCCATGTTATGGTCTTGGTCATTGTTCAGGTCACGATCTACAAAAACATTAAATGAACTACATATATTAATTATTAATTTTGAATCAATACTAACCAGTCAATAATTTCGAACATAATTCACTGCTTCTTACGTTTTCGCCTAATTCAAGATTCAAATCTGGAGTATGATCTTCTTCAGTATTACCAAATGACAGCGACCCATCATTTTTTCCCAGGATATATTTTCTTAGGCGATATTTGAATTCCAAAGCTGTAGGGTGATCATGGAGGCCTCCTTTGGCCCTGATTACACCAAAAAAGTTTTCTAGAACATCTTGGTTTAGTCTATACGTCAACAAATATTTAATGTTGAATTTATTTTGCATTTCATGAAAGAGAAGCTTTAAAGATGTATTGGTAATTAGAATTCCTAAAAAATTTATGCCAGCTACAAATTGACATGCATTGATTTATGTAGCATTTATACCCTTTTGGAACGGCAAAAGCTGTTTTTTGTTGGAAATTTTCATAGAAAGTACGGTGTCAGACATCTTATCCAAAATGATATTTTGTTCATTCAAAGCTAAGCCATATGCTTTTGTTCTTGCTCGTGAATCAGTTTCCGGGACTCGTACATTTAACACATCAAACCAGTCGTTCACCTAAAATTATAATTTTTATTGATAACTTACCTAATGTAATTATTTTATAATATTTTACTGTTTTGAAAAATTCTGAACACTGCGCCCAATTTGTTGATGATTTGAAACGACCTAGCATTCCACATCTAGAGATAGCAGTAGCAATTGTATGTGAAAATAACTTCGTTGCAAACTTCACTTTCTGCCTAGCTGCTCCCTTAACATTCAGCATTTCCTTGTTAATTTTGTGTGTAATTTTTAAATCTGAGCAACTGGTTAAATCAATCAATTCCTCAATAATATTTTTGTTTACTTCTTGTCCTTCCAATATAAAACCTTGATCCACAAAGTGATTTCGTATCAACTTTATTAGATGCGGAACGTCAGCAAATACAAATATTTTTTCATCATTAGCAGGATTGAGGAACCACGTTTTTGAAGTATTAATTCCTATCTCTGAATGTAAAGCACGGTTACCGCCTCCTAAATCGCTTGTCATTGCCACCACATGAAAACCTAAATAATAAAGTAATTTAAGTGATTTAACATCATATATAATTACCTGCAGATTCAACATAATTTATTACATCAAATATCTTATCCTTGGTCAGTTTGCAGTCAAAATCAAAAAATATTGGTTGCTTCCAACTTTTAAACAACCCTCTGAGCATGATCACTTGGACATAACTAAACGGTTTTATTGTTTCATCATTTACTTTATCATACAAAAACTGTTTTTTAATTTTCATTTCATCGAACGATAACACGCATACTTTATCCATTTTAGTCATATCTGAAGTTTTAATAATATGAAAAATCTTCTTTAAAATTCCTGGAGATATTAGTATTTTTTTTAGCCATGATCGAAGAGTTGAAACTGCTGGAAATGGAAATCCACGTTTTAACATAAGTCTATAAGCTTTAGGCCCTGCTGCATGAATAGCTATTGCTTTTGAAATATCCTCAGCTGACCATGTCAATCGTTTATTAGGAGTTTGTATTTTCCTTATCTGCTGAGGGCTAAATAATTTTTTCAGCTGGTTTTGTTCTTTTTCCATTACTGCTAATTGTGCTTTAAGATCAGCTATTTTTGTATCCCTGTCGTCATACTCCGTATTTACTCTAAAACAAAATGTAAGAATTCAAGAAATAAAATGTAACAATACATATTATAATAATAGTAAGACTTACCCCTTGCTAACACATGTATCCACAAGCTTGTTATTGTTACCATCACCTTCTAGAGCATCTGCATCTGGAGAAGAACCAGGTAGGGCCGGGTGATTATTATGGGTACCACCGCCATCCGAAGAAACAGTATTAACTGCATGTGTAAAAGAACTACAACAACCCAGAAGAATAATGCAGGCATTGTTAGATTTACATAAGTTAATTTATAGTATTATGAATACAAAATAGTACAATATTACCTGTTTACAACCGAATCAACAATTTTCTTGCGTTCTCTGGCTTCTCTCCTTTGCTGCCTAAATTTGTTACATTCTGAAGGCAAGGTTTTTGCCTTCATGATGTTTATACTTGGTACGGCACTCTCCTTCAACTGACGACAGTTTTTTGGATTGTAGTTCAGTAATTCGTGTTTCAAATTTCGAACGTAGTCATCGTCTGTGAAATGTGTCGAACAGATTCGAGAATTTTCAACGTTGAAACAGTCGGCACGAGAACAACAGTTCACCCATACACTTCGCGTCGGTTCCTCTTTAGGAAAACGAAAAAATTGTACATTTGGTCCAATACTTTTTAAATTGTTATTGACGGAGCAACCAAACACTGCGCACCGCATTGTACTTAGGTTAATTAATTACCCAATAGAAATAATTTCTAATTTCACAAGTAAAACGATGAGTAAAACGTCAGTCATGTCCGTCATATCACCACAACATGGTCACCACTTGACGTCACCGAGCAATGACCGGTGGGGGAAACATGCGCAATGTCATATCTCTTTTAGTCCTTCTATCATGAGATGAGTTCATATCGAGGGGCGTTCGGATATCTCCACCGGTACTGGAGTGGCGCAGATGCAGAGTAAATTAAGAGTGCAATAGGTGCAAATCGAAACGTAGGTTGCCGAACGCTAAAAGGAGCAATACAACAATACGTCAGTTTTTGTCTGACAGTTCTGACACGTGGTCAACGTTAAAGTTTGGTTAAAGTGGAATCGCAGATAAATTTAATTAATTGTGACAAAAACGACCACAAGCATGAATGTTTATTTCCCGGTTGTACATTATGCCCGTGA
Organism: Amphimallon solstitiale; assembly: GCA_963170755.1. Taxonomy (NCBI): domain Eukaryota; kingdom Metazoa; phylum Arthropoda; class Insecta; order Coleoptera; family Scarabaeidae; genus Amphimallon; species Amphimallon solstitiale. The sequence continues at coordinate 12,389,371 of OY720677.1, forward strand.
AATACTTTTCGACTCTTCCGATGATGAAGAAACCGTTTTAGAAAAGATTGACCACTATGCAGAACGTACAGTCCCAAATATGAATTCTAGACAATTTAAATCGCATTTCCGAATGGAACCAGACACTTTTGAAGATTTAGTTGTTAAAGCTTCGCTAGTGTTCAGACGAAATAATTTAAATATTTCTAATATAGGTTATCCAAGAAGCCGCATTGAAAAGGAACTCATGATAACAATTTGGTGTCTTGGAAATTTGGAATCTTTCAGGTTTCAATTATTAATATTAAGGTACCTAAATATTAACCAATTAAACTAAATTTACAGATCAGTTGCCGATAGATTTGGAGTTACTAAATCAACATGTTGGGATATTTTGTACAGAACATCACGTCTAATTCTAAAAGTTAATCAGTCCTATAAAATTATCGACTGGCCCAATCGAGAAAGGCAAATGATAATTGCTAATCACTTTAATAGCCATCATTTCACTGGTGCGAGTAGTACATACTTACCATTACTGTTACTGCTAAGGATTATTATTTATTATTTTAATAATAATATATTTTGTAGGTATAATAGGATGCATAGATGGTTCCCATATCAAAATTGCTGCTCCCAAAGTTAATAAAAATTCATATGTAAACAGGAAGGGATATCATTCTGTGCTGTTACAAGGTGTTTGTGATCATAAAAAACGATTTACTGATGTATACGCAGGAGAAGTCGGATCACTGCATGATTATACGTTATACCGAAGATCCGAACTTTATGCGGGAATTCAAAATAGACAAATACTTTTTCATGCAGACAATTATCTTGTAGGTGATTTGGCATATAAATTATCAACGAATTTGATTGTGGGTTTTAAAGATAATGGACATTTGACACCGCAGCAAAGAAGGTTTAACATACTTTTAAGTAAAGAAAGAGTTGCTATCGAAAATGCCTTTGCTCTATTAAAGGGCAGATTTAGACGATTAAAATTTATGGAAACTGTAAGAATGGATTTGTTAACTTTGCTTATAGTTACTGCATGTATATTACATAATATCTGCATCTTAAATGGGGACGTCCCAAATGATATTATGGATCTTGGACAAGAAATGGGAGAAGAAATAGCTAACAGACCTGACAACGAGTTCGACATAGTGGAAGAAGAAATTGCTTTACAGGCTATTGCAAAGAGAAATAATATTCTAAATACCATAAATGTACCTTTAATAAATTAAGATTGTTTTTCTATAAATTCAATTTTATTTAACTATATTGCCAAAGAACAAAATGTAAACTAAATCAATTATTCTTAACATGGTTATAATCTTTATTATAAACTTTTAGAATTAACATAAAATTAATTAAATTCACCTGCACTAGGGTACTAAAGATAAGAAAAATATATAATTCTGTAATAATTCAATGAAACAAATCTTTAACTAGAGAAGAAAACGAAAATAAAAGACATCAATGAACAAAACGAATCTTAAACTGTAAAGAATCACATTTTTTGAACCATCTGAGCAAAAAGATCATTGAAACGATCTAATCTTTGCATCTTCTCTTTGTGCCTTTCATCCGCTGCCTTAACCTTCAATTTTCTTTTCTTTGCAAAAGAACTTTCGGACGCCGTGTCTAAAATAATAATTAATTCAGCAATAAAATATTTTGACAAATATTTTGTTGAGTTCTACCTGAGGTAGTCGAATTTGTTTCGACAATGTTAGCTGAACTTGAAGAGCTTCGATCTGTCACTTCTCCAGCGTCTGAAAGATTTAAAATAATAATGTAATTCATTTCAATTAGGTATGCTTAATGGTGAGAACTTACCTTTAATATGTAAGCCTGATATGCTGCTGCAAGTTGCAGTGGGAGTTATTTCTGGTTTGCTATACATTATATCATGCATAGCAGCATAAAATTCCCAATAACGTCGTTTTTCTCCGGTCGACTTATTGTTCATCGTGATTGTTTTATATGTGCGTTTCAAAGATTTCCATTTTGTTTCACACATGGTGGCACTTACCGGCTTTCTGAATTTAGCCTGACATTCGACAGCTATTTTATTCCACACGTTTTTTTTAATACCATTAGAAAATTCTTCATCATTCTCTTTTAATTTTTCGATTAAATACAATGTATTGCACTTTGTCCATAATCTGGAATCACAAGCTACATTCACACTGGTATCTTTCGAAGATTTTGCAGGTTCTTCCTTCATACTTGGCATTTGTACTTTAAATTGATGACAAATTCCATCACTTAATGGTACAAGTACCAGATCTTTTGCTAAAAATGTTGAATATTAATCAAATGGAAACGAAAAGTTATATGCTTACTTATTTTATTCTGCAACAATAGATGATTGTCTTGAACAATTGCTGCGTTGTGTTCCAGGACAAGCGCATGGGTTTCTTCCGAAAAATTGCACAAATACTCTTCCATATTTAAAAGAAAACTAAAAATGTACAATAATAATATAGGCATACCTGATATAAATTTCTACTTGCGGCCACATGGCATGCAAACAAAGATTAAGTACAGTAATTAACTAATTAAGTAATTTTGTTATTTTCTCAAACTGAAACTCTATCTGCGCCAATCTCTTACCTGACTCAAATTCAAACACAACACTTTTTCAACAGAAACCAGAAACCAAACAAACACTCGTGCGTCTGTCCGTATTGCATCAGACATTTGACAATTTCATTAACTGCGCATGTACACTCCTTGAGTTTTACCTACAAGAGACGGTACTAATAGAGTTAGTTCTTTCAACTCCACTCCGTAATAGTCGAACGCTTCACGGAGTGCTCTATTTGCGCCATGTGTAATAAACGAACGCCCAAGGAGTGACTAGAGTAAAAAGCGTTAAAGGAGTTGAATATCCGAACGCCCCTTCGGGCGTGATATCGGGACACCGGGGTACCGAGGCTTTAGTGCACAACGTGTCTTTTAGTATGCAGTGAATTAACACAACCTTCTGTACGAAATTGTTTCACAATCTTATGGATAGCTGGCACAGAGGGAGGTGGACGATTTTCATACGCCGCAACAAATAAATTTTGCACGTCTTTGTACGAATTATCCTTGGCATACCATAACACAATCTGTATTTTTTCCTCGACAGTTAAGGACATTTTATTTTAATATTTGCGAGTCTGCTCAGATACAATGTATGTACGTTCACGCTCTAAAGTTACGGAACGAATGCCATGTCTGCGCGCGCTCTCGATCTTCCCACTATCTCCCCACACCACCGGTGTTGTATACATACATACATAGGTACATGTTTATGTGTGTGTATTTGAAGATGCATATTAACTTTTAACTACGACAATCTGTATAACAACTTAGAATAGTCTTGTATACTGCTAACATTCTGTCATATATTGTATAAATTTTAGAAGATTCTGATTGAAATTCCAAATTTAAATCTGTAAATACAAGTAAAACGTATTCCAAAAATTCTAGATAATATTTATTAACAGGATTTTGCAGAGTACTGTGAATTGATTCAGATGCATCAATTTGACTGAGAGATTCATTTTGGAAATATAATTTAAGGGCTTCATACTGCTCCAATATCCTTTTCACAACAGAATGTAAAGAGAGCCAACGTGTTTGACTGGGTTGCAACAACTTATGCGGTTTAATATCAAGAAATTGTTGAAATTCTTTATACTTTGTTTGTCGTTTGAAACTATATAGCATATAGGCGTATATTTCTCGCAGCAGTTTTTCTGTTGAAGAAGGTAATTTTTTACAAGCATGGGAAGCTATGAGTGCTAATGAATGACATAGACATTTTATAGTAAAAAGATGTGGTATGTCATTTTTTAATAATGTCTTGACGCAATACTTAATGCCCATCATTGAATGTGCTCCATCTGCAGCAAATCCTACCATATTATTTTTATATGGAACATTATGTTTATTAAAAAATTGAGCAATAACATTATGAATATTTGCTGCAGTTGCATCATAGATTGGTGTTAATATAGGTAAACATAACTAAATGTATATATGTAATAGATTTAGGTTGGTACCGGTGGAATAGACAGGGAAAAATAGTAGTAAGATATAGTTGTTGTTGTTGTACGAGGAAGTAGCAGGGTGTGTAATAAAGAGATTATGTCAATGTGATATGTTTTATTGGAAAAGTATTAAACATTATTCAACATGGTAGCAGAGCGTAGTTAGGTAGTTAGTTAGTTAATTAAACGGAATAATTTAAATGGTGGTGTATTGTCCATTGGCGGAGAAAACAGTTTGAAAAAAAAACAAGGTTGAAAAAAAAACGTGCGAGAATAATGGCAGGCAGCGTTGAACGATATGGACTTGATCGTTTTAGCGGAAAGGACTTTAATAGTTGGAAATTTCGAGTAGAGGCAGTATTAGATCAACTAGAGGTGATACAATGTATAGAAGAAAATATTACCGAAGAGTCAACAGCTGATTTACAAAAGAAAGACAAGGAATGCAAGGTATTAATTATTCAATGTATTGCGAACGAGTACCTTGAATATGTCAAGAATAAAAATAGTTCCTACGAAATGTGGAAGATATTAACAGATACCTTTGAAAGAAAAGGGGTGGCATCGCAATTATATTTGTGGAAAAAGTTATTAGAAATGAAATATGTAGAAACCGAAAGTCTGGAAAATCATTTTAAGAACTTCGATGAGTTGGTGCGAGAACTTAAAGCAGTGGGAACGAATATGGATGATACTTTGGTTGTATGTCATCTACTATCAACTTTACCAACATCATTTGATGGAATTGTAACAGCCCTGGAAACTCAGGATCCCAAGCTACTGACGGTGGAGTTCGTGAAACCGAAGTTATTGGACTACGATATGAAGAAGAAGATGGGTTCGGATGACAGAACAGGGCACGTAGCGTCAAATGGCTTGAAAAATAGTAAAAAAGTAGCATATTTTTCAGAAATTAGTGACAAAAAAGTGACTAAATAAACGGAACTTTGGAAAATGTAGTCATTTTATTAGCAGTTTTTGTGTACATAACATAATTATTTTTTTGGTTTCTTGTTTAAAAAATTTTCAATTAAAGAATTTTTTCTTTTTAATATTGTGTTTTGTTGTTTTTGAGTTTCTTGTTCCCTTTTCTTTTCGTCCTACAGTCTGTAGCATCATCTGGGCAACATTGATTTGAACCATGTCCTGCTTCTAGACGGCTTCTTTTAGTTTGAGATGAGCCTCATCTAGCAATTTTCTCAAGGCTTCTTTTGCAGTGTTACTCTTTAAAAAATATAATTACACTTTTTTATCTCATAAAAAGTAAAAATACTAACCTGCTTAATATTTTGTTGCAGTTGATTTTCCATCTTTTCTATAGAAACCTTTTCAGATTCAATATTCTTTTTCAATTCCTTTTCTAGAGTTTCCAACTTTTTCGCTTCTTCGTCTTTTTTCTGTGATGCCTCAATGTCTCTTTTCTTATTTTCTAAATAGTCTTTATAATTTCTATATGCCAATTCAGTTTTCCGCAGCAAATTACTTGTTATTGGCACTAATTCCGGTTTATTATCATATTTCCTCATACCGTCTGATATGAAAATTAAATTATTGAAGGTTCTTTCAGAAATAGAAGTTCTATTTGTAGTTATAATTAAGGACGATTTTGAAAACCCCCGTTCGACGTCAGCATTACTATGAGAAACACATAATGCTACCTTCACAACGCAGGTAATTGTTTTAAATTTGGGACACCCTAAATGATTCTCTATTTTGAAAATGTCATTCCAATAATTATCGACACGTGCCCTAGAGTTGTCAAAACCTGGTAATTTTTCTAACTGAAGCAATTTCCATTCGTCCATTAAGCATTCGGTTTCAATATTTATTGGTAAAATTTCTGCCAGTTTTAAAATATCAGTCTCACTTTTTTTTAATTTGATACGGCTGGGATTTAAACATCTGAAATATTTCAATTTAGGACTATTTTGCAGATTCAATTTTTCTATCAAGTATGTACAAGAGGTTTGGTAGTGTTTCTTAATGGAGTGATAGGTTTCAAGTCTATTCCTTTCATTTGTCAATTTCAAAATCTCAGCATGAATTTCAAGTCCCAAATTTATTTTGTCATTAGGTAAAAAGTTCTTAGCTTCAAATATATGTTTTGGATTGAAATCAATTTGGTCAATTAATTTAACAGTATCTGATGTACATACTCTGCCAACAATTTTCTTTACGAGTAAAGTTAATTCTGAATACAAAAAATGAATTTGGGGTGATTCCCTTTGGAACAAGAGTAAAAAATCCTCATACATTTTAGCTGAGGATACCACAAACAAAACTTGAATTTTTATAGTGGGGTCCATTAATATTTTTGATATTGTTTTAAAATATGATGTCTTCATAAGGTCGGGTTTATGTTTAGGAATATAATCTTTAAAATATTTAATAAGAGCGGGCCATTGTTCTGTGAGCCGTTGTCCCGCAAATCCCAAAGTTAACCATCTGCTAGGTACGTGTTTAATAAATGAATGGGGAGGTACTTTAACATTCTTTTGGATTTCCTCATAGTCTTTCCACCGCGAAGGTCTATCTTTAAAAAAGTATTTTAATGCCACAAGAAGATCTGATACATTGTTACCAAAATGCTCCAATCCTTTTAAAAAACAATTATGAACCACATGCAAATTGCAAGAGCCAATATTAAGAAGTCCAGAATTTCTGATTTGTAACAATGTCTCGTTGAACATTCTTAAGACCTTTTTGTTAACATTTGGACCGTCTGATCCTATCATTATAATCTTACTCAAGCTTAAATTATTTGAGTCAAGCACAACATTAATTTCTCCTGTTATATCATTTGCTGTGGCATATGAAATGAATTTTGTATACAAGTGTCTCACGCATACACATTGTCTTGTTTCAGACCAAAAAAACTACTTTTATTTGTAGTTGTTTGTTATTAGCTTTGTCCGTAGTCTCATCGTAGCATAAAGAATAATATGAAGCTATTAGATGAAATTAAAAAATTAATGTAACAAATTTTTAAACTTTGGTTCAACTTACCTTGTAACTCTTCTATAAATTGTTCCTTAAAATACGGTCCCAAGGCCTCGGTGATAATATATGACATTTTCTTTGGTGACAATGAGAAATTATTACTATTGTCGAGAAAACTTTCAGGAAACATTGCTTCAAATGTATTTCTAATGCCCTCACAACTTTGAAACGAATAATTATGTACAACTGCTCGAAGTGTCCACAAAATTTCATCCTTGGTCGAATTTTCTTTTCTTGAAAATAATTGTAAAGAATTGGCAGGCATCAATTTTGTTTGGTCAACAGTTTGCGTATTATTGTCCTTGTCCAAATCTTCAACTCTGACAATTTTTATAATTGTTTGATTTACATTTGAAGAATTATTCTTGTCTTGATGCTTTTTCCCGTTAGCATGCTGTTGGAGTGCTTGTAAACCTTTCAACGAAAAATTTATCTTTTTTGAACAAAAAATGCAGAACGCATTTTCCTCGTCACATTGTTTTAACCACGAACGAAGTGGATTTCCTTTTCCGTCAGTTTTTGTGAACCACGAATTTTGGAATTTGCACTTCCCCATTGTTATCTAATGCATATTTTTATCACATTACATTTTGTATATTTCACTATAACACTTACCTACATTCGAAACGTTACGAGCAACGACATTAGTCATTACATTACGTATCAGCGATCTGTTACTGTTTATTTGTAAAATTAAATACCGATTACTGTGAAGCACTGAAGCCTGAACTCGAGCAAGTGCCTGCGTGCGTCGCCACTAATATGCAACAAAAAACCAAATAAAGAATGGACGACGGCGTGAGACATTTCTTGGAATCAGCTCGTTCGCTAAACGAGACAAAACATACCCATTCCGCCCCCCGTCCTCCTGTACCGAACGTACCGCACGAGCTAGGCAAAGACAACTAACCAATTCCCCAGATTTTTATTTGTTTTATGGTTCTTTCTTTGGTAGGCATACATTCAGAAATAGGATGAATTATGTTATAAATAAAAACTTGTTTATATTTATATATACGATGTGCAATTTTTGTTTTGTTGAAAGAAATAGTGATTTAGTGACTAAAATTCAAAAATAGGTGAATATAGTAACTCATTGCAAAAAAAGTGACCAAATCACTAAAAAGTGACTTACTACGAGCCCTGCAGAAGAACGTGCCAGGCAGATACAACAGTATTTTATAGTAATAGTCGTAGAAATATAAATAGTTTTAAGAATCATTCAAATCAGGTAGGTGGTAGAATAAGTAATGAAAATAAACAAAAGTTTACTGATAAGAGAAAAATAAATGTAAATGACACTGTACATAGTTCTACAAAATGTAATACAGTTTGTTATAGATGTGGAAAAATAGGGCATCGTAGATTTGAATGTAGAACAAAATTACAAGCAAATGTTGTAGAAAGGCAAGTAGAAGATGAACGGGTTGCATTTTTATCTTCTACGTTATCTTTATTAACACAAGAACAACATACAGATGTTATTACGTTTATTGTAGATTCAGGGGCCACAGAGCATATGATTAATAATGAAGAATTGTTAAGTAATAAAATTGAATTAGAAAAACCAATAAAAATAATTGCGGCAAAAGAAAATACTGCAATGGAGGCTACAAAATTAGGGGAAATAGAACTTTTGCTAGAAGCTGGTAAAAATAAATGTTTAGGTAGCATTAATAATGTATTATTAGTGGAACAATTGCGATATAATTTGTTATCAGTACCTAGATTAGAGGAAAATGAATTTAAGGTTGTTTTTAATAATGGAAAAGTGTTATTAATAAAGAATAACAAGGTGTTAAATGTTGGATTTAGAGACAGAAATTTGTATAAGATTAGTTTTAAGTTAGATAAACATGTGGGGGAAAGCTATAGTTGTATAAATAGTACAGAAGAATTAGAAAAATGGCATAAAAGGTATGGGCATATGGACTATAATAATTTATTTAAATTGAAGAATAAAAATATGGTAGAAGGGTTATCTTTAACTGTTCCAAAATCAGGGGATAGGGGTAAATGTGAGAAATGTGTGCAAAGTAAACAGACAGAAAAGGTTGGGAAACAAATAATCAAAGGTAGAAGTACAAGACCATTACAACTTATTCATACTGATATATGCGGTCCATTTGATCCTAAGACTATAAATAATGAATCATATTTTCTTACATTTATTGATGATTTTACTGGATTTAAAATAGTATATTTATTAAAAGCTAAGAGTGAAATGTTCAAATATTTTGTACAGTATGAAGCATATGTAACTGCCCATTTTAATCTTAGAATATCAACTGTTAGGTGTGATAGGGGAGGCGAATACAAGGCCGGGAATTTTATAGAATTTTGTAAAGATAGGGGCATTAAGATACAATACACAGGACCTTATAATCCTCACTTGAACGGAGTGGCTGAAAGAGCAAACCGGACAATTGCCGAAAGAGCTAGAGCAATGATACTGGAGTCAAACTTATCAAAGGAATTCTGGGGAGAAGCGGTAAGGGTGGCGACGTATGTATTGAACAGAAGTCCTACGAATGCATTAGAACAGCGGTTCTCAAACTTTTTTGAACGCGGAGCCCAAATAGGGTCGTATCTAAGATCACGGAGCCCCTAGTACAGTATCAAAAACAAATAAGTTTCAAATGATGGTAAAGAAAACTAATAAGATAAATATGTAAATTTGTATTGATTATGATTATGTTATAATAATGTTTTTGTAACAAATTAATGTGATGCGTGATATTGTGCTTTATTTGCACAGATTTTTTTGATATCTGGCTTTATTGAGGAAAGCTGTAGCCTCATATCTGGCTCGGCATCCAAGCGGTTACGATATTTGGTTTTGGTGGAAACATATGACGAAAATCCAGTTTCACAAAGATATGTGCTCACGAATGGCAACAGAATGGAAATAGCTTTTTTTGAAAGCTGTGGATACTCCTGCTTCAGGCTGCACCAAAATTCTGCTACGGGCTGTTTTTCAAACGTCAATTTTAGTGAAGAATCCGACACTAATTCTATGAGTATTTCGTACTCCTGCGAGGATAAACTTCGAGGCTTTTCATTGATGACAAATGGATTTTTAACCCAAGAATTCTTTTCCAGATTACTATTCCATTCATTCGGAAAGTACTGTGCCACCGAAGCACACATGTTTCTCAGATGGTTAACAATGTCGTTAACCATTTCTTGCGGTAATTCTTTTGTACTCGTGTCTTCACAAATCTCTTCTAACGTTGGAAAACATTCAAACTCTCCAATTTCTACTCTACTTAGCCAAAATTCCATCTTCCTCTTAAATGACTTGATTTTATCATTCGCTGTAAACACAGTAATCTGTTTCCCTTGAAGTGAGAGATTGACTTCGTTAAGTTTGGAAAATATATCTGTCAAATAGGCAAGTCGAAACAACCAATTTTTATTGGTTAATTGATTTTGTAAATGAAAAGGATGTTCCAGGAGGAAAGCGTGCACTTCAGCTCGCAACTCGAATAACCGCAGTAGTATTTTGCCTCGAGATAACCATCGAACTTCAGTATGAAGTAGTAAAGATGTATGGCTACTTCCCATATCATCGCACAAGATCTTAAATAGTCGCATATTTAGCGGTCGAGACTTAATAAAGTTTATTATATTTACAGACTCGTCAAGAACAGTTTTCAAGTGAAGTGGCATATTTTTCACTGCTAATGCCTGACGGTGGATTATACAGTGACTACTGCTGCAATTTTTGGCTATAGCTTTGATCCTTGAAACGGCACCTGCAGTTTTTCCAACCATAGCTTTTGCTCCATCAGTGCAAACATCAATGCAGTTGTCCCAAGAAAGATCATTTTCAATAAAGTACTTATTTACCAAGTTAAAAATTTCAGCCCCAGTAGTATTACTTTCTAACGCCTTACAGATTAATAAATCCTCTTGTATGGAATGCTCGAACTGATATCGTACAAATACAAGCAATACTGCTAGCCCTGCGACATCAGTGGATTCGTCCATTTGTAGTGCAAAATCACAACTTTTGAGGCGAAAAGATAACTCGGTTTTTATGGATCCTGACAAGTCTTTTATACGGCGAGCTACTGTATCATTCGAAACTGGTATCTTTAATAGTGTGTTTGAAGCTTTTTCATCCAGCATACATTTTACCATTTCAACTGCACACGGTTTTATAAGATTCTCTGCTATTGTATAGGCTTCACCAGCCATTGCAATTTTGTAAGAAACAATGTAGGATGCCTCAGTTGCATTTTCATTATCGGTATGCGATGCGTGATGCATAAACATTTTTGATTTTGACAGCTGTTCACGCTTTCGCGAAAAAAAGCTTGCATTCTTATTCTTGTATTCTGCATGCAAAGATTGGAAATGGCGAAGCAGTTTAGCAGGAAACATAGAGCTGTTCGGTAAAACTTTGTTACACAAAACACATTGAGGACAATTATTGTCGGCTTCCATAAATCCAAAAGCTATATAATTTTCATCATATCGCCTTGTTTTTTGCATTGCACGAGATTTGTTTAAAGCGGAATGACGTTCTTTGGTAATATTACTTTCAGGACTATCTGGCTTTTCGATTTCGTATGACACTGAAAAAAAAAGAACACAAAATGATGAGTAACAAAAATTAATAAATTATTTCATACTTTAATAAGTATAAAAATAAATACAAAATAGTACCTGCATTAGAAGGTCCAGGCATTGGTTGTTCTGTTGCTTCTGAAATCATCGTACGCTGTTTTTTGCATGTTCCTGTCTGTAGCCAACGGTCCATTGCAGATAATTTGCACACAACTTTTGAGAAACAAGAAAAATTTAGGACACAATCTGCACTACGATACAACACAACTCGTTTCACTCAAACAAGTAATGACTTGTCGATTCGAGGGTGCTACGGCGCCACACAGGAATTAGAAAGCGGGTGGAAATGCGGGTGGGCGTGCGTGCGCATGATGAGTGGCGGCTGCGGAGCCCCTTCGCATCTTCTGCGGAGCCCAGGGGCTCCGCGGAGCACACTTTGAGAAACGCTGCATTAGAAGAAAGTAAAACGCCAGCCGAAATGTTCTTTGGAAGGAAACCGGATGTAAGTAAATTAAAGGTCTTTGGGTGCATAGCGTACAAGTATATTCCGAAACAGTTCAGAAGCAAATTCGATGCTAAAAATGAGAAATGTATTTTCGTTGGTTATGTGGAGAATGGGTTTAAGTTATGGGAGCCAACACAACGAAAATTCAAATTTTCGAAAAATGTTACTTTCGATGAAACCAAAACGATAGAAAGTTTAAATTCACCGAATCAACCTGCAAGACAATTGACATTTGAGGCATTCGATGAGGAGAAAGAAACGCGAATAGAGAAAGAAGAGGTGATAGAAGAAAGTGACACAGAGAATGAAAATAATGTGGAAAGGAAACGAACTAGGAAACTTCCAGAACGTTTCAAAGATTATGTAGTTGACACATTGTTAACATGCTCAGAGAAGGTTCCAGAGACCTATGAGGATGCAATAAATGGTGCAGATAGACATAAATGGCAAGCAGCAATGCAAGAAGAAATGGAATCAATGCAGAAAAATGATGTTTGGGAACTGGTAGAAAGACCAGAAAATGAACATGTAATAGACTGTAAATGGGTATATACAATTAAAAGAGAAAAAGAAAAGAACGAGCGATTTAAAGCAAGGCTTGTAGCAAGAGGCTTTATGCAAAGTGGAGGAATGACCATGAAAGAAGACATATATGCGCCGGTTGCAAAAATGCCTACAATTCGATTATTAATAATGGTAGCAAACCATTTAAAATTGCATAAAGTACAGTTAGATGTAAAAACAGCGTTTTTAAACGGGAAAATCGAAAATGAAGATCCAGTTTACATGGAGGTTTTGAAAGAAAGGGAAATTTAATCTGTAAACTAAAACGTGCGATATATGGATTAAAAACCTCACCTAAGAAATGGAACGAGTGTTTTAACAACTTCATATTGAAATTAGGTTTTATCAGATCCAAAAATGATAGTTGCTTATATACAAAAATTAAGGGAGAGCGTCGGATCTATATATTAATATATGTCGACGATTTAATAATCGCAGCAACAAAAAGGGACGATATAGTGCAGTTACAAGAAGAACTTAGTAAGAAATTTGAAATGACAAATGTTGGAGAACTGAATCATTTTCTAGGTATAGATATTGAATGGGACGAAAAAAAGGGAACTGTAAAACTGAATCAGAAGAAGTATATTGAAACTGTACTAAATAAATACAATATGACTGATTGCAATGTAATATCGACACCAATAGAAACTAATCTGAAACTGCTGAGAAACACAGATCCAGCCAGGATTACATATCAACCATTTCGTGCCTTGGTTGGCAGTTTGATGTACATAGCTCTCAGTACCAGGCCGGATATCATGTTTTAAACCAGTGGTTCTCAACGTGGGCGGTAGCGCCCACCAGTGGGCGCTGGAGGATTTTGGGTGGGCGCTGTACGGTGTAAAGGTAAAGCTACACTACATAGTAAAAAATTAGGAAAACCATACAAAAATGCAAAATGTTTAATATCCGCGCTCACCAATGTTCCTATTATGCATTGTTAACCCCATCGTTGCTATGGTTACGTACATGCTGTTTCTATTTCTGTGCTTAACTATGTTATTGTATGTATGACGCAACGCGCGGACTCTGTGAGTCAACGTGAGTATAGTGGACCGCATCTCGAATGTTCCAAGGTCGAGAGAGTTCGACTTCCAGAGAATTCCATGCAGTGCGGTATATATAGCGAAGTCATTATTCGCATGATTCATTCTATTTACGATAGTCAGCGATAACGTTCGAACAGAGACAAATATTCAGTGTGCGATAGTTGTGTGATTAATTAACAGAGTGTTAATCAAAAACATTGTACATTTAGCACACACGGTTCTGTTATAAAATAAACAATATATATTTGAGCTGAATTAAAACTAGGTAGAGCAATTTTTATAATCGAAAACCGTTTATTACAGGTAATAATCATTTATTGATGTTGGTAATGTTTTTAATAACTCAAATTATTTTAGAAATCTAACTTATACAAAATACTTTAATTATATTGCTCCAACCAAAATTGTTTAACATTGTTTAACATCGGTCTTTTTTACACGACAGCAATGGCCCCTCCAGGCAAAAAGCAGAAGGTGGTACGCCAGTATTCGGTCGACTATATAGCCTTCGGTTTCGTACCAAGCTCAGCGGATCGCACAAGACCGATTTGCCTCATTTGTTCCAATGTCTTCTCAAATGAAGGTATGAAACCCTCTCGTATGCGTGACCATCTAGAAAAGATGCATTCGGACAAAAAGGACAAGCCCGCAGAATACTTCAAGAAACTGCGTGATGACCCCGTCCATTTCGTCTGCTTTTGCCAAGGTGACAGAGATTCAGCGTGATGGCCTGCTGGCATCGTATAACATTGCATATATGATTGCAAAGGCTGGCAAGCCGCACACTGTGGGGGAAACACTGATTCTGCCTGCCGTGAAAGAGGTGATTTCGACTGTCTTACATAGGAATGCGACAGAAATAGTGAAGGCTATCCCCCTTAGCAACGACACAGTCTCCAGAAGAATAGATGAGATGGCAAGTGATGTCGAAATCCAGTTGGTGGACATTCTCAAGAAGACCAACTTTTCCATCCAGCTTGATGAATCGACTTTGAGTGATAACACTGCCCTTCTCATGTCTTACGTGAAGTACTTCGACGAAACTGGGGAAACAAAAGAGGACATGTTGTTTGCAGAGTCCTTACCCCTTGACACAACTGGTACATCCATCTTTGCTGCTGTCAAGAAGTACCTTGAAGAAAAGGAAATCCCGCTAATGAACATTCACTCCTGCGCAACAGATGGAGCACCAGCAATGGTTGGGCGATACAAGGGGTTCCTTGCTCTTCTCAAGAAGGAGCATCCAGATATCATCTGCATACATTGCGTAGCGCACAGAGAGCATCTTGCAGCGAAACGGCTGACTCCCAGCCTTCATGACTCTCTCAATCTCGTGATCACGGCCGTGAACGTAATAAAAACAAATGCAAAAAGCGATCGACTATTTCGCAACCTCTGCCAGGAAAATGACGAGATCTACAATCGGCTGCTGCTTCACACCGAGGTGAGATGGCTCTCTAAGGGCAACTGCTTGGCTCGATTCTGTGAAATGTTCGATTCAGTTGTCACTTTCCTGCAAGTCAAACATGAGAAGTTGGCCGGTGAGCTGAAGAAACACAAATTCGACATTTTCTACTTGGCTACAATCTTCAGGAAACTCAACGAGTTGTCTCTCCAGATTCAAGGTAAACTGGTGACACTCATCGAC
The DNA here is from genome assembly GCA_963170755.1 of Amphimallon solstitiale. Classification (NCBI taxonomy): domain Eukaryota; kingdom Metazoa; phylum Arthropoda; class Insecta; order Coleoptera; family Scarabaeidae; genus Amphimallon; species Amphimallon solstitiale. The sequence goes on from OY720677.1 coordinate 12,404,746, forward strand.
TGCAAAAGCGCAGTGACCACCTTTATCGACAAGCTGGCCCTTCTCCGCAGTAATATCGTTAGGAAAGAACTTTAGTAGTTAGTGAAATAAATCAAATGACAGAGACACCCACAGATGAAGATCTTCTTCGATATGGGGCTCATCTTCAGCAACTAAAAGAGGACCTTACATCGCGCTTCCAAGACCTCATCGAACTGGATGTACCTGCCTGGATCACTGACCCGTTTGGAGTCGTGCTGGAAGACGTTGACGTTAAATTGCAGGAGGAGTTGGTGGAACTTCGCAACAACGAGGATTGCAAAGTCCGAATCAAAACAGGCTTCAAGAAACTCTGGCAGAACCACAGCATGGCAGGACTATTCCCTACAATGTGGGGAATTGTTCACAAGCTTCTTCTCACGTTTCCGACTTCATATTTAGTGGAAACCGGATTTAGTGCGGCTACATTTCTGCACTCAGACAAGAGGAAAAGGCTGGAACATGGTCAACAGAGGGGACTTGCGGCTTTATTTGTCTCTGCTGACTCCTCGCGTGAAAGAGCTGGTGAGCAAGCACCAACCTCAAGGATCGCATTAGTGAAGACTGCATGGGTTGGGCTCACAAATTTATTAATTTAATTTTGTTAAATAAAATTCAATATTTCAATAATAATTTTTGTTTGTATTAATTAATATTTTTAAATAAATTTAGAGGTAGAATTTATTACTTCTTGTTTTAATTACTGTGCCCTGGTTAACTAGTCCATAATCCATAGTCGTAGTCCATGACTTGTCCCTTCGCGATTTTCTGCAGTGGGCGCTGGGATCTATACAAAATCCAGTAAGTGGGCGCTAGGCGAAAAAAGGTTGAGAACCACTGTTTTAAACTATCTTAGCAGATACCAGGAAAGCCCAACAGAGGAAATGTGGACATACTTGAAACGTATCCTTCGATATTTAAAAGGTACGCGAGATTATTCATTGATGTATATGAAAAGTTCGACAAATCTCATTTTGGAAGGCTATAGTGACGCTGATTTCGGAAGCGATCCCGTAGATCGAAAATCAGTGAGTGGGTATGTATTTAAAATTAACGATAATGTTGTATCATGGGGCTCAAAGAAACAAAATACAGTCGCATTATCATCAACCGAAGCTGAATATAATGCATTAACATTAGCGGCATGCGAAGGAATATGGCTGAAAAAGTTAATGGCAGATTTGCAAATATTCACTCAAAGTGAGATAACATTATACGAAGACAATCAAAGTGCCATAGCTCTCAGTCATAACTCAGAAAATATGAAACGCACAAAACACATCGACGTAAAATATCATTTTATCAGAGAAGAAGTGCAAAATGGAAAAATCAAACTAAAATACATTGAATCCATGGATCAACTCGCAGACATTTTTACAAAAGGTTTGGGGGCAAATGTTTTTCGAAAACATTGTAATAATTTAAACATTTCATAGTTAATGAGTTTGTTATATACTGTTTACTCTGTTAGAACGTTTTATACATAAGTTACGTTTAAGGGAGAGTGTTAATATAGGTAAACATAACTAAATGTATATATGTAATAGATTTAGGTTGGTACCGGTGGAATAGACAGGGAAAAATAGTATTAAGATATAGTTGTTGTTGTTGTACGAGGAAGTAGCAGGGTGTGTAATAAAGAGATTATGTCAATGTGATATGTTTTATTGGAAAAGTATTAAACATTATTCAACAATTGGTAATAAAGCAAGAAATTCATCATTTATTTTAAAATTTTGATTTAGTCGCACAACTAGTGCTAGGTTTTTAATTCCGCTATGATCAGTAGACTCATCAACTAATAAAGAAAATTTGTTGCACTTTAAAGTTCCTATTAGAGTTTCTAAACTTGATTGGCCAATTACGTTATTTATAATAGCTGTGCATTTTGTACGATTACAGGAAATATTTTTTACAATGTCACTTTCATTATTTATAGATCTAATTAGTTGTACTAGATGGTTAACTGAATTCATAGATATATTGTGTTCTGCAATGAAAAATGCAATTCCTATTTCTATTTCTTTTGTAATAAGTTCACTACTTCTAGTGTTTCTTACATACTGTGTGACAGAGAATTCTTGTTGTTTGAGTAATTTAGATTTAGATTGGCGTTTTATCGAATCATGATGCTTACGTACCGCAGCATGTAGTCATTACCGCATACTTTACATCTGAAAAACTCTTCTCCTTTTGAGCTTGCTTCTAACCAATGCTGGTAATCATTATGTTTTTCCCAATCAGTTTTGTACTTTTGTTGATAAATTTCCTTCTTTTTTGAAGTAGATGGCTTATCTCTATCTCTGGTCGACATAATAATTGCTAGAAATGAAAATAGATTTAGGAAAACGAATAAAAGTATATGAAAACTTTTATTTATAGTAAATACTTACATGGTAATAATCCGGAAATCTATTTTAAAAAATTAGTGCAATTGTACGCGCGTCACTCACCCTTTATCGAAATTATCTTAAAAATTGCAAATTTAAAAATATCTTACACGGTATTTCCCCTATATTATATTTTATACGGAACAGCTATTTAATGCATAAAAATTGCTTCTACTACTTATATACAGAGGTCACTGCAATATTTAATAATACTAAATAATGTAATTGAATATATTTTAATAAATATATGATTTTTATAAATTACACATAGGAAATGTAAAATAACTAGATTTTACTAAAACACGCAAGTTTTTCGCTAAATCACTAGCATAGTACTAAAATCACTAGATCTAGTGAAAAATCACTAGACCTGGCAACCCTGGACTAAAATCAAAGTTGCTGGGATTTCTGTATACATAACACAGTACCTCAAAAATATATACATCATAAAATGTAAAAATCCCGTTGGCCCTGAACAGATTCCTACACGAGTCGCCCCGTCGGAGATTAAAAATAGTCATGACAGCCCTCTTTTGTAAAATAAAAATGCGAGAAGCGTCGCTACTCATGCCCCAATGCACTATTCCGTAACGCATCCTGGAATAGTCCGAGTATTAAAAACTTTTTAAGTAAGTAGTTAACTTTATTGAAAAACATATGTAATACATATCATAGTAAAGCTAAGCTTACAAATGATGCATATATATATGTCGTAGTCATTGAGCGTAATGCGTCATTTCGCGGAAAGCCTAGTCATTGGCCGTATTGCCGGCAAAGGCTGTATTACAATGAATTTTTCTTTGTTTGACTGAAAATTCAGGTCATTTCAGGGATTGCCTGTTTAATTCTCGTCAAACAAAGTAAACGGTGAAACGATTACACGTTACAGCGTTTGACTGACACCTGTTTAGTCATTGGTTGAAATAGTCATTGGTTGAAACGTTTTAAAAGTTTTTGGTAGGGGTAGTAAACAAGTTTACGAAATATTTTTATTTTGTCATTGTTCATTTGCAACAATCCCACGTATAATATGGTATAAGTTTCAACAAATAATCCGTGCGATTCTGTTTCGAATTAACGATATCGTTACAATAACGATATTGTTGTTGCTATGGTAGAAGCTTTCTGATTGGTTGTTGTTATAGAAAATCAATATCGTTATTGTAACGATACCGTTAATTCGAAAACAGAATCGCACCGAATCGGTACTTAAATAATTAGGTACTTAAATAACGAATAAAAATATTCCTGCGTTAGATAACTAGGCATTTTGATGTCACAAAAACAAAAAATATTCTAATACAAAGTGGTACCTCTAACAGTTGCAGGTACCTACATGCATACTATTATTATAGAATAAGTATGTATTTATTTTACTTATTATTTATTTAAACAAGTAGCACTATTATGGCACCTAGAATTGCACATCACTTTTTTTTTAAAGCACACACAGCGATTTGTTTGGCATTGTTTCTTAGATGGCTTGCAAGAGCACTTTGCAAATCCTTGCCCATCATGCAATGAAACTCCAGATACAGCGTCTCGGACAGAAATATATTTATCAGGGACATCTTCCATATTTAAAAAGTGACTATTCGCTGCAATAATATCCGCACGATTATACCATCCTTTAATTTTACCCACGGAAGATCCTAATTGGTATACTCCATTTTTGTAGTCCACAATCACACATATTAAATTCTGCATGTCGCTTGGACCACGATCAATTTTTTCAACTGACAACAGCACGCAGTCCCCAATTTTTAATGACGGCAATTTTTTAACTGTACTTGACACCATTTTTTCGGCTGCTCTTTTCTGTCCTGAATGACATTCATTTCTATTACTCAAAATGGAGGCTTGAAGGGAACATAATACACATGATGCCTTTTCTTGATTTGTACAATCCAGGCAAATAACTTGTTGAACGGTTTCTTGAGATTCGCTCACAATTTCTTGTGGACTAGCAAAAGGCAAGGCAACTTCAACGTTTATTTCATCAGCTTCGAGTACTTCCATGATAACATTTGATTCTTTCAACGTTCGTTCTTTTGTGCCTTCAATATCGTCATATCGTTCATTTCCCACTAAATCATTATTTTGTTCATCTGTATTGCCATTCAAAACCTCAACATTTTCATCGGTTTCTTCATCATCTTCGCCTGTAGGTAATTCTGACAAAACCCCGTTAAGATCTTCTTCCGTTTCTAAGGTTTTGATAATCTCGCCTGGTAAATTTGTAGAGGATAGTCCGACCTTTGGGTTTGTACCAAACAGTGCCTTATAAGGGCTGCGCCCAATAATTCTATGATGAGAACAGTTTTTTTGAAATTGTACAAAATAGCAACCAACCGACCAGTTGGTTGAATTTTTATCCATCATCCATGCCCGCAGCATATTTTCCACGTCCTGGTTACTTCTTTCAATGCTGCCTTGCGACTGTGGATGTCGTGGCCGTCCATGAACAATTTTCAGGTCAGGCCATAGTTTTACCAACTCGGTAATTAAACTATTTACAAATTCGCGGCCGTTGTCGCTCTGTAGTATAGCTGGCGCTCCAAGTTCAAGAAAAATTTTCAGCAGTTCCAAGGCCACTTCCTTAGACTGTTTTGATCTCAGTGGACGTAGACAGATAAATTTCGTTAGATGGTCTTGATAATTTAATAACCATTTGTAGTCTCCATCCTGACATGACTGGTAATCAATCAAATCCACTTGGCCCCGAGAGCAAAAGTCTTTTGAAACAATAGGTTTGGTTACAAGATTTGCATGTTTGTTGGCTTTTTTCTTGTGACAAACTTCGCAAGACTGCAAAAATGTCTCAATAACAGGTCGTGGAATTTGATATTTGGATTTTAAACCAAAAATCATTTTGTCTCTAGAACCATGTCCTACTGCAATATGCGTAGAATACAATATTTCGAATAAGTCTTCGTACGGCGTAATATAAATAACGTCATCATTATCTTCTAGCCTTTTTTTAATAACTAACTGTTTATGTCCTACCTCCATCGTATCATACAGGGACAATAAATGATACTGCCTACGAGTTTTCTTGCCACTAGTATGCTTGCCGAGTAAAATATCTTTTGCCACCTAAAATGCAACTATTGAGTTAAAACCTAAAATTCAATATTTTGAGGTTAGAATTTTCATACCTCCTTCATTTCTTCATAATTCCACGGTTTTTTGGCATCTCTGTTTGCCAAATAATATCCACTTAACTTCTGATAAAACAAACTCTTATGGTTTTCCATAATTTACGACCAATCACAACGCAATTCCGTGCATTCAGCAAATGACTAAATAGGTGTCAGTCAAACGCTGTAACGTGTAATCGTTTCACCGTTTACTTTGTTTGACGAGAATTAAACAGGCAATCCCTGAAATGACCTGAATTTTCAGTCAAACAAAGAAAAATTCATTGTAATACAGCCTTTGCCGGCAATACGGCCAATGACTAGGCTTTCCGCGAAATGACGCATTACGCTCAATGACTACGACATATATATGCTTGTATACGGTCCTACATCTTCGTCGCGGGTTGTTTCCTGGTCGGTACATCTATCCCGGACTAATGGTATTGAGGACTCCTATCCGTTCTTACTCTGGTTACCTTCAGCGGTTGTCTATATCTTTTTATTTAAAAGCATGCTCTTTATTGCTTTTCTAAAGTGAAGATATTTTAAGTTTTTGATTTCTTTAGGTAATTTGTTATAATGTGTTATATCGTCTGGTGTAGGTACTTTTTCATATTTTAATTGCTTACATATTTCCGTTCTTATATTTGATTTTCTTCTAGTTGCGTGCATATGTATATGTGTGTTAGTGATTAACTTGACTTCAGTTTTCATGAGATTATGTTTTATTTTGTATAGCAGTATTATATTTTTTAGTTTTATTGTTTGTTCAAGATTCAGTTCCTTTGTCTTATCGTATACTTCCTCGGTGGATGTTCTTCTATCTAGCTTATAAATTAATTTTAAGATCTTATTTTGCTGTCTTTATAACTTGTTAATATTTCTGTTAGTTGTATTTCCCCATATATTTATTAAGTAATTCATGTGAGACATAAAAACAGCATTGTAAATTGGTTTTCGCAGGTTTTCAGGTATAATGGCTCTTATCTTTTTGATGCCAGCTATTGCTGTTGCATTTTTTTCACTAGGCTGCTTACGTGCAGATCCCATTTTAAATTTCTCTGTATGTTTAATCCCAAGTATTTTATTTGGTCTATTTGCTTGATGGCCTGGGCTTTTATTTTTATGTCAAATGTTGGAGTATTTAATTTGTTCGAGAATGTCATGAATTCTGTTTTATGTTCGTTAATGGTCAGAAGGTTGTTGTAGCACCAATCCTCGACTGTACCGATGTCTTTGTTGACGCGCTCTTGCAGTTCCTGCACACTTTTGCCCCAGTAAACCAAACAGGTGTCGTCGGCATATGAGTATATTTCTCCATCTATGTTTAAATGTCGTTTGTGTACATTATATACAAAATGGGTGGGAGATTTCCCTCCTTGTGGTATTCCATATTCTGGCTCAAGGTAATTACTGTGAGTGTTATTTATTACTGTTTTCTGTTTTCTTCCCGTGATATAAGAGTCTATTAGGTCTTTCTCTTTACCTTTTATTCCCATCTTTTCAATTTTCTCTGATAGTTTCTGTTTGGAAATTGTATCAAACGCTTTTTTCATGTCTATAAAGATTGCTATAACTGTGTTTTCTCCTTTCAATTTATCTTTTATACTATTTAACAAGTCATTAGTCGCTGATGTAGTCCCAGAGTTCTTTTGAAATGCATACTGTTTTGAGTGTATTATATTGTGTGTTCGAAGGTGTTCAGAAATTTGAATTTGTATACATTTTTCCATTATCTTGTTTAATGTTGTAAGTAAAGATATAGGTCGGTAATTCTCTGGTTTTGCTTTGTCACCTTTCTTATATACTGATATTATGATAGCTTCTTTAAGACATTGGGGGTATTTTCCTTTTGCAAATGTAACATTAACTAGTTTAGTTAGTATTGGTACTAATGCTGGTTTGTTTAGTTTCAGTATTTTACATGGTATTTTATCATATCCAGGAGCTGTGTTCTTCATGTCATCTATTATTGCGTTCATCTGTTGTATATTTATATTTTTTAATATAAATGTTGGTACTTGTTTATCGTAGGTTGTGGTTACGGGTTTTTTTGTGGTGCTGTTAATTTGTTCTTCCGCTAGTTCTTTTCCTATGTTAGCAAAGTACTTGTTCATTTCTTCTGCTATTTCCGTGCTTTCGCTTGTTTTGTTTCCGTCTTTTTTCAGAATTTGTTCAATGGTATTGGTTTTTTTGTTGCTTGTGTTTAACTGCTTCGAAATTAAGTTCCATGTTTTTGATGGTTCTTTTTTATATTTTTCAAATTGTCTCATGTAGTAATCTTTTTTTGCTTTTTTGACTCTGTAAGCAGTGTACTGCTTTTGTTGATTATATCTCTTCAGTATTTCTTTATTGTTTGGGTATTTGGTGTGTTTTTTGTACAGTTTATTTCTTAATTTTATTTGTTGTATTATATCTGTGCTTATCCACGGGCATTCTTCTCTTCTTTTAATGGTTTCAATTTTTTGGTTTTTTGCTACAATATTTTCCAGTGCATGTGATAATTCGTGAAAGTGGTTTATGTTTTCCTCGCTAATTCCTTCGATATCACTTCTGATTTGTTTATAGTTTGTTCTTACGAGATTGAAATATTGGTAATGTGTCACACGTTCTATTTCATATATTGTAGTTTTAACTACAGAGTGGTCTGAGATATCACTGGGTATTACTTTGACTTTAATATTGGTTTTTATATTTGTTATTACGTGGTCTAATATACTATGGTTATTGTTTGGATTTCTTCTTGTGTAGTTTTGTGGTGATCTCTTGTTCAAAATTTTGTAATTATATTCTTTATAAATTTGTATATATTCCTTAGTCTTACTGTCTCTTTTCACTATATTTATATTAAAGTCTCCCATTATTATGTGTTTCTTTCCTTTTGTCAGGATATTTTTTTTCAGTATTTTTTCTAACGTTCGTAATTGCACATCTGGAGGTTTATATACTAGGGTTAGAACAATCCTTTCGTGGTTTAGCAATATGGTTATTATTTCTATTTTATTCCATGTTTTAATTAATAATGTATCATATTTTATTGATTCTTTAATGTATAATGCAGTACCTCCTCCTCTTGTAGTTCTGGAGTTGAATACTGCATTGTAGTTTTGTAGATTATACAGATGTTCCTCAGCTGGATTTTAGTGTAGATAAATTGCAAGACTTGCCCAACTGAAAGAGAGCGTATCACGATTTGGAGAGTTTAGAACATAACTGGTCTATGTGTTCCGACCACTTTAAACCCTCATCGACAATGACACCGAGCAACCTACAACTGCTAACGAAATCAATTTCAGAGTCAGCCATGACAAACCTTGAGATGTTAAATTTTTTTTGTTGTTAAAAAGCATACACTGAGTTTTTTCGATGTTCACGACGATCCTATTAGACTTAACCCACTTATTTACTTTAGACATGGCCACACCAGCAGCACTAATAACATCGTCAACATTGTTCGATGAAACAACTAAATTTATGTCATCGGCATATAACATCACCTTAGCAATACAAGTTAGACAGTTAGGAAAATCATTGATAAAAATTAAAAATAACGTGGGCCCGAGGACAGAGCCCTGTGGAACACCCATACGTACATCAGTGCTACCAGAGAAATTTCCGTCGATACTCACTCTCTGTCTCCTTCCCGACAAATATGACTCGAACCATTTCAAACAGACACCATTTACACCATATCTACCAAGCTTATGCAATAATATCAAGTGATCAACTGAATCAAACGCTTTAGACAAGTCTATTAGCATACTTAGACATGGAAGATTGTGGTTGATCGAAGTGTAAATACTGCTTAAGAAATTAAACATAGCAGTATCTGTTGATTTACCTGGGAAAAAACCATGCTGATTTTCGGACATCAGTTTAAAATGAAGAAAATAATTCATTAGTCGTTTATTTACAACAAATTCATACACCTTGGAGAAAACGGATAGTATACTTATGGGACGATAATTGTTCATATTGTTAGGATCACCCTTCTTGAACATCGGGTATACCGTAGCATGTTTTAATTTTGACGGAAATATACCATTCTCAAAAGAAATATTTATTAGGTATGCCAGTACACCCGTTATAAAAGGAAATGTCCTCTTCAAAAGAAGCGATGGTATGCAGTCATCACCAGAAGCCGGACTAGAACTTAGCTTATAAATAGCTTCAATAATATCTCCCTCGCTCATAGGAAAAATATAAAATGATTGCGAACCTGGTGTCATAAAACTATCAATCTCCTCGAAAGAGACACTATCATCCTTATAATTGAAAGATATGAGTTTTTCAGATGACGACACAAAATTATCATTAAACAATTCACTTAGAGCTAATCTATCAATAGGTAAATCAGGAAAAGTCGACTGTTTCGCATAGTTACCTCTTTTATTGTTAATAATACGTCACGCAGCCTTGGTTTTATTGTCGGCTGCCATAAAAAAACTTATTGTTAAGATCGCGCTCTCTAACCCGTAACACATCATTATACTTCTTTTCGCAATCCAAAAAAGACTCTTAAACATGGAAAATTTTTGGCGAGATCTTTTAGACATAACATTTCATTCTTGAGATCCACGATATCTGGCGTAACCCAGTGAGTGATATGCTTGTCAGAAGCAGTAGGAACCTTAACGAATGGAAAGCACTTGTTAACATAAAATACAAATATGTTCAAAAATTTTTCAAAGGCAAGTTCCGGGCAGCTACATTCAAAAACCGACAACCATGTCTCGACCTCTAAGTGGTTAAGAAATGAAATCATCCCACCGCTACAAAATCTATATCTCCAAATAAAGCTATTACTATGTGAAGCAGCTTCAGAATGTAAGTCAAAACACAAAAATTGGGAAAAATGGTCAGAAATATTCAAGTCAAGGCAGGACGACTCATATTCAGCTGCGGACAGATTCGTAATAAAATTGTCAATACAAGAAGAAGATGTCTTAGCGACTCGCGTAGGAACATCCAAGGTCTCCGATAACCCTGCAGAATTAAGGAGATCCCTAAGTAAGTTTAAAGATGCCGATTTAGTTTTGAAGTCTCCTCCAATAATAATTTTTTTCCCTTCCGCATTTAAGATATTCAACACCGATGAGAGTCCATCCACGAAAATGTCAAAATTTGTATTAGGGGGTCTGTATAAAGCTACAAACACTATGTTTCTCGCTATTAGCTCAACTGCACAACACTCTATTACACCACAAACCGCCAAGCTTTCTATATCTTGACGACTCTTACAAATTATATATTTTTTGCAGTATATAGCTACCCCACCATGTTTATTCGCTGGGCGGCAATAGTATGCCCTCAGAATAAATCCCGCTAAAGAAATTTCAGATATCTGATCATCAGACTGCCAATGTTCAGACAATAATAGTATATCTACACCATACGAGGACAATATAACTTGCATTTTCTCAATTTTATTATTTAAACATCTAATATTTTGGTGTAAAACCCTGCATCTACTATGATTCCCACCACCACCAAACGCACTCAACCCCATGCCACGTATACCCTGGGATTTGTCACGAGCATTAACGAAAAAACGAGGAGGTGTTGTCAACTAGGATATTATTTCTCGATCTACAGCTGCCCTTGAAACACTTATGTTTCTTGCTACTCGATTTGAGAGAGTGTTCTTATGCCTGTTTAAAAATGATAAAGTCCATTCTTTTCCGGGAAAGTTCTCTTTGAAAACTTTGACTTTTTTCCCCTTCTATCTAAATATGCTTTGACAATAAACTGCAGATCCTGGGAAGTTACAGGAAAACCAAAAGTAGGAACTGCTATTACGGAAGCAACGATTGCATTCTCCTCGTCTTTACCGAGTGCCGTTTGACCACCAGAAGGTAATGTATGTTTTCCATGCAGCTTATTTGAAAGAATATTTCGGTGAATTCCATACGTAAAAGATGTATTTGAAATAAATATAGGTGTTGATTGTTACGTTTTTTTTTTTGGTTGTATTTTACCCTTTTAATGGTTTATTTTAGTGACGGAATATGTATTTAGTTTTGATTAAATTTGTGTCATCTTCCTACTATTACTGCCATCTGGCGTGGGAGTGCTTAAGATTCCTGTTTCACGCGTCTGCCTTGCTGCAGGTGTGTGTAACGTATACGGGCATTGTTGGGTAGATGGCGTCTGTGGTTAATTTAATTAATTTGTTACTTTTATTTTTGACTAACTCCTTTTTTTTTTGGACTTCTTGGGCCCAGAGTTATGCAACAAATTGTTAATAATTATTTTCCATTTTTCTGTGGTTGATTGAACCTGTATTTCTGTCGTACGTTTTAAGTATTAGTTGGTTCATTTGTTCTCTTAGCGCGTTTGCTGTAGTTGGGTTGTTTGGTCGGGTTTTGACACGTTAGGCTTTTTCTCTTTGATTTGTAACGGTCGTTGAGTAAGGTTGGACACGAGAGAGCAGAATCTTTTCCCTTAGCTGCCTTGAGAATATGGGAAGTTAAGTTTTATCGTCGATAATCGCTTACAAAAGCGGATTTTATTGTGATTCTCGAGGTTTATTGGTAAATTTTTGACGTTTATTTGAGTCTTACAAGGATATTTCTTCTGCTTGGGAATTGTTAAGCTGCTGTAAGTATATTTTTCCACGTGTCTAATCGATCCTAATTTGTGTCGTTTCTATATTTAAATTTAGCTGCTGGTGTTAGGCCTGATTGAAACCTCATTTGAGCATTGTTGGTTGAAGTTAGTACGAGAGGAACACGTGCTAGTAATTTTCCAACGTCCAGGAATTGTGGTTAGATCTTGTGGTGAGGGCACATTTAAGGTGCAGTTTATTGGTACACTGTAGCCTTCGAACGCTATCACTTGAGGTGTCGTAAACCCAAGATAGGAGGGCATATACCTGGTATCGTGTGGATCCGAAGGATTTGTCGTGTTTGGAAGCTGTGGATGTGATGTTTTAAGGTATTGTGTCTGTGTGAATCTTTCTCTGATATTATCCAGAGGGTAGAATTTAATTGACTTAGCAGTTTGACAAAATTTGTGTCAATAACGTACAATTTGAACAGTGAATTTCAATTTTCCGGCCTAATTAATCAAATAAGTAATCGTAAATTCTTAATCTAACTTCTTATGGCCTGTGAGCCTTTATGTTTTTTTGAATTAATTAATTTAACGTAGTTATTAACAATAGTGACCCCATTTGGAGGTTACTTTGACATTTTTGGAGACGTTACGTAGCCATTTTTATTTTTGGATTTAGAAATTGAATTAAATTTTGGATGTGTGTGGCAGTGTGGCCTCACAGCGAACTTGTGTAAATTCGTAGATAATTTTTGATGCATTTAATCAATGTTTGTAATTTAATTTTGGTGTAATTCCGTAAGGAATTAATGAATTTTATGTAATTGCATATTCTACTTGTAAAGCATAGTTAACTAGCGCTATTTCTTTATAGAATTAGATATTTTACAACTATAAGTCTGATTTCTAACGTCGAATAGATTGTCGAATGCCTCTGGTATACAGAGTGTTTCATTTTGGTTGACGTGTTGCATTATACGAGCAAACTGTTCGACTTTAGAGGGACTTTTGGCAAATTGCCTTGTAACTGTGTACTTGTAAGAATATTGTTGGTGAATCAATGTTAGTTTATAAGTTGTTCTTGTGTTCACCTTTTAACTTCTTTTAATTGAACTTCTAAATTTGTAATATTACGACACTGAATTTGCAACGGAGTTGCGTGTGTGTTTCACTTCATTGTTTTTTTTCCTGCCTTGATCTAGTTACCTCGTGGAAGTTAGAGAGTGTATATATAGCCGTTATTTATTTTTTTTTCCTTTGTACAAGTACTGGAAATACGCTGTTGAATCTGAGAACTAATTTTAATAAACTGTTTGTTAAGTTGAATGAGTGTGTATTGGTCTTATTTACTTATCACTTGGGGGTTTTATATTGGATCTGGTCCGGGGTCTGAATATCTGTTGGGCTCAGCACATTATTACGGATAGGCGCCCTGACATCATAACCTTCGACTTAGTACGGTGTTCGAACTCGCCCTCCCCGACTGTAGCTGGAGGCAGTGCTGACTCCCATATTTAACATCGACCTTTGGGGAAGTAAGAGGTAAGACTGGGTGGTATAAGTTGGTGATTAATTAATAGACAAGCGTCCTTTGAAATTTTAAAAAGAAGGTTAGTTACCGTGGTGGTGCTTAATTCACTACCTTCTTTGAATTTAATTACAAGAGGGTAGCAAGGATTTTTAGCGCCCAACGTGTGGGGCCTTAGAAAAGGGTTTTAGCGGCTGTTGTTTTTGATAAATCAAGAATTTTAGATTTTGGGAATTTTCAGAAAACTTTTGAATCATCTTCAGGAATTAATTGATTTTAGCATTGAAGACCTTGTCCTTTTTTTTTTGTTTTGAGTAAAAGTAAAGTATATCCCAGCTTATATCACAGTTACGTCTTACGTTGTATGTGTGGATGATGTATGTTTGATGTTTTTATAGCACCGATTGGACTTAGGGGAAATTTTCGACCTTTTGATATTTCTTGGGGAATAATTTCTTTTCCGTAGTCAATTCATTTCCGTATATTGTATAGTATCGTATTGTTCTCCAAGAATTTTTGATTATCTTATACTGAATTTTGATTTTTCCCTCGGTATAGTAATTTCGGGTGTTACAAGTAATTTGGATAATAGAAGTACAGTAGACATTGGTGTATCAATTGTATGTATAGGTTCACGTGAAGAAGTGGAAGTAATTTTGATTTGTGTCAGTCAGTTTAAGATTGAATCTTTGACGTCTTAAATTAAATTCAATAACGTTGCCACATTGTATTCTAATTGTGGGAAGGAATTTATAGCGGAGTATTCACTTGCCGGGTATTCATTGTAGAATTTTAAATTTCGATTACGTCATTATGGATCTTAAGATAGAAATTAACAGACTGAATAAAGATGAGTTAGAGTACGAGTTAGCGAGATACGGTTCAACGAGTGGGGGTACGGTCGAGGAGTTGCGTCGCTCCTTAAGAGTTATGCAACGTTTTTGTAAGGATCCTGAAACTTTAGTACCGGTGTATCCGTTTACATTCACTCAAGATGCTGATGCCCTTAAGGCAAAAATTGATGTTATCACGACAACCTTGGCTACTTTTTCGGATACGCGGACTTCATCGGCGTACAAGAAGTTGTCGACTTCTTTGGCTTGTGCTTTCGGTCGTGCGCAACGTAGTAAACCAATAACGGAAACAGAAATTGAACAACGTGCACAACTTGTGTCTCAAATTTGTACTCTGGGGGTGCGATTAACCATTAAGGCTAGAGCGGCTCGCAAAAGCACTATGCTTGGACAGAGCACAATTTTAGATTTAACCACCGGAGGACCGTTAGTAAATTTCGAGTCCGAAGAGTCATCTAGTGATGGGGAATCCGAACCTGTTGTGGGCAATCCGGTTTCGCCTTTGAGACCTGTTCCGGTCGCGACGTGGGGACTAAAATTTTCGGGAAACCCTCGCGAAATGTCTGTGAACGCTTTCATTGAACGTGTGAACGAACTTAAGGTCGCGCGTCATTCAACTGACGAAATTTTATTCAATTCTGCTATAGATATTTTTACGGGAGATGCCTTGATTTGGTATCGTGCTAATAAAGATTCCTTCTTTAATTGGTCTGATGTATTGGATGGTTTGAGGACTGAATTTTTGGCTCCCGATTATGATGATCGATTATTTGACGAGATTAAGCATCGAACTCAGGGTTCTCTTGAGTCGATTGGCATTTACGTTTCCATGATGAAAAATCTATTCTCACGTCTCTGTACTCATGTTCCTGAAGCTACTCAGCTTAAGATTATGCTGAAAAATCTTTTGCCATTTTATCAGACACAGTTTGGTTTAGTTGAAATCACGTCTATCGCCCAACTCTTAAAATATGGTAAACAACTTGAAGCTCGCAGAATTTCAGTCGAAGCTTATGTTCCTCCTCCTACTCGTGGCAAATCACTTGAGCCAGACCTTGCTTGTGTGTCGGCACCTAAGGTTCCTGTGAAGTGCAATGTCATGGAGGCTGGTACTTCTAAGACTTCCTTTCCCTTCAAGTGTTGGAATTGTGGAGTTGTGGGTCATCGTTCGGGTCAATGCTCACGACCTCGTAAGAAACATTGCTACCGTTGTGGCAAACCAAATGTGACTGTTCCGTCTTGTCCTTCATGTTCGGGAAACGCTCGTCGGACGTCCTAAGTCGTCGTTTGGGACGCCGTTTTGATAATTCGACGAATAGTAGACATAAGAATCAGACAGATTTTATTCTCGCGAACGCTCGTGGTGACGAACGTCCTTATTTAAACGTGTCAATCTTTAATCGGTCATTTTTGGGTCTTCTTGACTCTGGCGCCTCACGCACTATTTTAGGGGGTCCTGGTTGGAATACTTTACGTTCCATGAATATTCCATTGAAGTCTAAAATTACGGTATGTACTGTAGCAAATGGACAGAAGTGTCGATCTTTGGGTGAAATCTCAGTGCCTATGGGTCTTCGTGATCAAATTAGCGTTATAGATATTTTGGTTGTCCCTTCTTTACCGCATACGTTGATCTTGGGCGCGGATTTCTGGAAAATTATGGGTATTGTCCCTGACCTTCGACGTGGTGAATGGGTATTTTCGTCTGAACCTGCTTCGGTTAATACGATAGGAATTGAACATGTTCTTTCTGACGTTCAGCAACAACAATTAGATCAACTCATTAACAATCATTTTTCGAAATCGACTAAAGAATTAGGTTGTACTAATTTAGTGGAACATCGTATTGTTGTCCATGGTCCGCCTATTAAACAAAGATATTACCCTATTTCTCCTGCTATGCAGAAAATCGTCGATAAAGAGTTGAATCGCATGTTAGAACTGGGTGTTGTTGAAAAATCTAATAGTCCTTGGTCGTCTCCTATTTTATTAGTTCCGAAGAAAGATAAAACCTATAGATTTTGCATTGACTATAGGAAGCTCAATAAAGTTACGGAACGTGATGCCTACCCTTTGCCTTATGTCACGAATACCTTGGATAAACTTCGTGATGCTAAGTTCTTGACTTCCTTGGACATTAAATCCGCCTATTGGCAAATCCCTATTGAGGAGTCGTCTCGACCTTATACCGCCTTTACTGTCCCTAATCGGGGTTTGTTCCAGTGTCGTCGCTTGCCTTTTGGTCTCTCAAATTCTCCTGCCGTCTGGATGCGCTTCATTGATCAGGTTTTAGGTCCTGAATTTGAACCGCATGTCTTCGTCTACTTGGATGATATCATCATTGTTACGTCCACTTTCGAAAAACATTTAGAAATTTTAAGTGAAGTTCTTTCCCGCATAGAGACTGCTGGTCTCACTCTAAATCGTGAGAAATGTTTATTTTGCCGTGATGAGCTGAAATATTTGGGTTACGTAATTAATAAACAGGGTTTGTTGGTTGATCCTGACAAAGTTAAAGCCATTCTTGAAATTCCGACACCAACTTCAGTATCTGGCGTTAGACGTATTGTTGGTATGGCGTCTTGGTATCGTCGGTTCATACCAAATTTTTCTTCTCTCGTTGGTCCTTTAACAAATTTGTTACGTAAAAATCAACCTTTCCGTTGGGATCAGTTCTGTGACGAGGCATGGTCAAAAATCCGTCAACATTTAATCACAGCTCCTATTTTGTCTTGTCCTGACTTTAGCAAAGAGTTCACGATACAAACTGACGCCTCTAATTTTGGGTTGGGTGCTGTTTTAACTCAAAGTATCGATAACGAGGAAAGAGTAATCTGCTATCTTAGTCGTTCGCTTACTGGTGCGGAAAGGAACTTTTCGACTACCGAGAAAGAGTGCTTAGCAGTTTTGTGGTCGATTGAGAAGTTGCGTCCATACATAGAGGGTTCGCACTTCCGCGTCATTACGGACCATTATTCCTTATGTTGGTTAAGTAAGTTACAATCTCCTAGTGGTCGACTCGCGCGATGGGCTGTACGACTGCAGCAATATGATTTCGACATAATTCATCGTAAAGGTAAGGATCATGTTGTACCTGATGCTCTCTCTCGATCGGTTCCTGTCGTTGATTCTATTTCGATTTCCGTCATATCAACCGATAAGTGGTATCACAGACTACTTAGAGCAGTCAAAACGAATCCGGAGAAATACCCTACATTCCAGATAGCCAATGGCCAACTTTGTAAATTTGTACGTCCTTCTAACAAATATTTTGACAATGAGGATGAGGATTGGAAGATAGTAGTTCCTAAAGAACGTCGTTCTGAGATCATTTCGTCCTGCCATGATGTACCAACTTCTGGTCATCTAGGTATCTTCAAAACTCTTCATCGTCTTTACCAAAAATATTTCTGGCCTGGAATGGTTCATGATGTAATCCGTTATGTACGTCGTTGTCCTACTTGCCTCAACACTAAACCTGAACAACGAAAACCTGCTGGTCGTATGGGAGGTCATTCTCTCATTGACAGACCTTGGGACGTTTTGAGTGTGGATATTGTGGGTCCGTTACCGAGAACCAAACGTGGTTTTAGTTATATTCTTGTCGTATCTGACTGTTTCAGTAAGTTTGTTTTAACGTGTGCTTTGCGGAAAGCCTCGACTAAAAAGATCATAGAATTCTTAGAAAATCATGTATTTTTACTTTTTGGAACTCCTCGTAAGGTGATTAGCGATAATGGTGTTCAGTTTCGTTCTAGGGAATATCGTCAATTTTTAGAGAAATACAAGGTTAGTCCTTCGTATACGTCGTACTATCACCCTCAAGCAAATCCCGTTGAACGCATTAATCGTGTTATTAAGACTATGTTGGTATCGTATGTGTCCGATAATCATCGTGACTGGGACCTATTCCTTCCGAAAATATCTTGTGCTATTCGCACGGCAAAACATGAGGTTCTTGGTCATACTCCTTATTTTGTAAATTTTGGCAGAGAAATGTATCTTACTGGTGAACGTAACTTCCATACTCCTGTGGATGACGGAAATGCCGTCGAAACGTGTCAAAGAAATCCGGAAGATTTTATGTGTCGATCTTCTAATTTTTCGAGACTCTATAGTGACATTAAGAACCGTCTACAGAAAGCATATGAGAAGTCTAAAGTTCGCTACGATCTTAGACATCGTCCTGTCTCCTTCCTGCCTAATCAGTTGGTTTGGCGTAGGAATTTTGTTTTGTCCGATGCTGCGAAATTTTATTCTGCGAAGTTAGCAGATAAGTATATTGGTCCTTTCATGATTCACCGCCGTATGTCTAATAACTCTTATGAACTTAAAAATTGTGATGGTGATGTACTTCCGGGTACATGGAGTGTTGAACATCTTAAAGCACAACCTAACGACGATTAATCTTTGCAAGTCTTCGGTTTGCAGGTAGGCCTAACGAATATACCTGTGGGTTTAATGCCTGGGCGTAAAAGGCGTCCCAAAAATTCTCAGTTTCCCCCGTTTCTTTTAACATCTTCAATTTTAGTTGTCGTGGGTTCGACGTATTTCCTTACGTGTTCTGATTTGGGATGTTCTCCCTATGTTTTGTCGATAGCCCACACAGCGACGATTGATTTGGGTGGATTAATTTCGTGTAACTCTGTATGTTACCTTGAGTACCGCATAACTTACGTTAGTTAAGTTATTTCCGACTTCCGTATATCTTTGATAGTTATGTATTTTGTACCGATTCTGACTTTTGTTCCGATTTCGACTCTTCCGTACTGATATGACGTTCCGTACCGAATATGACTTCGTATTGTTTACGATTAAGTAATAACGATTTTATGACTTCGTACCGTATAGCAGTTCTAGAACCTTTACCATTTTGGGATTATGTTACGTATCGTATGGTCTAGAATTTGCAATTGATAGTTATTCTATCGTGTTGGATATGTCGTATTGACATTCTCTTCCTGATTAGACGTTTATTTGCGAAGGTATAAAGAAGAACAGTCTTTATTTGATAGTTCTCAG
Source organism: Amphimallon solstitiale (assembly GCA_963170755.1). Lineage (NCBI taxonomy): Eukaryota > Metazoa > Arthropoda > Insecta > Coleoptera > Scarabaeidae > Amphimallon > Amphimallon solstitiale. The sequence continues at coordinate 12,424,253 of OY720677.1, forward strand.
CCTTCCAAGGGTCGTGTCCTGGCGATCTATTTGCTATTGTTATTGTCAAATGTTACCTCCAGGATTTGATATTGACTTTCGCCTTATGGCTTATCGCTCGCCTTCAGCGTTTCAGTCGGGACAACGCCGGTCCAGACTTTAAACTCCTTTTGCTATGTCCTTTTTTTTTGTTTTTGTTTGGCGATCTTCGTTGTTGTGTTTCCGGAATGTACGTTTGTCGCGTGGACGTGCCGTCTGTGTCTTTAGTAGATTCACCATTCTGCGCTACCCTATCTTTAAATACCTCTCCTTATTCCGCTTTGCATCCCGTATCTGTAGTAATAAACCCATTTTTAGTTCACCTTTTTTTCTTTTGTTTGTTTTGAGATACCGAGGGCCTCACCCAAAGTTCTCTTTTACCGTCGCGTGTCTGCAGAGTGTCGTTCCGGGGGTTGCCTTTCCCGCATCTTGGTCTATTGGTAGTATCTATTCCTATTTCCTGTGCCTTCGACCGTCGTAAGGATCACCGCCGGCCGGGCACACCGTAACGTAACCCGTCTACTCCATTTCCTTTTTGATGCTATCAGTGGTACTGGGCTGTCGGTTGGTCAGGTCTCGGGGCGCGTCTGTGCAGAATCTCGACACCCATTTTTTTTATTTATCCCTCGTTAATTCCCCGTACCGGCTGAATGCCGAAGGACCGCGTGGTGGTTTTGGTCAAGCGTTTGGTGATGCTGCGTTTGCTGTCGGACATGGTCGCGCACATTCGTCTCCCTTTTTGCCTAGTCGTTGTCGATCTTTAACTTGGTTCCTTGTTTCGTATGTTATATGTGGTGTTACGCACAGTCCAGTTCCTGGTTTCATAACTCTTGGCTTAACGGTAATTTACAAGTAAATAACCTTTTGTGGTAAGGGAGGAATTGTTACGTTTTTTTTTTTGGTTGTATTTTACCCTTTTAATGGTTTATTTTAGTGACGGAATATGTATTTAGTTTTGATTAAATTTGTGTCATCTTCCTACTATTACTGCCATCTGGCGTGGGAGTGCTTAAGATTCCTGTTTCACGCGTCTGCCTTGCTGCAGGTGTGTGTAACGTATACGGGCATTGTTGGGTAGATGGCGTCTGTGGTTAATTTAATTAATTTGTTACTTTTATTTTTGACTAACTCCTTTTTTTTTTGGACTTCTTGGGCCCAGAGTTATGCAACAAATTGTTAATAATTATTTTCCATTTTTCTGTGGTTGATTGAACCTGTATTTCTGTCGTACGTTTTAAGTATTAGTTGGTTCATTTGTTCTCTTAGCGCGTTTGCTGTAGTTGGGTTGTTTGGTCGGGTTTTGACACGTTAGGCTTTTTCTCTTTGATTTGTAACGGTCGTTGAGTAAGGTTGGACACGAGAGAGCAGAATCTTTTCCCTTAGCTGCCTTGAGAATATGGGAAGTTAAGTTTTATCGTCGATAATCGCTTACAAAAGCGGATTTTATTGTGATTCTCGAGGTTTATTGGTAAATTTTTGACGTTTATTTGAGTCTTACAAGGATATTTCTTCTGCTTGGGAATTGTTAAGCTGCTGTAAGTATATTTTTCCACGTGTCTAATCGATCCTAATTTGTGTCGTTTCTATATTTAAATTGAGCTGCTGGTGTTAGGCCTGATTGAAACCTCATTTGAGCATTGTTGGTTGAAGTTAGTACGAGAGGAACACGTGCTAGTAATTTTCCAACGTCCAGGAATTGTGGTTAGATCTTGTGGTGAGGGCACATTTAAGGTGCAGTTTATGGTACACTGTAGCCTTCGAACGCTATCACTTGAGGTGTCGTAAACCCAAGATAGGAGGGCATATACCTGGTATCGTGTGGATCCGAAGGATTTGTCGTGTTTGGAAGCTGTGGATGTGATGTTTTAAGGTATTGTGTCTGTGTGAATCTTTCTCTGATATTATCCAGAGGGTAGAATTTAATTGACTTAGCAGTTTGACAAAATTTGTGTCAATAACGTACAATTTGAACAGTGAATTTCAATTTTCCGGCCTAATTAATCAAATAAGTAATCGTAAATTCTTAATCTAACTTCTTATGGCCTGTGAGCCTTTATGTTTTTTTGAATTAATTAATTTAACGTAGTTATTAACAATAGTGACCCCATTTGGAGGTTACTTTGACATTTTTGGAGACGTTACGTAGCCATTTTTATTTTTGGATTTAGAAATTGAATTAAATTTTGGATGTGTGTGGCAGTGTGGCCTCACAGCGAACTTGTGTAAATTCGTAGATAATTTTTGATGCATTTAATCAATGTTTGTAATTTAATTTTGGTGTAATTCCGTAAGGAATTAATGAATTTTATGTAATTGCATATTCTACTTGTAAAGCATAGTTAACTAGCGCTATTTCTTTATAGAATTAGATATTTTACAACTATAAGTCTGATTTCTAACGTCGAATAGATTGTCGAATGCCTCTGGTATACAGAGTGTTTCATTTTGGTTGACGTGTTGCATTATACGAGCAAACTGTTCGACTTTAGAGGGACTTTTGGCAAATTGCCTTGTAACTGTGTACTTGTAAGAATATTGTTGGTGAATCAATGTTAGTTTATAAGTTGTTCTTGTGTTCACCTTTTAACTTCTTTTAATTGAACTTCTAAATTTGTAATATTACGACACTGAATTTGCAACGGAGTTGCGTGTGTGTTTCACTTCATTGTTTTTTTTTCCTGCCTTGATCTAGTTACCTCGTGGAAGTTAGAGAGTGTATATATAGCCGTTATTTATTTTTTTTTCCTTTGTACAAGTACTGGAAATACGCTGTTGAATCTGAGAACTAATTTTAATAAACTGTTTGTTAAGTTGAATGAGTGTGTATTGGTCTTATTTACTTATCACTTGGGGGTTTTATATTGGATCTGGTCCGGGGTCTGAATATCTGTTGGGCTCAGCACATTATTACGGATAGGCGCCCTGACATCATAACCTTCGACTTAGTACGGTGTTCGAACTCGCCCTCCCCGACTGTAGCTGGAGGCAGTGCTGACTCCCATATTTAACATCGACCTTTGGGGAAGTAAGAGGTAAGACTGGGTGGTATAAGTTGGTGATTAATTAATAGACAAGCGTCCTTTGAAATTTTAAAAAGAAGGTTAGTTACCGTGGTGGTGCTTAATTCACTACCTTCTTTGAATTTAATTACAAGAGGGTAGCAAGATATTAAAGCTTTTTACCACGAATCTTACTTTTTTGCAGCCTCTTACGGAAATTTTTTTATCCTTAATCTCCTGAATAGCTTTTTGAAGAGTATCGTCCGTATAATTCTTATAATACCGAGATCCGACCAATCGCTAGTATTTTCGAGGCATTTCTGAGGAAAAATAAAAGAATGGCACAGTCTTAATAAACTGAATTTCAAAATAGGTAGTGGCACAAATTCCCTCCTTATATTGTCGGAATCTTGTTCAAGGTGACACACCCAGGTTATTTTGCACTACTCGACCACTCCGTATTCTTTAAAAGATAACCTATATAACACCTAATTACGTGTGAACTTTGAAACGGTCATTGTTAAAACACTTTAGGCTATCCAGGAGAAAGTATGCGATAAAACGAAAATTTTGCAAACACTCGCCTACTTAATAACTTGACGGAACAGAAATGGAGGATATTGCATATACAAACCATACATTTCATTCTTTCTTCTTCTTCTTCTTCTTATAATAATAATAATAATAATAATAATAATAATAATAATAATAATAATAATAAACTTTATTGACACAAAACATATATACATATATATGTGCCAGATGGCGAAGTTCAGCTATTGCTGTTCAACTTAACCAAAAACCTAACCTAACAAATCATAGTGAGAATAAATACTAATTATAACACAGGCATACACACAAAAACACTAAACTAGATACAAGTATAGTCATGCATTAGAAATAGCAACTCAAAGCATAACAACAAAATAATAAATGTATTAATAATATTAATAACCTAATAAATACAAAACTGAATAAATGACAGAATGAAGATAGGTGGACACACAAACGCGCAGGTCACAGCAATTGGAGCAGGTGTCGCTTCAAGTTAACTTTGAATGAAGCAGGCGACATACTTTTTAAAGAACTGGGTAGGGAGTTGTAAATTTTTACAATATTGCAGCTGAACGACTTACTGTAAAGGGCAAGTTTATGAATTGGCGGCGTCAGCAGGCCCCTAAATCTCAAATTTAAATTATGAACATCAGTTCTGAATGTAATTTTGTTATAGAGATATATAGGGGAGCGAGTTATAATAATATTGTGAAATAAACAAGCACTATGCAAATATATACGTTGTTCCATATTAAGCCAGCGGACCTCTCTCAACTTATGAGTAATACGGTCATATTTCCTAATGCCAAAAATAAAGCGCAAACACGAGTTTTGCAGCTTTTGCACACGATAAACATCTCTCTGACGTAAACAAGGACCATATATAACATCCCCATAATTTACCTGTGCTAAAACCAGAGATTCACATAGCATTGTTTTTATTGTTTTATTAAGGACCTTCCGATGTGGATAAATCAACCTTAAGCCATTGTATCCTCGTTGAATGCACTTGGAGACTTGCGCATTAAAGTTTAGCCTGTGATCCACTATCAACCCCAAGTTTTTTGACTCATCCACTAACCCAACATCAACACCACGAATCCTAACCATAACATCATTAATATTAATCCTAACGTTCCTACCTACAAAAAGCATAGCAGTAGACTTCGAAGGATTCAGATATAAGGAATGACGTTCGGACAGATCTGCAAGCCTATCGAGGTCAGCACACAGTACTTCGCAGGCCTGCACAATCTCATCTGGCCGACAAGATATATAGACCTGCGTATCATCAGCATAACAGTGGAACTGGGCATGACGCAGTGAAGTATGCAGCTGAGAAGAGTAGATAGAGAATAGCAGAGGACCCAAAACCGAACCCTGCGGTACACCAGAGCGCACATTTTTGTAGGCAGAGAAACTATTATTCATCCTTACCGATTGTTTCCTGAAGGATATATAATTACTCAACAAATCCACCGCACCTCTCCCCAGGCCAATAAAATGTAGAATTGCAATAAGTAATTCATGGTCAATAGTGTCGAATGCTCTACTGAAATCCAACAAAACTAGTATAGTAACCCTACCATTATCCAAATTAGCCATAATATCATCAGTAACCTTCAGCAGGGCAGTGACACAGCCATGACGCTTCCGAAAGCCGGACTGCGAATGCGGCAAAATGTTATTCTTCTCGAGATATTCCCTCAGCTGCTGACCCACAACCCTCTCAAAAACCTTGGACAATACAGGCAGCACACTAATAGGACGTACGTCTTTAAACTCCTTAGGGGCACAAACCTTAGGCACAGGAGTAACTAAAGCTTTCTTCCAGACAGACGGAAAAACGGAGCAACTCAGACAGAAATTGATTAGATATGTAAATATTGGTAACAGGAAAGGAATACAAAGCCTCAGAGCATCAACCCCCAGCCCATCAGCCCCAATGCACCCTGTTTTAACACTAGTGAGTATCAAAAATATTTTATGCTCATCCACCGGAGCAAAAGAAAATTCAGCGGTGACTTGTACAGAAGTATTCGTGTTGTAATAAGTAAGTAAATCTGTACTACAGTTATTATGCGTGGGTAAATCAAGAAAAAAACTGTTCAGTTCATCAGGATCAGAAAGAGACTGTGGCGGCCTCAAAGCCCCGTTCCCACCCGCAATGTTGAGCCGACTGAGATTCCTCCACAATTTCTGTGTATTATTTGCAGCCAGCAAGGAATGAAAGTAGAGGTTCTTTTCCCGCCGGACAGTAAAAGTTGTAAAATTACGTATCTGTTTGTAGTACGCCCAGTGAGCAGGGTTTTTTGACCGTTTGAATCTCTGCAAGGCCTTATCCCTGACACCCAGTAGTACTCTAACATACTCTGTCATCCAAGGAGTACGAGGCTTAGTAAAATGCGAAACCCTAACAGGGGCAAAAATATCCAGTACATGCAAAATAGATTCATTAACAAAGTCTACCTTACCGTCAATATCATGGATATCATAAACAATATGCCAAGGTATCGCACGTAAGTATGATGTAAAAGCAGGATAATCTATATTTTTTAAGTCGCGGAAGGATGTAGTACATGCCTCGCGAGCAGGCACGTGAATAGACAAGTCGCACTGAACCAAATCATGATCCGATATGCTAGGGCAATGTACAACCACACAGTCAGCGATAATATCATCACCACGAATAAGAGCCAAATCAAGCAAAGTAGACGATGAGTGGGTAACACGAGTCGGCTGGTCGACCACCTGCCTAAACCCAAAAATTTCCAATAAATTACTGAACTCAATCGCATCATGGTTGTCCGGATCCAGTAAATTAAAATTAAAGTCGCCAAAACAAACAACATGATCATAGGCAACCGATAACTCAGACAGGATATCCTCAAAAGCATCAAGAAATGCAGCAGCATCAAATCTAGGTGCTCGATATAACACCCCAACACAGATAACAGTTTTACAGAGTTTTAAAGTAAGCGATAACTGCTCAATGTTACCGCACACATCAATCAAACAGAAACTGAGACGATTGTGTATATAAAAACCAACACCACCCCCACGACCCTCCCTATCATGTCTTACAAAAGTATAACCATCAATATTTACGAGCATAGAAGGTATCGCAGAGCTCAACCACGTCTCAGAAACAGCCACAATATCACAATCATTGTCTAAGATAAAATTTTTAATTTCTGCGTACGAACTAACAAGGGACCTGGCGTTTATGTGAACACACCGTAAATTACTCATTAACAACTAATTATATATCAAGAAGGAGCTAAATGAATTACAAACTATGTATACTATTAGTAAATGGAATAGATGCAGTAGATAGCAACAATTACAAGTTCAATATAACAGATTGCATAATACTAAACAAAACAACCTGTATCATAGATAAGAAACCATAGTAAATTAGCAACCAAAACAAGATCAATGAAACTTAATAATAAATAATAAATAGTTTGATATATGTACCGTCAAACGGGGTAAAGCGGATCAAAAGTGGAAGTTTTTCGATGGTTTCATGGTGTAGAGTATCTACTAAAATTCTGCAAAAAAATTACTTGATTCTTACATTCTTACTTTATAAGATACATAAAATAATTTTTATCTATGACGTACTGCTTGGTTTTTTTATATCATGGATAAGTAAAATTAAATAAATTGATTTACTTCAAATTTATTTTTCTGTGGAGCAAATGTTTTGGTACACATTGTATATTGGTTTCTGTTTAAGAATTTGGGAGGTATAGTAGTCTTTTGGTAATCTGTGTATATTAATATTTATTTTGTGATTTGAATTTAAAAGAAAAGATGCCTGAAGATTATTTACGTTCTTCAACTTGATATCTTTATATAGTATACATGTGCGAAGTTATTGAGATGTGGTAGGGATGTATGGACTTTGACTTGTCCTGTGGTGAATATTGATTATTAAATTTTGGTCTCCGGTCAAGTACAGTTCAATTAAAGATATGATGTTTGAATAAAATTTGTTATAATTTCATTTTTAAGGAGCCAAGATTTAATCAAGTTTGTGAATAAGTTTTATTGCTGTTATATAAGTTAAGTATTTACTTTTAAGAAAAGAGGATGCATTCTTTATAATAATAATAAGAGAAAATTTTAATATTGTAGAAAAGTAGACTCGTAGCCTTCATTTTGTTTTTCTGCACGTGTTTGAAAATATTTTATGTTTTATTGAGAAGCTATTAATTTAGATAATTTTCTTCACTGTATCAGTTTGCTATAATTTGATGTATTTTAATTATAGGTATTTAATTTATTTATTTTAAGTAATTATTATTTTGTATAAAATTTGTGATTTATTTTCAGTATTTAATTAGGTACATTTTGTCGCGTTTGTCAGTACAAGTTTTTTTTATCCTATCTGGTCAATTAGTGGGTAGGATTTTTTCTTGAGAATTTGTTAATGAAAGGTTTTTTTTTTTTGTTTTTTTATAAATAAATTATATCTGATCTGTTTTCCAATTTTATTAAAGATTTTAGAAAAGATAATTAATTATTTATTTCATTTTTTTGTCTTCAAGTAATTTGTGGTTTTTTTATACTGTTTCCTAAGATCACGATTCCTGACGTGAACATTGTACAGTTTCGCCGAGGGAACCTGAGAGAGAGAGAATTTTGTTTTATGAGCTAGATCGTGGCAACCCTATAACAATTGTACTAATATCATAGCAGTACGTACGCGTCTTAATTATTGGTTGAATTGTGATCCGCTTTACCCCTTAAGATGGGGTAAAAGGGATCAGTCATAGATTTTGCCTAAAAACCGCTTTAACATTAGTATGAGAAAAGTGGATCATTATTTAACTTTAAAAATATTCGAACTCGCTGAATTTTCTGAAAAAAAAAAGAAGAAAGTGGTGGCAAAATTCTACTAAAAACAGCTTTTAAACAGTTTAATACGAAATAAACAGCATTCTTTTGTAAACGTACATAAATATAGAAAAATCTTTAAATAACAATAGTTATACACTAATATACATGACATGTTAACAATAAAGGAAACACAAAAAATTCTAAAAACACAAACATCACTTCTGGTCAATTCTGTGGACGCACTACTCTAGACAAAAGTTAGAAATAGCCCTAAAAGTCATTTGGTTTCTTCTGCCAAGATGTCTGAACACTTTTTGAATTATTTGGCACTTTTTAACAACAGTCAAATCTGGAACATTTGGGTAGACAAACACAACTTCTTTGGCACCATGTTTCTTGCTCAAGACATTTACTGAAAATTCACCGTCGTTTTCAGACTCGATTTTTGCAATGTACAGCCTGTCTCTGTCTCTGTCTTATTTGTTTCAAATTTGACGATAACAAAATCTCCGGGGCCACAATTATTCATATCATGATGATCCTCAGATAGCGATGTTGATGGCAAATTGTCAGGATCAACAGTTGCACTCTGAATGTGTTGCTCTGCATGTTCTTCAGACTCTTCATATTCTTCTTCTTCAGGCTTGTTACTGTTTTCGTCGCGATTTTCATCCTCGTCAGTATGGTTGTCGTTATCAAGTTCGGGTTTCTCTGGTTCAATTAACGTTGGTAGGAGATCAGCTGCCGTAATACTTTTTCCAGCTGCAACGTCCCTTCTTTTTCCTCTTCTGGAAGTCACCTTTTCAGAAGATCGCATGCTACTGAGATGTGTCACAATGGCATCAGTCCAACTTGCGTCCATTGCCCTCTCGGCCTCTTCAGGTTCTTGTTGGGGTCTAATGCGAACTATTTTTCGTAAAACTACGCCCGGATTAAATGGCACAATTCCGCAAGCCTTAAAACCGGCCAGTATGTTGGTCGTTGATTTTACTCCAATTGTTTCTATTGTTTTATTAAGCAGCCTAGGAAACTCTGTTTTAGGCAACACACCTCGGTTTTTTAATTTCCACTCCTCCAAGACATTACGCCACGCTCCCTTGAAGGGCCGGAAATATGCCACATCAAGAGGCTGGAGAAGATGAGTGGAATTTGGGGGTAGTAGAATAAATCGAATATTATTCTTCTCGCACTCTTCAATAACGCTTACTGTTAGATGGCTACAGAGGTTGTCTCCAATAATAACTTTGGGTCCATCTAGATTCCGCAGATTTGGCAGGGCTATTGATGAAAACCAGTCTTCAAATGTGGTTGAGTCAAACCAGCCGCTCATTGTGCGGTTATATCTTGAACCAGGAAACCCACCCTCCGTCCACCCTGGGTATAAGTGTTTCGCTTTGTACACCACATAAGGTGGTAGTAAAGTTCCATCTCCTGATATTGAGAACATAACACTAATGCTCGACTTGGATGTGTCAATTATTCTATGAGCATGTTTTATTCCTCGCCTGACTACAACCTTCACAGTACCTGGATCATCGGCGAAATTCGTTTCGTCATAATTTAAGATATTGAACGGTTGCACATCCACTAAGGAACTTTCTAGATTGGCGAAATATGCCTCTACAACTTCGTAAGTCACAGCCGCCCTGACTCTTTTTGTATTTTCAGCAAACTTAATTGTCAAATTTGGGTGTCTTCGCATAAATGACTTAAACCAATCTAATCCAGGCAAGTTATTTTTAAACCTTTTTTCCCGTTTTCCACATTTGTTTAAATATTGTTGCACTAGGTACCTTACATCATAACTCTTCATAGGAAAACCCCACTCGGCACAAGTTAAAAGAGCTTCGACCAATCTGGCTTCCTCCAAAGGTCCAAGGACTGGCAGTCTACCGTAAGCCAAAAGATCGTTGTTTTTCACCCATCGGTTTAGTGTCGTATAAGGAACTGCGTACTGTTCAGAAGCTTGTCTTATGCTCAGAGTTCCTCGGCGAACCGATGATACTGCCCTGTTGAGGTACTCTGGATCATAGTTTCTATTTCCACGTGGTCCCAACTTTTTACGATAGTTTCGAGGCATTCTGTTACGGCTAAACGATTAAAAAGATCACATATTAATATTCTGATCCACCTTACCCCAGCAAGTTACATTTTTTAAAAAACATATTCAAAACTACATCAAAGATTTGCCTTAAATAAAATTTGAGGTTATGACTGTGTTGCGAAAGGTCTGTTACACAGATATATGTATTTCTTATATTCACAGCTTTTTTGGCTTCTAGAGTACAACAGTTTGTTTTCGCAGTTTGCAAAATACGTAAAATTTACTCCAAATTTCAATAATTATTTAGAAAGTACTTACCCGCTCTACGACACTTCAACTACTGATAAAGCAATGTATACGATCTCAGCTATTGACAAGCCACCAGCGCACGCATCGGTAAGGAATGACAGCTGCGTCACGATATTATTGATATGCAGGTGCGCATGTGATCCGCTTTACCCTGTATGATCCGCTTTACCCCGTTTGACGGTATATTAATCTAATACAAAATGTATAAGATGCAGAAAATTAACGTAAATGTAAGGAAGCTATATAAACTAATAAATCAACGCAAAACTATGTAAATAAATATTAAACAAGCAATAAACAAGCAAAGAGCAAAACACTTATTTAAAGTTATGCAAATAGCAGAAGAACAAAATGAAATGTACGTACATGAGTCGGTCAGTGTCCTATTTAAACTTATTTAAATCGCTAATATCCGCAACAGGAACCCGGGAGCCATTCTTTTCGGCAAAGATATTTCCATCGTAAGTCCATACTTTCCGCCTACCAAAGACCTGCTCCGCCGCCTTTAGTGTAGTTAATCTGGTGCTTGTGAGATCTTCTTTAATTATTATCCCGGAACCTTTCAACCTTTTCTTACAATCCAAAACTTCCTTTCTTTTAAAGTAATTTGTGAATTTAAAATTCCTCTAGGAGGACATTTAACGTCAAGGCCGTCTTTAGTGTTTACAGATTTACCTGTACGATGACAACGATCAATGTGACCTTCATTGATATTCACATTCATATTAGCAAAAACCTCCTGAACTTTGTGTAGGACGTTTTCTTTATCCTGTTCTTTTACACCAAAGATTCGTATGTTTTTTTCGTCGAGAGTATTGTTCTAATTTGTCAATTTTTGTTGGTAGCTCCTTGTTTTCACGAACTAAATTAGATATCTGTTCATCATATTTATCTGTTAATAATTTTAAGGACTGTTCGGAGTGGTCAATAATAGATTTTAATCCGGTTAATTGTTTGTTCAAATTACTTAATCCGACGTGCTCATCCAGAGTTTTCTTCATCAATTCAATAAATTCGTCCTTTTCTGCACGTGTTAACACCATTTTGAACGATTATAATTAATTTGAAACCAATAATATTACACTTTAACACGGACCGAACTCACACGTGTCTATCTCGTGTACGCCATTACATTAAAATGATGATGTTATATCCAGTTAGGCCTTCGGCCTTTTACTAATAATCTGATTGTGATTCGTTCCTAACAATGATGTTTGGGAGCTGAACTCTAATGAGGAGTACGAGCTATTATGTGATACCTCTTGTGGTTTTGGGATGATGTGTGGCAGCTGGGGCGTATATTTTGTGTTTGAAGTTTAATTTTTGTTGTTGAATAATTCGACAATTTTTGCTGTTTGTCGTATGAAGTCGGCTATCTGACTATTTGTTGCATTTGTGTTGTGTAGTGTGATAAGCATGTTTCCCAATGTGAGTGCTAGCTCTTCGGTTTTGTGTGATTTGGTGTTGAGGTTGAATGATTGTTTGTTTGAATGTTTGCTTGCGTTTTTTCGGTAGTACGGTGACGGTGGCGGTGCTGCGTCCAAGGGTTGTTAGTTGGGATAGGTGCTTCTATATGTATATGTCGGCTTGTTGATGTTTCTGTTCGGGTTACGTGGGCAGTTAACCCATGCCGCCGTGTGATTGCCGGCGCAGTTAGCGCACTTTGCCGGAGTATCTCTTGGTTTTACGCAGAGGTGGGTGGAATGCCCCTCTCCGCATTTCATACATGTGTAAGTAGTGTAACAATTTTCTTGAATGTGTCCGAATCTTTGGCACCTGTGGCACTGTATGATGCGGGGTTTTTTCTTAAGCGACTCTACGGAAATTTGAATACCGCAGCACTCTTTTAGTTTAAATATTGTTTTAAATTCACGATTCAAACTGACCAGAACTAGGGGCGCTGGGCAGCTGTATTTGCCCGTCATTCTGGTGATGTTTTGCGTCTGGATTCCGTTTTCGGCGAGATCTGCTTTAATATCGTCAATTGTCATTTCTAGTGGGACTCCTCGGAGGACTACTTTCAGCGGTTTTTCGTGGTTAAGTTTAAATGTGTAAAAGTCTGTTTTGTTTTCTTGCAGTACTTTGTGTAGCTTGTGATAGTCGGCTTCTGTCGATGGTACAATACGTATGCCGGAGCGGACGAGTTTGTTTTGGGTGGTATTAATGTTGTTTGTCTTGAGTACTTCCCGCACCTGCGGCCACTTACTCGTATCGGTTGCAATGATAGGAGTTGTACGTTTTTTTATGTTGTTGTTAGATTGTTTTGTACTCCCACTTCGGTGGATGTATTATCTTCTGTGTTTTCTGTTATATCTTCTGTATCCATGTTATTCGTTTGTAGGGGTTCAAAACGATTGTTGGTTACGATTGGATTGTTTGTATGTTCAATTTTCGGACGTTTTAGTGGATTTTTCGGGGCCATAAACTCCTCACTGTCCATTTTTTCTTTTACAGGGATTCCCTGCACTAACATGTTTCAACTGCATTAGTGGAGCTGCCGGTGGTGGTGTAATTGATAAAGGTGGGAGAGAATTCGTTTGTGATGGATTTACCTGTGTTGATAGTTGGAGCATCGCTGCTTTTTCTTCTGCACGCTTTTGAAAAAGTTCGGTTACTGTCATAAGTATGTAGTTCAATTCTTCGGGAGTAGTGTATGGATCTGCTATTTTGCTTTGGTAGTATTGTACAATTGGGTTGAGTTTGGGCGCCGAAGCGTTTTCTTCTTCGCTCTCGCTATCGGAAAGCATGATGCTGTTGTATCGGAACTATGATCTAAACGTCTGTTACCGGTTTTAACAGGGGGCCGGCAGAGACTCACTTAAGTGGTGGTGGTAGCAATAAAAACAGGGTTTCACACAAAAATAACAAATATTCTTTATTTAACAACTAATAAACCAGTATCAAAACAAAGAGTACAGGAGGAAAAATAATAAAAAGATAGTAAAGCACAAACAGTGTCCGTTGCACTGGGTTGGTGAGATAAGCGTTACTTCGCACTTACACTCTCGTAATCCATGTGGGTATATATCGGCACTAGGGATGGTGGGGTGGTGTCACGTGTAATCTATAAATATTTCTCACTGGTTCGTTTACTACTTCGTCTTTATTTTCGCTATGTTCACTGTCGCTAACTGAGAGTCGTTCTTCTATATAATTCTCATCAGAATCTTCTCCTCCAAAAATATCGTCAGCGATGTCGTTTTCAGTCTCATTTGCCGACAGATTGTCTGCCTCTATCTGTAATTCCACCTCAGTTAACGGACGACGATTTTCTCTACTCGTTGAAGCCATTATACTAAAACAATCAACCATAAGTTGACACAAAATAATTAACATGAACATTACACTTGGGTCTGACGTACCCATGCTACTATTCTATCGAATATTTTACCTCTACTCGGCAAACTGCAAACTGAATTTACGTAAGTTGCCGGCTCAAACAAATCACTCATGCGCATGTCACATTATATTTAATGACGCTCTGGGTGTCCGCAGACCCAATTGTGCAGTTCCAGGGTTAATAATTGATTTGGGGCGGTTATGTACATTATTTAATTATTATTATTTAATATAATGCTCCACATTTCCTTATTTAGAGAATATAACGAACTAGCTTCAATAACAATAATTCACGAGATGGGGTTGGCCATAAATAGATGCCTTGAGGAGATTGCCCACGTCGCCAATGATATTGTCGCAAGACTAATTTGATATGATATTTTATTTTTGTACTGAACTGTAATAATGAATGTACTAATGATGTAATAGTGACGCTGGGTGCTGTAATAGTGAATTATTTTGGACATGCTTTGCCCTTTTTAAAGACTCAGGAGGTGGGAGAAGAAAGACAAGAACATTCTAGCAAAATTAAGGCGTCGGAAAGGCGGTGTTGGATCACGCCACCAGAAAATGCAAAATACGCAATTCCAAACAACAAGGGAATGTGAGAATTATTTAGATAACTCTAGACGGACAAAAAATGCATACGTCGCCAATCTTAAATTTGAACAAAGAGTCTTTCATAAGTTAAATATTTTAAATCGAATACATATTTTAAAACGGAATAATATATGCTTTTGCATCAGAAATATCTAATTAAGTCAGTGTTCGACAACGAATGGATCTGTGAAATCAAAATAGCCTTTATCTTTCGCCCATTGAAGATATATGGTAATGAAAATGCAGGCTACTATTCTTACATTTTCTATACAATACCAGTCCTCCTTACTAATATATTTTACCAAGACTTTTTAGATTTACATGACTACACATTTATGTGATCAGATTCATTAAATATAGATCTGATATAATTTTGAATATCTGTTACTAAATATTTATTAGAAAAGTCGAGAAAAGCATGCAAATGGTTACTTACATTGTTTGACTTTTTATTAATTTTTGTTTATACACAATAACTTATTAGATTGTTAAAGTACTGCACAAAAAACTTTGAACTGATACTTGTCTGTTAATGATACGGTAACTGCGAACTGCTTACCTGGTTGTAGTTGAACGGTGGGGATCATTCTGCGCATGCGCACTGACTTTTATTCGGACTAGAGCAGGGGTGGCCAACAGATTCTGCCCCCGGGCCGGATTGGAAAGAAAACTTTTTTCACGGGCCGGACGAAATATTAAAATTAAATAATGTAAAATGTAAAAAATTTAAAAAAAACAGAAACGATTCGTTTAAGCAAACAAAATTTTATTATTGAATTTGTTTATGAATAAATGTAAGTAATTTAGTATAACAAATTAACATAATAATTAATGTGACTTGTTGAGGCGCTTTGCATCGCCTACTATTTGCTTAATATCTGGCTCTATACTTGTAGTAGCTATTCTTAACACAGCTTCCAAATGTGAATCATTCAATCTTGATCTTGTTGTATTTTTATTTAGATTCATTAATGAAAAAGTTTGTTCACAAATATAAGTTGAACTGAAGATTACTAAATGTATCTTTGCAAGTTGTTTTAAATTTCCGTAAGTTCCATCATTCAATTGCTTATAAAAATTGCACAAATTTTCTTGCTCTTCTCGATATTTCTCATGTAATAATTCATCACATTGTAAATTAATTATTTCTAATTGTATATCAACAGGAACGTCATCTACATGTACAGAAAATGGATTTCGGATAATAGATAAATTTTTATCAATTTTCTTGAAGCAATCGAATCGCTGCTCGAAATCTGTCATTAGTGCAAGGATATTGTTATTAAATTCTTGAACCTTTTCTCTTGAAATATTTAAAGATACGGCCTTTAACGTTGGAAAATGATCAAATTTGCATTCATCCAGATTTCTAGAAAAAAGACTAAGCTTCATTTCAAAAGATTTTAACTTTTATATTAAATCATGAGCATACAAATTTTTTCCCTGTAAACATACGTTAAATTCGTTAAAATGTGTGAGAATATCCAAAGAAAATGCTAAATCACAAATCCAATTTGGTTCTGATAATTCAGGAAAATCCTCATTTTCTTTAAGCGTTAAAAATATTTTCTTTTCTTCTTGAAGATCCCACACACGTCTTAACACTTTTCCCAAGCTTAACCAACGGATTTTATTGTGATATGGTACATCTAAATAACTGGTATTTAGTTCTTCAAGGAGTCCAATAAATTGCCTGTGTTTTAACCCTTTTGATCGAAGGAAATTCACTAATTTCATAACTACGTTTGTAACATGATCGATTTTTAAAATGTTTTTGCATAATGCGTGTTGATGAATGATGCAGTGTATGGGAATAATTTTATGATTTGGATTAATTTCAGAAATTTTATCTTCAATTCGTTTTATGAGACCAATATTTTTTCCAACCATATTTGGTGCTCCATCTGTTGTTACATTCACTAATTTTTGCCAGTCAATATTGTATTTCAAAAAACAATTCTCGACCTCTCGGAAAAGATCTTCTCCTTTTGTTGTGTCTTTCATAGGAACAATTGACAAAAGTTCTTCCAAAACTTGAAAATCTGCAGTGATAGCTCTGATAAAAATTAATAACTGAGCAGTATCCTTTACGTCGCAACTTTCATCAAGAGCTATTGCATAAAAATGGGCCGATTCTATATTATTCAGTAACTGATCATTTAAATGAACATTCATATCTTCTATTCTTCTGGCAATAGTTTGCCGAGACAGGCTTATATTTTCAAATTTATGTTTAACTTCTGGACACATTACATCACAAACATCCAACATGCACTTTTTTTTACAAATTCTCCTTCAGCAAAAGGTTTTCCGCATTGAGCAATCCGTTTTGCTACTAGTAAACTTGCTTCAGTAGCAGATTCGTGTAATCGATTTTGCTGTGTAAATATATTTTGCCGCCGGGTCAATTTTTCTACCAGATCTACAGCTTGTTTTTTTCGGCTTTCTTCATTTAAATGTTGTGCGTAACTTTCATGTTTCGTTTCAAAATGTCTTCTCAAGTTATATTCTTTTAAAACGGCTACACCCGAATTGCAAATAAGAGAAACCGCCTTATTATTGTACATAGTAAAAAAATATTTCCACTTCCATTCATCATTAAATATACGGCATTCAAGATCAATTTTACTTTCTTATACGTAGTATAAGGAAGTATTGTGATGATGAAAATTTTCGACCTCGAGATTTTTGCAGATATCCACGTTTTGAAGTCCCCTGATACCGAAAAAGTGATTTTTAAAAATTGTCTGTGTGTGACCACGATAGCGGTCAAACCGCTGTAGATATCAATTCCAAATTTTGTATTTACGTGTATAATCTCCCTCTTGAGATCTGATTAGTTTTTCAGTAAAATCGGTAGACCGGAAGTAGCAGTTTACTTCAGTGAAAAATTCGAATTTTGCCAATATTTCGTCAATTACTAAGTTTAAACGGATTTATAAAGAATTGAAATATACTCAAAATTAAATACTAGACAAATTATCTTAAAAAGGATTTTCGAAATTCCAACCGGAAGTACACTGAGAGAAATACATGTTCAATGTTAATATAAAAATAATTACACTAAATATAATTTATATTACATATAAGGACGGCAATCCGTATTGCTCGGCATGTAATATTCAGATATTTGAATTTCAGTTAAATATCTTCAATATTTCCTAAAATATGTATATCACGTGTAACAACTCAAGAATGTTATTATAGCAATAAGTGTATTCCACATTTAAAAGTCCAGTTCTGCAAAAATAAATATATTGCATTGTTGATATAAAACATTCAGATAGTCAGAAATTTGAATATGCATATACTTAGCAGTGCAATAACAGTAGTGTTGATATAGTACTACATTTATTACTAAAACAAATATATCCAGATGCAAAGGATAAGAAAAATATATAATAAAAGTGTATGTATACATGGATATTTTTTTTTAATAATAATAAATCGGTGTAATGATCATGTGTACCCTATAGTCCCTATAGGCAATATTCAGATATTTAACCATGCCAAATCTTAAAGCTGACTACTTATTAACCATAGTTTGAAGAACGAGTTATATATGTACAATTAACCAATTAATGAATAGGGGTTTAGATACGTACATAATATCAATATACATATAATATCAATATACACAAAAATATGCATGTGGATATATTTGCAACTGAAACACTGTATACTGGGGACATCCATAGGCATATGTGATGTGACATAATAAATGAAAACAATACCTAAGGAGGAAACAGGTAAATTAGTTAAACAAATATGAAACTGAACATTTATATTACTTATAAAAGTACAAAATACAACAAAAAATATGAAAGTTCAAAAGTACAAAAAAGAACAAATTAAACATAACTTTTTAAAGATATTAGTATTTTTCCTTGATTATTTTTACAAACAATTTGTGGATACGGTGAAAGTAGAGTTTTATGGTCTTTGATTGTATAGTCTGTACGTTCTTCTAATTCATAAGCCCAAAAATGATCATAAAATCCCTTGGTATTAAAAAGTCTACATATAAAATATATATCACTTTCGTCACACAGGATGTCTATAATTGTGCCAAATAATGGAAAATCGTTAAAAATATCTAATATTAACACATTTAAAACTTTATAGGTTACGCCAAATTTGTGTACAGTATTTACTTTACTTAAATTTTTGTTTAAATGCATCAGATATAATCGTATACTCTCATTTACTTGCAGTTCCTCAATTTTAAGCTCTACACAGTGCGAATTTATTTTAATTTTATTATTAAAGATTTCATCCCCTGCAAATATAGTTGATAAATGTAACTGGTGTTTTACAGCCAAAGTATGACAAATATTTATTCTTGACGTTGTAACATTAGAGCACAATTTTCCTTGCCGATGTTTTGCCTCGAAACGCATACACCAAATTAATACCAAAGGTCCAAGTTTTTTTATTACATCTGGATAGTGAACCATGAAATGGGCTTTAGGTTTCAAAGGTACATTAAATAATTCAATAAACATTTGATGATGTTCTGTGATTAACGTACTAAGATAAGAAATCCAACATTTTGGAAAATATCTACTTAACAACATTGATGTAATGTGACGAATTTTTAAATACAATTTCCAATAGACATTATCTTCCGGAATGTTTTCACCAAAAATTAAACCGGCGTATCTAATAAAACATATCATTTCCGAAGCACTCATTTTTAAAGAACAATTTTTTAAATTTTCACTTGTTATTAGGGGTGGCTTTGATGATGCAGATGTAAAATTGAAACATTGGATTTTAAAATTAAGTGACTCTAGTGATATTAGTTTCATATCTATTACAAGTTTATGTAAAATTAAAGCTACTTCATAATTAAAAACTCCTTCGAACAAGTCATGCATTATATCTACTGCTACGTTTTGTACTACGTGAAAATTGTTAAGTTGATTAAAGACACAATTTTCTTTTATTCCAGTAAGAGAAACATTGTTCACAAGTATGTCATTTTCGTAATTTTCAATATCCCTCAAATGTAGGGAAGACTGAGTTACAGCCTCAGCGGTTTGATCTTTCGAAAGTTTACATATTCTACAAAAATAATTAGCTCGAAAGCTTTCCACGTATCCTAAAATTGTATTCAACCCTAAATTATCTCCGATAATTTGAGATACTAAAAAATAAACCTGAATATTACCACCATTAATAGTAAGTTTTATACCCTCAGATTCTAAACTATTTAATTCCATTATTAATTTAGGAAATATACTGTCATTTCCGAACTCTTTATGATCAGAACTATGAAACAGATTGGCTAAAAAGATATTGTCCAGGGATGCCTGAAATTCTGGAGAGATTATTGGAACTGTGTAATAAATTGCACCTAACTTATGTACGCCTGCATGCGATCCTAAACAATTACCTGTTTCGTAGTCATCAAAATAAAGAAGAATTGGAAAAACTATGGCATCAGGAGGATACAAGCTGATTCTTTTTTTCCAAATATCTCCTTGAACAATGTTACATAGTATTTCAGATTGAGTGTTAAGTTTCTTATAATAATTCATGGTTTCATCATAAACATTGGTTAATTCAAAAAAACATTTTAAAACCGCCCTTATTGATATATGTTCGGCTGTTAGTGATTTAGGTGTCATTATTCCATTTTTTTGTTGTTCTAATTTTTGCCCCACAATGTAACTTTCCGGTTTAATATATATTTCGCTGTTTTCTAAAAAATTTAATCTTTTATGTTCTGTTTCCAAATTTTGAAATATGTTATTAAATTGGTCAATAATATTAGAAATGTTACTACGTTCATTTAATGGAATATTGTTCCGTTGCATTATATCTGCGGTTACATTTTTTATTGTATCTAAAAATGGATGAATAAGTTCTTGAAAATTATTTACGACAATTTGCACTTGGTTACGAGGTAATCTTAAATTTCCATATAACTGAGAAATAAATAAAGCTATTTGTTTCTCAGTGGTAGCCTTTATGTTTTCTAAGCTATGTGACTCAGAAGTATTATTTTCTTTCTTTTCGTTCTGTATATCCACGGGAATTTTTAGCGTTTGATCACATTTTAAACAATTTTCTTCAAATGTATCCGAAGGTTTAAAAGCAGAATCTACAGGTGGAAAGTTTTCTTTTTGGTTGTTAATGTGATGAAGTTTTATGTGTTTTCTAAACGAATTTAATGATGGAAATATTCGTTGGCAATTTCCATTATTATTGGCACATTTATACACTGATTTATCATGCAACTTATGCATAATTCTAAAATGAATAACTAACAATTTTAAAGTAGAAAATACTGAAAGGCATTTAAAACATAGGAACATATTTTTTACTTACTAAGTAAAAAATTTTGTGACATAAAATTGTTGATCTCGGATTTGATGGTATTTACTCCACAGTATCGTTTATCAAGATCGGTGTATATATCATATATTTGTTGTTGAATAAATGTCCAGATTTGTTGGCTTTCAACGGGATATTTGGCATCTAGTGCAAAAAAACACTTAAAACAAACGTCTAACGCTTTCACAGGAGATTCCATCAAATATTTAATGTCATCGATAATCACATATGAAGAACACACTTTTGAGACATCTTCAATTAACACTAGAAAAGGTTGCAATGTTTCCTTATGCAGTCTTAGTGTTTGTCGTCGTTCTTCTAGCTTTTCTTCTACTGATCCAAGATTCTAGAGTGGGACAATAAGATCAACATATATAATATTTCTCAAAAAAGAATCAAAACTTACGTTTAACTGCAACAAAAAACTTTCTTTTATTTCTAATTTAGAAGGTCGCCACCGTTTGCTGCCTGTTTTAACAGTGGTACTATTGAAAAGAAGTGGCAGTAATTTAATAGCATCGATCTCTGCAAAAAAAAATATATACTCGTATATGATGTCTAATGTATATTTACGTATGAGTCTACTTTCAGTTTAATATTTACCTTTATTTTGAATCTGGTAATCTTCAGATATAACCTTTTCTCAATTACTAAACGAATTATAGCTTCTGACGTTTTGGTCCATTTGGAGTATAATACATTTTCTTTTTTTGGATAAAGGAGTTCAAAATCCTTTGTTAGTAAATTATATCCATACGGTTGTCGTAAAGCCGGATATGTGTTTATATATTGACACAGATTCGTAGTTTTTAAGTACTGCCTCCGAATCCTAAATGTTTGACTCCATAACTGTGTAATATGTTGTTCCTTGTCCACGTTGTGTTTTAAAAATTCATTCCACTGGCTTAATTCTTCTTCATCCGTTGTTGATGTAGAAGGCACATCCAATTCTGCAAATTTATCAAATGGAAATCAAATGTCAAATTATATTATACATTCTTACCTTCAGTATCAGTTTCACTTTGTAAAGGTTTTATAGTTTTGCAGTCTTTTGTAGTTAATATATTTTGACCATAGTTTCCCAGACGATAAAATTCTGGGTGAGCTTGAAGTTTTGGGTTGATAAGGACAAAAATATATGTTTTTATTCTCGTGTGGAAATATATTACTGATGGCTTCAGCTACTCTTAAAAAAGACTCTTGCGGGATAGATGATGTAGAATATTTTGCCAATACATAAGCAAGAGCAACTTTAGCAATTTTTGATCGAATATATTCAGTAATTTTATGTTTATTTTGTGATATGATTATCCATTCGCTGCTGTTCATTACAAATTTGTCAAAATCCTTCAAAGAAATAATTGGACATTATCAGCAAAGTACTATTAGGATACAAAAAACAGTTTATGTCAATATTGTTGTTCAACCATTAATTTTTGTAGATGCACATAATAATATAGAAGACAAGACATACCTTGTTGTCAAAGTTGGAGGCATCTAATAGACATTTCTTTTTGTTAGGGGGTTCTAAAAATGGATTATTTCTTGCTTCCGTAAAATTATTTGGATTTTCTTCAGGTTCTGTTGCTACAATTGACACAAGAGTGTTGTTTGAGTTGAAATCAGTCTGTAATGGTAAAAGTGGGAAACATTAGAAAACATATTGCAACGCATTTAAGACATTTTACTTTAGTGTCGTAGTCAGTAGTGTGTGAAAGGCATGCCTTTTTGGTTGGTGGCTCCAAGAATGTAATATCAAAGATATCATTTGCTTGTTCCTCTTCTTCAAGAGTTACTGTTGAAGCAGTCGATATAAAGCTGGTATTTGATCCAGTATCAGACTATAAAAAGAAAAATGTTATATATTATGCACTTTAGGACAACGCTATGCTTTAAAAGAACATTGATAAACAACTTTTTAAAAAGAGTCACCTATACAACTATAACTACGTCAATTATTTCAAGAAAACCGATACAATTATGTATTTATAATTATTTGTAATTATTGAAACTCTGTTTTATAAACGTACCTGACTATGTGCAGCTTTATATAAATATAGCTTGTTTAAAAACTTCAATCGATCTCCAATTTTTGGAATTAACTCTTTAACTACGTCTTTTTCTAATAACAGAAATGCTTCTTCGTCTATTCCATTCTCTGAAATAAGACAAAACGGCTAGTTAAAAGCCCTTAGACATAGAATAAATTTACTAACTTCAAATGAAAACTAACAACAAATGTAAAGAACAAAGCAACCTGGCCATCTAAAAGCGCGGGAATAATGATGATGTGTATATGTGCATTATAGGTTAGGTTATAGGTACCGTGCCAACTAAGGAAAGAAAAAAAATCGCAGCAGGCTGTGAATTGTTACTAAGCAATAAGATTAGTTGGCAACATTTACCATAGAATACTCCAAATCCATTTTTTTAGATTGCACATTATAGCCGTTAGGTATTGCGCAATTTGTTGAAATACACAATCTATAAAAAAAACTTATGCAGAAGTTTAACACCTACCTTGAAACACTTCTGTGTACTGGGAAAATCCCCATTCTTCTAATAGAGAAGATATTATATCCATTTTTCTTTTTACACTGGAGCACAATCACATGCAGGATCACAGCAGCACAAGCTAAACTGAAGACTCATTAAAAATAACGCAGCCGATTTATGCATTTTAGCAAAGAACAAATATATCAGATATTTGTAGTCAATATTTTAACATAGCAAAATTTACCATTCAGATATTTAATATTGTGCTTGTAACAATACCATTGCGTAAATCTTAATATAAGATATATTTATAATACATTGCAATATTATATTGTAAGTGTTAAACATGTAGTTCTGTAGAACTACTGTATGCATTGTTAACTGCATAACCTATATTTTAAAACTGAACATATTATTGCAAATAAAATATTATGGTAGCCTTAAGAATGCGATGATCGCTAGTGATGTTAAAAATATATTACAATTTGCAATAATTAAGTTTACTATAATTTTTTAGCAATCCATTTCTCTCAGTGTAGGTCTTTTACTTTTATCGAAAATCAGTTTTTTGCGAATATCTCGCAAGTCATGCTTTCTAGGCAGGTACATTACGAGTATAAAAGTATTTAAATTATAATTTTAAATATCTTTTGTATAAAAAAAATTTCAAAATTCGGACCGGAAGTACCACTTTTACTCTTACCGAATAGCGATTTTTTGCAGATATGTCGTAAATTATGCATTCTATATATATTTATTAAGAGTACAAAAGTATTTAGAGTTGAACTCGCAATATTTTTTGTATACATGAAATTTCAAAATTCGGACCGGAAGTGGCACTTTTATTCTTAGCGAAGAGCACTTTTTTTCGAATATCTTGCAAAGTATGCATTCTATAGCGATTTATTAGGAGAATGAAAGTACTTAGAATAGGATTTTGAATAAGTTTTGTAAAAAAAATTCTTAAAATTGTGTAGTTTGAAACTCTCATACGTATAAGAAAGTCGTGTGGTGGCCACACCTCATTTTTTCGTTTTCTGGAAGCCATCCCTAGGGTGAAAAAGTTTTTTTAATTTACAATATTACTTTAATGAAATTATAATTACATACCGTATAAATATCCAAACTGTATCGCAATCAATCGAAATAATATTTAATTTATAGAATGAACTTAACCCCTTCAAACCTGATTTTTATTTGTTTAAACAAAAAAATAATTGTGGTCGTATGTGTTATCAGTGGACAATATTTAAACAATCCATAAACCAAAAAATTAAAAAAACTTATTTTTTATTAAAAAATAAGAATGTACATGTACATGTACAAATGGTCCAAAGTAATTTTATTGTTATGTAAGTAAATAGGTATCAGAAACATTAGTAAATAATATAAACTTTATTCTCTGACAAAAAAAAATATAATAGGGTTTATAACAACATTTTAAAAATATTATAAATAACTTTTAGATAAAAATCTTCACTGCTCCGTTCTATGAAATGAAGTAAAATATTGTCTTTCTCGTACAAAACACAAATGTACTTTGCATTTGCAGCAATATATGTGACTTCGGCCTTTACAGCCCAGCTTTTTACAACGAGTGGCTTCTTTGTTTTCATCAAAAACTGGCAAGTGATCTGTCCCATCAAGTTGTACTTCGTGCAAAGGTCGTTGTTCTTTGGAGTAATGTTTACGAATGGAAGTTGGACTTGATGAAGATGGTGAAGACGTGGGTCTTCCTCTCTTGCTTCGATTTGAAGACACCGGTTTTCCCATGTAAATCAGACAATGAACAACTCTCATTCTGAAAGCTAAAAGATCCATAACTTTTTTTTGTGGAATCCCTTTTTCTTCGCAATCTTTTTTATATTCAATCCAACTATTCGCCAGGGCAAAATCTACCATGTGCATAATTACCCTCAGTGTCCATTTTCGTGATCGTATAAAAATTCTATAATAACTGATAAGCTGATCGAAAAGATCTACCCCTCCCATCGCGTGATTATAATCGCGGATAATTGCGGGACGGTTAATTTCTACGTAAGCAGACTGCGATTTGTCCCATCTCTTTACCTTATCCTCAACTCCAATTCCAACGTAATTAGAAGCAAGACATACTGTTTTATTGTCTAACCATTTCACCACCACTACTGTATTGTCGCTGTTAACGACTTCATCAGAATATCCTCTGTCTTTTTTTTTCATTTCTGAATCTGACATCACAGGGGGTTTGTAGAATCTATTTATTCTAATTGTTCCAGCAGCGTAAATTTCATTTTCCCGCAACATGTTCAGAAGAGAATATGAAGAAAAATAATTGTCATAAAACAATTTACTGTTTCTATGGGCAATTCTTTCAGAAAAATGAAGTACAACAGCTGCCCCTTGACCATAGTTTTTGAGATTATTCTCGTTCAAGCCTGTTGATTTGCCTTGATAAAAGTGAAAATCGTAACATTTTCCACTTTTCCCACATAACATAAAGACCTTGATTCCCCAAGGGCATGGTTTTCCTTTGATATATTGTTTTACACTTAACTTGCCCGTGAAAGGTATAATTTGCTCGTCTACACAAAATTCATCTTCTAGCTCCAACTCCAAACATCTTTTTCTTACCGCTTCAATTATAGGACGGACTTTATACAATTTATCTTGGCAAGTAGCTGGTCGCTCTAAATTGTTTACCAAATGAAGACAAGATCGTAATTGAAAAAACCTATCGCGGCTCATATTTTCCAAAAATAACCCAATACCTAGCACTTTCTCCCAGTACATTCTAAGTCTCGGAAACTTTCTCAAACATCCAATTGCAATGTGGAGTGCAAACAATATTTGCATTTCGTGCTTATCTGCAGCTCTCATATTTCTCCCATTTTGTGCGGCATATAGATTAGTAAAGAATGCCATCTGCTCAAACAGATCATCGTTTATATATCGCGAAAAATATTCTATTGGAGAAAGAGGCTCTGCATTTGAAACTGGAATAGGTGGAGGTAAAGGAATAGTTGGAGATGTAAAAGACTGACGCTTCCAGACTACGGTAATTCGGTTTTTTTTGTGCCTTTTGTCTTGCGGTGCGATCTCTTCTTCCTCTTCTGAATCTAATGCTTCTTCTTGATCTTCCTCATGGTTGAGGTCATCCTCAGGCTCTTCAGCTTGTGCTGGAGTGATTTCATCACTTCCCAAGCGAAATGGAGCATCTTCAGCAGACTCATCAATTAGTTCTTCTCCACTGTCACTATCTCCTTCGATTTCGCCTATATCTGATAAATCTCCATTTTCTACTACTTCTAGTAGTTCCTGGACATGTTGGGGGTTAGCAAGACAATAGTTTTTTCTCAATTTATTCATTATTATTTGTATTCTGAAAAAATATAGAAAATTAAAAGTCAGACCGGATGTACATGAGCGTGGACAAATGGGCTTGTGAGTTCAGACCAAATGTACATGGCCATGTACAAACATTTAGAAGATGCTCCACAAAAAATTATAACATTTTTCTAGTAGTTTTTATTATACTCTGACACCTCAATGGTCCTTCTAAATGTTACTAATTTTTTTCAGACTCCAAAAGCGACGTAATGTACAAAATAGTATAAAATATATGACTTACCTCCACTCTGCCCTGCTCAGTGAAACTACTTTACCAGCAAACTCACTAAATACTCTAACATCTCACAGATGGCGCTAGTAGCATCAAAAATCGTTAACCACAATGTACCTGGAGGTGTACATTAGGCTCCAAATGAATAATCTTTATTTCTCGTTAAACAAAAAAATATAAAAAACAATGTACACGCACATGGACATGGGGTTTGAAAGGGTTAAAGGAGTTATATAGCAAATAAAACAATTATTTCGTTTTACAAACAGGATGTATACGTTTTCAGTCATCAACCGCAACTATTGTCTATGCTACAATGACTGGCGACTTCCGCCTAAACGAGTGGGGGTTTCAAGGTGGAATTTCTATGCAGCGGCCACAGCCGCCACTCGTAGTCAATGAGCCAGCGATTTGTGCTCAGGCCGCTATAGAGGCCGTCGCCGCTGAACGTCGACACATCGGCTAACATCGCCGTCAAACAGTTCATATCGAGTATAGAGATAAAGAAGTATCGCGAATCCATTCGACCAATTATTGAAATGAGCTTTATTTCGTAAACAAATTTACAGTTTTAAAATATTATTTGGGAGCCAGAGATACAATAAAAACATTACATGTAATAAAAAAGAAATCAGCCAATTATTGGAAGATAAATAGTTAATATTGAAAAATTAATCGCGGACCGGATAAATTCATTACGCGGGCCGGATCCGGCCCGCGGGCCGTAGGTTGGCCATGCCTGGACTAGAGAATAGCTTTTTTCTTATGGGGAAGGGGCAACACGCGTCATCAACTGAGAAAGATGGCTGCCTGGAGAGTAAACAAAACTGACACATTACTTCCTGAACTGTGTTCCTGAAATAAAGTAAAAATGCCTACCTTTTGTGCCGTTGTAAAGTGCGGTTCTGTTGAAGGAAAAGGAACCCCGATGTATAGATTTCCATCTAAATTTGATAATCGTGGCCGACATTGTAAAATTTCGTGCGAAAGTGATTTTAATCAATTGGAGAAATGGATTGCAGCTTTAAAACGTGAAGATCTAACAGAAAGTAAAATCAAATACGAACGAGTGTGTGGGAGGCATTTTATTTCAGGTAAGAATTTTTACTCGATGAATCTTCAATAACAAAATACGTATTTCAGGGACAAAAGCTAACTCAAATAACACAAGCAATCCGGACTGGGTTCCATCTATAAATATGGGTTATGAGCGTCCATAATCATCAAAACCTTTATGTCTAGAAAGACTCCAGCGATTAAAAAACAGAAAAAAGTAAACAGAATCTGACAACATTATCTTGGTATTGTAACATTGACATTTTTAAGTTTTGACAGATCAAAGCTACACAAAGAAGTGTTATAAGAGTATTAATGTTTATGTTTTACAAACAAGTTTTAATGAGGATGAAAATGAATTTGTAGAAACCGTCACAACAGAGGAGGTATCACCAAATCACCTAAAACTAGCCCTTATGAATGCCAATGAAGAAATTTATAAGCTACGAGAAGAAGTAGAATATTATAAATACAATCGCAACACGCTAGTTTCAAGTGATGCAAAATGCTCATATTACACTGGTTTACCGAATGTAAAATATGTTGATGGTGTCTTTAATCTTGTGGAAAAGTATTTAAATGAAACTCATTCATCAAAGTTATCCAAATATGAACAATTGATTTTAACTTTAATGAAACTTCGTAAAAATTTTGATTTCACAGAATTGGGGTATAAATTTAAAATAGACAGACGTACAGCTAGTAGGTGTTTTCATAATTGTTTATGCAGGACCGCGCCGTGAGTTGAGGCCGCCTGTGTTCAAAATTTAATTATCCGCCTACTTATAGCACTTGAAATAATAAAGAAAACGCCTTAATTGTAATATAGATATACATGTATTAAACAAGAAACAAAAATTAATTAAAAAAAAACCAATAACAACCATATAAACTTACAAGGGTTATTTTTACAAAATTGTCACACGTCGAGCTTTTGTTTCAGAGAATTTTTTTATAATATCATGAAGATCTAGAGTGTCAAGTATATCTGATTCAATAGATATAGTTGTCAAATTTATTGATCGTTCTTGAATCATGCTGGTTCTTAAGTGATTTTTAATTAATGAAAGTTTGGAAAATGATCGTTCGGCTGACGCCACTGGAACCGGTAGTGTTAAAATTATTCTTAGAATACTTACTAAATTAGGAAAATGATGTGTAGGTCATGTTTTATAATATACTCTAAAATTTCAAAGGGGCCACAATTTTTTTCTAAATTACACGTCACAAGTGTACATATTTCATCAAACAGTTCTGATCCATCAACATCTTTTTCGTCATTATCAGTTAATACGATTTGTAAATCCATACAGTATTTTCGCAAATCGTGTTTTGAGTATTTTTCCATTTTTTCCAATTCTGAAAAATTATACAAAAACCCAAAGTGATTACAATGTTCTTTAAATAGTTGAAAACGCTCTTCTAATGAATTTAAAGTCGTATCTAGAACAGCAAAATAGAAATTACGTCGAAAACTGATTTTAGGATCATTTTCGATTTCATCTCCGTGTTCATAATCAAAATGGTTTTTTTTTCGTCGAGCTCTAACTGCTGTTGGCATGAAAAAAGTGATGTTTGTCTCAAGAAGCTCTGCAATCGTACTACCTTCTTGAAAAAATACATTGAAACTATTAACTGATCGTTTTTCTTGAAAATATTTAATTGTTTTACTCAGTATCTCTAAACACTCTTTAATGTTACTTGATATTTTTTGGAACATTTTACTTACTATATTAATATGCAACAAAATATCGTACCAAATTACTACCGAACAAATAAATTTGAATGATCGAATTTTGTTACACAGACAGGTTGTTTGATGTCGTATTTTTATCTCTGTTTTAAGATCATCAGCTATTTCCAATAAAGCGTCATAATTTTTTTCCAAATCGTACCTTAAAGGCCGTACAGATTCTATTCTACTTTCCCATCGTGTTTCAGATAATGGTTTCAGTGTTAAATTGTGGACATGCTTTTTTAAAATATCCCAACGTTGTGTAGAAGAAGAAAAAAATGAGTAAAGTTCTTGTACAAAACTGAAAAAATCAACAGTTTCAAAATTAACATTGGCTGCGTCGTTTACAACCAAGTTTAAGCTGTGTGCAGCGCATGGTACAAAAAATGCTCTAGGATTAATATCTAGAATTTTCTGTTGCAATCCATTGTGCTTTCCTCTCATATTTGCCCCATTGTCATATCCCTGTCCGCGAATATTTTTAATATCTAAATTTAAAGAATTTAAGTAATTCTGGATAACTATAAACAAATTTTCCGATGTTGAACTAAATATTTGGCATAATCCTAAAAAGTGTTCACGAATTTCTATAGTTTTTGTTTGAAAATTCATTCTAACAAATCTAATTATAACAGTTAGTTGTTCTTGATGCCCGCTGTCAGGTGTACAGTCTAAAATTATAGAATAATATTTGTAATCTGCTATTAAATGTAATATGATTTTTTTTATTTCATTAGCTAATAGACCTATGAGCTCATTTTGAATTTTATCTCCTAAATAGGTTGGCATATATTTATTTGTGTCTTTTGTAGATTGTATCCTTCGTATATGTGCAGACATAGTTGGATCAAAATTGGAAATTGTTTCTATAAATTTTAAAAAAATTCCATTATTTTGTTCAAATAATTGATTGGATCTGCCCCGTAATGCTAAATTTTGTCTTGCTAAAACTTGTATAATATATACAATACGCAATATCATCATACCAATGCTTTTTTTCACGATCAAAAATTTTTTGTTCCTGTACATCAATAGCAGTTTTTCTTTTTAAAGCTTGTGCAAGGTTTACATACTGCTTAAAATTAAAATTATGTGACTCACTTTTTTCATGCCGCGACAGTAAATGCGACAAATGTTGCCAGTCGTTTAAACCTCCTTCCGCAAATTTGTTATTTTAAAACCAAGTAGTTTACAATAGAAGCAGAATACACAATCTTTAGAAATTGAATATAGAAGCCAGACTCGTTCACATTTTTCGCCATTTACCAAAGTACGCAAATAAAAATTGTCAGAAAATTTTCTGTTTTTATCGTTTTTGGGATATTGAATTTTTTTTACTTGCATAGGCGTATTTTGAATCAACAATTGTCTCTCTGTATGTGATAATATTTCCGGCAACCGTCCTGGATCTTCACTCAAAATTGGTTCTGTGGACCGTTGGCTTTTGACTGCTGTTTCTAATGAAGAAATTTCAAGTAAACTTTTTCCCTTTGATTCTATTATTTCTTCTTCACTGCTTGTGCTGCTGACATCAAACTCTGATGTATCACCACTAGTTGACTATACGGGTTCTTCATTTTGCAGAAACTTTAAAATTGCTCCTTTTGCCTTTTCTCTTTCTTGCTCTTTAACTAGTCGTTTTTGTTTATATTGGGCACCCGAAAGTCGTTTACGTTTAAACATTTTTTTTCTCATCAATTACTGAAGTGATTGTTATTTAAGCCCAAGATATGATTAAAAAATCTGTATATTACCTCTTGACTTCTTAAATTAAAATGGCACTGGCCACTGTGTTTAATGTCTTGCACTAAGCATACAACTTGAAAATTTTCGAATACTCGAATTTATGTTTTTAATTTACAAAATTATAGAGAACATACTAGAACACAGCGCAGATCAAATACAACTGAATAGAAATGTCAGCGGGACAGACGGTTTCGGGGAGTTTTCGGAACTCAGAGATCGGCTCGACTCGGCACTGACATCAGGAGGACCGAGCAATGGGATGGGCGCGGTACTCGAGTCGCACGTATCGGAGAAATACGGTCGAAGCGTGGAGTTGTTAATAGAAATAAAATAATTTCGGTATTCAGTGGTGCCTTATGACAATTTCAACTGAGTCAGCAAGCTATTCTTTTAATTTAATTTTCCCACAAAACAAAACCCAAAGTAGCGATAACAAACTATTATGATAGGATTGATAGGAGCTCAAGTTACGTTACGTGTGGATTGTTAGTCAGCATTCGATAAAATTTTATGAAATTATTTATTTATTTTTACATTTTGCTTTTTTCATCGTGGAAAAATTTGCTGTAAGGCAATGCAATCTTGCCGCCCCTCTGAGGTGCCGCCTGTGTTCGGGAACACACTTGCCACTAGGGCGGCGCGGCCCTGTGTTTATGGATCTTATATAACAGATTAGATAAATTCATAATTTGGCCCTGTAGAGAAATATTACAGCAAAATATGCCTTTACAGTTCCGAGAATCATTTGGAAATAAAATTGCATGTATTATAGACTGTTTTGAAATTTTTATTGAAACACCATCTATCATGCAAGCTAGAAGTCAAGCATTCTCCAACTATAAACACCACAATACCGTTAAGTTACTAATAGATCTATATTTGCATATTTTTTAAGTAGGTATACTGGTTATTTTTCTAGGTATTACTCCTCATGGTGTTATCAGTTTTACATCAGATGCTTTTGGAGGACGATGTTCTGATAAATTCATAACAGAAAACAGTGGTTTTCTTGAAATGTTGTTGCCTGGTGACACAATTTTAGCAGACCGTGGATTTTTAATTAACGATAGTGTAAACTTACATATGGCTCGAGTAATTAGCCCAGCTTTCTTAAAAGGACGAAAACAATTAGCACCAACTGATGTAGAGCAAACAAGAAAGATTGCACACCTGACGGTACATGTTGAGCGGATTATAGCCTCAGTTAGGCAAAAATACAATATAATAAGTGACAAAATTCCAACAACAATGTCAATGCCGTTGATCAAATAGTTACTGTTTGCTGCGCTTTGACAAACATATGTCCATCAGTTGTGACAGGCCGTATTATGGATTAATAGAAAGGGGTTTTCAAAAACTTCATTTTAGTAATTAATTTTATTAATATGTAATAATATAGATGTTACACTTATGTTTTTTAAATACATATTATGTTTAATGAGACTGGTCATATTTTCTTTTTCTCTCCTGAGTACCTAGAAGACTGGCACGTTTGTATAAAATTCTCCCAAGAGTTCTGATATAATTACAGTTTTATGGAAATTTTTAATTTTCACATAGTTTTCATGCCAAAATTTAATGTCAAATTTAATTGTTTCTACATGCATATCCTTATCTGTCCAAATGACAAAAAAACAAATTAGCCTCTGTGACAAAGCCATTTGCATTTGACACTGAAAATAGTAACGATGATCTACATCTAAGTTTTTGCCTGGTTTTAAGCAAAACTTTTTAAGAGAATTAGCTTCTTCAATTGTCATACCCTGTTCACAATAAGGACATTTCATTTCCAAACATGCAGGACCACAACAATCGCAGTTCACTAGTAAGTCAGGAGTTGCTCCAGCTTCCGGATAACTGGGATTTATTATTAAGCCTACATTTGACACTGTTAAATTGGTATGTTTATTCTTCATTTTCATAAAAAATCTTTCACCAGCTTCTTTTTCGTGGTTACAACCATATTTCATTGCTGCACTTTTAAAAAGTGTCACTGTTGGATAACATATATTTTTAATCAAACTGATTGATGGTGCTTGTAATGAAGTAGCGATGCTTGCCCTAAAATTAGAAGCAGTAACCCTTCCCAAGCGATGATGAAACCAGGGTGTACAGTTAGCTTGCTCTCTTGTAATTTTTTCAATTTCAATACAATTTTCATTGCTTAAAGTTATATCAATGTTTTTTCCTATGTTTAATAATGTATTTAAGTCATCTTCTTCATATTTTTCATTGTATAAATTTGACATTGGGTTTTCTACAGCATTTATATGGGCTATTCTATCACAAAATGGCTTCACAACTAGAAATAATGCACTTTCTTGTTCAGCGTCCATAAGATTTTGCAGAAAGCATTTTATTTTTTCAGCAGACGCTTCTGGAATATTTTTTCCACTCGTTATTGTGTTCATCTCACCAACTTTCTCCTTAGAAATCTTCTCTAGTTTTTTAGAGGATGTGAAATCAATATTTTTAACAGCTGCTGGTTCCCCAGCAGTTTCAGTAACTTTCCAATAAGCGTTCACACCTAAAAAAATATCTGCTTTTAGTTGGCTAGTAGATAAGCTATGGGGCTTCTGGGCCAAAATCCCATATGATTTAACATAGGGGTCTAAATTTTACTTTTTCCCCCCACCACTCCAACTTCTAACATCACGTGACCGAAAGCAACGCTCCCATTGGTCACCCCAAGCCACGAACACTCCCACATGTGACGTCACATGATCGAATCCAGCACCCCCATTGGCCCCACATAACCACAACGCGTCAGTCCCCACCAGGAGGCGGGTAATTTGAAGTGTGGCATGCACATACCCCACAACAATGGGGCCGGTAACAACATATTATGTGAATCATAATTTGCAATAGTGTTTGTACGTACCACCAATAATGGCGCAGATATAAAAACAACAAGTCAGCCATATTGTATGTGCGTGAGATACAGCCGTAAGCATCATCATCATTTCGATTTCTTTATTTTCTTTGTACTTGGGGCAACGTGATTGGTCCATGACGGATGGCGGGTGACGTAATACGTTTAGCATGCGGTGGAGCACACCTAACGGCTTTGTAATATATTATTATGTATGATTAAATAAAAACAACAACAAATACTGAAAAAGAAGAAAACAATATATTCCATCTCTCTCTTTCTCGTCGATGCTAAAATACTTATCATGTTATTTTGTGCCTTTTAACTTTGGGGAAGTAAACAATTAAAATAATAACCCCCACACCCTTAAATTTCATGTGTATGGCATAATATTAAATAAACATGGATTGACACCTGAGGTTTACCTTATTTCTGTAAGCACCAATAAAATATCAACTTCATTCACCCCGTTTAAGGCGTGCCTCAGTTATTATTCGATTTAAAAGTCAATTTAATAAAATATTACATAAGTATTAATGTGACTGCGGTGATATATTATTTATGTGTATGATTAGAAAAAAAAACATACCGAAGAAAATAACCAAGCTCATTCATCCAGTTTAAGGTGGCGCAGCTCAGTTTATTAATTGATTTAAAAGTCTATTTAACATACAAAACCTCTTTAAAGCCGTATAGAACTCCAGTAATACATACAGCTCCACAAAGTACGCCGACAACCCACATATCTCAATTAAAATTTACATCCGCACTAAAATTTACCTCTATTTCTTTATGATAATATTCATCATCCCCAACATAATATGATTGGGTATTATTCAACAGAACGTGTTGGATATAATTGGAGTGGGATTAATAAAAAATAAAAAAATCAAGGCAATAAATTTTATTACCCGATTCTTTGAAATAAACAAATTAAATTGCATATATGTAATATAAGGAATGGGATAAATATAAAATAAAAAAAAATTAAATCAACATCTTTATTAGTCGAAGCGCTGAAATAAACAAATTAAATTACATATAAGTAATATATAATATATGATGATAAAACCCACCCATGTGACAACTACAACCCCTCCACGACCTAGCCATACACCCCACCGTAAAAGATGGGGTGTAAATGAAGTCATCTGCAGATATTGTAGCTCGAAGGCCAGTATAGGGGGTTGCACCCCCTCTTCCAAGATGTGTATTTCATTCTAGAAAAAAGTAAAGAAAATTACAATTACCCAAAACAAATAAATGTATATTGACATACATTTGGGTGTTCTACTAAGACACGTTGATATAGATATTCTAAAAAAAAAATTTTATTATTATTATTGTATGATAAAACAAACATGAAAATTACTTACCACGCACATCCATCACTTTTACTTGAATATATAAAATCAATGATTTTACAAATTTATACATATTTACATTTAAAAAATGTGCAATCGTTTTGCGATACTAAAATAGAACGCAGTGTAATGATAATTATGCACATTGTGGTTATTTGTTGTTTAAGAAAACGGAAATTCTGGTTTACAGAGCTATTACATTTTCCTTAGCATCAGGAAGTTAACGTTTTTTTATAAAATAGCTTTCCTGCTGTTTTCAGGATGTGCCACTGATTACATTTTAATAAAAATGATTAATCTAGAAATAACGGAAAAAGGAATGAACCAATAGTGATTTAGAACGTAGTAGTGTGATAACCAATGGCGATTTAGATCAAAGTAGGGAGATGGGAAAAGGAAGTTTTCTTGGATTTAAAAATGCATACATAAAATTAGTGTTTAGGCCCCGGTGAAATTAATTAGATGTATTGTGATTAAGATTAAATAAAATATCATTAAAATTTAAAATAATGTGTTAGTTTGGTGCTTAAATTGTATATGGGGAACCAATTGTAAGTTTTACGATAATATTTTATTTATGAATATTATGCTTTTAAAATAGATGTGCATTATTAACTTAGTAAATGTGAACATATTTAATAGTTTATTTTGTTCTACTGAATAGACCCAATATAATTTAACTTTCAAATAAATTTTGTTGAATAAACAATGTTTATAATCAACCGAATCAATTTCATCCAACAATACTTTTCATTATCCCCTAGACTCTTTCACCAGTCTACCCGCAACTTCTAACACATACATTTTAGCGCGAAGTCCAACAAAATCACTCAATACCCCACAAACATTTTCATCCCCCATTAAACCCAACTCAACATTATTTTTCCAAAGTTGGATGTGTCGAATTTTGATATTTTTTCTTTACGTCTATTAAAATATCACATTCATCTGATTTACTAACCACATAATTTGCTTCCGTCATACCACCCACGTAATTTGATTCTAAAGAAATTTAGTTTTTAACAATAAATTTTGATCGAATAAACAGCCGGGATAATTCACCAAACTGATTTCATCTCGCACAACATTTTTTTTCACCTCCATTGCTTTTTTAATTTCCCCACCCTCAACCAATAGGGTATACATTTTAGACCGTAAGCCCACAAACTCACTCATTATCTCACCAGTGTTTTCGTCTTTAAATAGACCTAAAACGGCTATGTTTTGTTGTGCTATGTTAAAAATATTTATGGCCGAAAAGTTTGAAGTGTCAAATTTTGTTATATTATTTTTAATGTCGCGGTATATATCATTGGTCTCTACTTTTAAAATGAAACTGTCCGTATCCATGTAGCATAGACTGAGCTTTTTCACATACTCACACTTTAAAAATTATAATAAAAGTCATACATTAACTAAATGATTAATATTTTTATGTATATGTATATCTATTGCCGTGTGCATAATCTTAATACTTGGTGTGTCCAAACAATTTAAGTGCCATTCATTGATTATAAAATTGAATTTTAAGAGCAATTCAACATGTTTATTTATATGATAAAAATAATTTCACCCGGGCCTAAACACTCCCCCACTCAACCGGCTTCCATTATATTTATAAAACTAATATCAAATACTAATGTTAGTGTTTTATGAGAATGTATAGAGACCCAACTTATATAGGGGTAAAAAAAAAATCTCTTTATTAGGGGCTCTATCTGTGAGGAATTGTCTGCGTTTAGAGCTGCAGCCTTTTTACATATCTCATCCACCACATGGGGCACCACACATGACACGTGATGTTTAACGACAGCACATGTAGCGCCCTTCAAGGCTCTTTGAGAAATCTCAATTTAAAATTTATAATGAAAACAAAGCAATTTTGTTAGATTTCTTGATGGTGTTATTGCATAGACGTTTCAATAGGATACATTTTACCAGGTATTTTCTATTTTAATCTTTTATTGTATGAAAAGACTCCTTTTAAATTACAGTAGCCGCCCGATTATCCGAAATAATGTGGACCCAGGTCATTTCGGATAACTGAAATTTCGGATAATACGGAGGTTATATATTTTATTTCTGAGTTGATCATATTAAAGTAAATTAACGACAGAATTGTTAGAATTTCTTTATTAAGAACCTAGATATATGAGGAACATATTATTATTATGTATTAAGTATGTAGCTATTTGAAAAATGAATCAATACGCGTTTGTTTTATACTGCCTCTGTTTCTGGCCGCAATATCTCTCCA
This sequence comes from Amphimallon solstitiale, assembly GCA_963170755.1. Classification (NCBI taxonomy): domain Eukaryota; kingdom Metazoa; phylum Arthropoda; class Insecta; order Coleoptera; family Scarabaeidae; genus Amphimallon; species Amphimallon solstitiale. Next base: position 12,462,434 of record OY720677.1, read on the forward strand.
TCTTTTAATCAGCAAAACATCACTTGCGGTTGCATTGGGCTGTTGTTCCACATATGCAAGAGATTTTTCAAGTGCCTTCATTCCTTCGCTGTGGGAAATTCTGGGAACTTCGTCTTCCATTTCCTCTAAATTTTCATCCAGTTCTTTTCTCTTTTCTTGCTGGCTATCTAGAATTTCAATAAGCTCATTGTTTGTTAATTCTTCTTCCAGCTCGTCACTAGTAACCCAGTTTTCAACTTCTTCTTCTGTCACATTTTCACACCCTTCAATTTTTCTAATGATTTCATATAAATTTTCTTCAGCGGGCTGATCTTCAACAGGTCTTTCGTTATTACTATTCTCGTCTTGTTCAATAATTTTTGACCAAGATTTTTGAAGCGTAATGCTTTTAACGTTGTTCCATGCATTCGCAATCCAGTATGCAACGTTTTTTAAATTAATTTTACTCAGACAACTTACAAGACTGTTATTGTCCTCTACTTGCTGTAATATTTCTTGCAGAAGACCTCGACGATAATTGCGCTTTAGATTTTCTAAAACTCCCTGGTCCATGGGTTGAAGAATCGCAGTGACATTTGGTGGCAGATACATAACTTTTATGTCCCCACTTTTCAACTCATTGACGTCCGGGTGAGAAGGTGCATTGTCAAGCAATAACAAAGCTTTTCTTGGAAGTCTGTTTTTCTTTAAAAAAAATTCAGTTTTTGGCACAAACTGCTCAAAAAACCAATTTTTAAATAAAACGGCATCCATCCAGGCACTTTTTTGGTTCTTATAGTAAACTGGTAGAGCATTAGGAGTTACATGTTTGAATGCTCTTGGTTTGGCAGATTTGCCGATCATCATTAAAGGAAGTTTATGTCTGCCTGAATAATTGGCACAAGCTAAAATTGTCACACGTTCCTTACTTTTTTTGTAACCAGGTGCAGCCGCTTCAGTTCTTGAAGCCAAAGTACTGCTGGGTAACATCTTGTAATTGAGGCCAGTTTCATCACAATTGTAAATCTGATCTTCAACATAACCATTTTCTTCAACTATTTTTTTGAAATTTTCTTTAAAACTGTCTACAGCTGACATATCAGCTGATAGTTTTTCACCACAAATTTTCAAATTTCTTATACCATGCCTTTTCTTCCACCTTCCCAGCCAACCATCACTCGCAGTAAAAGTGTCTGGTGCTTCGAGCACTGGAAGATCTTCGCTAATACTCATTGCCTTTTCTTGCAAAATTGGACCTGGCAGCGGAATTCCTTTTTCACGTTGCTGGGTGAACCAGAGATACAATACCTCATCAATTTTGTTGTATTCGCCAGATTTCATGCTTTTGCGTTTAACATTTGGAGACGCTAGAACACTACTCCATTGCTCTATTTTATCACGATTTTTCCGCCATTCTGCTACAGTGCTTACTCCTACGCCATAATCTGATGCAACATTCTTTAACAAGTCCCCTTTATCAAGACGCTTAATTGCTTCGAGTTTCTGGGCAATTGTGACTACTTTTCTTTTACGCTTTCCCACTTTATTCATTTTTAACTAACGTATAGCTCTATAGAATTATAAGTTGATACTGGCTACTGGCAAAATCTAGACTAGGCGACTCGAAGATCCAAACAAAACAAGTTTTTATTATTTCTAAGAAAGAATAAGAAAGAAACACGTGCAATTTCGGATAATGCGGCGGCAAGTTAAAATCTATTCCGGGTAATACGGCGAAAATGATTTTCAACTTCGTTTCGGATAATCCGAATTTCGGATAATGCGGTTCCGGATAATCGGGCGGCTACTGTACTTTGATTTACGTCACCTGTTAATTTCAATGGGCCCCAGAGCTTGAGGGGTTCTTCATCTTGTGATCTTTAACCCCTCTATTTCCTATAGAATGTGACGTTAACCTATACTGCTGACGTCATCTTCATGATCCACTTTTCAACTATGTCAGCTGTTAATGTTCATACCCCCAAGGGGATCTATATACGAGGAACCTCCGATTGGCTCAAATAAACGAATCTCTTTTTCACCTGCGTCAATGTAGAACTTTCCTATAGAATATGACATTAACCTTTACTGCTGGTATCATGACGCTCCAGCTGTTAATGTACATACCCTCAACTATATTGAGAGTTCTACGTTTTGAATATTATCATACAATAATAATAATAAAAATTTCTTTTTAGAATATCTATATCAACGTGTGTTACTAGAACACCCAAATGTATGTCAATATACAGTTATTTGTTTTGGGTAATTGTAATTTTCTTTACTTTTTTCTAGAATGAAATATGCATCTTGGAAGAGGGGGTGCAACCCCCTATACAGCCATTCCAGCTGCCATATCTGCAGATGATTTCATTCACGCCACATCTTTTTTATTTAATTGTTCAATTTTGAAATATCACGGCATACATGACAAATTTATTTAAATTTGCATCAAACGAACACACAATTTGTATACAAATTAGATGGATCACTGCGGCATGTGTGAATTGGTTGGAGAATACTCTCAAAATCGGCATAAACAACAAATGTAAGGGACATTTTCTTATCATAACCATCAAAACGTAAAATGTTTTGTGGCAACATATCTCCAAATTTAGTTTTCCGCGCATCAGTTGAGGGGGATATTGAGATTTTTTTTGGTTTGCGTACTCCTTGAGTGCTTTATTATGTTTTGTGTAATATGTGAACGTCAGCTCTGGTTTGTATGTTGAGTGAAAAGGATGTCATTCAATACATAGGCGACACATTCCAGAGACATTATTAGCATATTACAAAATACATATCACATGTATTACATTAGTTAAAATATATAAATATGTGCTTTATAGTAAATAATAATATTCATAAGCCATCAATGAACATTCATTGTCAGCAACACACGTTACGCCATAATAACGAGATCTAGCGATGTATATCATATTTATTATCAGTCGGAGGAATTTATGGGGAATCAGTTTGATTAGGGCAAATAAATTTATATTAATTTCTAAATGGGATACCGAAACAAGACTCCAACAATGAAGAGTGGTTTCATCGTTTTCATCCCCAGATACATCTTGAATAAGCAATAGATTTATATATCTTTGTTGTTTGATGCTACTTAGATATGTGTCTTTAAATTCTAAGATGCCTTTCCCCCATGATGAGTTCATACTCTCTGTAGAATATAGCACTTACTATTACATCCACTGTGGGGGTGTTCTCCACATTTTTCCAGCCCCTTAATATGGAGGTCTATTCATTATCAAATTCCATTTTAATATTATATATAAAATGTGAATAATTTCCTAGAGTGATTGGTCAATTGTGTATATGTGAAGTATATGGAGTAATCAAATTGGCGTGGACAAGTTATACAAATTATTATATTTATTGCCGTTATTGCTTCCTAATTTTCTTAACAGCATACAATCAACCACAGTGCACTCATTATTAATACATATAAACATTTCTTAAGTGCATACAATCAGGCACTATACTTTATTAATACTTATAAAGAGTTTAATAACGTTGATATTATAAACTACATTAATCCAATATATTTAAATATACACAACCCACAACCAATATTAATATATTGGTACGGTTGTTCAGTATTAAAATCAATCAATCAATGTTATAATTATAACACATATTCGTGAAGTAAACGACTTATTTAAACTATATTCCTAATACCACTAAGTATATTGGTGGATATAATCTCAATTTCCGGGTAATAGGCGGAAGCAGATTTTGTATTGCTCGAGACAGTTAACTCTGAGAACAGACTATATTGTTTAGAGAATGTTTTCAATGGGGGCAGGATCAATAGTCTAGAATTATGGCGTACAATCCATAGTGAAAGAGAGTGGCACATACACTTTCCCGAAATATCATGCATGTGGTACAGTGGTTATCTTCTAGACGATACAAAATATATGATATGTCGAGAATGCTACGTGGCGGAGAAGAAGTTTTTCAATGAAAGTGTAAACGTAGAAAAATTAAACGTCATTTAATCCACAAACATTTTGAAATGTCACCTCCAATGATGTATACAATTATAAAGTGTAGAAGAATGTGGTGTAATTATTATTTCACGACAGCATTATTTAAATTAATGCCAAGTGAGTCATGTCATAGACAGCTACATTTAGAAAATACATTGCCACGATTTTTATTCAATAACTATAATGACGACACAGGTGATGAAACTATGATAATGAAGAGGTTGGTATCTCCCAAGAAGCAAACATTTTCTATAAGTGACGATACCACAGACAGCGACAGCGATTAATTTTTTTTTATTATTGATATATGTAAAATAATCAATAAAAACATATAATCAAATTCAAGTATTTTTTGTTATAGTAATTTATGTATTAACGTGGTATTATCAGAACACTGAAGTCAAAAACATTTTCCATATTAACATTACCGACATTTATTATTTTATTGATGAATTCGTTGTATTCGTAAAAATGTAACGTTTGTAAAGAAAAAATAAATAATTTTCCGTTTTATATCTGAAATTTTTTTTCATTAATTATTCCCACACTAAATAATTTATTAAATCTCTCTCCTGTATGTATGCGTCAGATCAAGACTTACTAATACTAAACATAACAAACTACTACCTACTATCATCTGGTTTGAGGTGTGACGCCGTCTATATCCCCTTAATATGTTACAATTATGAAATTAATACAATATAGGTAATAAATGAAGATTTTGGATGTTCAACCTCTCATGCGTGTATATAAATCACACTCTCTGACGATAAAGTTAACCGCAAACAACTGATATTGAGAATTAATAAAAATGCATATTATGTATCAAGTAGGTTCTCTATACATTCTTTTAACATTTATGATGACAAAGCAATTTGTCCAGAGATAAAAACTTGTATATGTATATACACAATGTTCATTGAATAAAAGATTAACTTCTTTAGACAAAATTTTTATATGTCAACATATACAATTAATTTTTTTCAACTATGCTTTGCTTGCATTTAGGTTTGGAAAAGGTGGGGTGGGGTGGTTATTCGGCTATAATGGATGTAATTTTAAAATCCATCTTTTATAGCTGAATCTCTAATCAACTCCGCATAAAACATCAGAATTTTTTGCTTAGCTTTGAATTATAAAATGTGCTGCTTAATATGCCACTCTGAATATATTAGGTGAATGGGTGATGGGGGTAGCCCCATCATCGATATGCCCACATAAAGATTATGATATTGGTAAACTATGGAAGCAACAATATGGGTGAGTCCTTTTTAATCTTAATTGAATAGTGTTTTAATATTGGAAGCACATAATTGGAACTTGATTAAAAATTACTTATTATGGTGGCTAGGGTCACTTGAATAAAATAGCCATTCAAAGCTGTTTGTAGCACTTCAGAAGCCCTTCAAAGCACTTCAGAAGCCCCTCAAAGCACTTCAAAGCTCTTCACAAGCCGTTCAAAGGCTGTTGCTGTTCAAAAAACCCCATGGTTGGGGCGGTTATTTCAAATAACCACCCCATCCTACTCCATTCCTATGTGAGTACGCGTTACAGAGTCTATTTATGTAATCGATTACCCTCATCATGATATTGGTAAACTATTGGTGCAATAATATGGATAAGCTCTAATCTTAATTGAAGGGTGTCTTAATATTAGAAACGCACAGAGTTTGAATAAAATTACTTATTATGATGGGATAGGGTTACTTGAATAAAGCAATTGGTGGGTTAGCATAACTCTATATATTTATAAAAATTCATGTCATATAATAGAAACTTAACCTAATTTCAGTATATTTTGTATTACTAATAAATCATATATGTAGGTTTTAATACAATAGAAGAGTTATATATTTATAAAAATTTCTAACATATATAAAAAAAAGAAACTTAACCTAATTTCAATATATTTTGTATTACTAATAAATCTTATATGTTGGTTTTAATACAATAGAAATGTTATATATGTAAATACATTTTTTAATACAATAGAAGAGTTATATATTTATAAAAATTTCTAACATATATAAAAAGAAACTTAACCTAATTTCAATATATTTTGTATTACTAATAAATCTTATATGTTGGTTTTAATACAATGTGAATATTATATACAAGTACACCAATATATTTTGAGGTGTTATATAATATGGTTAATATAATTTTATTTCATTCATAAATAGGTGTTATATACAAGTACATACATTAAGCTTAACTTGATGAAATGGTGGTGAAATATGCGAAACATATGCAATCAGGTGTCGTTAAAATTGATATTGATTTTAATGACTATATTGGGTATCATTGTTTTATGCGCCAGTGCCCCCATGATAGTGTATTATGAGAACCCGGTATTATATATCTCTTATCATCATGGGGGCTTAATGCTATCTTTGTTTGTGATATGGTTGAAACTTGATGGTTGTTGGATTGAAACAGCTTTTGTTCGACAATTGTCTCTTTGTTTTCAGTCAAACACTCAATATAGTCATTAAAACTGATGTTGTTTTTAACGATGTGTTTTTTAACACCTTTCGCCTTCTTCGTAGTTTTAAAGTTATGCACCTTACAACTATACATTTTGGCACGTAGGCCAACGAACTCCGTCATCACATTACCGCTATTTTCATCCTTCATCAGGCCGAGCACCTTTTTATTTACACGGGGGATATTGTAAATATTGTTTTCGGGATAATCACTGGTATCAAAGTATTCTAGGGCATCACATCGAATTACTTCATACAAATTATCACATTCTACCTCGCATATGAGAGAATCTGTGTCAGTATAGCAAATTTGAGCCTTATCACCAAATCGAGTCCTCATATATGAATAATGAAAGTCATAAATTTTTAATTTTGAAATGTCGAGAATGCACATGCCAACGTATATTGGTTTATTAAAGTAAACTTCCGTTTTGTTTAATTCGATGGCCACTAAATTCTCATCGAATATTGTTGATGATTTAAAATTGGGTTTTGCAATTAACGCTTCCGCCCCATAACGTCCACCCCATTTAGACGCAAGCTTCACGATTGAGTGCTTTCGTACGTCTTCAATTGTCTTCCCAAAGACGCTGTTGTTCATTAATTTGAATAAATTTTTCTCAAAATCAGTGGTGGCTGCCGTGCGCAATTGAGTATTCAAATCAATATATGATTTAAGCCAGAGACTTTGTTTGAAACGCAACACCCGATGAATTTTAGTTAATTTCAGCCCGTTTTCTAAAGCTTGCACTAAACTTCGATAGTGTATAACATAGCGGGTCTTGTTATACAGGGTGGCCAATAATTTTTTATCTTTTTTTCCCGGTGCAGATAGATGTTCTGGACAGAATGGAAGATCATTGTGAGAATCATGAATGTTGGGCGGATACTCTAAGTCCACTTCGAGAATGTACCCCTCTGGATTATCATTAGAGACATTAAAGTTAAAATTTTCCAAGTCTGTTATCCACCTGAACCCGCCATATGGGAGATATTGCGACATGGCCCAACCATACTGATTATTAATGTCGTTGTATATTAAAAATTTCGATGGAAGATTTGGCTGATAATTTGGTAGGTATTTATTGTTCGCAACAGAGTGACGTTTTGAACATTGACTTAGCCCGCCTCGAATACCTCTTTCAATGAACATAATCATATCAATATCTGTTAAGAGTTCTAGATTGATCTTTGAAAATTTTAACATACAACTCCACGTATAACCAGGCAATGTATAATAATGCGCGGGATCTAGACCGTAAGTTTGCAAACAACTTAAACGAAATTGTTCAAATATATCAGATAATAGTAGAACGTCCGTTTTTAAGTAAATATCCGAATACTCTCCCAACGTTTGAACATTGAACTGGTCCCAAACTACCCTAGCATGTGCATACTCTTCATCTGTAATATCCATATCATATAGTTGACTATAAAATTCTGATTTTTCAGGTAATCGCGAGGTTTCTAGTTTTTCTAAACTATCAACAAAATCATATGGAAATACACCTTTACGCTTTAATAAATTTAAATTATTCTCACTCAAACCCGGAAAATGTGTTAAATAGCTCGCCAAAGTCTCAAGCCCGCATACTAAAAATCTGTATGAATCTATGAATCTGAATTTTACTAAATTTTCATCAACATGTTTTGTGAAAGATATATACCTTTCTTTATTTATAGGAAGTAAGTCAATGCGACCCTCAAAATCTTGTGCTAAATTTTTAATAATGAAGTGGCTATCATACCCTGATAAATTGTGCAATACCACCCCAATCGTACAACCGTCCTTATAATTAATATTACACTCCCTATGTGCTGGTCCTCTATACACTCCCGTAAAATGGTTGTGGTCTCGAACTCTGGTGTCTTCCGTTGTAAACATTTGTTCACAGATGTGACATTGAGAAGCTGTTTGGAACTCGATTTCTTGCATGCGTGTGAGTGGCTCCATTGGTAGTGGGCAGAGAAACACAGTCTCGACATCCTCAGCAAACTCTTTCATTTCTTGTGTGAACCATTTTTGACAGTCTTCTCCCCTATATGACTTATAGAAGCTGAGGGTATCGTCATAGGTGCACTTCACATAATACCCTATGCTATACGGTATATGTTCATGTTCTTTGTTTTTCCTGTGCACAAGCAAACACTCAATGTCCGCATATATGATGAACGGGGCGGGCTCTTTATATCTCCAATCTTTAAAATGTAAATTTGTGTATTCCCCTGTTGGAAGTCGCACTTTACATTCGTTCATTTTTGAACAGTCCTCTTGGTGTTTCATTAATTTTTCATCCGTCGTAAAATAGTGGAGACACCGATCACAAAAGTGTTTCTTACACTTATGTCTGCTGAGTTGTCTGGATAAAAGTCGGCTGAGGTTCTTTATCCACACGTAATGGAAGCGTGTTTGTTGCCCATCATCTTCCCCCTCCTCGTCAACGTATGCATCTTGGATGAGTAGCAGATTTATGTGTTTCTGCTGTTTAGTTTTACTTAGATATGTGGGAACTGTTGTAAACGAACCTCTAGGTGACTTATCCAGAATGTATACATTGATTGATACACCGTTTTGGCTCTCAAAGCGCGGTATCTGTTTTATCGTCATTGGGAATGATATATTTTTGAGGTTCAGGACTGATGTTGGGTGTGGGTAGGAAGACATTCGCTGGGGATGTTCTTTTGCTGGATGGAGCGCCGAGGTAACTGCCCAACTGAAACACATCTCATCATCGTTGTGTACATTAACACATGCATGCTTCAATGTTATCGGGCGTGGCAACTCGATGTAGGAAGAGCCTAATTGGGGATTGTAGCGATTGATGTTAAAGCTTATGTTGATGATTCTGGAGAGAGCCCACCCACTATCTCTCTCCTGGAACTCACTTAATTCTCTTAAAATGGGTGTTCCTATGTGCTCTTCATACCAGGCACTAATGTCAGTATCCTGATATACTGGGGAGTTCCTTGTCTTAAGGTACTTGAGCTCTTGAATTTCTCTTTCCCCCTTAATGACGCGGAACTCTCCGCAAAATACTGCGTTTACTTTTGCTGCTGCCTCCCTCTTTAGGGTGTTCATTATTTTCCTCTTGAAAATGGCGCTGGCGTCTTGTAGAAATGCCTGCGGATCCTTGTGTTGGATGTTCACCACTGCGCCGGTCCTGATTCTGCTAGCGAATGCGGAATCTACATCCACCCATTTCACTCGCGAGCTGGTGTAGGTAATAGGGTGGGTTGGCGTATAACCACTTCCATATACGGTGCGGAGGGACTTCAGCACCGCCCTGCAGCTCTGTGTGAGTGTTAAACACCTCGTTATGTGCTGTTTAACACCCATTGTTGTCGCCGTTTTTAGAGCCTCCCTCATATGTGCTAGCTCGCGGCCACATCTCTTGATCAGTGGCTCTATCTCTGCAGAACTGTCTGCGTTTAGAGCCGCGACATTTTTACATAACTCGTCCACTACTTGTGAAAAAGGTCCGGTTGATTCCATTTCTGAAATCGTGTTTTGGATGTTATTATTCAATAAACAAAAATATATCTATTATTTTAAAATAATTGGGTAGCTAATAACGTAACACGTCTTGTTATCTCAACTGATTGGAGATGACTGAATGAAACTATTGGTGGCGCTATTGATGTGGTGTGGTGGTAAAACTTGTGCACAGATATGATTGTAGGCGCTAATTTTCTATTGATTATTTTTAATGTCATGCATTCATGATTCGTGTGACGTCACATCATAGTTCACACCGGATTGTCATCTGCTAATCCTTTGATGTACTGCTTATCATAGTTCACATTTAATACATATTATGAAAATTTTAAAGTGATAGAATGGTATGGAGTTTGTTCATAAAATATCTTCTTCATGTATACTATGCTAACCCTGATGTTAATAATTTGTCACTATGTGTATTATATGATATGTTCGTTGTATTATTAAATTTTCAGAATCATATTCTAAACTAGATAGTAGTAATTATGTTTAGTATACTTACTGTAATAATAAATTTTCAACTAACACTGATAAAAACACACCTTCGTTCTATTGTCACGTATGTGTTGAATGGGTGAGGCTATTGATGGGGGTCCTATTAATAATGTCACGATGTGGTGGGGGTAAAAAAAAACAATTGCAATGAATTAAATAAAAATATTTACTCGTGGTTGGAAATTCTGGATGTTGTAATCTGATATTAGTTTGCTTTTGGCATAAATAAATTTTCCGTTGTTGATAAAGCTCCCCACACTATCTCAAACAGTGGGTAAACACTACTATTATTTAACAAACAACTTCTTTTTCTAGAAATTTCTCGTGGTTATCAGTATTCAAACCACGTCTTATCACACCTGTTGTTGACATGTTATTGTGTTTTTCAGAAATTTCTTGGGATTATTTTTATTAATACATACAAAATAAGATAAGGTAACGACTGTGATAAAGTGCAAAGAGTCAATCAGTGTTTATTTAATATTATGGCGCGCACATGAAATTTAATGGAATGGACGTTATTATTTACTTCATTTAATATTAACTTTGTGTATTACCTAAATTCAATAAAAATATGCAACGGATGAATCTAACCACATTTAGTTTATAAGGGGAAGTGAGAGATTACAGTAATGTATTGATATTACGAAGTTGTTTATCTGCAAAAACATTATTGATGGTAGACAGTAAACATATTTTTGTTTATTGAAAAAATATCAATTTTTATTATATTCTGTTTACTAGTGTATAAAATACATTATTGTAAATATCATTGAACATAGTGTGTGTTACATTGTCTACAAGTAAGTACATATTGACTAGTGTCTATTAATATTACTGTTGAATAAAAAACAACTTGAAAAATTCAATGTAATTATATACATTAAAATCGTTCATAATTTTTTATTTGAAATAATACCCATGTAAAAATATTTGTAGATAAAATGCATAAAACCACATTTAGTTTATAACAGGGCGTGAGAGATAATGCTATTTACAGATGTTTATCTGGAAAATATTAGTCGTCACGCGCATTTTAGACAATAAACATATTTTTGTTTATTGAAAAAATATCAGTTTTTTTTATATTCTATTTACGAGTATATAAAATACATTTCAAAATCATCAACCAATCTTGAGTGTCAAAACAGCTTTAGGACGCCATCTTGGATGTCAAAACGGCACTAAGAAGCGATTTGATATGGATATATATAGTATTTGATTTAATTTCTTTGTGTGTAAACCACAAAGTAAGAATAACAAGATAAGCGTTTTAGCGTCGACGTGAAAGAGAGAGATGGGATATATTATTTTTTCTTGAAATTTCTTCTAGTTCTGATAATGAACTTGTTGTTTTTACTCGCTATAAGATAAGGGCAACGACAAACCACAAAATAACAAGATAAGCGATTTTAACATTAACATGATATTTTAAACTGGGTGAAATATATTATTTTCTTCTTTTTCAGTATTTGTTGTTGTTTTTATTTAATCATACATAATAATATATTACAAAGCCGTTAGGTGTGCTCCACCGCATGCTAAACGTATTACGTCACCCGCCATCCGTCATGGACCAATCACGTTGCCCCAAGTACAAAGAAAATAAAGAAATCGAAATGATGATGATGCTTACGGCTGTATCTCACGCACATACAATATGGCTGACTTGTTGTTTTTATCTCTGCGCCATTATTGGTGGTACGTACAAACACTATTGCAAATTATGATTCACATAATATGTTGTTACCGGCCCCATTGTTGTGGGGTATGTGCATGCCACACTTCAAATTACCCGCCTCCTGGTGGGGACTGACGCGTTGTGGTTATGTGGGGCCAATGGGGGTGCTGGATTCGATCATGTGACGTCACATGTGGGAGTGTTCGTGGCTTGGGGTGACCAATGCGAGCGTTGCTTTCGGTCACGTGATGTTAGAAGTTGGAGTGGTGGGGGGAAAAAGTAAAATTTAGACCCCTATGTTAAATCATATGGGATTTTGGCCCAGAAGCCCCATAGCTTATCTACTTTGGCTGTCTTAAATAATAAAATAAAATCACATACTAGTTACAGATCTCTCTTCAAAATGTTGTACGTTATGGTCTATGGTAAACAGAAGAGCTCCAATATGACTACAAGTTTCAGTAAGTCCTGCCATACTCTAGCAATGTGCAGAAACTACTTCACCATCTGGCTTGCATATTAACCGGCAAACTAGGGGTTTTTCTCGTATCCGTTGAGAATGAAGCACCTGTTTTATAACAAAACTCTTTTTAACATTCTGACTTCCTAGATGAAGTTTTATATGTACAAACCTTTCCAATGACAACACATATATCTTGGCCTGGATGGACTCCAATTTCTTTCACCCAGCCACAAAGAAACTTCTTGTAACTGTCCAGACTTTTAAAGGCTTTAAACTCGTTTAAAGTGTTGGCACTTCTCTTAAACACTAAATACGTACGTTATTTTAGGAAATAAATTCCACTTTGTTTGATTTAATAATTACCCTTGGCTTACGACTTAGCTTAACAAGAGGTTTGTATAAGGATCTTGAAGTTAGACAAAGATCATTTAATAATTCATGTACCCCCTTCCCATTGTTGCCAATAAAATTGGGAGGATACCGCCATTTATTGTTTCTCGCCTGGTTTGTAGTGCTTGTTTACACGACTCCATTCCAAGGGCCGCTTGCCTCTACCAAGGCGCATTTTGCGTCATTGATGCTGCGAGAATTGCAAATAGGTTCCCGTGCCCTTTGCTTATCTTCCACAACCATCGTTACGCTGACCCCTGGTACGAATTTTATTACCATATTGCGTTTTTCTACCCCGCATGTTATAAGTAAGGCGCACTGAAGCCTATTTCTTACAAGTTTTTTCATATTCTTGTATGTCTCTGGTCCGTTATAGTAATCCAATCCGTGGTGGTTCCTTTGTAACCACCTGTTGCTGGTTGAGACATCAGCGGCAGCCCTCTTAAGGTCAATTCACAAATGCGGTACAGTGCGCCGACTGTGTCGTAACCGTGCACCGACTGTGTTGTGTTGTGCATATTCACACCAATCATGTTATTACGTGCCACAGTTGGTTAGTTTGTATCATGGATCCAAGAGAGGAGGACGTGGTTATAGCATGCGGAGCGTATCTAGTATTAACGGAAGAGGTGAAAAAAAGAAAGAGGAAGATTTGGATTAACCGTTTATGGAGAGCTAGGGAGGAAGAAGGAGAATTTCACACAGCATTTGCTCGACTCACAGATGATCCAGAACAATTTGTTCGATACTTTCGCATGACTTTCTTGAAATTTGACAATCTGCTGAAACTTGTAAAACCAGACATACAAAAACAGAACACAAAGTGGAGAAGATCTATATCCGCAGAGGAAAGATTAGCATTAACTTTGAGGTATGTTGTTCATTATTAATACACATAACAATTATTTAAACAATTAATATATTTTCAGTTACTTGGCATCAGGTACTTCCCAGTACCGTCTAGGAATGAGCTATAGAATTGCCCCTTCAACAGTACAATCAATTGTAGTTTCCACTTGTGATGCAATATGGAGAGTTCTGTCAAGAACAGAAATGCCTGAGCCAACAGAAGATGGATGGAAAAAAATAGCTGATGATTTCTGGGCAATGTGGCAGTTTCCCAACTGCATTGGTGCAGTGGACGGTAAGCACGTTCAAATCCAGGCTCCCAAAAATAGCGGATCTCTATTCTACAACTACAAAAAGACATTCTCTGTTGTTCTCATGGCACTTGTAGACGCTAATTATAAATTCATTGTTGTTGATGTTGGAGGTTATGGCAAATCGAGTGATGGAGGTATATTTTCAAAATCAAATCTAGGAAAAGCAGTGGAAAAAAATAATCTTCATGTTCCGGGACCAAGACCATTACCTAATTCAGATGATATTGTGCCATTCGTGATATTAGGAGATGAAGCTTTCCTTTAAAAGAAAATCTATTAAGACCTTATCCAGGAAGCACAGCACGAGATAATGAAAACCAGAAAATATTTAACTATAGACTGTCAAGGGCTCGACGTGTGGTTGAAAATGCATTTGGCATCCTGATTCAAAAATTCAGAATCTTGTATGGTAGACTTCAAGTGAATTCTGAAAACGCTGATAAAATTATTTTGGCCGCATGTGTCTTATATAATTACTTACGAAATGACAGATCTGAGAACACATCGGCCCTGCCTGTATATGAAGAGCAAAGCTCTACTTCACAGCAACTTCCACTAAGGGGACTCCGTCGGTTGGGTGGAAATTCAAGTGAAGTGGCTATAGGCGTAAGAAATACATTCTGTAATTATTTAAACACTACAGGCGCGGTACCTTGGCAGTTGGAGGTAGTAAGAAGAGGTATACCCTATCAAAATACAGAGTAATTTTGTATTATTTATATTTTTTATATATTACTTGTAGTTCATACCGAAATATTGCATATTGGGTTAATAAATATTACAAATTTATTAGAAAACTGTTTTATTCTTAGAAAGCTACGTACGTCAACTCTACAAACATAATAAAAAACTTAAAATATTTTGGTTTCATAACGTAAATGGAACTCATGTTAAACAGATTAAAAAATAGAAGAAAAAAGAAAATTTTTTTACATGTTGTAATATCTATCTTCAGTTTGGTTGGAGGACCCCGGCAGTGGCTGAGAATGATGTTGGCATTTGAAGGAGGAATATTTTGCACCCATTGCTGTCCCTCATCTGTGGAGTTCGAAGAAAACAATGGTGGGACATATTGCTTTTTTCTAAGCAGATCGATTTCTTTGCTGTTGACGAGGTTAAATATATCTCGTTTTATTTCCGCCTGATCTATCTCCGGGAACTTTAGAATACTTTCGGTTATGTCTTCAAAGAAAATCATTAGCTTTCTTTTTGGTGAAGGTATTGTGACGTGATCGTTAGAATCGGCGGATTGTGTTCTAGCTTGGATAAAATTTGTCAAGCATCAGCCAAAGCGGGCTGAGTAGAGGAAGCACTTGCCTTTCGCTTTCTCGAAGATACTGTTGAGGCCACTGAAGCGGGAGAAGATGGTTGTAGATTATCCTCATTTGCCTTTCGCTTTCTCGAAGATACTGTTGAGGCCACTGAAGCGGGAGAAGATGGTTGTAGATTATCCTCATTTGCCTTTCGCTTTGTCGAAGATATTGTTGGGACCACTAAAGCGGGAAATGGAGAAGGTTGTGGGGTATCCTGATTGTCATCAACTTCATCATCTGCTTCAGTTTCTTCTGACGCATCCAAATTAGAACAGGTTCTGTAACAAAAAGATTTTTATTTATGTTTAAATTCTAAATACTACATTTTATTTAAATCATGATGCAAAATAAAACCGCTGGAAATTGAATCAGTACTTCCACATCACTTTTTATTTAACTTTTTTAAAGGAACAGGTTAAAATTTAGATACTTACTGTCGCTCTTGCATGTGTCTTCTAAGAAATTCCATCTGGTCTTCAAACATCCATTTTTTCATGTTTTTTGCAGCTTGACCACTTACTGTTTTACGCCGGTTCAGAGCTCTTCTGTAGTAAGAGCGCAGCAAAGCCCATTTATTTTTACATTCTTCGGGTGTTGAATTCAATTTATTTGCGATGTCTTTCCATATATTATCTTTAACTAGATTATTATCATAATCTTTATTTTGTAAATCGTATAAACATTCATGTTCTTGCACATAAATTATTAAAAATTCTTCATTAGCAGGCATTTTTTTGGCCTACTCGTCACATCGATGAATTTACACTAACCGCGATGAGGAATACCAGCGGCACAATGGCGACACCCGAAAATGAACGAGCGCTGGCCGAAACATGACGACCGCCCTCTGGTCGCCTTCCAATAGTTCTCACTAGAGCGGTTATGCACTCCTACCGTGTCGGACCGTAACCTTGAGAAATCGCTTTCAGAGCGGTCGGAAGCAACACAGTCAGAGCACAGTCTGTGCCTAGACCTACATGTGTGAATTAATTAATTAGTAGATTTAGTTCAAATCGACACAGTCGGTGCACAGTGGGTGCCCAGTACCGTATGTGTGAATTGACCTTTAGTCGGTCTGGCTGTGATGGTTTAATCTTCGCAGTTCACGATGTCAATAAGCGTGACCTCTTTAATGAAGAAACTATACCGCCTTGTTTTATTATAATTTAATTTGGGGATATGAAAAAAATATTTTCGTGTAAGTGCCGTATAGGTAAGGTAATTCTTTCACTGTGACCTCAATAACCTCTCTAATTTTTTTTCTCGGAACCTCACGAGTCATGTTTGTTAGTGCTCACCACATATTGACCTTGTTTTTTATCATTTTTTTGTATTCACTTGAAGTAATGTATATGTATATCATAATTAAATGCAACATAGAATGTATTTGTGCAAAGAAGGAATAAAATAGAGACTCTATAATCACTTCCACTCGTAGAGAATAAATCTGATTTCGGGTACTCTCTTTTGTCTAATGTACCACCGTTACCGAGGGAATTGGGAGGATACCACCATTAATAGCTTCTTCTTGGTTTGTAGCGTTTGTTTAAATATTTACCGAAAGATGTGGAAAAATTCGTTAAAGGATGTCCTGATTGTCAAGCAACAAAAGGGAGTGCAAACCTCAAACCAGCAGGACTGTTTTCTCCAATTTCGGTAGCTACCCCTTTTGAGAAGATGGGCATCGACCTGCTAGTGCAATTTAAACATAGTAAAACAGGTAAAACTATGGTAGTTGTTGCAACGGATTATGCCACAAGGTGGGTCGAAACGAAAGCTTTATCAAGCGGAAAGGCAGAACCAGTTGCAACTTTTATATTAGAAAACATAACTAGGCATTGTAGCCCACGTCACACTCTTAGGGATCGTGGGAAAATATTTCAGTTGGAACTAATCCGTGAACTTTTAAAAATAATGGGTGTAAATTGTGCATTTACAACTAGCAACCATCCACAATGTAATGGGTTAACAGGAAGATTTGGTAAAACATTAGCTGACATGTTACGCGTATATACTAACACTGCCCAAACAGATTGGTATCAATACTTCTGTCATGTAACATTTGCATACAATACAAGCAAACAGGAGACCACTAAGGTTTCACCCTTTATGCTTGTATATGCTAGGGAACCTATTTTGCCAACTGAAGCGAACCTCATGGAAAAAATACAACATAATGACATTGTCTCCATATGAGAAAAGGCATTAGCAAAAAGAGCACAAGCGGTACAAAATGTAAAAGGTAGGCAAGTAAATGATAAAATAAGGTATGATTTAAAACATAGACATGTCGAATACAATGTAGGTGATATAGTTAGGGTAGGTTGTCCAACAGTGGATCACCATTTTTGTAGAGCCGCGTATCTTTAAGAAAAACGGCAATGTTTTTTTCTTATACAAAATAATATTTTTAACGCATGTTTAAAAGAGAAACATTGACAGGAAATTTATAGTACGACTGACGTTTAGCCGAACCACTTAGGAAGAGAGTTGGAAGGATAAATTTAACATCTTGTTCCTTCATAAGTGATATGTCCGGCACATCAGCCATATAAAATTGCTGTTGGGATTTGATTTTTAATCTTAAAAAACTAACATTGTATTCCATGTTGTCATTTAAAGCTTCTAAAAGTTTAGCCACATAAAAAACTGTTTGTTTCTTTGTACAAAATAAGACAACCACAAATTCACCAACTTGAGCTTTGCGTAATAACCCACTTTTCAAAAGATGTTCTTCAGTTAACACAATCTCATCTTTCTCAGGATCATCGTCTTCATACCAGTCATTATCATCGTCACTTTCTTGGAAAACCATTTCTACACTTTCACAGTCGTCTTCAGAATCGCTTTGTAAGACTTGACGCTTAACTTTTTTCTATTTTTTCCTACTAGCTGCTTCTTTTACTAAAGCGATTTCATTTTTTTCTGGGGTGTCCGTAGCAATCATACTTTTTACTAGCTTTCTAGATTTTCTCTTATTAGTTCTTTGTCCAGCCTTTATGGGAGCTCGAAATTGGTTAGGGCTTACAAAATAATCTTTAGAGCAAGAGGGCCCATCAAAATCATTAATTGGACCACTATAAGTTGTAGGGAATGGTCCTTGATATGCTCGGTAATTCTTACAGTCAGATAACGGACAGTCAGAGCCAAGAACATTGATTAGTGTTACCTCAGTTAAGGGAGCAGAATAATTTGAATTAATGGACATATCAGCGTTGAAAGGAGGTGGGTTAGGGCGATCTATCACTGTGCTGGGTAAAAAGTCGTCACTGCTAAAGACGTCTCTATCAAATGGAAATATTCCCGTTTTTTTAAACGCTTTGGTAATATTTTCAATAGTCATGGCCTTAGTAAATGCTATTCCAATTAGTTCGCCAACGTCACATATGCTTACGGGGCAGCCTGGGTACCGCATGAGCCAGGAGTCCATAGCGTTATTATAATAACACTTAAATGGACTAAAAACTCCAACATCCAAAGGCTGCATCTTCGCTGAAGTATGGGGATGAAGTGTAATGATAGTAACTCCGGATTTTTTTGCTAAATCAAGTGCCTCAATACTTAAGTGAGACTCATGGTTGTCCATTAAAAGTAGGCTAGGATTTCCGGAACTGCTATTACTATACTTAATATAATGATGCATAACTTTCACAAATAATTCGGTGTTCATCCACCCTGACGTTGTCGACAGAATTAGAGTGCCAGGTGGTGTTCCAACAGTAATTCTGGGGTTTACGTTTTTCCTCGGAAAAATAATAGCTGGTGGCAAAGCCTGTCCTCCCGCGCTTATTATGCAGCAAGTTGTGCACAATGTCCCTTTTTCGGCACTTGTTACTTTACACAGGTTTTTGTGCCCTTTTGGTCCAACAACTTTATGGTGGTTTCTGCACCGTTGTGGTGCCGGTTTCGTCCAGGTTAAAAATTCTTGTTCCGTCAGAAAATGCCGGGTTTCTGCGAATTATTGTTTCCAAGTTGTCGAAAAATTTCCCAACGTTGGTCTCATTAAATGCTGTTGCTCTGGCGAGGCTACATGCTTCCGGTTTTCCTAAAGTCAAATCAGGATGACGGCTTCTAAAGGATCTGAGCCATTCGACTCCGGCCATTTCGTTCATCTCCCAGGTTGGAGGCATTTTCAGAATATTGACTTTTGCCATTTGATATGCCACTTGGCGACAGTCTTTTGCAGAAAGGCCATAAAATAGTAGTGCGCATTTTTTATAATAGTCTTTTAATGCCTCCTCTTGAAGATCAGTAAACACCTTGTTTACTGCATAATTGGGCACTAATCTCAACTCCGCATTGGGTTCTGCGTTACGTTGTTTCTGCTTGTACCTCTGTAGAGTTGTAAATGCAACATTGGTTTGCACTGCCGCTTGACGGATGCTTAAATCATCTATCAATTGTAAGGCTCGCTCTATCTCGGCTTGCGTATGTTTACCAATTTTACGTTCCTGTACCTTTGTCCGTGGCATTTTCTGTAAAGGAAGAAAGATAATTTCTGAGTAACATCATACTTAAGTAGCTGTGGTACACAGTGGATCATGATCCACTGTGTCCACAATATTGCTGATCCACTGTTTACCTACAGGTAATGATAACAAAAAAAGTGATTTTCAACCAAAATAAAATAAAAGAAGTTTGTAAAATGGTTTTACGGCCAAACTCAATGTACAAATAACTAGAATAAATCAATAACAGACTTAAATAATACTGTTTGTGACAGAAAGAAATAAAAATGTACTCACCGGAAATCAACATTAAATAACGGCAAAACGAAAATTCGGCTAACGCAGCGACACTCAACCGTAACTGCCTGCCGACTGGTTGCGTTTCAAGGTGGATAAACATATTTAAACGTATTACAGGCGCACAGCCATAGTTGCCATATTTTCTCGAATAATTGACTGATTCACTGTGTACCACTGATCCACTGTTGGACAACCTACCCTAAGGTATTTACCCCTGTACGAAAAGTAGGAAAAAGTGAGAAATTATTATTAAGATGGTTCGGCCCTTTCACAGTAGTAGTGAAAAAACGTGTTGTAGATTATATGTATTATAAAAATGGGCCTGCATAAACAATCTAAACAAGACACCATTCATGTTAGTAGAATTCTACCATATTGTCGCAAGACTAATTTGATAATTTATGATTCTGAATAATTATAATTATAATACTACTGACTCTACTAAACTCTCTTTATATAATTTAATAAGTTCGCTTGGCTAATGGCTTACGACTCTAGCTCAACACTTAGGTTTGTATAAGGATGTTGAAATTAGACAAAGAACAACATTTAACAACTAAGTATATTTAACAGAAAATAAAGTTAACATTTGAAACAAGAAGACAAATTAATTATACAGAACAATACATACATAAACAAACAAGCAGAGTTACAAGACATATTAATTTACATTACAAGACAATTAATACATTAAATATTTATAAAGACTTACATAATTCTAGAAGACACAAAGGGCACTTCGCTGCTTAGATTTGAGCACTTTAAAATGACTGATGCAAGTGAAGTTATTGCATGCTCCCGGACCTTTTATATTATCGGATGTGCTTTTAATCATACCTTTTCTACTCTTATTATTTCTTATGCGCAAATAGACTTTGGTACCTTATTTACTTAAAGCTTCATGTGCGCAAATAAACTTATTTTGCACACGTCTTTGTGGTTAAGGGTGTTGGCTAACTTCCTGAAGACCGCGCGTGGCAAGGTGAAATCCTAGATTTCTTATTAACAATAACCAAAAGCAATTTCCGCTCCTTAACTTTATCAGTTTGGTGTTTTAATTAATGTACTAATAATTGTACGACTAAAACTAATCGTCTTGATAAAGAATTAGAATTACTTGTTAAAGTCCAGTATACAATAAATGAAATTTAATATTATAAGAGTCTAATATACAGGAGGTCTATTAATATATTTTCTTTTTGTGACATTGCTCCCCATTTTAAAAAGTGACGTCTCGGCACTTTAACTAATGCAACCATAAAACACCTAAATGATGATCTGCAGTGAAAATTGCTTGGTTTCACAAAAAGTATGAAACTATTGGCGACAGCTGTATATAAATTAGATTGCATCGATATTTTAAGGAGTCTATATAAGAAATTAGTTGGCTACATATTATCGCCTCTTGTGCGGATTTCCGCTGATTACTAAAACATTAATTGACTTATTCGCAATTAATTAGTGTTGTGGTGCCCTGTGTTTCGTATACATTTAAAATTTATCATGAACATGCATTTTGAAATAAAAAAAATTGAAACAATCTTACTTAAAATTTAGATAATCTTGGTTTTTTCATTAATATGTATCCGTCTTGATCCAGAGGTTGGCTTCTGGCCGATTAAGCGTTCGTGTAGATTCGCAATGAGAATCATGTCGTAAGAATTTTCATTTTCCACGTAAGAATGATGTTGCGGCAGTATTTGACTTCGGTGTACTGGTGTTTGACCTATATCTGGTTGTGTTTCGGTGTTAAGTAACCACTGGATGATTGATCGTCTGAATGGCTGTCTGACATTATTGAAAGGGGCCTCGGAAGAGGGCATAGTGCTCGTGATATTGGCTCCATCCCAATGCGATTTAGAATAACAGGATTTCTATCGTCTGGAGCCATATTTTCGTGAACTACTCGTGGTTGCATCACGGTTGGAAATGATCTGCGCCGTATAACTACAAATACAAATACCATAAGTATTATATTTATAATGAATAATATAATATCAAAAATAATAGAAATTTGCATGTAGTTGCTGCTTTGTTTTTTCCATTTTTTGTTTAAGCACTCATCAATGCTAGTGAACTCGGGTGATTTTTTATCATAGGCTGGCATCTTGATACTTTGAATGGAACTCCAAGCCGCTAGTAATACTTCGTGGAGTTCAGGTGATTTCCTTTCGTTGGTGACACACATCATAATAAGCATAGATAAGGTGTATCCACATGGCGTTTGAATATCTAGGAGTCTAATATTTTCGTTTAGTTGGAAGGTCCAAGCTTGATGAACACACGTAGTTATTAATACCATATTATTTGGAAAGCCTGTGATGTAACTGTAAGTGTTTCCGGTTTCTCTGCAGGTAAATGGAAATGTTTTAATAAAATCCGTAAGGGCAGCTCCTTGAATGATTAGCTTGGCGCATGTTTCGCTACGAAGATGCTCATCTGATATTTCGGTTATCAAACAAAGTTCGTCTCTGAATGGATCGCATCTCGGCATCCTGGTTATGACAGTGGTTCCAGCCCTCTTCACGGCCAATTCCACCATTTGGAGTTCCAGTGAACAAGTTTCTTCATACCATGCGAAGGAAGGTGAGATTATCCGCTGGAGGGACAATCCTTTTAATTCTTCACTTATAAGAGGTACATGTATTCCAAAAGCAACGTAACTTGGAGATAGTATACATTCAACGAGAGGGAGCGCATAATAAGTTCTTGTATGATTTAATGCAGTTACATATATAAAAAAAACATATTGTCATTTAATCTCAATGATGCATTAAAATCCTTTAACACTCGTGTAATAACATCCAGTTCAAAAAAATTCTGATTTATAAAGGCAAATGACGCTTACAAAATACCAACTCTGGCACAAACATATCTTCCAATTGATGCAAAAGTACATGAAAAGATGTAAAACCAGCAACATTGTGGACAACAGGCACATAATTAAAACGTCTCCAAGGTCTAAGTCATTACCTCTATAGTTCTGATTCATATTATAATTACCACCTCTAAAATTACCTTTATTGAAAGTATTTTTGGGATGTATATCCTATGTAAGTAGTAGTTTAGAATTTGTAGAGTGAGGACGTATTTCTATCGGCTCTGCAAAAGTGCAGTGTCGAAAAGTAAAATATTGTACTTTGTTAAACATGAAATTGTAATGATGAAACTATTAGTAAATTTCTTCGATGGAAAAAATTAATGATTAATCACTTGCGTAGGTACCTTATAGTAACGATTATATTTCCCGAATTCTCGCTTCTCTATTCGGCGCTGTTTGTTCTCAGTGAACTCTTCTTTGCTTGGCCTTGTCCTCAACGGAATTTCCTTAGTGGTCACGATCCTGACGTGACGAATCTACTTACTCTACTTACTGCAGCACAATACATTTATTATAAACTTTTAACACTGAGCACATTTACTCTCTAAGAGCTACTTTAGTGACTATTTTTGTAATAACAATTCTTATGATTGTTATCTAATTAATTATAGGTGTTTTAGGTTCTCCTTTTGATATAACATTTAACAAATATCACTTGACTTTCTGCTAGTCGGGGTTCGACGACTTCTTTATGAAGCCAGCCAGTCGAATCCCTGCCGACTTTGGAGTTAACTTTCCGACTCGAATCAAGTCTAGCGGTTGACTCTCTATTCCGGCAAATCGCCTGTCGACGACTTCACTTGAAGTCCACCAGTCGACTGTCCTCTTCTTAGCGCGTGTTTTCGTTTTATATAAAAGTGTCTGTGGTTCCCCTTTTTCCTATATAGTTCGGTAATTTCCACTTAAGTTTCCCATACACACTCTTTTACGTAGGCAGTAGGCGAATGTTTATCACAACCGTAGCGTTTATTTCACTGTTGTAAACATTCGGCGCCACAGTTCTTAGAACTAAATACACACTTAATCCTAAAATTATAAAAATTTATAAACTAATAAAATAAACTGGGCTGTACCATAAATAATAAATATCTGCGTTAGACAAATTAGAAAAAAACAACTTGCAAAACACCAACTCTGGCACAAACAAATCCTCCAGATGCACAGTGTTTCGACTAGTACAAGCTAGCGGGACAAAATTATTTCTTAACTTATTTCAATTGTTTATGTATATTCCAGGTATCTTAAGCTATTTTAAGAAAGAAAAAAGTTGAAAAATGTGTACTGTATGTGTATTAACCCTCGCCCTGACGAGGGTTAATCGAAATATGTAGCTGCAAGACGGAAGTGGTTTACTAATGTGTCTCATATGTTTACTATTGTCGCTAATTGTTCTTTAATTAGCTACGTCTACCTACTCATTATGTGTGTAAAGCACAATCATGTTTGTTTACAAAGAAATTTCTAGGAAAAAAATAAAAATCATAATGATAGTACCCACATTTATTAATTTACAAAATATTATTTCTTTTAAAATAAATTAGTACAATAACAGTATCTATATTTCAATTATTTACAATAACAAGGTGTATAAGTAAAAGAAATATAATATTAAATAACTTATAAACAAAGGTATGAATTATAAGCAACTACAACACACAATAAAATAAGAAGAATAATTACAATAATAAAATACTTAAACCTACTAATCACCATCAGATGAGTCGTCATCACCGCTCTCCCATTCAGTAGAATATTCAGAGAGTAAATAATCCTCCTCATTTAATTCGTGATGATGACTTATTGATGGTGTTTCGGATGGCAATGAAGGTGGGATAATCAACTGCAGAATCTCCGGCGGCAAAGAAGTAAATTTTCTTCGCGGTAATTCTCTATACGAGTTGATAACAGGATCAGACGTAATTAAAAGCATTCTCAAAAGATCTGTATTTGTGGCAATACGTGACCGCTTCCTGGTGTGCCGTTCACGGAATCTACGACAGTCTTTATTTCTTGCCTCCTGGGCTTCTTCGGAGAGTTGTCCAATGGGAAGAAGAAAAGACTTTATAACTTCCGCGCTGTGTACAAGAATTTTATGCACAGTAACGGGCATGGAATACCTCGAATACAGATCAAGGTATAATTTTCTAGTATCAACACAAAACTTTTCGAATTCTATATAATTTATGTCATATCCCGATGACAAAGTTCTTAAAATTACATGAAATCTACGAATAAGGTTTACGTCTAATCCTGTAATTTCGCTGCTCAATTCAGCTTTGGAAAAAAATCTACGTGCTGTGTTTCCATCGTTTGTGTTACCATACCCAGGTTTTGGTTTATCTACAATGAGACCCATACGATCTTTAAACACTTTTTGTATCTCTTGTGAGCGTTGCTTCACAACAGCTTTGTCGTTATCTCCCCTGACTTGCCACTTTTTTTATTTCTAAACGATAGCTGATATGAAGCAAACATTCAAACGTGCGAATCCACGCATGTAAAGTAGATAAACCAAATGCAAGGCGTTCTTCGTTGCCGGGATATTTCTTTGACTCCTCGTTCATAGTAGACGGGGTGGCACCGCAAATATAACACTTTTGTGTTGAACTTGTGTCTGTTAAGGCATTGCACACTTTGCCATCAGTCATTGTCAACAACAAATCGTGTTTAACAGAGATTTGAGATCCAGCAACGTTACATAATGTTGGAAGAAGCTGACTTACTTCATCTAAAATTTTAGAAGTTTCTTCTTTCGTAAACTCTTTTGTCTCTTTGGCAAAAATAAACTTAATAGGACGGCAATACAAAGTAGAGGAAGGTCTTGGATTTTGCCAGATCACAGTTTCGCCATCAAGCAGTCTCAAAGGGACAAATGAGTATACGAACAAAAATTCGTCTGTAGCGTTAGTGTTCTCAAATTTCTGCTTATACGTGCTATGCCCCGAACTCCCATCACAGCCCCATTTGCTTACCAATGTATAATATGAACGAGGTAACACACTTCTAATAACTTCCGTCTGAGCTTTAACTAATCGTTCAGCCGTTTTATCCAAAATCGCCTGAAGTGTAATTTCAGCTCGAGATTCAGTCACAGAAATATATTCGTCAGAAGGACAACAAGAAGCTTTGGACTTACTCAAACTATAAAACGATGGATACACTTGATGTCCCGCTTTAATTGACCACTTTCTTGTTTGTTTATATGAGTGAGAAGTCGATTTCGAGTCCACATAATAAGCTAAAGCTTCGTCTGGTGTTAACTGCCGACTTTGTTCAGAACACTTAATCTTTTTTCTAGTTTCACTGACCGCGACGTTATGGATCTGTTTAGCAACACTTCGATGCCCTTCTTTTCGAGTAGCTAACTCAGCTGCTGTAATAAGCTCACTTGCACTTCGCGATTCCAAAAGATCTTCTACTCTCCGTCTCTTCGTTTTCGTTGATGAGTCTTCAAATGATTTTCTGGGTCGCCCTATGGAAAGAGCCGCTGATGATGTTGAAGTGCACGGCTGGTTAACACACATCTTTATTTCGATTCCGGATCCCCCTAACCAATCTTTATGTTTGATTAGAAACATATCTTTGTTACACTTTAAAGAAGTCCACTTTTGGTTGAATTTTGCTGAAAGGCTTGATATATTCATTTTGAGTCGTTTCAGAGAATCGTCAGAAACATCAGACATATTGAATTTTTCACTTATATAATAAAAAATGCCACTATTTCGTTCAGTTTTGTTATGTTTTAGCCATTCTTCAAAAAACTCCATTTTCGTCATAGTCACGACTCGTTCTGAAAAAAATTAAATAATTTTACTTTCGGGCCTTTTCGGGGTCTATAATATATATGAATCTGTGCTTGAATGTTGTAGGTATTACATATAGAAAAATCTAGGTGGATATATGTGGATAAAAAAAGTTGCTACCCTTTAAAGTTTACAATTAATGTAAAATTTGCTAGATTTATCTATACATTTACAAATTTATATTACACCAAAAGTATACATATTTTTTCTAAAAAAAATACGTCATAATAGAGTACATACCTTCAACAGAATATTCCATCACAAAAAACTCGTTTCACTTTGCTACCAATTTTAAAATATGTTATCACAAGTGCGCATAAAATGCAACTAATTTGCAAATCAAAATGACCTCTCTTATAAGGCTTACTTTCACCCCCTGATATGATACCTGTATGAGGTGATAAACAAACTAATTCTTGCAATTCGTTACCTGGGGGGGTTGTTTTCAAGTCGTTATCAGTGGTTCCTAGAAATTACGTCATGAATATTGTCCCGCTAGCATGTACTAGCCGAATCACTGTGAGATGGTGCAACAAAATATGAAAATAAGTGACACGATGCACATTAACAATAACAGGCAGATAATTATATCTTCTCCACGGTCTGAGGTTATCGATATCTTCATTATATAGCGGTCGAACAACACCTTCTGCCATGTACTGAAATGGAGAGGACAAAACAAATAAAAATAGAGAAATTCAAGCCAAACAATTTTTATTTATTAAGAGAAATTATTATTAGCAAGCTTACTAGTAAAAGTAAAGAAATAATATGTACGCACACGACAACTAAAATCAAAATCATAAGAGAAATTATTATTAGCAAGCTTACTAGTAAAAGTAAAGAAATAATATGTACGCACACGACAACTAAAATCAAAATTATAAGAGAAATCGTCTGATGCCTTCGGTACCCCATTATTTGGAAAAGCACCCCAACCCAATAACAAACGAATATTTTTTGAACTCAAAGCAACAAAGCAACAAGTGATATAAAGGAAAAAGTAAAAATAAATAGGAAGTATCTCAGCAAACGGAAAATGAACTATGGTAACATAATAATTGATGTCAAATCGGATATATTTAGAAAAATTCTACAGAAAGAAAAAATTAATGTTGGATGGGAGAAATGCGATATATATGAATATACAATAAGGTGTTATAACTGTGCAGGTTATAATCATTTTGCGAGGGATTGCTCAGTAATTAAAGCATGCGGTAGGTGTGCAGGTGAACACTGTTCAATTGATTGTGTTAATGGTGTTGGTGAGGACGAGAAGTGTGTAAATTGTATGAGGATGGTAGTAAAATTAAAAATTGATTTGGTGTTGACCACAGTGCATTTGGCAGAAACTGTCCTAGTTATCAACGAATTCTAGAAACACAAAAGTCTAAAATTAAGTATATTTAGTGCAAGACTCATAATTATAATACATTCTAGAAAAATAAGTAATTTTTATATATAAATATGTACAGACTTTTACACGATCCATTCTAAATTAGTGAATTTTCCAAAAAAGTTTTTCGCATATTATAGAATGAGCATAACCAGCTTCAATCAACTTGTTCAATAGCGAACTGTGGCAATAGCGAAGGAGAATACAAATTCAAGATTTTCTATACCTGTGGAGGAGAGATTGAGCGTCACGATACGGTAAGATATACTACAAAACAATATCATTTATTATCAGAAGTCTAAAAAACAGTTTAAGTAAAGATACTTTATTGAATGTGTACTACGCAGAAATTCAGTCGAGACTAGACTCATGTACGGTATCCTACTATGGGGTTCATCCCCTTCAACCAAAACCATCTTTCTTGCTCAAAAGCAAATTATCAGAATTATAAGTGGTATAAAACCTACAGATTCTTGTAAGCCAATTTTTATTTCATTAGAAGTACTATCTGTACCTTCTTTATACATCCAAGAAGCAACTAATTATATTCATATTCACCGATAGGGGCCTAGCATGTTTAGTGAAAAGATTATATAATAAGTTACCAGATAATTTTAAAGTAACTTCCGCCTTTAAGCACAACGTAAAGCAATATCTGGAAGAGAAATGTTATTACAGTTTAAATGAATTTTTAGAATAGTTTTTTGTTCATTTTGTGTATTTACTTTAATATGGTGGTGCATTTGGGTTATAAAAGAATCGAAAAATCAATAAGGATTTATTTATTTATTTATTAAATTGTTTACAAGACGTAAAATTGCGAATCAGTTGAAAAATTAGACTCGCTTGTATCGTTGGAATATCCTGATGATTTAGTGTCCTGAATGTTCTGAACCACAGGCTGAAGTGGCGATGGCGTAGAACGAGGTGTATTACAAGGCTGTAACGATTGTGACGGTGACAAATGTTAGTCCCTCGATGGTATACAGGAAAAGAGGACGAAGGTTGCAGTATTATGTTGTAGTTATATGATGATTGAGAAGTAGTTTGAACACGTCTGGCTATCTTATCTGTTTAAAAATGTTAAGAATACCAATCTTAGCAGTTTTTCTTCGGCTGTAAGATTCTGGAGTGAAGGGACAAGAGATAAAGCAAAGTTTGTATCTTCGTCAACAGTATTAGTCTCTGTCAATGCTTTTACTAATGCTTCATCCAAATCTGTTTGCTTCGGTACATTACTCCTTTTCTTCCGGCGAGGAGTAGGTGTGGAAGTGGTAGGACCTGATGCGTCATTATCGTCATCATCTTCTTCATTATCATCCGGCTCCAGATTACCTTCCGTTTGCCGCTTTTCCATACATGGAAGTAGAAATAGTAATTGCTCGAAGTAAACATATCTGCGCCTCTTGGTCGCAGCTTGACCCGATTTTGTACTCTTTTTAGCGTTCAATTCCCTTCGGAAGCAAGTCCGTAAATTCGCCCATTTTTTTTTGCACATCGTTAATGAAATAATAAAACATAATAAAATTAAATATAAAAAATAAAATATAACAAATAATAAAATTAATTCTTTAGAGATATCTGGCTACCGGAGCTAGTTTCAATACACTGATTGATTATCTGATGGAAGCCTTTACCATACGAGATATTACTAAAACTACATGTGAGCAAATATGGAACATACTTCAACCCTTGTATATGGCAACCAAAGAAGAAGATGACTGGATTAAAATTGCCGACGAAGTCTATAGTCGAACAAATTTTCCAAACGTCATTGGAGCGATAGATGGCAATCATATTGTCGCAAGACTAATTTGATGATTTATGATTTTAATAATCCTACTGACTCTACTAAACTCTCTTTATATAATTTAATAAGTTCGCTTGACTAACGGCTTACGACTCCAGCTTAACACTTAGGTTTGTATAAGGATGTTGAAATTAAACAAAGAACTAAATGTTGTTCTTTGTTTAATAGACAAAGAACAACATTTAACAAATAAATATATTTAACAGAAAATAGACATTTATAACAAGAAGACAGATTAATAGTACAGAACGATACACCCATAAACAAGCAAGTTACAAGACATTAATTCACATTACAAGACAATTAATACATTAAACATTTATAAAGACTTACATACATAATTCTCGAAGACACTTAGGGCACTAAACTGCATTGATTTTAAGTTTCAGACTGGCTGATGCAAGTGAAGTCATTGCATGCTACCAGGCCTTATATATTATCGGATGCGTTTCTAATCACACCTTTCCTAATCTTGTTACTTCCTATGCGCAAATAGAATTTGGTACTCTATATACTTAAAGCTCTATGTGCGCAAAGAAACTTATTTTGCACACGTCTTTGTAGTTTAAGGGTGTCGGCTAACTTCCTGAAAACCGCGCGTGGCTCCACGTGGTGTGGAGTCAGCGCGTGTCAAGGTGAGCCCTAGATTTCTTATTTACAAGAACCAAGAGTAATTTCCGCTCCTCATGTTATCATTTTGGCGTTCTAATTAATTTACGAATAATTGTACGACTAAGACTAATCGTCTTGATAGGGAATTAGAATTACTTGTTAAAGTCCAGTATACGATAAATGAAATTTAATATTATAAGAGTCTAATATACAGGAGGTTTATTAATATATTTTCTTTTTGTAACAATATACGAATGGTACAACCAGAGCATTCCGGTTCATCATATCTTAACTATAAAAAGTTCTTCTCTTGTGTTTTAATGGCATGGGCAGATGCAGATTATAAATTTGTATACATAGATGTTGGTTCTTATGGAACAGCTAGTGATTCAGAAATATTTCAAACATCTGAAAGGGGTAAACGGCTTGCTAATAGCCAGCTTAATATGGAGCACTTGCCCAATGATGGCGACGGAGATATGATTCCGTTCTCTGTCGTAGGTGATGAAGCGTTTCACATACTACGCCCTTATGCAAAAAGGACTTTAAACTACACCAAGCGAATTTTTAACTATAGACATACAAGAGCTCGACGCATGGTTGAATGTACTTTCGGCATTCTTGCAAACAAATGGCGAATTTTTCACCGACCAATTGATGTGAATATCAATTTTTGTGTTCGCATTATTAAAGCTTGCTGTGTCCTCCACAATTATGTACGAATCAAAGATGGAGTGAAATTCACAGACACTCTCTACAATTGTCCCATGGATACTTAACGATCAACGAAAACAACAGAGGAAGGAATAATATGGATAATGTGCGGCAGTATTGTCGTATTTTATTTCTCCTGAAGGCGCTATTACGTTTCAATATGACAAAGTGTAATAATCATTTAGTTATATAGGAAAATAAATACACATGTATCGATACGTACCTTGTTTTGTTTTTTCCTCTGCGTTTCTACAAGCAGCGCCATCGTGACCATACGCACACCCTTTCCACGCTAAAGCTCGAGACGGAATGAGGCTATCGGTCGAGTCGGCCGACAAAACAATCGGCGAGTGTGCGCGCGTCGTAAGATGCCATACTGATTACAGTTTAGTTTGAAGGCAGTCGGGTAGCCCATCAAACTTAAATATCGGCCGATAATGAATCGTTAAAATGTGCGCACTTGCATACATTTTTATGCTGATTAAGAACCCGACCCAACTATCGGCCGATAGAAAGTCTGTAGTCTGCGAGGGCCCTAAGTCTGCTTACTGTTATTTTCTTTATTAGGTTAAATTGTTTCATGTAAACAACAGTGTATTGTTATGTTAGAAAATGTAAAATATTAGCAATTGCTAAATAAACGTATATTATTAATATTAATTAAAATTATTTCTATAATTCATATTAACTTCAAAAATGACTCTGCGCTTATCACGATTCACATTTCTATCGCGGAAGGATAGTTTTTCATTGTTTCTATATCGTGAATTTAATTTTTAAAATCTCGCGTTATATTCGCTACTGCAGTGTGTTCCTCGCGAAGAAAATTATCGTCGAAATCTTGAAGTCGGTAAACTACCTCTTCCAAATATTCTTCTTCGGACATTGTTGCTTTAAAAAATGTGCCGTGTTCGTAACGTGCTTGACCTGGTAACGCGTCACGGAAAATTTTCTGTAGTTTCTTATCAGCAAGGTTGGGTTCGTACTCGTTTCGCAGTTGTTTTAATGCGTAGTAATATTCTATGATAGACTCATTAGAACCGAGCTTCCGTCCGGTGATGATTTTATGCCCATCGACCGCACGACCGTAACGCTTCGTAAAAGCCGCAACAATATCTTGCCATGTTTTGTCTGCATTATCTACGTTTCTACGTTTTTTCGCGTCACCGGTGAGATAATTTCCACAAATTGCGATTTTGTCTTTCTCCGTCCATAAGTTGTTCTCTCCGCATTCCTCGAAATGAGTAATGTATATGTGGGGTTTTCTCTTTCCCGGTATAAATTTGTCAGGAACTCTAAACTCGGGTGTTGGCGCAGTTAATTTGTGATTTTTCGTGGTTGTTATTGTAGCGTTTAAACTCATTTTTGAATTTTGGATTAATAAAATCTCTGAATTGGGGGTAATCGAATTTAGATTTTAATTTTTTGAAACTGGTGTTATATTACAATTAGATTTAAACAATGTATTTAATTCTATGACCGTATTATTTGCATGCGATTCAAATGTAAAATTAAGATTGCTTATAGAATTTCGCCGTGTACTTTCAATAGGAGGGGAAAATGAATTTTCTTCTTGAGGTGAGCGTGATAACTTGAGAGATGGTGAAAACACTTCGTTATATTTAACTAAATCGTCGTCTTCGTTACTTAATTT
Source organism: Amphimallon solstitiale (assembly GCA_963170755.1). NCBI lineage: Eukaryota > Metazoa > Arthropoda > Insecta > Coleoptera > Scarabaeidae > Amphimallon > Amphimallon solstitiale. Next base: position 12,495,531 of record OY720677.1, read on the forward strand.
AACACCCCTAAGGTTGACGACATATTGCTATGATCGCATATATTTGTGGGTATAGTCATTTGTATATGCTGTGCTCTAAAATTTATTCTTTTTACACCAAAAACTTATAATTGGTTTTGCATTTAATTTATATTGTTGAAGCATGTACCTAATAACTATTGTGGGTTCTGGCAATGAAGATACCGGACGATTGTCCCTGTACTGTGTGAACTGTGAACCTTCACCATTATTCTTATTTTTTTCTGCCATTTTTTATCTTTTTATTAACTAACTTATGAATTCATAACGAAACTTATCTAATTAAATACTTATTCCTCCTTCTTTATCCCTTTCTAAATAAGAGAAATTGATAATTCATCAGTAAATGAAAATCAAAAATATTCTGTCTCTAAATTGGACACTGAATAACTATTTTGTTTGTTAATGAATAAGAAAATGAAACAAACTTCGTACCAATTGTTTGGACAAAATAAATTATTATTTTTTTGTTTAATCATTAAAAAAACAAAATTGCACTGCTTCATAACGTTGAGTGTTATGTAAATAATTATTAACAAACGAGAAAATGAATACAATGCTCCACTATGTTAAGCGACATTAATTATATATATTTTTTTTTAAACAAATAGAAAAGTAATACATTGCCTCTCTGTGTTGGGCGTTATTTAATTATATGATTAATAAACAACAAGAAAAGGAATGCATTGCCCCTCTTCGTTTGGGCGCCATTATTTATAAATATTAATTGCCACACGTTGGGCATCGCCAATTATTTATATGCTATGATCGCATATATTTGTGGGTATAGTCATTTGTATATGCTGTGCTCTAAAATTTATTCTTTTTACACCAAAAACTTATAATTGGTTTTGCATTTAATTTATATTGTTGAAGCATGTACCTAATAACTATTGTGGGTTTTGGCAATGTATGTGGTTCCTTCTCCTTCACTGGTGGCCTTTCTCTTACTTATAATAGGGACGAGGTAATAGTTTTGTTTAAAGAAGAAAACGGAATGTCTATGTAACATGATCATACACCTTTTATTTAATAATTTGTAAATTCAAATTATCTTTATACACCTTAATGCTCTAAACAAATACATAATTGAAAATGCTCATATCATTTATACCAGATGCCGGTTGTAATGTATGTAAATCTTTTATTTTATTTATTCATGATGCTAAACTAAAAATAAATATTTATCCTGTAAATAAATAAATGTAAACTTTTTATTGTACATTGATAGTGATATTTATCGATGTAATTATTTTTATATTGGCTTCGATTAATTGCTTTAGACAACCATTTGCACGTGTTATTTCTAGCTTTTAATCTTTGCCTTGTAAAACTTTTAATTAATTATTAACATGACTTGAAAAAGATTAATGCTTTGCAAAAATTTTCTTTTACTTCTTCAAATGCTTTGAGAGTTTCAGGAGTCCATTTAAATTTTACTCCTTTCTTTATCATTACAATTAATGTAAGCATGAAGGCATAATATTCATTCATCCTTTTTTACTTTGCTTCTTTCATGAGTCTTTTTAAACTTGACTCCTTTCTTTCTAATTACAAATAACATTACTAAGAATGAACAATCATTTACTGAATCATTACGTATTGTTGCCAGCCAAAAAGTACGCCTCCGATCGGTCCTTTTGAACTGTTCGATATTTACACACATTGTCAATGAAAATGTAACGCTCTGTTGAGCTTCAAAATAAGGTGAGTTTCTTGAATTTAAATATTTTGGTAGTATAGTGTCCCTTTGATCACTTATACCCCTTTTGTTTATTTCGACTACAGGATTGGTAAATGTTGATTCTGTTTTTTCTATAATTTTATTTTTTAACATTTCTTTAATTTCTAATTTGACTTGTTCTCTGTATTTATTGGGGGACAGGATAATTTTTAACTTTAAAAGGTTGTGTTTCATCTACTTTGAGCCTGTGTTCATAGCCTTTTGCTAAACCATGTTTATTATCAAATAACCCTTTATATTTACTGACAAGATTGCTCACATGGCTTATGTATTGTTTATCGCAATTTAAATTCGTACCATCCCGATATTGCGTGAAGTCCTCACTTTGACGATGCTTCACAGGATGTGCACTTTTATTGTCTAATAAACCACTATCCATTTTATTTGTGATATTTTGTTCAGCATTATTTATATATAAATTATTAATTAATATCTCATCTTCCTGTGTTTCCTTACACCAGGAGATTATTAAATTTTTAATATGAAATGTTTTGTTTTCCATATTTATTTTTGTACCGTATTGACTTAAAAAGTCTATCCCGAAAATACAGTTGCTGTTCAAATTAGGCACTATTATGAATTCTGTTAATAATTTTAAACTACCTATTCTAACATTTATACAAAAAACTTTATCTATAGTAATGATATGCTTCTTATTTGCATTTATTAAATTTACCTTTCTTATAGGCATATAATATCCTAATTTTTCTATGTCTTTGTCTATAATATTACTATCTAATAATGATAATTGCGCTCCTGTGTCTAATAATGCTTCTATTTCTTCGTTCCCTATTTTTACTGTTATGTGTGGTAATTCCGTCGTGATTTTCTTTAGATCGTCGAAGTTGTATACGTTTTGTATCTTCTTTTTCTTCTTGACTGGCCTTTCTAAAAATCCAACGAAGTCGCGTTTGAGTAGGTAGAATTTACCCATTCTTTGTTTATCGGTAGTTGTCTTGAATCCTTGGGTATTGCACCTTTTGATTCTGTCTTTTCCTGCGTATTTATTTCTTTCTTCTCTTCATTTATTTGAACGTTGTTCACTCTTCTTTCCCTCTCAGGGTTTCTTTCTTCCTTCCTATAATTTTGTTCAGTCTTCCTCTCATTTTCATAATTTCTTGTCTTATTATTTGAATATGGATTGTTCCCATAGCTTGGCTTATTATATGTATATGGGTTGTTTCCATAATTCTGCTTGCCCTGGTTTTGATTGTACCCATTATTGTTGTACTGTTTATTTTGGTTGTATCGAGGTGTATTGTTTGTATGCGGATTATTTCCATTGTTGTTGTTGTTATAATTTCTAGGTGGATTGCTTGTATTTTTGATGTTTCCATAATTATTATTGTTTCCTTTTTCATCCACATCGTCCAATCTCTTGACCAGTTCCAGTAATCCTTCGATGTCATCAATCCCTTGAAGTGCTACCGCCTGTGTAACGTTGTGGTCAAAGTGTGCTGCTAGCTGTGAGACAATATCGCTCTCTTCAATGGTTGGTTGAATGTATTTGAGAAAATAATATTTTCGTATGATATAGTTTTCTCGAGAAGATCCAGCTCTGTATTTGCCAAACACTAAATCGTGTCTAATTCTCCTCTGCTGAGTCTGTCCCCAGTACTGTCTCACAAAACGAATCTCAAATTCTTTGAAGTCTACTACTTCATCTATTATCATGTCATACCACTGAAGTGCATAATCCTTCAAACAACCTCTTATGAAATGTAGCTTTGACATCTCATCAGATATTCCCCTCATATACGTTTTGATGGTTCTCATAAACGCCATTGGATTATCTTTATAAAATCCTGAGAATTTTGGTATATTCTCCGCGCTACCAGGTATTTGTGTCAAAGATACACCAGGTATACTAACCCCGTGTACTTTGTTTTCTAACCGTTTGATAGTGTTTTCAAAGGTTAAAGTTTTGCTTTGTAAAGTCAACATTGTGTCAGTACAAACACCATATTTTATTTTGCAATCTTCCACTTGGTGTGAAAGTCCTTGTATTTGTTCTTGACATTCTACATTATTCCCTTTAACTTTATTTTCAAGAGAATTTATTTTCTCATCTACCTTATTAAAACTAGCTTGTGTTTTGGCAGACCTTTCGTTGATTTCTTTTATTAAGAATGTGCCTTTACCTTCACATTTCTTTTCATTAATGTTTATTTGTTTATTTAAAGTTGCAACTGACTGTTCTAACTTTAATTCTAATTTTGCATTTAATTCTAAAGTTTCCTTTCTTAACTCTGCGAAACCTTCGTCTATTTTAGAATTGATTTTTTCTAATCTTTGATTGTTTTCCTCAAATTTCCTGTTTATACTCAGATTATTTTCTACTAATCTTTTATTTAAATTCTTATCATTTTCTTCTATTCTACTGAATAGTTTATGAAAGAGATCCTCAATTTTTTTTTCACTTGTTACACCAGTAGTGCTTTCTGTTTGTATGCTACCATCAAGTGTTCGATCCTCTGATTCAGGTTTTTCTGATTCTGAATCAGAAGATACCGGACGATTGTCCCTGTACTGTGTGAACTGTGAACCTTCACCATTATTCTTATTTTTTTCTGCCATTTTTTATCTTTTTACTAACTAACTTATGAATTAATAACGAAACTTATCTAATTAAATACTTATTCCTCCTTCTTTATCCCTTTCTAAATAAGAGAAATTGATAATTCACCAGTAAATGAAAATCAAAAATATTCTGTCTCTAAATTGGACACTGAATAACTATTTTGTTTGTTAATGAATAAGAAAATGAAACAAACTTCGTACCAATTGTTTGGACAAAATAAATTATTATTTTTTTGTTTAATCATTAAAAAAAACAAAATTGCACTGCTTCATAACGTTGAGTGTTATGTAAATAATTATTAACAAACGAGAAAATGAATACAATGCTCCACTATGTTAAGCGACATTAATTATATATATATTTTTTTTAAACAATTAGAAAAGTAATACATTGCCTCTCTATGTTGGGCGTTATTTAATTATATGATTAATAAACAACAAGAAAAGGAATGCATTGCCCCTCTTCGTTTGGGCGCCATTATTTATAAATATTAATTGCCACACGTTGGGCATCGCCAATTATTTATATGCTATGATCGCATATATTTGTGGGTATAGTCATTTGTATATGCTGTGCTCTAAAATTTATTCTTTTTACACCAAAAACTTATAATTGGTTTTGCATTTAATTTATATTGTTGAAGCATGTACCTAATAACTATTGTGGGTTCTGGCAATGTATGTGGTTCCTTCTGCTTCACTGGTGGCCTTTCTCTTACTTATAATAGGGACGAGGTAATAGTTTTGTTTAAAGAAGAAAACGGAATGTCTATGTAACATGATCATACACCTTTTATTTAATAATTTGTAAATTCAAATTATCTTTATACACCTTAATGCTCTAAACAAATACATAATTGAAAATGCTCATATCATTTATACCAGATGCCGGTTGTAATGTATGTAAATCTTTTATTTTATTTATTCATGATGCTAAACTAAAAATAAATATTTATCCTGTAAATAAATAAATGTAAACTTTTTATTGTACATTGATAGTGATATTTATCGATGTAATTATTTTTATATTGGCTTCGATTAATTGCTTTAGACAACCATTTGCACGTGTTATTTCTAGCTTTTAATCTTTGCCTTGTAAAACTTTTAATTAATTATTAACATGATTTGAAAAAGATTAATGATGCCTAGACAAAGCCATGAAGAAAATGCTCATTCGCACGTAGCATCTCTTCAACTGCCCGACACCATTAGTCCTATTTTTGTTGTAATTCCAACTTTATGAATTAAAATAAAACCTTACAGGATAATATTTGCTTATCTATATTGTTCAACATTACATTGAGTAATCATTTGCACGTAAAACCAATATCTGTTTAACAATTTAGATAACTCCTTTTCAAAAAAAAAAACTTACTTGCTATCTTTAACCATTTCATCAAAATGTTCATTTTGAATGTCCATATTGAACGTTTCAAATGAATTTAAATATATATTAATAAAAGAAAATTATTATGAATAAACGTGATAAAGAAATAATGAAAACTACTATTCTACAATGTAACAATTATTTTTAAAGCGTCTCATTCTTTCGAAGTCGTAATAAGAAGTCTCCTCTTGTCGAATCTTGTTTCGAATTTATACCGGCAAAAAAAACTCTACGTTGACTATTGCGCCCTCTAGTCCATATTTTAGGTTGGCATTGGAATATATCCTCCAGTGAAATCGCTGCCCACATGTTGTCGTCTTGATACACACACACATACACATATTGTTCTGACAGTTCTTTATTCACTAAAACGTCAACATATCGGAAATTGTTTTCTTATTCAAAAGTCTTTTCACTGCCTCGTACTGCCTTTCCGACGGTAGGTTTATTCTTGTTATTAATACCATCCTTCTTTGTATTCATCAATGAACCTATTGCCTTGTTCATTGTTCAATACATATTTTTTCTTCCCATTTATTAATGTCAATTTCACCTTTCTTGTAGCTAGATTGCGATTTGGTAGGATCGGAAACACGTTGAAAAGAACGCATATTTTTCTTCCAACACTGCCTGCACCTGAAAGATACGTTTGTTTCTCCATCGCATCTGTCCATGGGTAATATGTCTATCTGCAATAAACTTTACACAAGTTTTATATTTTGTTATCTTTTCTAGGTCATGAAACTGTACACGTCTGTTTCCAGTCTCTGAAGCATTGTGTTACAAACAAATCATAAACACATACACTTTTTATTTATGCTATCAGCTACCTTTTATATCAAATGTTGCTGATCGGGTTTACGTTTTACATATTTTTATATCCTTTTCTAGTCTCTAGTTATAAGCTAAGGTAATTTTTATCTTTTAATATAATTTAGTTTTTTTAAACTCTTTCATAAAGTTTTATTACTTTATGCATGTAAATCATAATAATTTATTCATTTATATTTATCTTTCTTACATATCGTCTTTGATCTTTTTCATGATATGTAAACCATACATCTTGTGTACCTTTTTACAAAAGAAATATATTACTTATATTTATTTTGTCTTTTATTTCATATTTATTTAATAAATTTTATTTTACATTTTCTCACTATTCACTTGAATAATAATGACTTTTAAATTATTTGCTTGTATATTGACCATGTGTATGCAACTTTATATACATTCATGTAATTTGTTGCATATTTAAACTCTTTCATATCCAAGTACGATTTTTGTCTTTTTTTTTTATTTCATTTCAAAACTTAAACTAATTCTTAAAGCTATTCTTATTTTATAAACTTGCGAGATATCACGGCAATATGTTCATTTATACAAGACCTCTATGTTAAGCTCAGGTACGGTTTAATTTTTATCGACCTGATAGTAATTTAAATTTTTTAAGTGCAAAAAATATTAATAAAAAGAGAATTTTGCAAATAAAAAATTTTGAAAAAACAATATAAATTGTTTATTAGGCGCCTCCACCATATGCCGCAAGACTAATTTGATAATTTATGATTCTGAATAATTCTACTGACTACTAAACTCTCTTTATATAATTTAATAACTTTGCTTGGCTTAACAGCTTACGACTCCAGCTCAACACTTAGGTTTGTATAAGGTTGTTGAAATTAGACAAAGAACAACAATTAACAACTAAGTATATTTAACAGAAAATAAAGTTAACATTTGAAACAAGAAGACAAATTAATTATACAGAACAAGACATACATAAACAAGCACAGTTACAAGACACATTAACTTGCATTACAAGACAATTAATACATTAAAACATTTAGAAAGACTTACATATTTCTAGTAGACACTAGGGCACTGTTTTAGGTTTAAGCACTTTGACTATTGATGAATGCAAGTGAAGTTGTTGCACACTCCGGGATCTTTTATATTACCAGACATGCTTCTAATCATACTTTTCCTGCTCTTATAATTTCTTATGCGCAAATAGAATTAATTTGGTGCCCTATTTACTTAAAGTTCCATGTGCGCAAAGAAACTTATTTTGCACACGGCTTTGTGGTTAAGGGTGTTGACTAACCTTCTGAGGACTGCGCACGTGTGGAGTCAGCGCGTGGCAAGGTGAAATCTCAGAGTTCTTATTAACAAATAACCAAAAGCACTTTCCGCTCCTCAACTTTATCAGTTTGGCGTTCTAATTAATGTACTAATAATTGTGCGACTAAAACTAATCGTCTTGATAAATTATTAGAATTAGAAGTCCAGTGTACAATAAATGAAATTTAATATTATAAGAGTTTAATATACAGGAGGTCAATTAATATATTTTCTTTTTGTGACACTCCCCATTTTAAAAAGTGACGTCTCGGCATTTTAACTAATGCAACTATAAAACATCTAAATGTCGACTTATAGAGAAAATTGCTTGCTTTTACATAAAGAATGAAACTATTGGCGATAGATAGCTGTATATATAATTTAGATTACATCGAAATTTTGAAGAATGTAAATAAGAAATTAATTGGCTACATATTAACGCCTCTTGTGCGGATTTCCGCTGATTACTAAAAACATTAATTAACTTATTTTTGTTTCGCAGTTAATTAGTTTAGTGGGACCCCTGGCTTAGTATACATTTAAAATTTACCATGAACATTGATTATAGAAATGAAAAAGAAAATTGAAACAATCTTACTTAAAATTAAGATAATCTTGGTTTTTCCAGTAATATGTATCCGTCGTGCTCCGGAGGTTGGCTTTTGGCGGACAGGTTATTAAGTGTCCGTGTAGATCCGCAATGAAACTGTACCATGTTGTAAGAATTTTCATTGTCCTCGTAAGGACGACGTGGCGGCAATATTTGACTTTGGTGTATTGGTGTTTGACCTCTATCTGCATGGTGGTGTCTCAGTGTTATGTAACCACTGGATAATTGATCGTCTGTATGGCTGTCTGACATTATTGACTGTGGCCTTGGAAGAGGGCATGGTGCTCGTGATATTGGCTCCATCTTTATTATTCATTAGTAGTTAGTAGTTTTAGTTTAGAAAAACAGTTCTGTAGCATTAAATACAATTTAATAACTCAAAAAATGAAAATACAAAATACCATTTGATATCCATATGGATATTCTAAAATAATGAAATACCCTTAGTTTACATTATTATAATTGTTCCAAATAATAAGAATTTTTAATGGCAGCTACTACATATCATAACACTATGCTCCTTACACACATTGTTCTTACATTTATTACAAATCTGTTTGCTCATTCTTCCTAATTTTGATGGACAGATATGACAACGCCTTTTCTTCGTAGGTGGCTCCCTTGTTGCTTTACTGGAATTTCAATGAAGATCTTTATTGCTTCGACTGTTATTTTATGTAAAAACGGATTTTGAGATCTTCTAGTCATATAGGGTAATATCAGAGCTTCGGAAAGGTTTTTTTATAAAAATCCTACGGCGATGTTTTTTTCGTGCTTCAAAATCTGGATGCTCAGTTATATAAAGAAAAAATGCTTTTACTGCACCGATATCTAACATGTTTGAAAATACGGCAAATGGCCACCGCCGTGTTTGCCTTTTGCACGTATAATTGGTAGCCATTTGATCCATATGATCTACACCCCCTTTGGTTTTATTGTAAAATTCGATGATTTCGGGTTTTTTCTTTATACTATCTTCATTCACAGCGCTGTCATGGTGCATTGTACTAAGCAATATAACTGATTTATTTTTTGTGGGCACATAACTAACAAGGGTTAAGTTTTCACTGAATCCAAACAACGAAGAGGATACCTGACGATCTTTCGAAGCTTTGAACTCTATGGGAATTTCCTTTTTATCTTTACGAAGTGTTCCTACTGCGGTGATACCGACTTTTAGCAGATTTTGAAACAAATTTATAGTGGTAAAGTAGTAATCGCAGGTTAAATTTCGAGAACTATTCTTTATACTAGTTATAAGAGTAGTCACTACAGTTTCTCCAAGACGTCGTTGGACTTCTGCTCCAGGTAGCTTTCCAAAATATATATAATACCATCAATAGCGTACCCAGTTTCACTTTCACAAAGCCAGAACAACTTTATACCGTATTTACATGGCTTACTGGGCATATATTGTATAAAACTACAACGTCCACGAAATCCCAGTAATTGTTCATCAATAGTCACGTTCGCCTTTGCTATCATAACAGTTTTACATTGTTTGATAAATAAGTCCCAAATATATCTTATTGGTGTAAGTTTATCTGTTCCCAAACGAGCGGCACGCGTCCTTTTATCATCAAATCTAATAAACCGTCTTATGTTCTCAAAGCGATTTACTGTCATTGTAGCTCTGTACATCGGATTTGATCATTTATTCAAAAACAATTCCCTTATCGGACTATCCCATAGTTTTTCGACTCCTGCTAACAGCAACAATCCCAGAAATGCGTTCATCTCATCAACTTCCACATTTTTCACATGGTACACAGAGCCGTTTGCAAAATACAAGCAGTCAAAACGCGCACCGAGACCGAAGGACGCACTTTATGCATTCTAGGGTTAAGAGGAACGGGAATCTTATCGTCTGGAACCATATTTTCGTGAACTACTCGTGGTAGCATCATGGTTGGAGATGGTCTGCGCCGTATAACTACGTATTATAAGTATTATATTTATAACAAAAGTAGATAACAAAAGTAGATAAGCTATGAGAGTTCTGGGCCAAAATCCCATATGATTTAATATAGGGGTCTAAATTTTATTTTTCCCCCCACCACTCCAACTTCAAACAACACGTGACCGAAAGCAACGCTCCCATTGGTCACCCCAAGCCACAAACACTCCCACAGTGACGTCACATGATCGAATCCAGCACCCCCATTGGCCACACATAACCACAAAGTGTCAGTTCCCACCAGGAGGCGGGTAATTTGAAGCGCAGCTTGCACGTACCCCACAACAATGGGGGCGGCAACAACATATTGTGTGAATGATAATTTGCAATAGTGTTTGTACGTACCACCAATAATGGCGCAGGGATAAAAACAACAGCAAGTCGGCCATATTGTATGTGTGTGAGATACTGCCGTAAGCATCATCATCATTGGAAGAAATTTTGATTTCTTTATTTTCTTTATATTCGGGGCAACGTGATTGGCCCATGACGGATGGCGTGAGGCGGGTGACGTAATACGTTTAGCATGCGGTGGAGCACACCTAACGGCTTTGTAATATATTATTATTTATGATTAAATAAAAAACAAGAAGAAAATATATTTCACCCAGTTTAAAATATCATGTTAATGTTAAAATCGCTTATCTTGTTATTTTGTGGTTTGTCGTTAGCTTTATCTTAAAGCGTGTAAAAACAACAAGTTCATTGTCAGAACTGGAAGAAATTTCAAGAAAAAATAATATATTCCATGTCTCTCTTTCACGTCGACGCTAAAACGCTTATCTTGTTATTCTTACTTTGTGGTTTACGCACAAAGAAATTAAATAAAATACAATATTTATATATATCCATATCAAATCGCTTCTTAGTGCCGTTTTGACATCCAAGATGGCGTACTAGAGCTGTTTTGACACTCAAGATTGGTTGGTGATTTTTGAAATGTATTTTATACACTAGTAAATAGAATATAATAAAAACTGATATTTTTTCAATAAACAAAAATATGTTTATTGTTTAAAATGCATGTGTCGACTAATATTTTGCAGATAAACATCTGTAAATAGCATTATCTCTCACGCCCTGTTATAAACTAATTGTGGTTTTATGCATAATTTATCTACAAATATTTTTACATGGGTATTATTTCAAATAAAAAATTATGAACGATTTTAATGTATATAATTACATTGAATTTTTCAAGTTGTTTTTTATTCAACAGTAATATTAATAGACACTAGTCAATATGTACTTACTTGTTGAATAATGTAACACTCACTATGTTGAATGATATTTACAATAATGTATTTTATACACTAGTAAATAGAATATAATAAAAATTGATATTTTTTCAATAAACAAAAATATGTTTACTGTCTGAAATGCATGTGTCGACTAATATTTTGCAGATAAACAACTTCGTAATATCAACACATTACTGTAATCTCTCACTTCCTACTATAAACTACATGTGGTTAGATTCATCCGTTGCATGTTTTTATTGAATTTAGGTAAAGGTGCACAAAGTTAATATTAAATGAAGTAAATAATAACGTCCATTCCATTAAATTTCATGTGCGCGCCATAATATTAAACATTGATTGACACTTTGCACTTTATCACAGTCGTTACCTTATTATATTTTGTATGTATTAATAACAATAATCCCAAGAAATTTCTGAAAAACACGATAACATGTCAACAACAGGTGTGATAAGACGAGGTTTGAATACTGATAACCACATGAAATTTCTAGAAAAAACAAGTTGTTTATTAAATAATAGTAGTGTTTACATTACCCATTGTTCGAGATAGTGTGGGGAGCTTCATCAACAACAGAAAATTTATTTATGCCAAAAGCAAACTAATATCAAATTACAACATCTAGAATTTCCAACCACGAGTAAATATTTTTTTAATTCACTGCAATTGCTTTTACCCCCACCACATCGTAACACTATTAATAGGGGCGTAATCAATAGCTTCACACATTCAACACATACGTGTCAATATAACAAAGGTGTGTTTTTATCAGTGTTAGTTGAAAGTTTATTATTACAGTAAGTATACTAAACATAATTACTACTATCTAGTTTAGAATATGATTCCGAAAATTTAATAATACAACGAAGTTATCATATAATACACATAGTGACAAATTATTAACATCTGGTTTAGCATAGTATACATGAAGAAGATATTTTATGAACAAACTCCATACAACTCTATCACTTTAAAATTTTCATATGTATTAAATGTGAACTATGATAACCAGTACATCAAAGGATTGGCAGATGACAATCTGGTGTGAACTATGATGTGACGTCATACGAATCATGAATGCATGACATTAAAAATAATCAATAGAAAATTAGCGCCTACAATCATATCTGTGCACAAGTTTTACCACCAACCATCACACCACATCAATAGCGCCATCAATAGTTTTATTCAGTCATCTCCAATCAGTTGAGATAACAAGACGTGTTACGTTATTAGCTACCAAAATATTTTAAAATAATAGATATATTTATTACAAGTTTGTTGAATAATAACATCTAAAACACGATTTCAGAAATGGAATCAACCGGACCTTTTTCACAAGTAGTGGATGAGTTATGTAAAAAGGCTGCGGCTTTAAATGGTGACAATTCTTCACAGATAGAGCCCCTAATAAAGAGATGCGGTCGCGAGCTAGCACTCATGAGGGGGGCTCTAAAAAATGCATCAACCGTGGGTGTTAAACAACACACAACGAGTTGTTTAACACTCACACAGAGCTGCAGGGCGGTGCTGAAGTCCCTCCGCACCGTATATGGGGGTGGTTATACGCCAACCCACCCCATTACCTACACCAGCTCGCGAGTGAAATGGGTTGATGTAGATTCCGCATTCGCCAGCAGAATCAGGACCGGTGCAGTGGTGAACATCCGACACAAGGATCCGCAAGCATTTCTACAAGACGCCAGCGCCATTTTCATGAGGAAAATAATGAACACCCTAAAGAGGGAGGCAGCAACAAAAGTCAACGCAGTATTTTGCGGAGAGTTCCACGTCATTAAGGGGGAAAGAGAAATTCAAGAGCTCAAGTACCTCAAGACAAGGAACTCCCCCCTATATCAGGATACTGACATTAGTGCCTGGTATGAAGAGCACATAGGAAGACCCATTTTAAGAGAATTAAGTGAGTTCCAGGAGAGAGATAGTGGGTGGGCTCTCTCCAGAATCATCAACATAAGCTTTAACATCAATCGCTACAACCCTCAATTAGGCTCTTCCTACATCGAGTTGCCACGCCCGATAAAATTGAAGCATGCATGTGTAAATGTACACAACGGTGATGAGATGTGCTTCAGTTGGGCAGTTACCTCGGCGCTCCATCCAGCAAAAGAACATCCCCAGCGAATGTCTTCCTATCCACACCCCACATCAGTCTTGAACCTAAAAAATATATCATTCCCAATGACGCTGAAACAGATACCGCGCTTTGAGAGTCAAAATAGTATATCAATCAATGTATACATCCTGGATAAGTCTCCTAGAGGCTCGTTTACAACAGTTCCCGCATATCTAAGTAAGAACAAGCAGCAGAAACACATAAATCTGCTACTCCTTCAAGATGCATACGTTGACGAGGAGGGAGAAGATGATGGGCAACAAACACGCTTCCATTACGTGTGGATAAAGAACCTCAGCCGACTCTTATCCAGACAACTCAGCAAACATAATGGAATGAAGCACTTTTGTGATCGGTGCCTCCACTATTTTACGACGGAAGAAAAATTAATGAAACACCAAGAGGACTGTTCAAAAATGAATGAATGTAAAGTGCGACTTCCTACAGGGGAATACACAAATTTACATTTTAAAGATTGGAGATATAAAGAGCCTGCCCCGTTCATCATATATGCGGACATTGAGCGTTTGCTCGTGCGAGGGAGAAACAAGGAGCAAGAGCATATACCGTATAGCATAGGGTATTATGTCAAGTGCACCTATGACGATACCCTCAGCTTCTATAAGTCATATAGGGGAGAAGATTGTCAAAAATGGTTCACACAAGAAATGAAGGAGTTTGCTGAGGATGTCGAGACGGTGTTTCTCTGCCCATTACCAATGGAGCCACTCACACGCATGCAAGAAATCGAGTTCCAAACAGCATCACAATGTCACATCTGCGAACAAATGTTTACAACGGAAGACACCAGAGTTCGAGACCATAATCATTTCACGGGAGTCTATAGAGGACCAGCACACAACGATTGAAATATTAATTATAAGGACGGTTGTACAATTGGGGTGGTTCTGCACAATTTATCAGGGTATGATAGCCACTTCATTATTAAAAATTTAGCCAAAGATTTTGAGGGTCGCATTGACTTACTTCCTATAAATAAAGAAAGGTATATATCTTTCACCAAACACGTAGAGGAAAATTTAGTAAAATTCAGATTCATAGATTCATACAGATTTTTAGCATGCGGGGCTTGAGACTTTAGCAAGCCATTTAATACATTTTCCAAATTTAAAAGCACAATTTCCGGGTTTGAGTGAGAATAATTTAAATTTATTAAAGCGCAAAGGTGTATTTCCATATTGATTTTGTTGATAGTTTTGAAAAACTAGAAACCACGCGATTACCTGAAAAATCAGAATTTCATAGTCAACTATATGATATGGATATCACGGATGAAGAGTATGCACATGCTAGGGTAGTTTGGGATCAGTTCAATATTCAAACGCTAGGGGAGTATTCAGATATTTATTTAAAAACTGATGTTATACTTTTAGCGGACATATTTGAACAATTTCGCCTAAGTTGTTTGAAAACATATGGTCTAGATCCCGCACATTATTATACATTGCCTGGTTATACGTGGAGTTGTATGTTAAAATTTTCAAAGATCAATCTAGAACTTTTAACATATATTGATATGATTATGTTTATTGAAAGAGGTATTCGAGGCGGGCTAAGCCAATGTTCAAAACGTCACTCACTTGCGAACAATAAATACCTGCCAAATTATCAGCCAAATCTTCCATCGAAATTTTTAATATACAACGACATTAATAATCAGTATGGTTGGGCCATGTCGCAATATCTCCCATATGGCGGGTTCAGGTGGATAACAGACGTGGAAAATTTTAACTTTAATGTCTCTAATGATAATCCAGAGGGGTACATTCTCGAAGTGGACTTAGAGTATCCGCCCAACGTTCATGATTCTCACAATGATCTTCCATTCTGTCCGGAACATCTATCTGCACCGGGGAAAAAAGATAAAAAATTATTGGCCACCCTGTATAACAAGACCCGCTATGTTATACACTATCGAAGTTTAGTGCAAGCTTTAGAAAACGGGTTGAAATTAACTAAAATTCATCGGGTGTTGCGTTTCAAACAAAGTCTGTAGCTAAAATCATATATTGATTTAAATACTCAATTGCGCACGGCAGCCACCACTGATTTTGAGAAAAATTTATTCAAATTAATGAACAACAGTGTCTTTGGGAAGACAATTGAAGACGTAAGAAAGCACTCAATCGTGAAGCTTGTCTAAATGGGGTGGACGTTATGGGGCGGAAGCGTTAATTGCAAAACCCAATTTCAAATCTTCAACAATATTTGAGGAGAATTTACTGGCCATCGAATTAAACAAAACGGAAGTTTACTTTAATAAACCAATCTATGTGGGTATGTGCATTCTCGACATTTCGAAATTGAAAATTTATGACTTTCACTATTCATATATGAGGAGTCGATTTGGTGATAAGGCCCAAATTTGTTATACAGATACTGATTCACTCATATATGAGGTATAGTGTGATGATTTGTATGAAGTAATTCGATGTGACGCCTCAGAATACTTTGATACTAGTGACTATCCTGAAAATAACATTTACAATATCCCCCGTGTAAATAAAAAGGTGCTCGGCCTGATGAAGGACGAAAATAGTGGTGAGATAATGACGGAGTTTGTGGGCTTACGGTCTAAAATGTATAGCTGTAAGCTCATTAACTCTAAAACAACCAAAAATGCGAAAGGTGTAAAGAAACACATTGTTAAAAACAACATCAGTTTTAATGACTATATTGAGTGTTTGACGGAAAACAAAGAGACAATTGTCGAACATAAGCTGTTTCAATCCAACAACCATCAAGTTTCAACCATATCACAAACAAAGATAGCATTAAGTCCCCATGATGATAAGAGATATATAATACCGGGTTCTCATAATACACTATCATGGGGACACTGGCGCATAAAACAACGATACCCAATATAGTCATTAAAATCAATATCAATTTTAACGACACCTGATTGCATATGTTTCGCATATTTCACCACCATTTCATCAAGTTAAGCTTAATGTATTTACTTGTATACAACACCTATTTATGAATGAAATAAAATTATATTAACCGTATTATATAACATCTTGAAATATATTGGTGTACTTGTATATAATATTCACATTGTATTAAAACCCACATACAGGGTTAGTTAAAAGTATGGAGACGGCGATTAAATATTTGCAATAATAATGAAAATCTTGTCAACAATATTCTTTTCTCTGACGAAGCTACTTTTTGCCTTACCGGTGAAGTAAACAGACATAACTGCAGATACTGGTCATCGGAAAATCCCTTTTGGTTTTTGGAGCACCATACGCAGTACCCCCAAAAGGTTAATGTTTGGGTTGGCATTCTTGGCGGTCATATTATCGGTCCTTTTTCATCAATGGCAATTTAACTTCGGGTCTGTATTTGCAGTTATTGCAAAATGAAATAATACCTGCTTGTGCTACGCTCTATCCACATGAAAATAATGAACACCTGCCCAATGACAGTATCTGGTTCCAGCAAGATGGCGCCCCACCACATTATGGTGTAAATGTTCGTCAATATCTGGACAACGTTTTTCCCCACAGATGGATTGGAAGACGAGGAACCATTGAATGGCCAGCCCGTTCGCCAGATTTAAGTCCTTTAGATTTTTTTCTTTGGGGATACGTAAAAATCAAAGTTTACGAAGATAAGCCGGATAACGTCGAAGATTTACAAATCCGAATTACCAGAACGATACAAGAAATTCCCCGAGATTTTTTCCAGAACTCTGTTCGGGGTTTTGTAAATCGATTGGGTCATTGTCATATTACTAATGGACGACAATTTGAACACTTACTTTAATTTACTTTGTTATTAATTTGTTTAATTTTTCTTGTAAAAGTTATTAAAATGAATTTAAAAAAAAACAAAAATATTATTGTAAAGAGAAAAAAATTCTCTATCGAATGGTAGAGTAAAATTCACTAGTTCCCATTTAAAAAAACTGCGCGGACAGGCGTAACTAAAAAACAATTGAAGAAAAAAAAAATCAAATATTCTCAAATGTAGATCAAAATATCCAAACAAACTTTTATATTGAACATAATTCTCTAAAATGAATATTAACGACAATAAATCGCCGTCTCCATACTTTTAACTAACCCTGTATAAGATTTATTAGTAATACAAAATATATTGAAATTAGAAATTAGGTTAAGTTTCTTTTTATATATGTTAGAAATTTTTATAAATATATAACTCTTCTATTGTATTAAAAATGTATTTACATATATAACATTTCTATTGTATTAAAACCCATATATATGATTTATTAGTAATACAAAATATACTGAAATTAGGTTAAGTTTCTATTATATGACATGAATTTTTTATAAATATATAACTCTTCTATTGTATTAAAAAAAATATTGCATTTACATATATAACATTTCTATTGTATTAAAACCCATATATCGTCGCCTCGAAGTCAAAACCTCGTATGTCAAAATTTACAACTTTTCAGGAAACCCAAAAAACTTAGTATAATTTGCTGTTATGATAATTTTGGTACAGGGTATTGTCATATTGAAGGCCTGGATAAGAGTAAAATCCTGAATAAATTAAATTTTAGTTTTTTCTTGTTTTTTTCTTTGTAACCGCAAAAATAGTGAGATACGAGTATTTCACTGTTAATTTTGAACTTCCGAGGTTTTCTCACTGCAAAGTGAACTATAAAAATTGAACAAATTAAGAAAGAAAGAAACATTTTATTCTGGTAATCGGTAGTTATAACAAATAATACACAAAATACAATAAAAATAATATTTTTTCGACTTAGATTGAATGCTAAGGTTGGATGAAAAAACGTATAAAAAAATTAATGAAGTAGAGAATCATAAAATCCATGATAATCTTGATGAATGACCTTTTTCAAAGACTGAAGATGATCATATTTATCACCTTTGAGAGGCAATGCAGCTTTGTATAGTTTCTTTACAGTTCCCGTATTATTTGACATTCTGTGGGGAAGGAGAGACCACTCATCATCAAACCTCAATTTGAATTGTATCCCATTGTCAGCTGAATATTTAAGGGCTACTAAGTCAGTTACACAAGGATCGCCGGTCTTGACACCAGGACGTATAGTCTTATAATATTTAATTTCGTCATAGCTGTTGAAGAAACTGTGATCAACGTACTTCACTTTGTATGGTCCTTTAGAGTTTCGACGAGCTTGTTCAATGATCTGAACGTAATTTGAGGGCGAATGAACTTCTCTATTTTTTTTACGCATTTCGATGGTGGAATGCACGCTGTCGCATTCCATCTGAGAATGGCCCTTAGTAAGATATTTTTGAACAATATCGTTGGTTTCATTCATTATGCAGTAATGTTGCAAAGCATTAGCTAAGGTTACGTTCCTATTCTGAGCACAACAGCCATCACTATAAAAGATTTTTAATTTGTCTTTATCATCTCCGGCAATTTCATTGTTGATATAATCTGTTAGACATGAGGCAAAACAATTAGCGTCCATCCCCCCCCCCCTCCGCTTCGTGCCATACATAGCATACGACAGCATCACTACCCAAATTGTAAATGGTAAAGTTATGGCAAGCTAGTTTTTGTTTAAAATAAATCATGCCAGCTGGCAAAAATGGCACAAGCTGCACCGCCTGTACATCCATAGTGAATGCAAGTACTTTCCCAGCGACGGCATCGTCTTTGTCTTTTTGTTTTTCCTGACGAGCTCGTTCTTTTTGGTTGATGTGGAAGTTATATTCATCTAGTCCAACATTATTTAGTTTGAAGCTAAAACACAAGTCACATTAATCTTTTCGTGTATGGTAGATGTCAATATTCAAATGTTTCATTTCTGATGTAAAAACATCTTTGCTCGCGGCAGAATTTTCTCCCACTTGTGCTTTGTATACATTGTACACCTCAGTGTGTGATTTAAAGATAGTTTCCACATATAGTTTACTGGTTGTCGATCTACAATAATGTGAAGGTAGTTTCGGCAACTTCTCCAAAAATTCTTTTATTTGAACTCTTTTTTGTTTATCACAAGGTTTACTTTTATTTGGGCACTTCCTCGAGGAATCTACTATCCCAGAGTGATTACTATTTTTTACCCAGTTTAAAACTGTCCATTCTCCTAAGGCGAATGTTGAGAGAAACATTTTTTTGCAAACGGGAAGTACTTTGTCGTTCACTTTTAAATGATAAAATAAACTGGTGTTGCGGCGTGATGTCTTCTTAGTCGTTTTTTGTAAAGTTGTAGACTTATTTACCAAAGTCGCCACAAGCACTTTTCTCTGACTCCAGTCCATTTCCTCCCAAAACCTAGTAAATAATTCTTTTCTTTGATCGTCCGTTATGGAAGCGCATTGTCTTTTTGCTTTAGACTTTAGACACTTGCCTGAGTTGCATCTCTCTTTCATGATCCGTGCACTTCTTTTAACAACTGTTTTCGATCCATCTCTGTGTTTTTTTTGTGCTTCATATTCCTCTCCCTTTCTTCTGCGTATTTGAGCACGATTTCTCTTCCAAGTAGTGGGATTTCCTTGTCCTTTTTTGGCACGTTTCTTTTTTAACTGATTATCTACAGTCCCGTTTTGATCTTCTAGTACTTCTTCATCATGGTATGTTTGATTGGGATTCGTCTTCTGAGCCATTACTGGGGTGAAAGCTAGATCCAGAATCTTGGAAAGGGTCTTCATCGGTGTCCTCCTCATTGAAATTATTATTATTATTTGTGACTAAATAAAATTAAAATATTTTTTGATCAATCTCTACAGCTGCAGACGGATTAACGTTACAACACAGTTCAACGTGTGAAGAAAAATTCGTGCCAGATCCAAATTTTTGTGAATTTCGTTCTGTCACTACAGCTGATGGAACCGGTTGACTCTCGCAAGAAGAATCCTGAGGGCTTTGTAGTGCCATAGCTAATATTTTACTAGCACGAGACGCCTACAAACAATAAAAAAAAACTTGATTTTAAGCCGTTTAAGTTGTTTGCTATACTCATAATAAATTGTAACTATTAACCTCTGGTGCTTAAAAAACTTAGTTTTAGTAGTTGTAATAAATTTGTTCAAATTGTTACATTATGTGCCGTTTACTCTCAAAAATTTAGCTTCTAACCTCACTTTTTTCTACTTTAAAAATTAACACATTTCTCATGCATAAAAATTTATAAAACAGATAGAATTTTACTTACCATATCTTAGAGCTCCTTTCTGACCAACTACCTATTTAAATCAGACACAATATCGACACGGTGATTCAAACTGCATAACAATTTGTTTTTCTTAAAATGAGATACGAGGTTTGTGTGCTTCATTCGAGATACGAGAATTTCAAATAAATTTGCGCTGCCGCATTCTATATAAATATCGAGATCCAAGTATTTGCCACGTATGCGCTATAATATTCTATAACCTGAAATACTCGTAACTTAAAAAGAGCAAAATTCGAGATACGAGGTTTTGACTTCGAGGCGACGATATATGATTTACTAGTAATACCAAATATATTGAAATTAGGTTAAGTTTCTATTATATAACATGAAATTTTTATAAATATATAGAGTTATGCTAACCCACCAATTGCTTTATTCAAGTAACCCTATCCCAACATAATAAGTAATTTTATTCAAACTCTATGCGTTTCTAATATTAAGACACCCTTCAATTAAGATTAGAGCTTATCCATATTATTGCACCAATAGTTTACCAATATCATGATGAGGGTAATCGATTACATAAATAGACTCTGTGACGCGTACTCACATAGGAAAGGAGTAGGATGGGGTGGTTATTTGGAATAACCGCCCCACCATGGGGTTTTTTTGAACAGCAACAGCTTTTGAACGGCTTGTGAAGAGCTTTGAACGGCTTTGAAGAGCTTTTGAAATGCTTTGAAGGGCTTCTGAAGTGCTTTGAAGGGCTTCTGAAGTGCTAGAAACAGCTTTTGAAGTGCTTTGAAGGGCTTCTGAAGTGCTATGAATAGCTTTTGAACAGCTTCTGAAGTGCTTTGAACGGCTTCTGAAGTGCTACAAACAGCTTTGAATGGCTATTTTATTCAAGTGAGCCTATGCCACCATAATAAGTAATTTTTAATCAAGTTCCAATTATGTGCTTCCAATATTAAAACACTATTCAATTAAGATTAAAAAAGACTCACCCATATTGTTGCTTCCATAGTTTACCAATATCATAATCTTTATGTGGGCATATTGATGATAGGGCTACCCCCATCACCCATTCACCTAATATATTCAGAGTGGCATATTAAGCAGCACATTTTATAATTCAAAGCTAAGCAAAAAATTCTGATGTTTTATGCGGAGTTGATTAGAGATTCAGCTATAAAAGATGGATTTTAAAATTACATCCATTATAGCCGAATAACCACCCCACCCCACCTTTTCCAAACCTAAATGCAAGCAAAGCATAGTTGAAAAAATTAATTGTATATGTTGACATATAAAAATTTTGTCTAAAGAAGTTAATCTTTTATTCAATGAACATTGTGTATATACAAGTTTTTATCTCTGGACAAATTGCTTTGTCATCATAAATGTTAAAAGAATGTATAGAGAACCTACTTGATACATAATATGCATTTTATTAATTCTCAATATCAGTTGTTTGCGGTTAACTTTATCGTCAGAGTAATATAGTGTGATTTATATACACGCATGAGAGGTAGAACATCCAAAATCTTCATTGATTACCTATATTGCATTAAATTATTTAGTGTGGGAATACTTATGAAAAATGTTTGCTTCTTGAAAGATACCAACCTCTTCATTATCATAGTTTCACCACTTGTGTAGTCACGACGTTTACAGTTTCATTGAAAAACTTCTTCTCCATCATGTAACATTCTCGACATATCGTATATTTTGTATCGTCTAGAACAGTGGTTCCCAAACTTATTTTGCCTACTGCCCACTTTGAGAATAAATTATTTTTTAGCGCCCCCATTTTTTCACCTACTCAAAAACCACTATAACTTCAAATTAAATTAATTATTGTGAGCTATATTAGCGGAGATTAAACATTCATTCTAAACGAGACTTTTACTATGGGTTATAGTAAAAGTCTCGTTTAGAATGAATGAGTTAACTTGAGACCTGAGCGTAGTAGGTAGTACACAACGGCGCTCAGGTCTCAAGTTAACTTTTACGGGCTACACCTGCCAATGAGAATGATTATTGAAACGCAACTTTATAGTATTCAGACAAAGTATCTTTTATTCAAAATTCAAAATAAAACAAACATAATCGATTCTAATATAAAAACTAATGTGAAGGATGAATCTGATGCTGTTTAATAAGTTTGTTGATATCAGGTTCCAATTTACTCAAGAACAGCCGCAAGTCACCACGTTCGGTAACATGCAAACGATTTCTCTTTTTAGTAAGCAGCGTTGCTACAGCACTAAATCCACGTTCACACAAATATGACGATGGGAATGCTATCAAGAATCGTTGAATGATTGACCACAATCCAGGGTACAATTGCGGGATCGGTTTTTGTAGCCAAAATTCTTGGTAGCCATTTTTGAACTTGATTTTTATTTCCTCGTTCGTTGTCAATTCTATAAGTTCTTCTTCCAGATGTGGTGATATTGCTGTGTTGACATTTGAAAACGGATCCAACACCCAGTCTGGTATTTCCAAGTTCAAAATATCCTGGTATCGTTCGGTGAAGTCAATGTGGAGCTTTTCCAAATGTTGGCAGTAGGCAAACAAGTCGTCGTTACTGCAGGATACTGATAAATTCGGAAAATTATGAAACTCACGTCTGCCCATATTCTTTTTGTGTAGAAGCAGTTTGGCTGCGAAAGCAGCAACGACATTTTTTGTTTTAATTAAATTTAGTTCATCGCCTTGCAGTTGGAGATTCATGTTGTTGAACAATTTATACAGGTCTGTCATGTAAGCTATATCATTTTTTGATGTAATGAGCTTGTTGCGCAATTCTGTATCTTTAGTTTCCAAAAACTCTATCACAGAGTCAAACAGGTTGTAAAATCGAGTCAGATAATTGCCTCTTGATAGCCAACGAACTTCGGTATGAAACAACAAACGGTTGAAATCTTCGTCATTAGTAACACAAAGCTGATGAAATAATCTATCATTCAAAGAGCAGTTACGGATTTTATTGACTGCTTTGATGACATATTGCAGTGATTGAAATAGTCGTTCACTTAAATTTCTAGCAACCAAATGTTGTCTATGAATAACGCAATGTACAGCAAGGACATCTGGAATTTTATTTTTTACGTACGCTATGAAGCCTTTATGGCACCCTGTCATAGCCGGAGCGCCATCCGTAGCAACTGATATAATATTTTTCAAGGGAATCTCTTTCTCATCACAAAACTTTTCCAATGTATTGAATATGGTTTCGCCTTTTGTATCGGTCTCTAAATTTCTAGCAAACAATAGTTCTTCACATATTTTCTCATCTTTAATAAACCTCACGTAAGACAGCAACAATGCTTCATTAGTTGGTAAAGTGGACTCATCGAGCTGAATTGAGAATTGACTAGTCCTCAGATGATTGCACAATGATTCTTCTATGTTTCCGGCCATTTCATCAATTCGTCTTTGCACAGAATTATTACTCAAAGGAATTTTTCCGATAATATCTGCGGCCGGTTTATGAAGCACAGTAGTTATTACTTCCTTTATTGCTGGCAAAATTAACACTTCTCCGATGTTGTGTGGTTTGCCTTTTTGAGCAATTAACAAAGAGATGTTGTACGAAGCTCGAAGTCCGTCGTCATCTTGCTTAGCAGCCGCCGAAAAGAGTTTTGCTACACTTGGCCGAGTATTAGCTTCTTCTCTAGGTCTTGAAAATATGCTACATTCTTGTCTTTCTTATCTGGATGCATTTTATTCAAATGATCTTGAAGTCTTGAAGGCTTCATTGCTTCATTCGAAAATGTTTTTAGGCATAGAAGGCACAAAGGCGACGATGGGTTTGTAGGATTTTCAATGAATCCGAATTTAATATATTCCGCACAGTATTGCCGTCTCTTCTTTTTTACTTCCGACATTGTTTTGTTTTGAGAAATACGTAAGTATAAGTGTTGAACTTAAGTACTGCTTATCTATTACGCGCGAAACCGCAAATGAAAATAAAGTAAATATTACGTTGTTTATATAGGATTGCATAAGCAGCACGCACCGACAGGAATAAGACAAACATGCATAAACTCGTTTATCTCATTCGACGCTCAATCGTACTCAACAAGTAAGAACAAGTATTCTATGAACCAGCCGATTGATACAGTTGCCTTTTTATTTGTTTGTTTGTGTCTCTTTTCGTTTCGAAACGGAGCGACCGATTGATATGTTTTTTATTTTATTTATTCAATAAAACAGGACAGATATATGAACTACTCGGAGAGAAATATCGAACCGAGTTGGTTTGAGCAATCTCTTAATTAATATTAGTTGATGTTTACAAGCTGTAGTCGAGAGTAGGGATGGGACATCGGTGGGTAAACATCGATGTTAACATCGTTGATCAACATCGATGGTTGCAAAATATCGACTACCAAACATCGATGTTTTTAAACATCGATAATTATATTTATAGATTTATTTTTTGGCAGTTTAACAAAAACTTTATTATAACTTAATTAATTTACGTCCTTAACAAAATGATATAAAAGATATCACTATTCAAAAAAAATAATAAAAGAAATATATACATTTATAATATGTAGTTAACTTTAGAAACTACTCAAAAAAAACTATATAAAAAAACAATATTATGCAATTACGCATGAAACAACCACATGACTTAAATCGTCTGATACTTAAAAAATATATACATTTACGTGTATCAAAGCTTTTTAAGAGAACGATTTTTATTTGGGATTTTATAGTCTTGCATTTTTTTTTGACTACGCTGGCAAATACCGAGATACATATGGATATGGTTTTATATTTCTGATGTGTCATCTTGCATTTAATACGTGTATCGTCGTGTATGATTGTACGCACTAGGGAATTTCCCGAAGAAGTATACATCGGTAATGTCTATCTCCCTTCTTTTTCTATGAAAATACGTTTACCTCCTTCACTTATTCTGCATGCATACATAATTTAACTTTTATTCTGCACATTAAAAGTACTATAAATTTATGTATTTAATTATATATTATTTAAATATTTATACTGAGTAATATTTAAAAGAGCCTAAAATGAAATATTCGAATTTATATGATATAGCACTGTGTAATTTAAATACTTCTTTTATTCGTAGACAATTTTACATCCTCGTAGCCTGTATGTGAGCTGTTAATTTGGAAACATTTTTGTATTTGTCAACAGAGGACGCTGTTTTATTTTGTGATTAGTGCAAATACATTTTGTCAAGCTTAAAAGTTCGATGTTCACTATATTTCTTCTAACATCGATAGTTTATCGATAAATCTAAATTGCAAACATCGATGCAAAAACATCGAACATCGATCCTAAAATATCGATGTTCAATGAACATCGATGTTTATCGCCCATCCCTAGTCGAGAGTCGAGAGCTCAGTCGGTGTCTAAGAGTCCTCCTAGATTCTAGATGAAATTACAAATCGCCCCCTAAGCCTTTACACAACGCCCCCATTTTTTTTCTGGGTCTCTTACCGCCCCCCTTTAGACCTGCAGCGCCCACAAGGGGGCGTTATCGCCCACTTTGGGAACCTATGGTCTAGAAGATAACCACTATACCACATGCATGATATTTCGGGAAGGTGTATGTGCCACTCTCTTTCACTATGGATTGTACTCCATAATTCTGGACTATTGATCCTGCGTCCATTGAAAACATTCTCTAAACAATAGAGTCTGTTCTCAGGGTTAACTCTCTCGACCAATACAAAATCTGCTTCCACTTATTACCCGGAAATTGAGAGTATATCCACCAATATACTTAGTGGTATTAGGGAATATAGTTTAAATAAATCGTTTACTTCACGAATGTGTGTTATAATTATAACATTGATTGATTGATTTTAATACTGAACAACCGTACCTATATATTAAAATTGGTTGTGGGTTGTGTATATTTAAATATATTGGATTAATGTAGTTTATAATATCAACATTATTAAACTCTTTATAAGTATTAATAAAGCATAGTGCCCGATTGTATGCACTTAAGAAATGTTCATAAGTATTAATAATGCATTGTGGTTGATTGTATGCACTTAAGAAATGTTTATAACTATTAATAATGAATGCACTGTGGTTGATTGTATGCTGTTAAGAAAATTAGGAAGCAATAACAACAATACAAATATTAATTTGTATAACTTGTACACACCAATTTGATTACTCCGTATACTCCACATATACACAATTGACCAATCACTCTAGGAAATTATTCACATTTTATATATAACATTAAAATGGAATTTGATAATGAATACAGCTCCATATTAAGGGGCTGTAAGAATGTGGAGAACACCCCCATAGTGGATGTAATAGTAAGTGCTATATTCTACAGAGAGTTTGAACTCATCATGGGGGAAAGGCATCTTAGAATTTAAAGACACATATCTAAGTAGCATCAAACAACAAAGACATATAAATCTATTGCTTATTCAAGATGTGTCGGGATGAAAACAATGAAACTACTCTTCATTGTTGGAGTCTTGTTTCGGTATCACATTTAGAAATTAATATAAATTTATTTGCCCCAATCAAACTGATTCCCCATAAATTCCTCCGACTTTGTTCTGATTATATCAGCCAACTGATAATAAATATGATGTACATCGCTAGATCTCGTTATTACGGCGTAACGTGTGTTGCTGACAATGAATGTTCATTGATGGCTTATGAATATTATTATTTACTATAAAGCACATATTTATATATTTTAACTAATGTAATACATGTGATATGTATTTTGTAATATGCTAATAATGTCTCTGGAATGTGTCGCCTATGTATTGAATGACATCCTTTTCACTCAACTTACAAACCAGAGCTGACGTTCACATATTACAAAAACATAATAAAGCACTCAAGGGATGCAAACCAAAAAAATCTCAATATCACCCTCAACTGATGCGCTGAAAACTAAATTTGGTGATTTGTTGCCTCAAAATATTTTAGGATTTGATAGTCATCATAAGAAAATGTCCGTTCCATTTGTTGTTTATGCCGATTTTGATAGTATTCTCCAACCAATTCACACATGCCGCAGTGATCCATCTAATTCGTATACAAATTGTGTGTTCTTTCAATTCTAGTTTGAATAAATTTGTCACGTATGCCGGTTTAGATTGCTCAACGGTGTTTGTCGAGAAATTGATAGAAGACGTTAAGCTAATCTATGAAAACTATTTAAAGACTATCGCGCCGATGAGTCCTTTAAATATTATCGAACAAAAATTATATAATGAGGCCGTGATTTGCCACATTTGTGAGCTATCTCTCAACGGAGATAGAGTGAGACATTACTGCCACATTATGGGGAAACAGCTTCAATTTGATGCTGCTGTATCATATTCATATATTAATATTTCAGTAGATTTGAGAATTTACGTATGCCGCCTGATTAAAGATGTTCTGGTTGGGGGTGTATCGGGCATAAAGGCGCAGTTAGAGTTATTTGCTCATGGCGTAATACATGGAGCGTATAAGCGTGTTGAGGGTATTAAATTCCCAATAAAAATTAAAGATATTTCAAAATTGAACAATTAAATAATTTGTGTATTAATGTTTATGGTTTGAACGATGACGCTAAAAATCTTGGTGTGGTGGGTGGGACCACTCTATTTCACTAAAAGAAGAAGAGCTGTTCATGACAATTTATTACCTTTAGGAGAAAAGAATTAATCATGTTTTATAATTTCTCCCTCAAATAAATAATCGAGGTGGTGCCTTTTATATTTGTAATGAGCATTAGAAAATCCCCTTTAATGACACACCTACCGCTAATTCATCAATACACCCCATCGTAAAAGATGAGGTGTGAATGTAAGCATCTGCAGATATTGCAGCTGGAATGCTAGTAGAGGGGGTTGCACTCCCTCTTCCAAGATGCGTATTTCATTCTAGAAAAATAGTAAAGAAAATTACAATTACCCAAAACAAATAAATGTATATTAACATACATTTGGGTGTTCTAGTAACACGCGTTGATATAGATATTCTAAAAAGAAATTATTATTATTATTATTATTGTATGATAATATTCAAAACGTAGAACTCTCAATATATTTGAGGGTATGTACATTAAGAGCTGGAGCGTCATGATACCAGCAGTAAAGGTTAATGTCATATTCTATAGGAAAGTTCCACATTGACGCGGGTGAAAAAGAGATTCGTTTATTTGACCCAATCGGAGGTTCCTCGTATATAGATCCCCTGGGGGTATGAACATTAACAGCTGACATAGTTGAAAAGAGGATCATGATGATGACGTCAGCAGTATAGGTTAATGTCATATTCTATTGGAAAGTTCCACATTGAGGTGGGTGAAAAAGATATTCGATAATTGTAGTACCTTAAGACAAAACTCACCAATTTATTGGGGGTATGATCATTAACAGCCGATATAGTTGAAAAGAGCATCGTGAAGATGACGTCGGCAGTATAGGTTAACGTCACATTCTATAGGAAATAGAGGGGTTAAAGATCTCAAGACGAAGAACCCCTCAAGCTCTGGGGCCATTGAAATTAACAGGTGACGTAAATCAAAGTAATTTAAAAGGACTCTTTTCACACAATAAAAGATTAAAATAGAAAATACCTGGTAAAATGTATCCGATTGAAACGTCTATGCAATAACACCATCAAGAAATCTAACAAAATTGCTTTGTTTTCATTATAAATTTTAAAATTGAAATTTCTCAAAGAGCGTTGAAGGGCGCTACATGCGCCGGCGTTAAACACCATGTGCCGTGTGTGGTGTCCCATGTGGTGGGTGAGATATGTAAAAAGGCTGCAGCTCTAAACGCAGACAATTCTTCACAGATAGAGCCGCTGATAAAGAGATTTTTTTACCCCTATATAAG
Organism: Amphimallon solstitiale; assembly: GCA_963170755.1. Lineage (NCBI taxonomy): Eukaryota > Metazoa > Arthropoda > Insecta > Coleoptera > Scarabaeidae > Amphimallon > Amphimallon solstitiale. Next base: position 12,525,329 of record OY720677.1, read on the forward strand.
TTGGGTCTCTATACATTCTCATAAAACACTAACATTAGTATTTGATATTAGTTTTATAAATATAATGGAAACCGGTTGAATGGGGGAGTGTTTAGGCCCCTAACACTCGTGAAATTATTTTTATCACATAAATAAGCATGTTGAATTGCTCTTAAAATTCAATTTTATAATCAATGAATGGCACGTAAATTGTTTGGAGACACCAAGTATTAAGATTATGCACACAGCAATAGATATACATATATTGGGGGGAAAAATATTAATCATTTAGTTAATGTATGACTTTTATTATAATTTTTTAAAGTGTGAGTATGTAGAAAAGCTCAGTCTATGCTACATGGATACCGATAGCTTTATTTTAAAAATTGAAACGGATGATATATATTGTGATATGATGCGTAATATATCAAAATTCGATACATCGAACTTTTCGGCCAATAATGTTTACAACATAGCACCTCAAAACAGGGCCGTTTTAGGTCTATTTAAAGACGAAAACGCTGGTAATATAATGAGTGAGTTTGTTGGATTGCGCTCGAAAATGTATACCCTATCGGTTGAGGGTAGGGAAATAAAAAAAAGCTAAGGGTGTAAAAAGAATGTCGTACGAGGTGAAATCAGTTTGGTGAATTATCGCGGCTGTTTATTCGATCAAAATTTATTGTTAAAAACTAAATTTCTTTAGAATAAAATTACGTGGGTGGTATGACGGAAGCAAATTATGTGGTTAGTAAATCAGATGAATGTGATATTTTAATAGACGTAAAGAAAAATATCTAAATTCGACACATCCAACTTTGGAAAAATAATGTTGTGTTGGGTTTAATGGGGGATGAAAATGTTAGTGGGGTATTGAGTGATTTTTGTTGGACTTCGCGCTAAAATGTATGTGTTAGAAGTTGCGGGTAGACTGGCGAAAGAGTCTAGGGGGATAATGAAAAGTATTGTTGGATGAAATTGATTCGGTTGATTATAAACATTGTTTATTCAAACAAAATTTATTTTAAAGTTAAATTATATTGGGTCTAATCAGTAGAACAAAATAAACTATTAAATGTGTTCACATTTACTAAATCAATAATGCACATCTATTTTAAAAGCATAATATTCATAACATTGTTTATTCAAAACAAAATTTATTTTAAAGTTAAATTATATTGGGTCTATTCAGTAGAACAAAATAAACTATTAAATGTGTTCACATTTACTAAATCAATAATGCACATCTATTTTAAAAGCATAATCATAACATTGTTTATTCAAAACAAAATTTATTTTAAAGTTAAATTATATTGGGTCTATTCAGTAGAACAAAATAAACTATTAAATATGTTCGCATTTACTAAATCAATAATGCACATCTATTTTAAAAGCATAATATTCATAAATAAAATATTATTGTAAAACTTACAATTGGTTCCCCATATAGAATTTAAGCGCCAAACTAACACATTATTTTAAATTTTAATGATATTTTATTTAATCTTAATCACAATACATCTAATTAATTTCAATTTTTAAATCCAAAAAAACTTCCTTTTCCCATCTCCCTATTTTGATCTAAATCACCATTGGTTATCACACTACTACGTTCTAAATCATTATTGGTTCATTCCTTTTTCCGTTATTTCTAGATTAATCATTTTTATTAAAATGTAATCAGTGGCACATCCTGAAAACAGCAGGAAAGCTATTTTATAAAAACGTTAACTTCCTGATGCTAAGGAAAATGTAATAGCTCTGTAAACCAGAATTTCCGTTTTCTTAAACAACAAATAACCACAATCTTCATAATTATCATTACAGTGCGTTCTATTTTAGTATCGCAAAACGATTGCACATTTTTTAAATGTAAATATGTATAAATTTGTAAAATCATTGATTTTATATATTCAAGTAAAAGTGATGGATGTGCGTGGTAACTAATTTTCATGTTTGTTTTATCATACAATAATAATAATAATAACTTCTTTTCAGAAAATCTATATCAACGCGTGTTACTAGAACACCCAAATGTATGTCAATATACATTTATTTGTTTTGGGTAATTGTAATTTTCTTTACTATTTTTCTAGAATGAAATACGCATCTTGGAAGAGGGAGTGCAACCCCCTCTACTAGCATTCCAGCTGCAATATCTGCAGATGCTTTCATTCACGCCGTATCTTTTACGATGGGGTGTATGGATGAATCGTCATGGGGTTGTAGTTGTCACATGGGTGGGTTTTATCATCATATATTATATGTATATTACTTATATGTAATTTAATTTGTTTATTTCAGCGCTTCGACTAATAAAGATACTGATTTAATTTTTTTATTTTATATTTATCCCATTCCTTATATTACATATATGCAATTTAATTTGTTTATTTCAAAGATTCGGGTAATAAAATTTATTGGCTTGATTTTTTATTTTTATTAATCCCACTCCAATTATATCCAACACGTTCTGTTGAATGATACCCCAATCATATTATGTGGGGATGATGAATATTATCATAAAGAAATAGAGGCAAATTTTAGTGCGGATGTAAATTTTAATTGAGATATGTGGGTTGTCGGCGTACTTTGTGGAGCTTTATGTATTACTGGGATTCTATACAGCTTTAAAGAGGTTTTGTATGTTAAATAGACTTTTAAATCAATTAATAAACTGAGCCACACCACCTTAAACTGGATGAATGAACTTGGTTATTTTCTTCGGTATGTTTTTTTTTTCTAATCATACACATAAATAATATATTACCGCAGTCACATTAATACTTATGTAATATTTTATTAAATAGACTTTTAAATCAAATAATAACTGAGCCACGCCTTAAGCGGGGTGAATGAACTTGATATTTTATTGGTGCTTACAGAAATAAGATAAACCCCCGGTGTCAATCGATGTTTATTTAATATTAAGACATACACATGAAATTTAAGGGAATGGACGTTATTATTTTAATTGTTTACTTCCCCAAAGTTAAATGGCGCAAAATAACAAGATAAGCGATTTTAACATTAACATGATATTTTAAACTGGGTGAAATATATTATTTTCTTCTTTTTCAGTATTTGTTGTTGTTTTTTATCCGTCATGGGCCAATCATGTTGCCCCGAATACAAAGAAAATAAAGAAATCAAAATTTCTTCCAATGATGATGATGCTTACGGCAGTATCTCACACACATACAATATGGCTGACTTGTTGTTGTTTTTATCCCTGCGCCATTATTGGTGGTACGTACAAACACTATTGCAAATTAGCATTCACACAATATGTTGTTGCCGCCCCCATTGTTGTGGGGTACGTGCAAGCTGCGCTTCAAGTTACCCGCCTCCTGGTGGGGACTGACACTTTGTGGTTATGTGTGGCCAATGGGGGTGCTGGATTCGATCATGTGACGTCACATGTGGGAGTGTTTGTGGCTTGGGGTGACCAATGGGAGCGTTGCTTTCGGTCACGTGTTGTTTGAAGTTGGAGTGGTGGGGGGAAAAATAACATTTAGACCCCTATGTTAAATCATATGGGATTTTGGCCCAGAACTCTCATAGCTTATCTACTAATAAATAATATAATATCAAAAATAATTAAAATTTGCATGTAGTTGCTCCTTTGTTTTTTCCATTTTTTTAAAGCATTTGTCAATGCTGGTGAACTCGGGTGACTTTTCATCATAGGCTGGCATCTTAATACTTTGAATGGAACTCCAAGCCGCCGGTAACACTGCGTGGACTTCAGGTGATTTCCTTTCGTTGGTGCATGGATACACTGGGTTGATGACACGGATCCAATAGGATAAGGTGCATCCACATGGCATTTGGATATCTAGGAGTTCAATGTTTTCGTTCAGTTGGAAGGTCCAAGGTTGATGAACACACGTAACATTGACTGGTCGTATCACATGAGTTATTAATATCCTATTATTTGGAAAGCCTGTAATGTAACTGTAGGTGTTCCCGGTTTCCTGCAGGTAAATGGGCATGTTTTAATAAAATCCGTAAGGGCAGCTCCTGAATGATTAGCTTGGCGCATGTTTCACTACGAAGATGCTCATCTGATATGTCAGTTATTAAACAAAGTTCGTCTCTGAATGGATCGCATTTCGGCATCCTGGTTATGACAGTGGTTCCAACCCTCTTCACGGCCAATTCGACCATTTGTAGTTCCAGTGAACAAGTTTCTTCATACCATGCCAAGGACGGTGTGATTATCCGTTGCAGGGACAATCCTTTCATTTCTTCACTTATAAGAGGTACATGTATTCCAAAAGCAACGTAACTGAGAGATAGTATATATTCAACGAGAGGAAGTGTATAAGTTCTTGTATGGTTTAATGCAGTTATGTATCCTCTTAAGTTTCCCTTCAATTCTATGCGTTGTAACAATGATTATAACTATGACCTATCTTGGTACTCGTCTCACTATCTCATTAATCTTGTATCCAATGAATATTCCAATCTCGTAATTTCTGTAGTAATCGCTGTTTCTATCTCTGCACTTGGTGATGTATAATACACAATCCACTTGTATTCTCTTCGCATCCTCGATGCGTGGTTGTGTGTAACGCGTTAAATTTCTTGGTTTCCCAGTTCGTTTCATATGTAAGTGGAATTGTGGTTTTGTACGCCACTGTATCTGGAAGTTCTCTCCAAACCGAGCCTGTAGTAACCGTTGCTGGTAGGTCGGCTTGTGCCAACCCTATCATGAGTAGCATAAAGATATCCATATAACAGGTGTCATAAATTTCATGTTTTTATAATTTGTACCTAATTTTATATAAACCTTGTAGTTTACTTATTTATTAATTTTTGGTATTTTGATATGAAGCTGTGAGGGCGTATCTCGGTCACCAGTCTAGAAGGGTAACAGTAAGTTCCCATTACATTTGTAAAAAAAATAACAATATAGGGTAAAGTGGTATAATACGCCCCACATTTCGGAAATAAGTATTAAACTAATTGTTTGGAACGTTTATTAAAAACTCAGTGAACAGGAAATAACTAAGATGCGAATTCAATCGAAAACCAACAAAACGTTTTTCTACAGCCCCTTCTCATTAAAAGAAAAATGGATATCTAGAAATATCAAGGCGGGGCGTATTACACACTACTTGATTGCAATACGCCCCGGGTAAAAAGTACTGAAAAGTTAATCCTAACAAGCTATTTTTCGTTTTCCATTCGTTTCTTTTGACGTCCACATCTGTTGCACAGGTTGAGGTACATCGTGCAGCTTTCATGCAACCACTTTCCACAAACGATACACTGAATCCAATCATCTTTGGATTTGGTAGAATAATAGTGTTCTCTACACTCAGTGCAGTCAGTGTCATCAATGTCTGAAGGCTCATCTGAAGATGCATAAATTACTGTTGAATCCTCTTTGGAAGACGAAGTAGATGGCTTCCTCCTCTTTTTACCTTTTTTCAAGCAAAGGGTTTTAGATTTTACTCCGGATGTGCTAGGAGCACTGGAACATTTGGGCAATGTTTTAGCTGACTTTTTATCAGACAGAATCTGTCGTTTGGCTCTATTTTCTGGAGATGTTAGGATAATAGCTGACTGCTTCCTTTTTGAGGTATTAATTGGAATAGTTGGCACGGGAGCAATTTCCCTTAAAAGTTTGGATGGAGTTTCTTTTGAGTCTTGCTGAGGATCTGTTGCAGGATCATTGGGGATTTTAGCAGCGGCAACTTCTTCGGGAACAACTTCTTTAGATGGAGTTTCTTTCGGTTCCGGCTGAGAATTTGCTGCAGAATTACAGGATATTTCTTGCTGAGGATCTGTTGCAGGATCATTGGGGATTTCGGCAGCGGCAACTCCTTCAGGAAGAACTTCTTGATTTGGTACCTGTACGTTGGCACATGCAGCATCAGAGATATCAAAATGTTCGGGGATAACAAATGGGTCATATGGATGAATACCTGTTGCCTTGAATCCGGATACTGCATTACTAACGGAAGCTGATTTAACCCAAGCCTTTCCTATCAGTGCAGAAACGTTGTGCCTGTTCAACTTTCTGTCTTTGTGATTAATCATCCATGTTCTTAAAATAGCTTTTGAGCGGTTTAAAAAAAGATTTGCCGAGAGGCTGCAATGCCTGCGTTGTATGGCTGGGCAGACAGAAAAGTTCAATGTTGTTTTCAGAAGCCAAGTCCAAAAGTTCAACCGCATTGCAATGTGATGCATGACCATCCAATATCAGTAACGCGTTGCCGGTACCTTTTCTTGGAATGACGTATTCACGGAACCACTTTATAAATAAATCGCTGTTAATGTACGAGGTCTTTTGGTTCATATAAACATCGGAGCCAGGAGGAAGTCCATCTAAAAAAATCTGGTTTTCTGTATTTACCTTTCATTATTAGGACTGGCGGAAAAAATGTCCCTTCAGCATTGCAGCATGCTATTAATGAGATATTTTCACCCTTTTCTGCACTTGTGAGAGAATAGACATCTTTACTCCCTTTCGTAGCAACAACACGCTCTGCCTTATTGTTCACTTGAATGCCTGTTTCGTCCATATTGAATATTTTGGACGGCTTATTTAATAAGTCATTGTCAGTTAATAGTTTATGCAAGAGATCAAAATAATCACCAACTTCTTTCCTATTCATCCCTTGGGCCCGATATAGTGAGAGGCCTTCAGATTTTCTGATAGATAAGCTGGGATTTCTTCTTAAGAATCCATTTAACCAAACTTTCCCTGCTGACTCGTCATTTTCAGAGAAACAGTTTATGCTTAACTTTTTGGCGAAAGCAAAAGCCATTTTTTTCACATCATTTCTACTCGGTGCGAACCCCACTTCTCCCAGTGCCTGTATATGCCGGACCAACCTTTTTTCATGTTCTCTACTTAGAGCTGGACTTCTACCTAAGTACTTTGTAGAGCTATTCGCAGCTAGATGTCTCCTCAAAGTTCTTGAAGGTATACCATATTCCCTACTGGCTGCATTTATCCCCATCATCTGACCACTTTTCACTTTTTCCATGGCTGTTGACATTGCTGCTTCGGTCCAAGATGCTCTTGTCGTTTTTCTCACATATACTCTGCCCATTATCTAAAAAAAGGGCAATAATGAGAAACAGTAAAATAACCTTCGACTGGGGCGTTTTACAACCAAGCATATGGGGCGTATTCGAAATCGGGTGTACAATACGCCCCACTGGGATATTTCACCCACCACATTTATTTTAACTGCGAAACGTGCTCCCAGGCATTTATTTATTTGTCTAGATGAAGGTCAAATCGAAAAAAATCGAAGAAAAATGATTTGAAACATAAAAGAGGACATTTACTCAAACTATGAAACAAATGTTTGGCTGTACTTACCAATGAATATTATTTTTCTCGGAAAAATACAAGCGTGCGTCTTTAATTACCGCATACGAAGTAAGGCACGTGTAACACGATCGGTGTTCTGCATGATGCTGAATCAGACAAGGAATGAAGGCAAAAATATGGCGGCGGGGCGTATTAAGAGCCGGGGCGTATTACACCACTTTACCCTATACGTTCAGTACAAGCTATTTATTATAAAATACAACCATTTACATTATATGAGGCGTGTTTTTTAAGTAAGTACCGTTTCGATATTAAAAAAAAACAAGTAAACTTTTTGTAACAATATTATTTTTATATGAAAGACCACACTTTAATCTATTTTGCCACATAATTGCCACCAACATTAAGGCACTTATCATATCGAACAACAAGCTTTTGTATCCCGTCGTCTTAGAAGTTTGCCACCTGATTTGACAGCCACTGCAACACGGCCGTTTTGAGGCTATCGTCGTCATCGTGGCGCTTACCTCCGCGATGTTTCTTCAGGTGCAGAAACACGTGGTAGTTACTGGGCGCTATGTCGGGGCTGTATGGGGGATGCTGAAATTCTTCCCAGCCAAATGATGCAATGACATCTTGAGTTCGATTGGCCGCATGTGGACGGGCATTGTCATGCAGCAAAACGATCCCTCTACCTACTAGCAACGTCCCTTTCTGTTGTTCAATTTTATTACAAAATCAGGATAATACATTTCATTCTGCCTATATCTCTCGTTCTTTAACAAAAGCAGAAAAAAATTATACGATATCAGAACTTGAGGTCTTAGCCGCTGTTTGGAGTTTAAAATATTTAAGGCATATGGACGCTCCATAAAAATAGTAACTGATGACCATGCTCTTTGTTGGCTTAAAATTATTATAGATCCAACAGGCCGACTTGCACACGTTGGGCAATAAAATTATCGGAGTACGAATACACCGTAGTACATAAACGCGGAGCGCAACACGGTGACGCTGACGATGAAAATTTAAAAGTTATTTTTAATGCAATTTTACACCCTAATTTAGCTGCTATAGATGTTTTCAAACGAAGTAAAAATTTCAAAATTATAGATAATGTTGTGTATAAAACAAATTCACGTACCGAACGTTCGGAAAATGTGTTAGTCATTCCTAAAACACTTGTGGGTGAAATATTATTCTTTAATCATAACGAACCCTTATCAGGTCATTCGCCAAAGCATATAATAAAATAAAAACTAGATACTATTGGGACAATTTACCGAAAGATGTAGAAAAATTCGTTAAAGAATGTCCCGATTGTCAAACAAGAAAAGGGAGCGCAAACCTCAAACCAGCTGGGCTGCTTTCTCCAATTTCAGTAGCTACTCCTTTTGAAAAGATAGACATCGACCTGCAAGGGCCAAGATCGATGGTAGATTTTAATTGATTGGAATGGTTTACACTGATGTGTGCCAACCGCAACTAATGGTCGTGAATTTGGTATCGATTAAAAGTCCCACTTGGCGCACTCCTTGTTGACCGCTACGGCCATATATATTCTCTGACGTCATTCCGATGATCGTCCATGTTACGCTGCCGTACCTTACCACGTTCATTGTACAATACACAATTCACTTATATCCTCCTTTGTAACCCCCATGCGCGCTTGTGTATAACGCGCTCTATTTCTTGGCTTCTCAGTTCATTTCATATGTAAGTGGAATTTTGGCTTCGTACGCCACTGTGTCTGGAAATTCTCTACAAACTGCGCCTATAGTAACCGTTGCTGGTAGTAACATAATGTCCATATAACAGGTGTCGTTAATTTTGTGTTTTCATAATTTGTACCTAACTTTACATAAACCTAGTATTTTACATACTTATTACTTTCTTGTATTTTAATATAAAGCTGTGAGGGGGGTATCTCGGTCACCAGTCTAGAAGGGTAACAGTAATTTCTCCATTACATTTATAAAAAAAATATAATAATATATACGTTCATTACAAGATATTTATTAAAAAATACATCGATTTACAATTATATATGTATATTGTATATTGAACGTAAAATAAAAAAAATTAGGTGTGGCCACCACACAACTTTCTTATACGTATGAGCGTTTCAAATTATAGAATTTTAAGAATTTTCTTATACAAAAATTATTCAAAATCCTATTCTACTAAGTACTTCTATTCTCTTAATAAATCTCTATAGAATGCATATTTTGCAAGATATTATCAAAAAAGTGCTACTCGCTAAGAGTAAAAGTGCTACTTCCGGTCCGAATTTTGAAATTTCATATATACAAAAAATATTGCAAATCCAGTTCTAAATACTTTTGTACTCTTGATAAATATATATAGAATGCATAACTTACGACATATTTCCAAAAAAATCGTTATTGGATAAGAGTAAAAGTGGTACTTCCGGTCTGAATTTTGAAATTTCTTTTATACAAAAGATATTGTGAATTATGTTTTAAATACTTTTATACCCGTAACGTACTTGTCTAAAAAGCATGACTTGCGAAATATTCGCAAAAAACTGATTTTCGATAAGAGTAAAAGACCTACCTCCGGTAGGAATTTCGAAAAACTTTTTAAATAAAATTATTTTCAATTTCAATTTTAAGCATATATGAATTCTTTATAAATTTGTTTAAACTTAGTAGTTGACGAAATATTGTCAAAATTCGATTTTTTCGCTGAAGTAAACTGCTACTTCCGGTCTACCGATTTTACTGAAAAACTAATCAGTTCTCAAGAGGGACATTACAGACACAGGCATTTTTTAAAAACCACTTTTTTGGTATCAGGGGACTTCAAAACGTGGACATCTGCAAAAATCTCGAGGTCGAAAATTTTCATCATCACAATACTTCCTTATACTACGTATAAGAAAGTAAAAAAATTAAACGTACACTTATTAATATTATCTATATTATTATAACAAGAAAATTTACACCTATGAAAACTAATCGTATATTATTATATTGAGAATATCTTACTCTAAAACCATAAATTTATCAATAATAATCAGGCCAGGTGTATCCAGCCCAATCTCGGGTGGAATACCTTTTCCATTGATCTGATGGTCGGCCGTTGTTGGGGGGGGGGCAGGTCTTCTCAAATGTGACATTGTTTGTTGGGCTGGAGTTATCACTGGAGGGCACGGTGCCGCTCTTGACCGCCCTATAGGCCTACGTAAGGGCTCCCTGGTTGGCTCCTCTATGGTACCCTCTTCCCATGCCTGGGACGACGGGCTGTCAAATTCTACCTTTGGAGGATTTCCTCCTTTTTTCGGCTCTTCCGTGGCAAGAGCCGCCCTCCTTACTCGACGTGCCTCCATTAGGGCACACTTGGTCGTTTCGAATTTATGGTTTTTGCAACCAGGTTGAACCCCTTTGCCAATGTGTGATGGGGTTGCCACCACTAAAACCACCGTATCCTCTGATACTATGTTTGAGAATAGCGTTTTCTTGTTTCGTTTTTTTGTTTATTATATTTAATATTTCAATTGTCTTGTTACAAGACTATATACTTTTCTTATACTACTGCATAATGACGAATACTTCTATACTAAACTTATTTGGTAATTCGATGGCTTTTATAAGAAGAAAATGTATTATATCAGTTCAATGTTACAAAGGAGAATTTAAGAACAAAACGTATTATCTAAGTTCAATGTTAGAAAGGAGAATTCCTTTGTGTAGTCGATTATTCGTAGAACGTATTATGAACGGAATTTTTAGTAATCGCTACTATAGATATCTAATGTAAATACAATCAAATATAAATACAGATAATTTCATATGGGAACATTCAAAACGGTGAAATAATATTCTTATCCGAACTAGACATAGAATAACGTAAATTAATGAATAATATAATATGAATATATAGGGATTAATAATTAAGCTAAATATACTAATATTAATTAAAATAGAAATAGATTATAGGTTGAAGGTATCCAACACCTCCCTACATAAGATTGATTTTACCATAAATTCAATAGAATTTGAAATACCGGTAAAATGGGGTGGCTTTATGCCACTTTTTATGGTTTTCAAAGAATTTCGGACAATTATAGACACCAAAAATGTTTGTAAAAATTAACGATATACTTTGAACCTTTGGTTACTAAATTGTGTAAAAAAGACTTAGAAATTTTCATTCGTTTTTCTAAAATTATTTATAACAATTGGCATAATTTCCCCCCATAGGATGGGGTGGCTTTGTGTCAGCTACTTGTTTACCGTTTTAGCACAATGCCGCCTATTTACAGGCTGAAAATGTGCCAGGCCCAGCTTCATATTATAGTGAAACTGTATGGTATGAGTGACATGGCCCAATTTCACCCCAATTAGTTTTATCTCTGTTATTTTTGTGGCACAATCCCGCCCCAAATAGAAGGTTTAATGAATTTTTTTTTATTTATAAAATATAACAAAAACTAGATATTCTTACAAACCAAAATAAAACAAAAGAACAGCCAATTCTCACATAGAATAGTAACTAATAAAGATAATTAAGCGTATAAACTGAATTTCAAAATAGGTAGTGGCACAAATTCCCCCCTTATATTGTCGGAATCTTATTCAAGGTGACATACCCAGGTTATTTTGCACTACTCGGCCACTGCGTATTCTTTAAAAGATAACCTATATAACACCTAATTACGTGTGAACTTTGAAACGGTCATTATTAAAACACTTTAGGCAAGCCAGGAGAAAGTATGCGATAAAACGAAAATTTTGCAAAATCTCACCAACTTAATAACTTGACGGAACAGAAATGGAGGGTATTGCATACACAAACCATACATTTCATTCTATTCGCCTCTAATATCGGTATTCTTGAACAAGAGTTCGGGGCGGTAGGTGAATCGATGTGGCCGATATGGTGCGAATATACACGATCAACACGTAGTGGCACAATCACGCCCCTGCTGGCACAAAGTCACCCCATTTTACGGTATTAATTATATTATATAAAGATTGTATAATCTGTTTTTGTTTTAAATTAACTCATGTCAATCGACGGACCTCTCGATGGGGATCGTCGTGTTGTAGGTTGAGATACTATTGAGATCCTAGTGGTCTCCGTTTCGTCCCCATACAATCTTCCTTCATTTTCTACGAGTTGGGACAGCTGTTGTCGTGTTACAGGTACAGTGGTGATGTTGGTGTTAAAAATCTTCGCACAACATCCTTGGGATGAACTGGTTGATTTGCAGCATAAGATTTTGTTTATTAACGAACAAAACCCAATCCATTGGAATAATTTGTAAGTTAAGATGACACCAATTACAGATCCAATTATTGAGAACAGGTTATGATACCAGCGTGAGAAAGGTTGGAGAGTTTTCTGTTTTAATTGGTTATCGAAAATTGGATCCAACTGATTTAATTTATGATTTGCCCAACGTAGGTCTTCTACTTTTATGTTCGTTATTTTTATAGGGGATAATTGGACAGCTGAGGTGGACAGGTTCTCCGGTCTGATGCAGAAATCATCTTGAATAATAATTAAATCAATAGAATGATGGAAGAAATCTGCAGTAACAATGGTTACGGCTTCCAGAACTATACTTGATGTATATCCCTTACAACCATTCTGCATTTGTAGAATAGTAGTGCTCTTAATATCTACGTCTTCTATCGGAGAGTTTGGGCACCAGACCGTTAGTCTCATTATTTTGGTTAAAATGAAAATCCACTGATTATTTGAAAGGGGATGCCATACTTCCATATCTTGCTACGTGCCTAACAACGTCGCTTCGGAAATATAAAAAAACAATAGGCAAGTTCCGGTATAGGGAGATCACAGAGGCGAGGTGGATGTGTTTGAGGTTTGCGGGGCCGGGCTAACTCACGTCGAAGATGGCGTGTCAGTTCAAAACGTATTAGGTTGAGCGCCGGTCGGCAGCGACGCTAGCGACGTTGTCTGGGCACCAGGACACTACGCTACCTTAGGAGGTAACCTACCTGCGATCTCTATATAACGCCACTGGCTGTGTCCCTCCAGCGGGATACACCACTGGATCACCCTGTATGAGGACGAACTACTCCAACCTTATCCAGGTGCTAGTCAAGTTGTAAAATTATAAGAATTTAAGGGAAAAAAAGAAAGAGAAAAATGGACAGTATTCTATATATTAATTCCTACTTTTTCCCAAACAAATCTTCCCCGTCATAAAATGACATAAAAGTAAATAATACTGTAAATTACAGTGTAAGTTATAACATTTGGTATAAGTAAGTAGGTACCATAAATAAAATCAATGAAATAAAGCATTTACGATAATAACTTACTTAATAGATATCAAAAGTGGCATAATTAGTTTCGTCTAAACATAGTTAAATTTAAAAAAAAATATTGATTTATACTGAAATTTTAGATGTGCAGCAAGTTTACCTTAAATTACTTATTTTTCAAAGGCTTATCAAAATAAAATAGTAACAGATAGAAAATTTGACATAACCTCCGCACTTATTACCAGAGGCAGGTCGGCAGCAGAAACGTTTCATGAGCCTTACAGACTTATTACAAGTAAACTTAGATAAGACACCAAGCAACGGCGGTTTAAATATAATAAAAGAAAATTAAACAGTTAAATTATTTTATACTAAGAATTGAATTTGAAATTTACGTGATTCACAAAAGCTTATGTTTACAATTGATATTAATTAGCACATCTTATACATAGGCAAAATAAAATACAAAAGGAAAAATTAATGAATTTACTATTAAGGATTAATTCCAGAAAATTAACCTGAGACGTACTTCAGGTTGTTTCAAGAGTACGTAGTTAATCAGAACATTAACATTTAACACCGAAGTCCAATTAAAAAAAAAGCAAAATTTAAACTGCGGTATTTGAGACATAGCACATGATAAGATGGTAGAAATAAAATTTGCGGTTCACTCGTTGGTTCTTAAAACATGTGAAATGACCAGCTCGATTGGCACAAGATCCTGACAAATTATTCGTAATAAAAAGTTCGTTGACTAAAATTGATGTTGTACTTAACTTGCAAAATCCGGTGAGAAGAAAGTCCACTAGCTGGTGATGTGGTAACGGTGACCTTCAGGTGATGTTCCTCTCAGAAGTCTCTGAGATGGTAACTTCACACCTCTTAAAATGTACAAGCCATTTACAGAAGATACAACGGTTAACTCAACTAAACTGTAAAATGAACTGGACATGTTCAAGGGACGTGCGAAGGCATCTAAATAATAAGAAAATAAATAAATTAAATATATATATACTAGGCGAAATTTAACACGTAACAGAATTTCCAATTCAATTATAATGTTTAGTTTCCAATTTTTCTTAACGCATTTAAAGGCGAATTGTGATTTCTACAAGAGCCCAACATCAATATCCTAAATCGATCATTCCGGTCACTAGACAATGAGCTTGGGATATGATTTCTTGAAGGATTGGTATACTTCCTAACGATCCAATGATCTTTGAACAGCTATTTGATGCTCTGTAAGCTGCTTGAAATGAGTTTCCACAGAAGTCCATAGATCATTTATTAGAAAACATACTCATGTTCTCAAGTTCTTTCTATAAATGGTTGGAATTTTGCAATGAAAATGTAATGAATTTTTATTGTCAACACCCCAATTTGGTTAAATTATATATACATTTTCTGGACGTTTCTCTTTTTTAGTTTCGTAGTATATTAAAATAAATTACACATATGGCAACTCCGCCTGGGGCAGCTGTGGGGTGGAGGAGGGTTGTAGCGGTAGGCCAGCTCCCTGCCTTACGGAAAAAAAAACATACCTGCTAAAAAACCTAATCAATTGCCTCGGAATAGGACGGATAACACACAAGGACGAACCAAGCTAAGAAAACGGACAACGATATGCGGTACATGGAATATACAGGGCCTCTCCAATAAAATAAACGAAGTTGCCAACGAATTGAAAAATCTCCAAGTAGACATCGCGGTTTTAACAGAGACGAAAAAGAAAGGAAAGGGATCGGAAAATTGGGGGAGCTACGACCACTTCTACAGCGGAGTACCCAAGGAGAGCAAGGAGTATCCATAATAATCCACAGGAAAATGAGAAAGTACGTCTCCACATGGGAACCGATTAATGAAAGGATGATAAAGATGAATCTAAAAATGTTAGGATATAATGTGACTATACTGGGAATATATGCCATTAATGATGACGAACTAGTCTACAATAAAGACTCATTTTATGAAAAACTAAATGAGGAAATAGGAAAAATAGGAACATCAAGAGAAATAATACTTCTAGGAGACCTGAACGGCACAACAGGAAGAAAGCAAAAGGACCTGGTTGTGGGAAAGTATGGAGAAGAAGTCGTCAACGATAATGGAAGACGGTTAATAGAAATATGTGAACAAAATCAGTTGACCATTCTTAATGGTCATTTTCAACACCGCGAGATCCATAAAAACACATGGACACAGCCAACAAGGAATCTAAAAAGCGTTATTGACTACATAATAATTAAACAAAAATCCAGACTGAAGTTCCTAGATGTAAGAGTTCAGAGAGGTGCCTCATGTGGAAGTGACCACTACCTTCTAAAAGGAGAATAGTGTCACCAATAAGAACAAAAGAAGAACCTGACAATTCCAAAAAAAAAGAGGTGAAATAACAAACGAAGAAACTCCAAAAAGATTTAAAGTCAACAGCCTCGAACACGAAAGTACAAAAATACTATACAACTCTAGACTTGACAGCAAAATTCACAATGCAGAATTCACAAACGTAGAAGAAGAATACGAATATATAAAGAGGGGCATACACTCAGCGGCAGAGGAAGCATTGGGTTACGAAGAAAAACGAGGAAAACAGAAAAAACCATACTGGTGGGACGAAGAAATTGAATACGAAATAGAAGAAAAAAGGAAAAGGTACCACGTATATTTAAGTTCGAAAGCTATGGAAGACAAGGAAGAATACAAAGAATCACAAAAGAGAGTACGGAAGAAAATATGTGAAAAGAAGAATAATCAATGGGAAAGGACGTGTTCAAGACTCAATACATATATTGGAGGAAGGAAGAGTACAGAAAGTTGGAGGCTCCTCAAAAGTATGAGAGGAGGACGAACGGAGGACATAATCTCACCTATAACACCTGAAACATGGAACAAGTACTTTGAAGACATGTTGACAGAAGACAGACCGCAATTTAAAGACATCCAAAACGAAAACCAGGGCATATTTAAACAAGGATCCCCAATTAGAATAACTGTGGCGGAGGTTAAAGAAGTCTGTAAAAACTTAAAAAAACGGAAGAGCCCCAGGACCAGGTAATATTACTAATGAACTGTTAAAATACGGCACAGATAAGCTATACGGGCTATTAAGAAATTTATTCCTAAGATGCCTTAACAGGCACGAGGTACCCATGGAATGGAAGATATCATACCTATCGACGATATTCAAAAAAGGCGACAAGAGTAACTGCGACAACTATCGAGGAATAGCCGTTACAAGCGCTATAAGTAGAGTTTATGGGAAAATCTTAAAGAACAGGATAGAGAAAGAATATGCCGATATGGAGGCAGAAGAACAAGCAGGCTTCAGAGCAGGAAAATCCACAGTCGACCACCTGTTTACGCTAACTCAAATTTTAGAAAAGAAAGCAGCACGAAATCAAGAGGTACATCTCCTGTACGTAGATCTGAAAAAGGCCTACGACAGTGTGCCTTTAGTAAAACTATGGGAGGCTCTTCAACATAGCAACATAAACATGGAAATAATAAAAGCTGTGAGGTCTTTATACGCGGGCTCCACATCCAGAGTCAAAACCAACGAAGGATTAACATCTGGATTCACAATAACCAAGGGTCTTAAACAGGGTTGCTGTATATCTCCGACACTATTCAAAATATACTTGGAATATGCACTAAAGACATGGAAACGGAAATGCAATAGTATGGGAATGCCGGTGGATGCCGACACGACAGTATATACCCTCTCTTTCGCGGATGACCAAGTAGTTATTGCACAAGATATAGATGACATGGAATATATGAGCCGAAAGCTCATCGAGGAATACGGAAAATGGGGCCTGGATGTCACCATTACAAAAACGGAGTATATGTGCATAGGAGGACAGCAAGAAGACCTACATCTAGCAACGGGACAGATCATCAAACATTGCAATATATACAAATACCTAGGAATGAAAATAGCTAAGGATGGGATACTAGATGAGGCAATATCGGACACAAAAAGTACAGGGAAGAAGAGCTACTTCCATGCTGAACAGTATTCTATGGGACAAGACCATTACAAAAGAAAATAAAAAAAGGATTTACAACTCCATCGTGAAAAGCATAATAACATATAGCTCGGAGGTGTGGCCGATAAAAGAAAAAACAAAAAGAAAGATAAAAGCCACAGAAATGGACTTCTGGAGAAGAGCGGCAGGAAAATCCAGAAGAGATAGAGTCCCAAATGAAACCATCAGACAAGAAATGGGAATACAACACGACATTATTACTACAGCTAACATGGTATGGGCACGTCCAAAGAATGCCAGAACACAGAATCCCAAAGAAAGTACTAAACTGGAACCCCCAAGGAAACCGAAAACGAGGAAGACCGCGCAGAAGCTGGAGAGACGGAGTGGATAAGGAAATTCGAGAGATGGATCTGGAGGAGGGCATGTGGATGAACAGAGGGGAATGGCGTTTTACGTCTTCCGATTCCTATATATATATATATATATATTTGATGGAGTTCAGTTGTGGCTGAGAGTGTATTTCACTATGTATATTTCTTACTACCAGATGGTAGAATTCGGGTTAGGATGTTTACGAAAACAGCTGTTTATTAGCTCGTGACGTTTCGTATATATATATATATATATATATATATATAAATATAAATATATACGAGGTATGTCTCAGAAGTAATGAGAATGATTAGTTTTAAAGTGTTTTATTGAATTTATCTACAAATTAATATTGTCCCCTTCAAAGTATGCTCCTTGGGAATGCACACAGCGTCTCCAGCGAGTTTTCCATTCCTGGTAACAATTCTGGAAGTCTTGTTCCGTTAGGCTGTTTAGAACCTGCGTCGCGACTCTTTGTATGTTGTATATTGTTCCGTAATGGGAGCGTTTCAGTTGCCGTTTAAGCGCCGGGAAAAGAAAAAAGTCACATGGAGCCATGTGTCGACTGTAGGGCGGGTGTGGGAGTACTGGAATGTTTTTCTCTGCCAAGAATTCTCCAACCGACAATGAACTGTGACTGGGGGCATTATCGTGATGCAAGATCCACGAGCTGGCAATGTCAGGACGCACACGCAAAACTCTTTTCCGCAAACATTCAACGACCTCGCGATAAATAGTTTGATTCACTGTCTGGCCTGGCGGTACGAATTCTTTGTGGACAATTCCACGCGAATCAAAAAGACGATAAGCATGGATTTTTTTATTCGGGATTTTCTCATGCAAGCTTCCTTCGGCCGCGGTGATGCAGGTGTGTGCCACTCCGCGCTTTGTCGCTTTGTTTCGGGATCATATTCAAATACCCATGATTCGTCACCTGTTATCACTCTGTTCATGAAGTTGGGTTCGGTTGCTAAGCGATCCAGCAGTTGTTGGCTAATGGAGAAGCGATTCCTTTTGTTCATCCGACAAGTTTTTGGGCACCAGCTTTGCACAAATTTTCCGCAAGCCTAGTTCCTTTGTCACAATTCGATGAATAGTATCCTTACTCATACCGACCTCATATGCTATCATCCTGAGTGTCAACCGTCTGTCTCGTGCTAACACAGAACTCACCTTTGCCACACTGATCGGTTTTTGACGTGGACGGCCGTGCGGAGCGATGGTTATCTTCAATGGTATCGTGGCCATCATTGAAAACCTCGTACCATATGAAAACCTGTGCTGACGACAAAACAGCATCTCCATATGATGTTCTTAACATTTGTAGTGTCTCTGAAGCAGTTGTTCCCAGTTTCACGCAAAATTTCATTGCATATCTCTGCTCGATATTTGCCTGCATTTTACATGTAACGGGATATTAAAACTTAACCGTAAACAACTCGCGCTCACTCCACTAACACTAGATTAAATGGTTTGCAACTGTTGTGATAGCGTTGTTCGCCCCTCCACTCACATGTAGTCGAGTCCAATCGGTTGCAGTCATTGTTACATATAGCGCAAATAATTCATTCTCATTAATTCTGAGACATACCTCGTATACACATATGGTAATTAGTATACATATAACCTTTACAATACATACCTCGATACTTTCCAAAATTTCAGTAACTATTGACAATAAACATTTCGATTGAGTACGCAAAGATTTATCTTGGACAGCGATATTATCAAAATGCATCTTTTTATTCGATAGAATTGTTATATCCTTTCTTACTAAAGGTATATTATCTAATGCCTTTTGTAACATAGGACACAGAAGTTGATTCTCTTCCTGATCTTGCGAACAAACTTCTACGATTTTGAATGTTAAGGAATTGATATTTTCCAAAATAATTTGGGCGATAGCCGTAAGAGGATCTGAAGTTTTATATAAACCAGAGTACGCGATAGATTTCCAAATCTCAAGAACTGGTTTGTCATTCGGCATTCTAGGTATAGCAGTAACACCCACATATTTTAACTCTATACCAGGAGATCTATAAATATTGGATGCCGGAAAATTGCCCGCAAACAATTGACCGAAATAAAATTGCCCGAACACAAATGACCGAAAGGAAAGGTGCCCTAATGGCAAATTGCCCGAAAAGATAATTCCCCGAAGAACAATTGACCGAAGCGGAAAATTGCCCGAAAAACAAAATTATTTACATATAATCGGTTTATAAAAAAGAATATAGGAATGACAAATTTAAAATTTTATTGTGCATTACGTTATAAGTGTATTGCGGTGACATTTAACTGCAAAATTGCCCGAAAAAGGAATTATTTACAATCTAACAATGACTTTCCTTCACACTTTTTCCAGGCTTAGGACTGGCAGCGTTTAAAAAGCGCTCAAAGTGTTTAAGACGCTAAAAGTGTTAACGCTTAAGAATTTAAAAGCTTCTTAAAGACTCGTGTTTAATAGGTGGGAAATATTCTTTTGTCAAGTTTAAAACAGAAAAGTATCCGTTTGTCAGGTTTGTATGTTATGTACACATAAATTAATTTTAATACGTTAAGTTGTGAGCCATGCCACGCAGAAATTCGTAAACCCTTTCAGGATCGTAATCTTCGACAAGTCGGTGAATGCGTTCAGCACAATCCCGATGTTTTTTACGATCAAATTGCTCAATCTGCAGTTCATGTAGACTTTGTTCCCTCTGCATGGCCTCGATAAATTACCATATATTTGGATGGTCAGCTGCAATCTGTTGTTCGAAGGCTCAGTGCCATCCTTCAATAGAGTTATTGGTTTTTGGCAGACCATCTACACCATTGTACGAATTCCACATTTCGTGCACAAATCGAGGCGAGCGGCGACCCTGACGTCTTTGTGGACGGCCAATCCAGGTATCTTCAAAGTAATCAATAATTGTTTGGACTTCTGGAGGCAATACTTTTTCGTCACAAAGAGCATCAAATGTATCAACAATATTTGCTGGAGGCACAAATGCTATTGCAGGTAGTAGCCGTAGTTTCAAAGCAAAATCTGCATCAGTTTCATACTGTCTCTTGACTCAGACTGGATTTTTCGAAAAATACATTGTGTAAAATGAAAAAAGCATCCACGGTTCCTTGATTGAGGAAATTCCTTTGATAAGGCGGCTATCATTCCAGGTTCAAAATCGGTTATAATCGACTGCGGAGAAGTATTAGGTGGAAGTTCCTTCAATTGCTGTAGCAACTTGACATAGGTTTCTTCGGTTTTGTTTGGTAGCAACGCATAAACTAATGGAATGGCGATATTGCTTTTCAACCCGTGGAATGTGTGCAACTGGTAGAAGAGGTGCGGCACAGTTTTAAACGTTCCATCGGCGTACCAGTGGTTAGCTTCGCGCAAAAGCAACAAATTTCTTTGGGTACTAAAAATGAGCATCCTATCGTCGTTTGAACCTGAATCGTACATTAAAAATATTTCTCCATTTTTGGTTGTCTTGTATCGTTCAGGGAAAACAATATCTCTTCGGTGAAGAGGCAAAACTGGAGCTGCTTGCTCCCTTCTTCTAATATTTCGGATTGTCCTTTTAATACTGCTCACTTTTGGTAGAGTAGCTGCCGTTGCTTGACTCACCCCAACAGATGCACTGGATATGGTAATGAGGGGCATCTTGTGTCGTCTTAGCATTGTCAGATACAGTGTTCATGAACTGTTTTTTCTCGACTTCTCTTGCATCGGCAATATGGTTATGTATGCCACTTTCTTTTAGAATGTCACTTCCTCGCGTTATTACACGACCGTTGCACTTAATTCTTTTGTAATAATCACATTTCCACTAAATTGTTTCTTCACCCTTGTCTTTTTGGTATAAGTAACCGTTAAGTATCAGTTTCCGTTTACACTTTTCACTGTGAACAAATTGGACTGCCCATTCTACGTGTTTATACTCTTACGACGTTATGCACAATAACAATTTCAAAGAAATAGAAGGTATAGACAGGGATGATTTTAATAATAAACACACATAAATTAACATAATAACGTTAGTAATGCAAATGATAATTAAAGAGGTTTACGACTTGGTCATTAAGCTGGGTAGGGATTAAATTTTGCAGTTAAATGTCACCGCAATACACTTATAACGTAACGCACAATAAAATTTTAAATTTGTCATTCTTATATTCTTTTTTTTAAACCAATTATATATTATATAATTTTGTTTTTCGGGCAATTTTCAGCTTCGGTCAATTGTTCTTCGGGGAATTATCTTTTCGGGCAATTTACCGTTAGGGCAACTTTCCTTTCGGTCATTTGTGTTCGGGCAATTTTCTTTCGGTCAATTGTTTTCGGGCAATTGTCCTAGATCCATAAATATTAGAATTAATTAAATTTGT
Organism: Amphimallon solstitiale; assembly: GCA_963170755.1. NCBI lineage: Eukaryota > Metazoa > Arthropoda > Insecta > Coleoptera > Scarabaeidae > Amphimallon > Amphimallon solstitiale. The sequence goes on from OY720677.1 coordinate 12,547,603, forward strand.
CGTGAAATAGACAAGAGAATTATATACTTAATGAGATTAAGTTTTTTATATACTTGAACAGGCACCATATTGTTGGAATTTGAGGCAGTCTTTATGATTTTCGAAGTATCAATTGTTAATTGTTCAATGTGAGTTGGGAGATAAGTTGTACGGGTGTTTTCTTGTAGAAACCAGAGTTGAAAAAGACAATCTAAGAAGGTGGTCCAGTTTTCTTTCCACTCCACAATTGCGTGAGATCTATTCTCATCATATTTGTTAATACTTTTAATTTTCTCCCTGAAACATTTTTTAAATTATTTATGCCTATTTGCACCACTTTGATTTATTTCTTTTGCATAATTTTTCATGAATTTTTAGTTTATTAAAGATTTATGAAGCTTTATCTAATTGCTAGAAAATGGATGAAAATGAAAATCTCTGATTGAATAGATATTCTTTTCTACTATAGTCTATTTTTTAATTCGGAGGAGTAAAATGAAAAGGCGCGTTTACACAATGGAATTTTGGAAAATTCCTTTTTGGCGACAGTTTTAAAACTAACGACGATTTTATATAAATTGTAGTCAAGTAATTAATTAAAAATTCATTTAAAAAATTAGATAATTTTAATTTGAAATAAAAAGGAATCATCATCGTAAGTGAAATGCTTAAATCAAAAGTTTTAAAGGTGATTTGTATATTTTCAAATTTAAAAAGAAAACACAGATGGTTTTTATTCTTATATGTGTAGGGTAGATAGGCCGATTCTAGATCCACCCCCCACCACTTCTCCACCTCCCACACTCAACCCGCCCCACCGCCCCACCACTTCTCCACCTCCCACCACTCAATTCCCCCCACTGCCCCATCACTTCTCCACCTCCCACCACTCAATTCCACCACTGCCTCCCCCACTAACTTTTAGTTCCGAACACGGCCACCGTGGATTTACAGATGGCGCTGATGTCGGCGCGCTAATTTAAAATTAAAATAATATACAGGCTGTCTCAAAATCTAGAGCAATGTCGCTCGAGGTGCCTCTTTTGGGTGAAGCTTAGGGGTCACAGGTCACATGTGCGTAAACAAGATAAGCTTGCACGCGCGCTCGTAATGGCCTTGATAAGATAAAGCAATTTTTGGTCAAAACAAGACGTAATTTGCTGAGTGTGCACTGTTCGAATGTTTCGTTTATCAAACCGGTGCCCAGATGGCACCGCTAACCAGACCAGGTGTACAACTGAGCTGACCAGAGTAGATAAGCTATGAGAGTTCTGGGCCAATTTCCCATAAGATTTAACATAGGGGGTCTAAAAATACTTTTTGTCCCCGCCAAGGGGGGTACCCCTCAACATCCCTTGATTCTACGCCGAGGGGGGGTTCTCCTCACCAGTACCTCTTCAGACCAGTTTGATATCTGTTCAAAGCTGTTCACCTGTTTGAACTGGTGAACAGGTGTGTACCTGTTCAGACCAACAGCTTTGAACAGATATCAAACTGGTCTGAACAGGTGCTGGTGAGGAGAACCCACCTCTGCGTATAATCAAGGGCCGGTGAGGGGTACCCCCCTTGGCGGGGACAAAAAGTACTTTTAGACCCCCTATGTTAAATCTTATGGGAAATTGGCCCAGAACTCTCATAGCTTATCTACTAGAGCGCATATACAGCTATGTTGTTTATGGTGGTTGCTGATTGATGGAATTAACAAACGTAAATTAAGAGATCTCTTAAGTTGAATTTCGGTGGAATCAGTGCAATGTTAATCTACGTTAAGTATAATAATTTTCATTGTGACCAGATACAAAAGAAGCTATGAGTTTTAACTTTTGTTAATTTTGCTACTGCCTTAATTTATGTTAAGTGGATGTGAACACACTTCTAACAAGTGGATCTTAAGTGCTAAGTTGAGGTGACATGTCACTCTACCTTAAAAAAGCTTACCCATAATGATAGCCTCGCAATTTCAATTCCTTATAAATATCACATTCATCCATCAGATAAAGATTATTTTCATCAGGACCAGTCGTCGGTAAGTCAGTCAAGACTAGCTCGTCTGGTTATTGAAGTATTTTTCCTTTGATAACAGTAGCATCATCATGTAAAACCTTTAAAATGTTGCTTAGAGATAATTATACATTCTAGTATATATTAATATAGTCTAGATGTGCCGAACTAAATCCTCAGGATTGGATGTACACAAATTAATATGGAAAAACATTTATTTCAAAACCAAGTTAATTTGTCCTACCTCGACCAGCTCTAATTTTGTATATTAGTTATTAGGAAAAGTACACAGAGTATGTATCGATAAATTAGATTGTTACCACCAAAATTCTATTCCAAATTAGTTTAAAAACTATCCTATACAAATTCATATTATCTTTATACTTTGAACTTACGTACTAAACTATTTGTTGATAGATAAATCACGAGGAAATTCCGTTAACTGGGGATGTACAGATGTTAAGGCTATGCAATCCCTGTATTTAGTGTTGTTATATTTGTGTGTACGCCTTTTTTCTTTTTGCAACCACGACCGACATACTTTTGTAGATAAACCTTAAATTCATATCAGAAGACGTAGGTCGCTAATTATCACTTATCGCAAATTAAGAAAAAAATTCCTTTATCAGATTTAATTTCCTTTCCTTTTAAACTATTATAGTGTACGGGGAGGGGAGGAAAAGATGTCTCTTTGTAATTTTGGTATTACTATTGTTTCAAATTTAGTTTGCATTATCCTTTTTAATTATTGTGTCAATAATTTTTATGTAAGATATATATTAAAATAACACTTTTCGTATAAGCTTATAAACTCTAATTAATTTAAAAACATTAGTGCTGTAGGTTCGTTGAATTTTTCAGCCGAAAGTCGAATTTGTGTAAAAAACCTGTACTTTAATCTTGTACACGAAAGCTTTCGTATCTTTTTGAGGACCAATTTCTATCGAGCATTGTTTGTACTATCTTGTTGCTAAATAAATAATAAATAAATTTTGATAGTACATAAATATACAGGGGGTAAATAAAATCTAATTTGTAACTGTTGTCCTTTCAAGTAGGATACATGTATTTTCTTTTGATTTTATTTTAGCTTACTTTTATGTGATAATAAATCTTGTTAATGTTCTACTGCTGAGTGCGGTTGAACGCCTTAAACCCGTGTTCAACCACACTCAGCAATAAAACATTAACAAGATTTGTTATCAATTAAATGTAATGTGAAATAAAGTCAAAATAAAATACATGTAACCTTCTTGAATTGACAACAATTACAATTTAAATTTTATTAACTCCCTATACAGCGGGTGAGTACGTTTTGGCGGGGCAATTGCATAGACAAGACTTACTCGTTTATTATCGGCGATATACTCCAAGATACCTAACATATCACCGATATAAACCAACTTGTTTATGTAATTGCCCTGCCAAAACGTACTCACAAGTCGCCACTGCCCCTGTATATTAACTAAATTGTCCTTTCCTCGTGGAGGAGAGCACTCTAAGCAATTTCGTCAATTCGGTTGTAGAATGTACGTTCTTTTGTTTTAATCTTTGTTATAGTTAGTAAATTTAGATCGTTGCTTTCAATTTTTCTATCAATTCTTCGTCTTTGTCATTCAAACCCGTCATATTACAAATACAGAGAGATAGTAAAAGGTTGACCGTGCCGCTTCATCGATATATCAACTTTAGTACGAGTTTGCCACACGTTCATTGTTGTAGTATGAATATTTAGTTTGTACATAATTTCGCTAACTGGCTGTCCAATATTCTGTCATTTATACATATTTGTCAGTTATATAAGCCTTTTCTTTTTCCCTTGGTTTACTGCATTTAATTGAATAAAAGGTAAATTTCTTTATTACTGTAAGTTACTCTTTTGTGTTTATACGAATTTCATTATCATTTTTGCTTAATTTTAAAGTTGCGTTGAAATCAACAATGCCATTTACGGAAGAACAAGATAAGTTTATTGTAGAGGCTTATTTTCTTAACGGAGAATTGTTATCGAAAGCAGAGTGGAAATATTCTACTGATTGGATATGAAATACTTGAATGTGTAACGTACGTTAACGGATAATAACTATCACAAGTATACATATATACATTTATACGTAAACGTATATGCACATATGTACGTGTTGAAATACACAGCATACACTTAGGTGTCATTACCAACAGCGAACGCACAGACACGTGTTTCGGCCTCTTCAGTGTACGTGGTGCTGTCGGCAATGATCCACAACTAAAATCGTGTCTTATGTCCGTTGAACCGCAAAGTGCCTGTGAGAATATCTCAGCGACATCTGCCATCCAAGGGCGACATCGAACACGACAGTTTCATCTTGCACACTGTGCTAAAGACAAAACCCGTATGCTAAATGTGTGATATGGTGGTGCCACCTATTGGCCTTATATGCGGAGATACACATTTAGCATACAGGTTTTGTCTCTAGCACAGTGTGCAAGATGAAGCTGTCGTGTTCGGTGTCGCACTTGGATGGCAGATGCCGCTGAAATATTCTCACAGGCACTTTGCGGTTCAACGGACATAAGACACGATTTTAGTTGTGGATCATTGCCGTGTCACACTCGAGTGAGATCTCTTGTGAATAAAGGTGCCTCTGTGTTTATGTTCAAAGTGATTTTATTAAACAATATTTCAAGTCTTCTAAGTGTTAACATAATGCTTTTGTGCTATGAGCCGGACTGATGTTTTCCCTTTGAATGCCCGTTGTTATGTGACGCCGCTCTGTCGGCCCCACTTATATTTATAGCAAGTACACACACCGCTGCGTGAACGATAGGACTAATACCTCCTCTTAATCCTGGGGATTTGTAAAACACACAAACAAACAAAGGGGCCGCGGCAAAAGACTCCTCCAGGAAGTATTAATTGAATTTGGGGTTAAAGTTGGGTTATGTTATTAATTAAAACCATAATGTTCCACAACGTTATAATATTTTAATAATTCAAAGCTTAATGAGTACTTAAGGATACCCGATGTTAATAACGACCTGTGTTAATAAACGACACTATAACCAAAAACAAGTCGTATCGCGAATAAATGTTAACAGTCGAGGTTTAAATACAAACGGGCACACTGAGTAATAGTTGTACATTTTGAAACAACATAAATATGATATAGCAACAATACACACACTGCTTAACAATGATGGAGGAGTTGGCATTAACCAACAATAAAATAAAAGTTATCAGCTAAAAAAGTCAAACATACACTGAATATAGGTACTAATAACGATACATTTGAATACTAATAATGTTATAAACAAATAATGTACATAGGGATAAATATAGGTTAGGTATTTGGAGGTTAGGGTTTCACTAGCGCGTGAATTTAATATTAACTCTCCGAATACAATAATATAGTTAATGAACCACAGTGAATTTATTAATATTATAAATTAACAACGGCGCGCACTGAGTTTAAATATTTTGGTGGAGGTGCTGGCATTCAACCAACAATGTCAAATAAAATGGTTGTTACTGGAATAAAAGTTAAACACACGCTGCATATGGGTACCAGTAATAACGAACTTGGATAATAATATTGTTATGAACAAATATTATGTATAAGGGTAGATATCGGTTGGATATTTGAAGGTTATGTTTCACTAACGCGTGGCTTTTAATATTAACACTTTAGAAATAACAATGTTGTTAATGAATTAACGTGAAGTTAATATGATAATGAATTGTTAATGAATTAACGTGAAGTTAATATGATAATTCATTAACAAAGGCGCACACTGAGTTTAAATATTTTGGTGGAGGTGCTGGCATTCAACCAACAATGTCAAATAAAAACGCGGGCTTAATAGGTTTTTCACTGCACTTACGGTTAATTGCTACAGCGTAGACAGCTGTAGCTTGTCCTGGTGCACTGAAGTTAATACTATTGGCGAACACTAAAGAGGGACCTTATGTTCGGTATCTTTACGCGGAATAAGCGCACTGTAAATAACTAAAACGGCCGCTACCACGTAAGCAGTGATAGGATTCCCCTACAACTTCTTCGGTCGATACTAGGCGATGCGTCGGATGTGTTCCACCACGTAGATATATTCTCGGACGTCGATGAACTTGGATTCCGATGAAGAAGCCGTCCGAAATAAAGAATTCCTCCAGAATTCTTAGTGGATTCTTGTTCCGCGTGTTCTCCTGAATACGTTTCGCCGTGTACTTCCAACGACCTGGAAAGTGCCTTTTGGGTCCCTTGTATTACGTAAGCAGTAATACAATTCGGCTGGATGGCTTTCTGGAAATTCCGCTCTGTATCGGTGGCCTGTTTTCTGCTGGTCCAGGAGGTTGCTGCTGGCAGGCTGGTGACCGAGATAGAACTCGATATCGTAGAGGCATTCGTCCCGTCTTATATAGTTTTCCAAACGTGTTTACGTTTCATATTGGGAACCCCAGTGACGCAGGTGACGAACAAAGAAGTATCTATGTCACGGTAATTTCCCTTGGGGGCCCAAATAGGGTTACGTCTTCTGCGTGTATTAGAAATTTGTAGAACAAATTTTGTAATTGAGCGTTCTAATTGGCTGTAGGCGGAGCCTATGATTCGTATCCAAAAAGAAATTTGTAGAACTAATTTTGTATTTGAGCGTTCTAATTGGCTGTAGGCGGAGCCTATGATTCGTATCAAAATTGTATTAAAAAGTTATTACGCGAAATTTTTAACTTTATGAATGTTTCATATTGGGATTTTAATTTATTCTGGAGGAACGGGATAAGACAGGGATAAAACATGTACACCTATATTGGGCCTGGATTTGTTCTGTGGGAAAACGTCTTATTTGTTTCCATCGGAGGAGGCTGTTGGTAACAATTGACCCCCCCCCCGAAAAAGACGCTGTTCCACACGACATTCCAGGCCCAAAAAAAAATATGTCATAAATAGCAAAATACATTTCAATCTCTATTCCCATGTGTCCAGTTGCTCCTGGTGGGCCGCTCTAAAGTCCAGTTGCTCCTGGAATATTACGTTGGCTGGGTCCTGGTGCTCCTGGTGGTGGATGATCACGTGGCTGGTGATCGTCAAGTTCAGCCGGCTGGAGTGGTTGACCCTGGTTTGGGCGTCTTGCTATACGGACTTGATCAATGTGGTATTTTGTCCATTGTGCGCCAGGTCGTTCCACCCAGACGGCTGTTGGTCCGGCTGCTTCCCGGACTGGGTAGGGCCCTGCCCATTTTGCGCCGAATGGCTGTCCTGGTGGGAGGTGGGTACGAACCATGACCAATTGACCGATGCGTGGTTGAATTGGCATGGGTGCGTTTTGCTCGATGTATCTGTCACGATACCTTTGTTCGTTTACGTGTATCTTTTGGGTCCGCTGCGGCCCAGTTTCTGGCGGGACATTGTGTGGGTCTCGCCATTCACCGGGTCTCCGCAGTTCGAACCCAAACAATGCTTCTGCCGGGGAATAGCCTGTCGCAGCGTTCTTTCGGCATCTTAAATTAAAGAGTACCGTGTCGAGTTTCTCGTCCCACCTCTCTGGCGTTTGCCCTTCTAATTGGAGACGTAGGCCCTTCTTTAATTCTTGATTCCGTCTTTCTACTGGATTCGCCCGTGGGTGGTAGATTGGGGTAGTCCAATGGATGCATTGCCATTTACGTAAGGCAGCATCCCAGGCGACGGACGTGAATTGTGGGCCATTATCCGTTAGGACGGCCATTGGGTAGCCGAACCTCAGGAACACTTCCTCCAAAGCGTCTATTACGACATGGTTGCTGGTAGTTGGTACCGCTCGTGCTTCGGTCCACCTGGTGTGGAGATCCATTATGACCACACCAAATCTATTGCCTTTTCTTGATTTGGTCAGTGGTCCCACGATGTCGACGGACAGGACTTCGAAGGGACGTCTCGGCGGCATGAGGTCGGAGGGGAGCCTTGGCTTGCAGGGGTCCCCTTTTGAAGGCATTACATAGCCTACATCCCCGGACATAGTCCATCACTTCTGGTCGGATTCCTGGCCAATGGAAGCGATTGATGATTGCTCTATAGGTCTCTTCGGTTCCTGGGTGTCCTGCCGTCGGATCGTCATGGTACTGATGCAGTACCTGGGCTCTGGCTGTCTCTGGGACCAGGATTGGCTGGTGGGCTCCCTCTCGATATCTTATGAATCCATCGAGATATATAAAATTGGGATGGTTTTCTCCGGGTTGGTTTGGATGGAGTTGTCCGATTAACTCCCTCATGGCTGGGTCATCTTGCTGTGCATCTTGTATCACATAGTATAAGGGGTCCCTCTCCTGTAACAAACAGACAAACTTTCCACTAGCCTGGGTTACTGGTTGCTGCGTGTCTGGTACTAATCTTTCCACTTCGTCTAGTTCCAGTGGAGTGGTTTCGTCACTGGGATGGCGGGAGAGTACATCCGGTAGTTCATTTTCTCGTCCTGGGATGTGTTGGACTTCATATGAAAATTCTTGGAGGAGGAGTGACCATCTCATTAGCTTTGATCTGGTTTCTTTAAAGCTATGCAACCACGTGAGTGCCTTACTATGGTCGGTCTTCTAGGTACGGCCGATATTTTCTGATGGCCCATATAAGGGCCAGACACTCTTGCTCATTAATATGGTACCTTAGTTCTGTCTTGCTGAATCGTAGGCTGGCATAGGTTACGATTCTTCTTTGGTCCTCCTCCTCTTGATATAGTAGGGCAGATGCGCCTATGCTGCTGGCATCTGTCTGCAAAGTGAATGGCAGCCTAAAGTCCGGGCGGTGCAGGAAGAGGGGCCTTGTTACCGCTTCTTTAATTGCCAAGAAAGCTTCCTCGGCAGGCTCAGTCCATCGGTAAGTGGTGTTGGTGGTCAAGAGGTCAGTGAGGGGTGCCATCGTTCTTGATGCATCTGGTATGTAATCTCTCAACCAGTTCACTATGCCTAGGAAACGGCGAAGGGCCTTCCTTGTCGTGGGTATTTCATGGGACTGGATTGCTTCGATATGGATCGTTTGGGGCTCGTTCCCTTCTTTAGTGACCATATGGCCCAGATACTCTAAGGAGGGACTGGCAAACCGGCATTTCTTCATATTTAGTCTTAGTCCGTGTTGCTGAATTCTTTCCAACACCAGACTCAGGTGTCGTAGATGTTCCTCCATATTGTCAGAGTATATGATGATGTCGTCCAGGTAGGCCAGTGCGAAGTTCTGCAGATAGCCTACCAGGACATCCTGGGCCATTAGCTTTTGGAAGGTGGTCGGGGCCCCCTTTAGGCCGAAGGGCATCACTTGAAACTCATAGGCAGCGCCCTCTGGTGTCGTGAAGGCGGTCAGTCGCTTGGATGCCTCTTCTAATTCGATCTGCCAATATCCATTGCGCAGATCTAGTGTGGTGAAAATCTTCGCCGTCCCTAGGTCCTTTAATGATTACTGAATGGGTGGTAGTGGACTGGCTTCATTTTCCGTCTTGTCGTTAAGGCGGCGGTAGTCGACGCAGAACCGGGGCTCCCCATTCTTTTTCGTCACTATAACTATCGGAGAGTTATACTCACTGTGGCTAGGTCTGATAACTCTGGCCGCAAGCATCTCCTCAACCTGGGTGGCGATGACCTTCTTTTTCTGCGGGGTGTACTTGTACGTGGGCACCCTCACTGGCAGATTATCCTTCAGGCGTATTGTGTGTTTGGTGGTGGTGGTTTGTATTCGCCCACCTTCCATGAACAGGTCCTGGAAATTGTTGATGATGTTCTTGAATTTCTCCCTTTGTGGGTTCGTCCAATCCTGGACGTCAACGGAAATATCTTCAAGATTCATCGTTGCTGAAGTAGTTCGTGGTGGCGTCTTATCGAAGTAGATCGTATGCCGTCGTTTAACTTCAACATGGACACATCCTCTTAGGTAGTCCAGGACCGCATGGTTCTCTGTTAGCCACGGGTGCCCAAGTATGATTCCTGCCTGGAGACATTCCACCTCCAGGGCTTCGCATTGGAATTCGTACTCTTGCCCCGCAGTTGCCTTTAACAGCCCAAGTTTATTAGTGACGAAAGTTTTACCTTTAATGGCCATTGTAAATTCCACGGCGGCTGTCGTGGTGGTTGACCCAAACATCCATTCGGGTCTGGCCAGGTTCTTGCTTGCGGCACTGTCAATTCGGGCTGTCACTGGGCGGCCATCAATCCGTAACTGGATGGATGCCGTTTTGTTTGTGGGTGTCGTGGTGATTAGGGCCGTTCCGCTACTGGCTTTGGAGCGGCCCTTTGTTCTTCCCCCGACTGCTTAGTGGGTGCTGGGTGCTTAGCCGCGTAACTCTCTGGCTGGTTGGGGCAGTCCCGGTTGAAATGTCTGCCAGTGCAGAACCAACATCTGGGCAACGATCTTTCGACAACTGGTTCCCTCTTTGGTACCGCTGGGGGAGCCGCAAATTCTTTCTTTAAAGGTACTGTTGTTGTCTTACCTTTAAACTGCCCGAAGACTGTTGACCACTTTTCGCAGGTATCATGTAGGTCCTTTAATGTCTTTGGTCCCACTTGCGTTATTTGAACGCAATACTGCTGCGTCATCTGCATGATGATGTGGTTCACTAAGTCTTGTTCCGGCCAACTTGGGTTTAGTCTCAGGCATAAACGTTTCATTCTTGTGATGAACGTTGCTGGATCTTCATCCCAGCGTTGCCTTGTTTCACATGCCTGTTGGAGAGCCTTCCTTCTTTGTGGGCTCATAAACTCCCGTCGGAACCGGTGGTCAAACTCCCCCAGAGTATCAAAGCCTCCTTCGTTCTTCTTGAACCAGTTGGCTGCCTCTCCTCTCAGGAACGGGCGGACTGCGTCATCTATATCCTCCGGCACCTCAAGACGGGCTGTCTGCAAGTGGGAAGTTAGTCTTGCTAGGAACGTGGTTGGATCTTCAACTAGGTGTCCACTATACACCCTTGGTGGTGTAGGTATATTCGTGACGACACTGCACGGATTGCAGCAGTGCCTTTGGTGGTGAACACCCTCCGTCTTGGATACCGTTCCGTCCCCTTGGTTGCTGACTATGATGACTTCATCCTGGGTTTGGACAGCGGCAGTGGATGCCTCCTCTTCCTGGACGGCGGTGATGACCTCCCGGTCCTGGGAGTCGATAGCAGCCTTCGGGTCCTGGCCATCCTCATCACCCAATAAATAACTGATGGAGGTACAAGCCTCTTGATCCTCGGTACGTGATGCGACCCTGGACGTTGAGGCGATGTTGGATGTGATGGTGGCTTTAGCCGTTCCCTCCAGAGCCGTCATCCTTCTACCTAGGTTTCTGAATTCAGGTAACATGATCTCAAGCTGCAGGGCTGGATTAGCGGCACCGGGGGTGGTTGTTCGTGGCGAAGGTGATCGTCCTGAGCCAGGATCATCCAATTCCACGCTGTCACTTGGTTGCCTGGTTTTTCGTGTTGTCTTCTTAGGCATATTGAAGCCTGGTGTCTCTGTTGCTTAGGTGGATGGGTCGGTGGTGGATCCGCGGACACAATCCTGTGTTCGTAGCCCCACGTTGCTGGGCGCCACAATAATACCTCCTCTTAATCCTGGGGATTTGCAAAACACACAAACAAACAAAGGGGCCGCGGCAAAAGACTCCTCCAGGAAGTATTAATTGAATTTGGGGTTAAAGTTGGGTTATGTTATTAATTAAAACCATAATGTTCCACAACGTTATAATATTTTAATAATTCAAAGCTTAATGAGTACTTAAGGATACCCGATGTTAATAACGACCTGTGTTAATAAACGACACTATAACCAAAAACAAGTCGTATCGCGAGTAAATGTTAACAGTCGAGGTTTAAATACAAACGGGCACACTGAGTAATAGTTGTTGTACATTTTGAAACAACATAAATATGATATAGCAACAATACACACACTGCTTAACAATGATGGAGGAGTTGGCATTAACCAACAATAAAATAAAAGTTATCAGCTAAAAAAGTCAAACACACACTGAATATAGGTACTAATAACGATACATTTGAATACTAATAATGTTATAAACAAATAATGTACATAGGGATAAATATAGGTTAGGTATTTGGAGGTTAGGGTTTCACTAGCGCGTGAATTTAATATTAACTCTCCGAATACAACAATATAGTTAATGAACCACAGTGAATTTATTAATATTATAAATTAACAACGGCGCGCACTGAGTTTAAATATTTTGGTGGAGGTGCTGGCATTCAACCAACAATGTCAAATAAAATGGTTGTTACTGGAATAAAGGTTAAACACACGCTGCATATGGGTACCAGTAATAACGAACTTGGATAATAATATTGTTATAAACAAATATTATGTATAAGGGTAGATATCGGTTGGATATTTGAAGGTTATGTTTCACTAACACGTGGCTTTTAATATTAACACTTTAGAAATAACAATGTTGTTAATGAATTAACGTGAAGTTAATATGATAATTCATTAACAAAGGCGCACACTGAGTTTAAATATTTTGGTGGAGGTGCTGGTATTCAACCAACAATGTCAAATAAAAACGCGGGCTTAATAGGTTTTTCACTGCACTTACGGTTAATTGCTACAGCGTAGACAGCTGTAGCTTGTCCTGGTGCACTGAAGTTAATACTATTGGCGAACACTAAAGAGGGACCTTAAGTTCGGTATCTTTACGCGGAATAAGCGCACTGTAAATAACTAAAACGGCCGCTACCACGTAAGCAGTGATAGGATTCCCCTACAACTTCTTCGGTCGATACTAGGCGATGCGTCGGATGTGTTCCACCACGTAGATATATTCTCGGACGTCGATGAACTTGGATTCCGATGAAGAAGCCGTCCGAAATAAAGAATTCCTCCAGAATTCTTAGTGGATTCTTGTTCCGCGTGTTCTCCTGAATACGTTTCGCCGTGTACTTCCAACGACCTGGAAAGTGCCTTTTGGGTCCCTTGTATTACGTAAGCAGTAATACAATTCGGCTGGATGGCTTTCTGGAAATTCCGCTCTGTATCGGTGGCCTGTTTTCTGCTGGTCCAGGAGGTTGCTGCTGGCAGGCTGGTGACCGAGATAGAACTCGATATCGTAGAGGCATTCGTCCCGTCTTATATAGTTTTCCAAACGTGTTTACGTTTCATATTGGGAACCCCAGTGACGCAGGTGACGAACAAAGAGGTATCTATGTCACGGTAATTTCCCTTGGGGGCCCAAATAGGGTTACGTCTTCTGCGTGTATTAGAAATTTGTAGAACAAATTTTGTATTTGGGCGTTCTAATTGGCTGTAGGCGGAGCCTATGATTCGTATCAAAATTGTATTAAAAAGTTATTACGCGAAATTTTTAACTTTACGAATGTTTCATATTGGGATTTTAATTTATTCTGGAGGAACGGGATAAGACAGGGATAAAACATGTACACCTATATTGGGCCTGGACTTGTTCTGTGGGAAAACGTCTTATTTGTTTCCATCGGAGGAGGCTGTTGGTAGCAGGACGTTAGATTTGTATAATTTGTACATATAGTGTATATAGTTAAAAATACATGTAATATACGAAAATTCGACCTAAAAACGCGGTTAGCCCGCGAGACCACTCGCGGTCTCGTAAGGCTCTTACTGTGCCCCTAAAAACAAAGACTATTAATCAGCAATCAACGCTAAATAACAAGATTTCTCCCGCTAAATGAAAGATACTAGAAGTATCCATTGAAGAGTACATCGAAACAGACAATATGAGTGGCACGGAATTTAACGTAAATCCCGCATCACCGTTAGAAATAGCCTCTACCAGCGATTTCGAGCAACTAGATTCACAATATATATTACAACTAATCGATAAATTACAAAAAGTAGTTTTAAACAGACAAAACTCCACATCAAATAATACACAACTTCCAAACACTACACCATTTTGCGTCTCACAAGACGATGACATGGACACGCAAGAATTCACTCTCGTCGAAGGAAGAAGAGACAAACAGAATAAAAGAAAAAACGCCGAAATTTCTCAAAATCAAACACCTAAAGTTGTTACCAAAAATACAACTTAAAAGGTTAATAAAAACAGCAAGCAAGACAGTGATTCCAAAATCCCAAACAAACAAATTAAAATAAAGGTTCCCAACTGGAATGCCACCAAAGCAGCCACCCAGAAGTCAACCCCGCTTACCGAAGAATCGGCAAATCAAATGGATACCCAACAGCAACCCCTCCCAAGCACTTCGAAAGATAAATCCGACGATGAATCGAAAGAAATGGAAGAGCAGAGAACTCCCAAAAAGGAAAGAACACCGCTCATCATACTAAGGGACCACCAATCGTGGACCAAAATAGCCACAGATCTAGATAACATCGGCGCAAACACCAAATCTGCACGCCTGACCAAAGAAGGAGTGAAAATTCACCCTGAAGATGTAGACAGCTTCAGGAAAATAACCAAACATTTTGACAATGCAAAATTGCAATATCATACGTTCAGATTACAACCACCGCTAAAATACTAGTGCGCGGTGTTTCCGAACATATCACCACCAGAAATGTTTACAGCGATTTGGAAAACAAAGGGCTACACTCAATCAACGTTTCCAGGATGCTAAATCCATCAAGAACTCGTCAATACCCCATGGTATTGGTGCAACTACCACGAAACGAAGCAACTCCTCTCTATGAGATAAGATTTATCTGCTGAATGGTTGTAAGACCTGAAGCCCTCAGGCGCAAGGCAAGCACTGGCCAATGTCACCGCTGCCAACTTTTCGGCCATTCACAGGCCACAGGCCACGTGCCGAGCCAACTTCAGATGTGTTAAGTGCGGAAAAGACCACCCTACCGCAAGCTGCACCAAACCACTAGATACTCCAGCCTCCTGTGCTAACTGCGGCGGAGAACACACAGCTTCATACAGGGGATGCCCACAAGCTCCAAAACCGTTCACAAGACCAAACGCAAACACATCACCCCAACAACCGCCCAGAACATTCAGACAAACTTCACCAGACATAAGCTACGCCAAAGCTACAGGAAACTCACAACAACAATACCCACAAAGCTCCAATAATTCACAAGCCTCAATCATAGCAGCTGGAGCCTTAAGTAACATGCTATTGGCATTAGAAAAATCAAATCCAACACCAGAAACCACCTTATCTTTCATCAGAGGCACCCAGACATTCCTAGCTCTTTTTACATAAATGGCTACGCAAAAAATTGCTCCCACCGCACTCAAAATCGTTGCGTGGAACTGCAACGGCATCACTAACAAAAGGATGGAGTTAATAACTTACACGTAATGCTTTTAAATGAAACGCACCTGCTGCCCGGACAATACTTCAAGATAGCCAACTTCAACTGTTACAGAAGAGACCGCCCAACATCAGGTGGAGGAACAGCGATACTAATTAAACGAAACATAAAACACAGAATTACCAATCCCATCAACAGTGTCCCTGGAAACGAACGGAATAATTATCCATTCCAAAAGAGGAGACATTCACACATACTCTGCCTATCTCCCTCCAAATTCTCAGCTTCACACTTTAGATCTAGATATACTCTTCCAAAACAAATTCAAAACCATAGTAGCCGGTGACTTCAATTCTAAACATACAGCTTGGGGCTGTAATTATCCTAATACTCATGGCAAGATTCTTCTCAAATACCACGAAGACTTCTTTATCAACATCATCTCCCCCTTTCAACCAACACGTTTCGCTCCGCACCATAACCCAGACATCTTAGATATAGCAATCACGAATAATTTCTCAGACAACATGAACATCTCCACTGAAGCGGCCCTAAATTCAGACCACAACCCCATAATTCTTGACTGGGGAACATATCCCAACCAGTTTAACTCCATCATTAAAAGAACAAACTGGCCCGCATACAAAAATCATCTACTGGAAAACCTCCCAGCCATTCCAAAAATCGAAAATCCAGAGGAACTGGAACAATCTGTACTAACTCTTCAAAAGCATATCACACAAGCAACCTCCGCAGCCACTTCTTCAAAAATAGTAAATCACAAAACATAATTACTACCAGAACACATCAAACAACTCATAAAAGAAAAGAACAGACAACGAAGGAGATTTCGACAAACCTTAGACCCAGCGGATAAAACCCTGCTAAACAAAAGACAATCAGAATTAAGAGAAGCCCTTCAACAACAGAAAGACAACCAGTGGCCAAAGAAACTGGACACAATAGACGAGAGCAACCAAGCACTATGGAAACTCACCAGAGCAATGAGAAGGGAATTCCACCACATACCACCACTCAAACAAGAAGATAACCAGGTAGCCATCACCGACTCAGAAAAGGCCGAAGCTCTAGCCACGCAGATCGAGGACCAATGCTCTCCCAATTGGGATAATATCAACATCCAACACATAGCGCACGTGCATAAACAGGTACACCCCAAATCCAGACTTCATCTCCCCACAAACATTAAAATCCACTATCAAACAGTTAAAACCCAGAAAAGCTCCCGGTCCTGACCTCATAACAAACACCATGATCAAAAACCTTCCTTTCAAAGCTCTAATGTTCCTTCTTGCCATAATAAACTCCATCCTCCGACTACAAACCTATCCCAAAACCTGGAAAAACGCCACAGTAATTCTATTCCCCAAACCTGGTAAAGATCACACTCTCCCCTCCAACTACAGACCAATTAGCCTCCTTTCCTCACTAAGCAAAGTTGCAGACAAGATACTCCTGCAACTAATAGATAAACATACCTGCGATAATAACATTATCACTAACGAACAGCACGGATTCAGAAAAATGCACTCCACCACTTCCCAATTGGCGAGAGTATCGGAAAAGATATACGAAGGATTTAACAAGAATACATTCACGGCAGCAGCCTTCCTGGATGTGGCTAGAGCTTTTGACAGCGTCTGGCTCCAGGGTTTAATATACAAGCTAAACGCTTTTAACTATCCGAAACACCTAACCCGCATAATACACTCATACCTCCACAGAAGAACATTTCAAACAAATATCAACGACACTAAATCAACAATAAAAACACTGACAGCAGGAGTGCCGCAAGGGTCATCATTATCGCCTCACCTATACGCTATCTATACAGCCGATATTCCAAAACCTGTAAACACCACTTTAGCCACCTATGCCGATGATACTGCAATACTCACACAATCAATCAACCGAAACACAGCCATCAAATACCTCCAAAAATCACTAGATGAAATAATGAAGTGGGCCAACACCTGGAGAATCTCCATAAACAGCAACAAAACCAAAGCCATAATCTTTCGAAGAGTAACAAAACCAGTCAAAGGAAACATTTACATAAATCATCAGGAAATTCCATGGTCTCCAAGAGCAAAGTACCTTGGAGTCACATTAGACAACAAATTAACCTTCTCCCCGCACATCAAAAACACAGTTAAGAAAGCGAAGTCTGCGAGAGGAAGACTCTGGTCACTACTGGGTCGTCACAGTACCCTTTCACCCACAGTCAAACTAAGAATCTACAAACAAATCATCCGGCCAATAATGACATATGCCGCTCCAATATGGATTAACGCCGCACCAACCCTCATCAGATCACTTCAAACCATACAAAATATAACGCTTAGAATGGTACTAAAAGCTCCATGGTACATGAGGAACAACCAAACCCACTCAGACTGCAACATTCCAACTATCGATACCTATATTAAAGAACTAACGAAGAAATTCTTCGACAGGATAACAGACCACCCAAATGCAGACTTGGAAAATGCATTAAACTACGATCCTCATGTACCATGGAGACACAAACGCCCCAGGCAGGCGATCACATCAGATGAATAACAGTCGCTGTACTAGTACTCAATAATCTACATCAGACGCACCTCATTTAGATTAAGAGTAAAAGGCAAAAGCCTAACTCACATCCAACCAAAAGAAGAAGAAGAAGGGATCATTGCCGACAGCACCACCTACACTAAAGAGGCCTCAAATGACACCTAAGTGTATGCTGTGTATCTCAACACGTACATATGTGCATATACGTTCACGTATAAATGTATATATTGTTATAGTATGAAGGCATACACTAACTATTTATTATCAAATGTTATTCTCTTGAAAATTAGTAAAAGTAATGAAGTTTGAATTATTATGATGTTGGCACATGTTTATTGAATTGAGAGTTAAGAATTGTATAGAATTTATAAATGTTTACATTTGTTGTATATTCATTTAAACATTCTGTATAAGAAAAGGCCGTACAGTTTCATTTTTCATTGTAGACTTCCATAATCTGGAAAGAAGAGATTTAAATATTAATTATTATATTTTAGTATGTATTATGAATTTGTAAAAACTTGCGTAATTGACGTTGATGGTGTGATATGAAAATAAGAATTTAATTTTGTAAGATGATTCAATAATAGTGATGAAAAGTTCGCGCTAATTATTTAAATGTCGGAAATGTCAGTTTTGAAGTTTTGAATATGAATTGAGTAGAAATGGGTTTTTGATACTTTAATGTGCTAGAAAATGTTATGAAAATTATAGAAAGAATTTAAATAATAAGAGTATGTAACTTTAGGGAGTATTTAAGGAACATATAAGGATTTAAAAGCTATGTTGTTGTTAGAAAATACTGGTGTAAAACGTTTATTGGATAGAGGAAAATATTTCGAAATTGTCAAGGATATTAAAGATAAATAACGAAGAATTTTTCTAATTCTAAAAAGAAGTAGAGGTGTTTTTGGGAAATGTGAATATCTTTTCTGATTTAAACACGGTATTAATTCAAATATAGTACAAAAGTGTTAGTTTGGTATATTAATACATATTACTACAAGTGTGTGTAATATTAAAAGTGAAAGAAGAAATTTTATGATAGATTAACTACGCTGTAATAACAAAAGCTATATTACTTACCGAATTGAAGAGGATTCCAGTAACGAGTGAGATTCTACCAAAAGATTGTATCAAGGTTGCCATTAACCGGAGGTGAGGACTGCTATATCTTAAGAAGTCTGAAATTCAAAGAAGGCTGTCATATTCTAAGAGATCCGACATTCCAGGAGGGTTGTTTATTCCAATTAAAAATAAGGCGGATATATTCCAGATAGGTCCAGTATTCTGTAGAGGTATTGTAATTTCCAGAAGGTATCGAACAAGATTCAACGCAGATAAGATTGCTGTTAAATTTATCACGATTTCATGTGGATTTCGTATACCGAGGACTACGAAAAGACTTTAGGCATCATCATTTTTATCATGAGGAGGGGATATCTACCTACAAGAAGAACACTAAGTACCGTGAGATTCAAAAAGATTGTCTATACCGCTCAAATAAAAAATGATATAACGTAGGTATGTGCCGCCTTTTTCCAATGTTGTTTTGATGTATTTCAGTAGCGGCACGGAAAAGAATTAAAGATGTCAAAATTTGATGTTTAATATTTAAATGCATTTGATGGGATAATAATTTTTTCTTACAATTAACAAGAATTGACTAATGAAGCAGATAAAGATGTGATGATAGAGAAATTCAGGAACAACTTTCGCAAATTATCAAGAAAACTAGTCTGTATTAAAAGGAAATACTTCTATTAGATCCTAATTCTGGGGAAATTGTTTTTGAGTACTTAATAATAATAAAACAATCATAAACTATATTTATTTATTGACATAGAATTATAACATGTTTTTTGCACACACTTCAATATTTGGTACAAAATAAAACATCAAGTGGTGTTAATGTTATTACTTGGATTTATAGAAATTTATCACATGAAAATTAATTAAAGTAAAAAATAAAAATACATTTCCAAGTAACAATACACCAACAAACTTTGGAATTAATTTATAAACAATTTGAAGCCTCATAAATTAAGTTCAAAATGTCCACCGTTACTGTTAATACATGCATCAATTCTTTTTTTCATGTTTTCAAAAACATTTACTAGGTGTTCGGCAGTTATGCTTTGTACTCCCTCAATAATTGCATTTCTTAGCTCTTCAATGTTGTGTAATCGATTTTTATATATCTTATTTTTTAAGTAACTAAACACAAAAAAATCCATCGGGGTAAGGCCAGGAGATCTTGAAGGCCATCTCTGTGCTCCTATACCCCTGTTACCGTATACCTGCTGAAGATATTGACATGTTTGTCGAGCTGTATGGGCTGTGGCATTATCATGTTGAAAATAACCTTGTTCAAGTTCATTTTGTTGTAATTCTCGTATAAATAATTGTAATATTTCCTGATATCGTTGAGCTGTTATGGTTTCTTCAAAAAATATTGGACCTATTATTCGGTGCCTTGATAAAGCTAGCCATACTCCAATTTTTATCGGATGTAAAGCTGTTTCATTTAACACATGAGGATTTTCGGCTGACCATATACGAAAATTTTGGGAATTAACGTACCCTGTCAAATGAAAGCATGCTTCATCTGAAAAGAATGATATATCTAAAATTTCATCATTTCTTATATTATTATTAAACCAATGGCAGTAAGTCAATCATTTCCCATTATCTAGTGGTAATAATTCCTGTACAACTGAGACTTTGTAAGGATATAAATGTAATTTTTTCTTGACAGCTCGTTGTGCAGAACTATATGATAAGCCAGTTTGTTGTGCCAATTGACGCAAAGGTTTAGTAGGACTTCGTTCTAAATGAGTGCGTACGTTTTCTACAACTTCTTCTGTGAGAACAGTATTACGGCCAGATGATTTTCCTTTACAAATGCTGCCTGTTTCGCGAAAACGTTTTACAATCCTATTAATGTGCCGAGTCAATGAATCGTCAACAAATTCCTCATCTGGAAAAGCCACACGAAACTCATCTCGACATAAATTAACAGAGTAAATCATTCTCCTTCGTTATTTCGTTGTCCATTTCGGAAATAAGATTCCAAAATGAATTTCTCTTGATCAATATATATATATGGCATTATAAACTTAACCTAAAATAAATATTGAATTGTATTCTAATTTTAACAAATAAATTCCAGTCACAAGAAATTCCTATAAAGTAGGTACTTACTTTTCAGAGTCTTGTAAAATACTTTTTTGTAAGAAATATTGACTAAGGAAAATAGAAAAAATGAAGTAACACTGTCAATAAAACGGACGTCAATGATAAAAAAGTTAACAAAATACATTTATTTTGAAAATGACTATCTTCACTCATTAAATTAGAATATAGTATTGATATCAAGCTTGCGGAAAGTAGTAAAAGATCAGGACAATCAATTTGAATCTCACGGTATTTCAAATTTTCACTAATAATATTGTCAAACTTAGGAAAGATCGTTATAAAGAATTACTTATATTATCGTTTTAATAGAAAAGAGTATAATATAATGTTGTTTATAATGTATAAAAAGCTTAAAAGTAATTTAAAACATCAAATGTATTCAGTTTAACAACTAGAAATTTGAATCTCTAATTTTCAGAAGTATTTCTAGGTCATATATAATTTCATTATTCAAAGAAAGTCATAAATACTATACTAATCAAAGTTATTAAGAACAGTAATGTTGGAAAAGAATAATTACATTTATTAATAAAGAGATTTATTATATGAAACTGTAAGATATTGAACATAGCAAATTTAGATCGTATGAAAGATTACCTTAATATGTCAACTGTCAATGAATAAATATTCACATCATAATGACACTTCTTAACGTCAATTATTGGGTTTAATATTGTTGAAATATTGTAATTAATTGTCTCCCTTGTTAAATTTCAACATCCTCGAACATGTTTGGTATTTATTAAAACGAAGTGTATATAGAAAGATTATTGTTTTATTATCATATAGTAGAAACTAATTCAAGTTCAAGATTGATAGTAGATGCTTCGTACAACCTAAAAGAAAATAAACATTACATTAATCTTGTTATACATAGATCTGAAAATTATCGGTTTACTTACTTACCTATTTGGATTTTCGAAAGATGTTAGATATAATAGATTGAACAGTATTATAAACAGTAGAGGCGAATTGATTCACATTACTCGAGTAATTAATGTGTTTGATGATTTCTAAATAATTGTAATCAGTAACATATCGAAATTTGGACATATTGATGACTACTTAATAATAATGAATACACTTTATTAGTGGTATATTTAAAATAGAAGAAGCAGAACCGTATTAAGTACATATAGTAGAGAAGGATTAAGACTTTGTGAATTATTATAATAGTAAAGATAGTTATCGATAAAATAAATAAAGGAATATCAAATTAAATAGATAATTTAATAGAGCTAGTCGGGAATACAAACAGGGGTCATTTTAAAAGTAAAATTTAAAAATAATTTGTAAATCATAAGATATTATAGTTAGACTTGAATTTACTGGTATGTAATGTATAGCTCAGCTTTACATATACACACTAGTACAATATGTATACTTGTGATACTTCTATTGATTCATGTAGGCATCAATTTCACACTCGATTCCCAGAAACGGAATTCCAATATGACATTTTTGCAAGATATGTCAACCATCTTATTAGTCGTTTTCGACAAACTGGCAGTATATCTAAGAAACACTCTTCTGGTAGACCTACTTTACAAACAAAAGAAGTGCTAGAAGATATTCAAGAACGGCTGGACGTGAGTCCTAAGAAATCATTAAGGTAACTATCAGCACAGACAGGTAAAATATTACTTTGTTTAATATACAGAAAATTTATTAATTCTGATTTTATGTTCATATAGGACTATCTTATGGAACATGCCATAAAGGCACTAAAAAACTACACTTACATCCATATAAAGTGTCTGTTGTACGGAAATTGTTGCCAACAGACATTGAGAAACGCATACAGTTTTGTATGTGGTTTAATAATAATCTTGCGGATGATAATTTGTTGGACATCATATTTTTCTCAGACGACATCTTGCGGATGATAATTTGTTGGACATCATATTTTTCTCAGACGACGCCTGGTTTCATCTAAGTGGATGTGTCAATTCCCAAAATTATGGACACTGACCATCCTTAAACCCACACGTTTTTATTGAAACTGACATGCATCCTATTAAAATAGGTGTTTGGTGCGCAATATCACGAAGAAGAAGAATAGGTCCAATTTTCTTCCATGATACAATAAATGCAGAACGATATAGAACACTTATTTTAGAACCATTTATTAGACAATGTGACAACAATTAAAGACAATTTGGCTATTTTCAGCAGGATGGTGTTACCGCTCACACTGCACATGCTACAATTGAATTCCTCCAAAGATATTTTAATAATAACCAACTGATTAACAGAAATTGATGTCCTCCTAGATCATCGGATTTGACTCTTCTGGATTTTTTCCTTTTTGGGTATTTAAAGAACACTGTCTTTAAGACTCCACTACATACGTTACCAGAACTACAAGATGCTATTACAAATGCCGTTAACAGTGACAGAAGAATTGATTTAAAATGTTTTCAATTCTCTAAAAGGACGTATAAATGTGTGTCTATAAAATGAAGGATCTCATTTTGCACATATGTAATGTTATGTGCAATACCGGTCTTTGTATTAAATTATTTGTTAGGGGAGAGTTACCCAAGATGGGACGATTTTTTCCGAAAATCAATATTTCAAAAACTAAGTATAAGAGACAAACATTGTGATAAGTAAACAAACATTTATTTCAAACATAAACAATTTTTGGTAAGGAATTTAATCACAAATAAACAAAATGTCTTATTTTCTACGTTAAAAAAAACAAAGCAAGGGGCCCGTCTTGGGAGACCAGCCTCTTAAGATGGGTCAATGGGTTACCTAAAAAGAGACATCACACTTCACATCCGGCACATGTGAAATACAGGTCATCCATGACTCCACAAGACTCATGGGCCCACTCTAAAAATTCATGGCAGTTATACCAGTCCTCCTCACTACCCACGTACTTTTCTCCACACACGATGCAACTTGAATCATCAACACTTTCATTGATATTAGACTTATTCTGGTTGCAATTTGATTTATTTACGCCTTGATTATTTTTGCCTTTGAAAACAACTACTTTCTTGATTGTTTTGATGTTTTTCGCGGATTTTTGGGTCTGCAAAGCTGCTAATTCATTTTTGTAAGGTGATTCTGTCAGAATCGTAGATTTCAAGGACCTTCAAGAAGATGCCTTCTTCTTTTGTTTTTCTTTTGTCGTTGGTAGGGGACTGATATCAATTATTATGATCTTAGAAGAGGAAAGCTTAATATTATCAATGCTTTTTATTTTACGCTTACTGACAAAGGTTGACAATGGAAGCTCTTCTTCAGAGTCACTGTTATGATGTTTTCCAGGTGTAGGTGAAATATTATGCACCCTTGAGGTAGAAGGAGTAGGATCTTCGTATGGATTTATATTTAAAGTAGGCAGTGGTGTTGGTTCTCCATTTTGGTCTGTCGAATTAATATTTTTTTCTGTTGTTTCTGACGCAGAAAATTCCCAGTCCTGGAATACCTGGTCATTGAATGGCCAGATTCCGGCTCTGCGAAAACCGTTTGCGGCAGTCTGTACGCTTGATGCTTTGCCAAAAGCTTCTGCAACAGCTCCTGCGATTTGATACAGTCCGAAAGTGCGACCACAATGACTTTTTAACCATCTAGTAATATAGATATCGTAAGAGCTCATAAACAATTTAAAATACGAAACGTCTAACGGCTGCATTTTATGTGTGCAGTGGGGCGGTAAGCACAATAAAATGACATTATTCTCACGGCAAAAGTTTATGGCGTTTAAACTTTTTGTATGCGAATTATGACCGTCCAAGATAATAAGAATTGGCTGCTGCTTCGACGGTCTAGTTTGCTCAACAAAATATTTCATAAACTGCAAAAAGACGTCACAATCCATCCAACCTTTGTCTTGTGGAAAAGCTGGACTTCCAATAGGTGCATTGTCCATCAGCTCAGCTTTTATTCGCTTACGGGGGAAAATGAACGCAGGTGCCAGAAAATTTCCGGTTGCACTCATAGAACTGACAATAGTAACATTCACTCCTCTTTCGGCACTCGTAAGTCCACCTACCTGCTTTTTACCGTTTTGAGCAAGAATTTTTGGTAATTTCTGAACGGTTGTCACACCCGTTTCATCGATATTCAATATTCGATCTGGCGTGAGTTTATATTTCTCATAAATACCTTCAAGATTTTTGAAAAAAATTCGAACTGCATTTTGGTGAAAGCCCGTGGCTCTAGCATAAGATTTTGCTTCGGGTTTTCTTAGAGAAATATTTTTGTGTCTACGCAAAAACCCGTAAATCCATTTCTTAGAGGCCATTCTAGCATCTTTGCTGAAATTATTAGGAATATTATTGACAGTGGCAAAATCAAATGCTAATCGACGGAGTTCTGAATAAGTAATTCCAAAAAATCTCATTTCCATTTGGAGAATATACGCCATAATCTTGTTTTCTTGTTCCTCAGAGAAGACCTGCCTAAATCGTCCTAGATATTTTTCATTTTCTGTCACAATTTTATTTTTGTTTGTGACTCTTCTTTGCAATGTACTTTTCGGAACATTGTACTGTTCTGCGGCCTGTCGAACTGATGACCCTTTGTTGCGAACTTTCTTAATAGCTTCTAACATGTCTTGAGCCGACCATTTTCCACGATCTGTTTTTCTTTTGTAGTAGCGATCTATTTTAGGCATCTGCAATTACGACATACAAAGGAGGGGATCAACAGTTGTATTGCATAAGAACAGTTTCTCAAAATGGGACGTCCCAACTTAGGAATCTCGACTATGTCCCATCTTGAGAAATGTTGCCAATTATGAATGCGATTTAACCAAAAAATATTAACGCGATAAATGTAAAGCGAATTTATGGTAAACTACACTAGAAAGTCTGCTCTGATTGACGGTCTTAGATAAATTAAAGGTAACTTACGATTTCGATGTTATTTTCTCTTTTGTATCGTACGAAATATTTTAATATTTTTACAAGAATCGCCAAACTACCATCACTACCGGCTATGGATATTGGATCTGAGGCAACTTTTAAAATAAGTGTGTCTACCGTGGGGAGTTAACTTACAAATATTTAGATGGCGCTGTAGTGCTAAACTTATCAATTTATTAACATGTCCTTTCTTAGGAGACTGTCCCATCTTGGGTAACTTTCCCCTATATGTTATATTTTCCCCTATATGTTATATTTTGTGTCAAATTATTTTTAATAAAGATATTTTCGATTATTGAATGTATTTCTTGAATTATTAAAACAAGTAAATTTAACAACAAATTTTGTAGTAGTTCAAACATAAAATAATAAAAACAATAGATGTCGCACAGACGAAATACAATTCAGAATATGATATATGCGGCAAGTACACCATGACTATGAAGCGGCACGGTCAACCTTTTACGATTTATCTGTATTTAAAAACCTCTACTGAGGGAAATAACTCGTTTGCGTGCAAAAGCAAGTCTTACTTGATTTTAATAATATTTTTTCAATGAGAAAAAGTCAACTATTGATACTTACTTCGAACTTTTCCAAGTCGTTCCCAAATATTACTGAAAAATCGATATACTCTCCATCTTCAGGAACCTTGACTGTTTTGATACATGTCACATCCTCGAAAACGACTTTCATGTCAAATGTCAATTTTGTTAATGTCAATACTAAACATTGCCATACAATGGCTAAATATCCAGCAAGTGGGAAGAAGTTGTTTCCTAAAAATTTAATTGTTTTAAGGACAATGTGTTTTGCAAAACTTAATATTCTCCGTATTTTATATTGCGAATTTAGTGACACTTAATTATAAAATAAAAGCACTGAAAATAAGGAGGAATATTAATAAAAGCAATGTTACGGTTATAAACGCAGAAGGCGATAATATCTTTTGCAAAGAAAATAAATCAGAAACATAGTGACAACATGTGAATAACTACATAAAAATGGGGTGTGGCCACCACATGACTTTCTTATACGTATGAAAGTGTTACTGCCGGTCCGAATTTTGAAATTTCATTTATACAAAAAATATTCCATATCCAACTCTAAATACTTTTGTACTCTTCATAAATATACAGGGTGTAACAAAATAAGTGTAAAACATTTCAGGGGGTGATTCCTTAGCGAAAAAGAGATAGGGTCTTTCATATAAAAAAACTTCAATGGAGCATCCCTTGTTAAGATACAGCCCCATAAAGAGGGTACATAAAATTTGTTTTACAATTTTTCTCACAAACACTAAAAATGTAATTTATTTCCAATGTAACTTTTTGTCTGATTATTTGTTTACCATTTAAAAATCTATTTCCAATACCTTGTTTCATTCGAAACAAAAAATGTCTTGAATTTTTTGCCCAAAAGTAATCAGTTCGCAGCAAAAAATTATTTTACGAACAACTACAGTGATACATCGTCATAAATGCGAACTGGATTAGTATTGTTATTTTGTAGTTACTACCTGCATCAAAATACATATGATTAAAGATGAATAAACAAAACTAATTTATTAATAACAAAACATAAAACATGTAGAAATCATAGTAAATGTTCAATATGTCCACCTTCAGTCATTACACATGCGTCTAGACGTCGGCGCATTGAGCCACGTATTCGCTCAAATATTCCTGGATTCTCTCTAATTACCCTGCACGCATCGATGATGCGGTTTCTTAAGTCCTCTGTTTTATATTTGTCTATATTAATATAAGACTGGTTGTTTAAATATATATCTTTATTAAACATTAGTATATCTTTTTGACATCATGTTACAGCCATTATTAACTTATTACTAACTCCGTGTACTGCATGACAGAGCCATCTATGATACACAACATCTCCCCTTTTTACAATGCTTATTTTTATTTTAATTATCAAATCGTGATGGTCTCTTAATGATTCTACCTGACTTTGTGCGCACGGATGATTCAGTCGCTGCAGACATTTGATTATTAGTTATATTATCATCAACATTATAATCATAATCATTACTATAATCATAATCATAACGATTTACAGGTTCATTAAAAGTTTTTCTTAAGTGGTAACTATTCCTACGTAATATTCTATTATTCTGATCTTTTACAATATAAGACCTTGGCGAACTATGTAGTCCTATAATTTTACCTCTGATCCATGTATTATTGTATCTTATCATCACACTATCATTAACATTGAATTTGATATTTCTCTTTGCTGTTTTATCATGATAAGTTTTGTATTTGGCTTGATTTCTTAAAAGTCTGTTTTTGACATCGTTTTCAATTTTGGGTTTTAAATGAAAGTCACTAACAGGTAATTTTGAGCGTAATACCCGACTCATTAATAATTGAGATGGTGATGCCTTTAATTCTGGTATTTCTGTAGTACGATATTCTAATAGAGATACAGTTATATCTTTACCTTCCAATGTATTTTTACGTAACATTTGTTTTACTATATGAACTGCTTTTTCGGCAAGGCCATTACTTCGGGGGTATCTTGGACTTGATGTGATAATTTTAAAATTCCAATTATTGGCAAATTGATTAAATTCAAATGAATTAAATGGCATATTGTCCGCAATAATTATTTTAGGAATGCCATGTATACTAAAGATTTCTCTGAATTCATTAATTAATTCACAACTAGTTTTAGACTTTAGTTTTTTAACGTCAATCCATCTTGAGTAATAGTCTATTACTACTAAATAATCATCATTGGCAAATGTTAAAACATCTGCACCAATTTTATTATATGGTAAATTTGGTATTTCATGTGGTAATAAAGGTTCTTTTTTGTTATTACTATTAAACTGTTCACAAATTCCACACCTGCTGATATAACATTCTATATCATTACAAAAACCAGGCCAATAGAATAAATTTTTGGCTCTTAATTTACTTTTTACTACGCCTATATGGCTTTCGTGTAGCAGTCCCAAAATTTGTAATTGTAAAGACTTTGGAATTATTATTCTGTGACCATAATACACAATACCATTTTCAACAATAATTTCATTTCTAATATTATAGTAATAACGCAATTCTGAATTAATAAGTTTCTTATTTTTTGGCCAGTTTGTGTAATAATACTCACAAACTTGTTTTAAAATAGGGTCTAATTCAGTATGTTTTTTAATATCGTACAATTTATTGTATGATGCGTCATATCTGTTAATGCAATGTACTATACTAGTTAAGTCTAGATCATCGTAACAGGTAGTATTTAAATAATTTCTAGACAATAGGTCTGCTACGATCATCTTCCTACCAGGTAAGTATGATAGGTCTATATTATAATTAAGTAATTTTAATCTCATTTTTTGTAATCTGTTATTAGGAATTTTATTAATCTCCTTGTTCATTATACTAATTAATGGCTTATGATCTGTTTGAGCCATAATTTTATGTCCATAAATATAATAGTGAAATTTTTTACAAGCAAAAACTAAACTTAAAAGTTCTTTCTCAATTTGAGCATAACCAACCTCATTATTATTTAAAGATCTTGAAGCAAATGAAATCGGTTTACCCTCCTGCAAAAGAACACATCCTAATCCATCTTTCGATGCATCACATTGTATTAATATTTGTTTATTAGGATCAAATTGATATAAAATAGGAGAGTTTGCTATTAATTGTTTTAATTTAGTTAAAGCTTCTGAATGTCTTTTTTCCCATGACCAAATTACATTATTTTTTAATAACTCTCTTAACGGACTAGTAATGCTAGACATATTAGGAATAAAATCTCTTAAAAAGTTTATCATTCCTAAGATTCGTTGTAATTCTTTCACATTCTGGGGTTCTTTTAATTCTAATATTGACTTTACCTGATCAGCATCTAATTTCATCCCAGATTCACTAAATACATGACCTAAAAATTTTACTTCTTTGACTTTGTATTGCAATTTATCTTTATTAAATCTCACATTATATTTTTTTGCCCTTTCAACTAATTTTTTTAATAATAAATCATGCTTTTCTTCTGTTTTAGTTGCTATTAAGATGTCATCAAAGTAAATTACTACATCTTTACTATCTATGTCTTCAAAATATTTTTGGTTTAACTTTATAAATGCCTCAGGGGCACAAGACAAGCCAAACGGAAGTCTATTGAATTTATAATACCCAAATGGTGTTGTGAATGTACACAAATCAGTAGATTCCTCATCTAATTTAATATGCCAAAATCCCTGCTTGATATCAAGTACTGTGAAATACTTTTTATTTAATAATTTTGTTCTGATATCATCTATTTTCGGTATTAAATAATAATCTCTACTTATAGCTTTATTTAGATCTATAGGATCTAGGCACAAACGTAAACTATTATTGGGCTTTTCTACTAATACTAAATTACTCTACCACTTTTTAGGTGTATCTACTTTTTCTATAACATTACTCTTACTTAAATTTTCTAATTCACATTTTAATTTATTCATTAAAGTTTGTGGTAACCTTCTAGGTTGTCTTATAACACCTTCAACATTTTCATTAATTTTAATTTTATATTTATCTGGAAATACGCCTAACCCTTCAAATATTATTTTATTATTATTAATAAAATTAATTTTACTATCATTAATACTTAATTCATTAATACTGGTTCTCTTATTAATTAAATTTAGTTTAATACAGCTACTTAACCCTAGAATTGGTTCTGTATTATCCAAATTCACTATAATATATTCTACATTATCCAGATTATTACCTACTTTTGTTACTAAATTTACTGCAAATAATGGTTCTATTGGGAACCCACCAAATGCATGCAATTTAACATTAGTATTCTGAACATATTTATCAAATTTACATTTATTATATACCGGTAAGTTTTCGGGTGAAGCAACGACAGAGGAGTGTCCAAGTCCCCACTATCACTCGCTACAGTTATCGTATTCCCCGACGCGAACGGCTGTAGTATACTACTACCACCGCTCTGATTAACGGAGGGGAGTACATATACGTAGTCGTTCAGTTGTGGGGACTGATACATGCGCTATACAATCGTTGCGTTACCAGAAAACCTACCGGTATATGTAAAGGTATTAAATTTACCTGAGACCCTGTATCTAACTTAAATTTAATTTTAAATTTATTTTCTAATATTAATTCTTCTTTCCATGTGTCCCTTGCTTCAGAGTTTATTTCATTTATATTCACAAACAGGCTTTCTACTTGGACATCTGTATTTTCTATATTTTCTGTACTAGGCACATTGACTTCACGAACATATTTTCTTTTATTTGTTTTTAGTTTACATCCCACAGCATAATGATTCGGTTTATTGCAGTTTCGGCATACCTTTCCATATGCTGGACATTTTCTTGGTTCATGTTTTGTGTTGCACTTTTTACATAAATAAATTCCATTGTCATTATTACTTTGGTTACTCCTTTGTATTTTCTTTTTAACTACTTCAATTGTTTTCTCACTTTGTAGACTTTGAACTTGACTCCGACTAATTTCTGATGATCTGCATATATTAATAGCAGTTGACAATGATAAATCATGTGTTCTTAATAATCTCTCTTTTATTTCAGAGCTTTTTATACCTAAAACGATACGATCTCTTAGCATATCATCTTTTTCTTCTTTAAATTCACATGATACTAATAATTTTTTAATATCTGTTAAAAAATTATCGAAGTTTTCTCCCTCTGCTTGATTACGGCTGTAGAATAAATAACGATCGTATATTATATTTTTCCTGGGTGAAATATATTTATCAAACGCTTCTACTATTTTTACTGGGTCTTGTTGATCCGTCAACGATAAATTAAACGTGTTAAACAGTTCCAATCCTTCTTCTCCTAGAAAATTAAGTAAAATGGCCGCCTTCGTCTTTTTTTCTGAATCATCATGACCAGATGCCGTTAAATATATATTATACTGCTGTTGAAATTTTTTCCAATTTGTGCATAAATTTTCATTAATTTCTAATGGTTTCGGGATTCTATATGATGACTCCATTTTACTTTATTAATATTATATTATGTTAGACCTTCCAGGTTAATATGGGTGTGGCACTTCTTATTAGCCCTTTTATTACTTTTTTGTTTTTTTTCTTACACTTATATTCTCACACTTATTATCGCAGCGCCATGTTTTATATTTGTCTATATTAATATAAGACTGGTTGTTTAAATATATATCTTTATTAAACATTAGTATATCTTTTTGACATCATGTTACAGCCATTATTAACTTATTACTAACTCCGTGTACTGCATGACAGAGCCATCTATGATACACAACATCCTCTACATCGCGAACAGGAGTAGGATAAACCAAAGTCTGTAAATGGCCCCAAGTAGAGAAATCGAGAGGATTGAGATCCGGAGATCGAGCGGGCCAATTCTGTGGTCCTCCTCGACCTATCCAATGATTTGGATATGTTTGGGTTAAATGCTGACGTGCTGCTTGACTAAAATGGGCGGGAGCCCCATCATGCATAAAAAACATATCCCTTCTGACGCCCAAAGGAACTTCCTCCAGCAGTACTGGATGCACTTCTCTTAAAAATTGAGTGTATGCCTCATCATTTAATCGAGGAGGTAGAAAATGAGGGCCAATTAAATAATCCCCAATAACTCCGAGTCACACGTTAAGAGAAAAGTGTTCTTGATGGTTAGCTTGTACAATAGCGTGAGGGTTTTCATCAGCCCATATGTGGTTATTATGAAAATTAATTATCTTGTCCCGAGAAAAAGTACATTCGTCTGTGAATTCGATCGTCTTCAGAAAGTCAGGATTTCTTCTAATCATTTCCAGCGTCCAATTGGAAAATTCAAGACGGTTCGGAAAATCTCGCTGTAACAGTGCCTGTACTCGTTGCAGATGGTAAGGGTATAAGAGTTGTTCCTTTAAAATTCGAAATACCGTCATATGATCAACATTTAACTCGAAAGCAATCTTTCTAGTACTGCTAGTAGGTTGTTCTTCAACCAAATTAAGTACTGCTTCTTCAAGATGTGTTGTTCTAACTTCTCGATGGCGACCACAATCCTGCGTTCTTTTGTCGAATGAACCATATTCTCGTAATCGTTGATGAAGTCGGGCAAATATTCTATGCGAAGGAAGCTGCCGTTGAGGATACATTTCAGCATATCTTCTAGAAGCTTCTAACCCATTCCCCAGCGACAGACCGTAAACGTTAATGCATATCAGCCATTTCCTCATTTGTGTATGCCATTTTAATAACAAGTGAATTATTAAACTAACAAATTACGAACAAAACAACGACACACAATTAAGTATTAATTCAATTTCAAAAATTTACAGACAGCGTGATATCACTACTAGCGGCCTACTAAATAAATTAGTTTTACATTTTCGTTTTATGACGATGTATCTCTGTAGTTGTTCGTAAAATAATTTTTTGCTGCGAACTGATTACTTTTGGGCAAAAAATTCAAGAGACATTTTTTGTTTCGAATGAAACAAGCTATTGGGAATAAATTTTTAAATGGTAAACAAATAATCAGACAAAAAGTTACATTGGAAATACATTACATTTTTAGTGTTTGTGAGAAAAATTGTAAAACAAATTTTATGTACCCCCTTTATGGGGGTTTTTTTATATGAAAGACCCTATCTCTTTTTCGCTAAGGAATCACCCCCTGAAATGTTTTACACTTATTTTGTTACACCCTGTATATAGAATGCATAACTTACGACATATTTCCAAAAAATCGTTATTCGGTAAGAGTAAAAGTGTTACTCCCGGTCCGAATTTTGAAATTTTTTTTATACAAAAGATATTTAAAAGTACGTTCTAAATACTTTTATACTCGTAATGTACCTGCCTAGAAAGCATGACTTACGAGATATTCGCAAAAAACTGATTTTCGATAAGAGTAAAAGACCTACTGCCGGTAGGAATTTCGAAAAACTTTATTAACACAATTTTTCTCAAATTTAATTTTGAGTATATTTGAATTCTTTATAAATTTGTTTAAACTTAGTAATTGACGAAATATTTGCAAATTTCGATTTTTTCACTGAAGTAAACTACTACTTCCGGTCTGCCGATTTTGCTCAAAATCTAATCAGTTCTCAAGAGATTATATTCGTAAATACAAAATTTGGAATTGACATCTGTAGCGGTTTGACCGCTATCGTGGTCACAGACAGACACACAGGCAGACAGACACAGGCATTTTTTTAAAACCACTTTTTTTGTATCAGGGGACCTCAAAACGTGGACATCTGCAAAAATCTCGAGTCGAAAATTTTCATCATTACAATACTTCCTTATACGTAGTATAAGAAAGTAATACATCGATTTTAAAAGAAAATGAAACGTACACTTATTAATATTATCTATATTAGGCCAGGTATATCCAGCCCAATCTCGGGTGGAATACCTTTTCCATTGTTCTGATGGTCGGCCGTTGTTGGGGGGGGGGGGCAAGTCTTCTCAAATGTGGCATTGTTTGTTGGGCTGGAGTTATCACTGGAGGGCACGGTGCGGCTCTTGACCGCCCTATAGGCCTACGTAAGGGCTCTGTTGTCTCCCTGCTGTTGGCTCCTCTATGGTACCCTCTTCCCATGCCTGGGACAAGGGGGCTGTCAAATTCTACCTTTGGAGGATTTACTCCTTTCTTCGGCTCTTCCGCGGCAAGAGCCGCCCTCCTTATTTGACGTGCCTCCAGTAGGGCACGCTTGGTCGTTTCGAATTTATGGTTTTTGCAAGTAGGTTGCACCCCTTCGCCAATGTGTGATGGGGGGGAGGGGGCGGTTGCCACCACTATAACCACCGTATCCTCTGATACTATGTTTGAGAACAGCGTTCTTTTGTTGGGTTCCTTTTCAATAAAGCCACTGTTTATTATATTTAATATTTCAATTGTGATGTAATACTGTTGTTACAAGACTATATACTTTTCTTATACTACTGCATAATGACGAATACTTCTATACTAAACTTGTTTGGTAATTCAATGGCTTTTATAAGAATAAAATGTATTATCTCAGTTCAATGTTAGAAAGGAGAATTCCTTTGTGTAGTCGATTATTCGTAGAACGTATTATGACGGAATTTTTAGTAATCGCTACTATAGATATCTAATGTAAGTACAATCAAATATAAATACAGATAAATTCATATGGGAAAATACAAAACGGTGAAATAATATTCTTATCTGAACTAAACATAGAATAACGTAAATTAATTAATAATATAATATGAATATATAGGGATTAATAATTAAGCTAAATATACTAATATTAATTAAAATAGAAATAGATTATAGGTTGAAGGTATCCAACACTCGTTTCTCTGCCGCTGGTCAGTACCAGTGCGCCCTTTACTTTGGATTTTATAATTTCTGACATTTCTCTTGATGTATAATCGCCCTTGAAGTAATCTAATCCATGGAATCGTCTTTTCAGAAAAAGGTTATTCCTCCGTACGTCTTCTCTGACCCCCTTTGGAGGCCTGGCAGTCATGGTAATTTCTTTGCCCGTTTCCACGTTGATTATTGATACTTCCTTTAAGAAGTATGAGTCTTTAGATTTGTGAAAGCATTGGGCCCCCACTGCGAACATACTCGTACGTACTTGTTCAGATGTTCATGTCTACGATCCATTACGAACGTTCTTATTAGACAGCGTAAATACAAAACAACAACACAAAACGTACAGTCCGGTATATTTATTAGGAGAAATAGTCTCTTGCAAATAATTAGGGATCGAATAAAGATATTATTTCGGAGGCAATCATTTTGAAGTTTAAAATCAATATAGATTAGATAGATAGATAGATAGATAGATAGATAGATAGATATATTTGAAAATACCAGTGGCGTACACAGCGAAAAATATAGAGTGAATATTCAACTCTACTCCGTGTTTATATGGGTCCACCAGTTATAGAGTGAAATATTAACTCGGAGCACTCGAGGGAACCATAGAGTACATTTTACACTGAACTGGGTGAAACATATTCACTCTATTTTTAATAATGTTAGTGTAAACAGTACCTATGTAATGAAAATGTTTCCTCTATTAGTGGTAAAATTTTTCACACTATTACGTGTTATATTTAATAAATCTAGTGTATACTTACTGGGTAGCTTAATTTAGATAGTATCGCTAAGGAAACTAGTATAGTAGACTATATAATTGATGAAAGTTCAAACATGGTGTCAAACAAGTGCATATTATAGATCCTGAGTACGTTTTGTAATTTTAGGAAGATCAAAATTTCTTCAAGTGTTATATAAAAACGTCTTAGGAAATTCTAGTAAATGGTGGCAAAGTGCAGTAAATGCCTTTAAATATTTAGTATTTCTGTAAAATTTTCATATTTATATAACTACTTTTAGTTAAAAATTGAAGCTAGTCAAAGCATACGCACCAGTTACACATAACATACATACTTGTAATAGGATATTCAGGAATTAAAAAAAAAGAGTAAGCACAAGTAACATTTATTAAACACAAAAAGAAAATGCATGTTTATATTTCAGTAAATATATTGAAATGTTCGCGGAATGTTCTTCTCAACGTAACTTTTTTTTATAATCAAATACATTATCTGATCTCATACCAATAAAAACTTCCTTAGGGCGAACGTAGTCAAAATGTCTTAAGCGCTTCTTGCCTTTGTATATTGTACTAATACTTTCAAATTCTCGTTTATAATCACAACAAATAGACTTTAGATAAGTTTCGCAATTTAAATTTAGTGTATTATGTATTAAATATTCAAGTGTTAAAATCACCAATACAATTAAATATTGTATATTCTGTTGCGCGCGGAAGAGCAAGTTTCATAATTGGAATAAATACCATATTAATTATATAAGAAACTGCTAATGGTTTTGGCTGAAGATTGTGTGTGTTTATGTACTCACTATTGTCGCTTTCTAAAGTATTTTGTTCAATCGTGTCAAACATCAAGTCACAATTTGGATTGTCATCAGTACAAGATATACCTATCGTACGGTTTTTCATCTGCATGATAGTTACGCAAATGCTTTCTATATCCATTAAATGTTTGAAAATGCATATAACAATATGCCACACCACAACTTAATTGCAATTTAGAATGATCAAATAATGAGTGAATTAATCATAAATGTTTGATATGATCATTTACAGTAGCACACAATTTACAACAAATAAAGCATTCATTTTTATATACTATTTAAAAAAAAAGTAAATATGTATGTATAAAAGTTGTATAACTGAAGTAAGACTAAGATAAATGCCAGTGTAATGCTACATAGCGCACAACTGAAGAAAATACATTCATATACTTCTGAAACCTATTTCGAATAATGTAAAGAGCACTTCGAAACATAAATAAATAAATTTCTAGAACGCAATTCAATCATTTGTGGAGTATATTTAATGTGACTGTTATTTATTTCAAAATAATAACTTTCCATAAATTCCCAAAAATGAGTTAGTATTTTTTCGTACTGTACATTAAAGACAAAGTGGGCCTTGAATAAATTTCCAATCGCTCTCACACCTGTACAGCCAGAAGGACACGGAATGCATTTGCCATCAATTATTAAATTGTATTGGCTTATAGAGGCTTTGTTGTATCCTTGAGCCAATAAGAAAAGCTGCTTTGTTAGCGAGGCAGCAATAATTTCGGAAGTTGGCGTATTCACCTAAAACCAAACAAATTGTCTATATCATATAAACATAAATAACATAAAAATATACCGGTTAAAAAAGGATGATCAAATCTTCCAAAGTGAATGCTTTCTTTGTCTCGGTTTTGTTTCTGTGGGCTGCAGCTGGTGGTAACATACGGGCAAGTGCAAATACGGCTCTAATGCTCCTACCCCAACCTAGAAATAAAAAGGAATAACTTGTGTAAGATCTTATTTAAACATGTACTGAATACGTTTTTGTCGAACACTCTGTATAAATGAAAATATTTTTAAATTGTAGAGCTTATGATTATCTACAACTTTTATATTAAAAATTATTCGCTATCTACATTATTAGATACCAATAATGGACTTTAGCGCTACGCTGGGACACCCGGTATATATGCGTATCCACATTAAATAACGATAATAATATAATAATTAATAGTTATATTTGGAATAGTGTGGCTGATACTACTTTTTATATTTTTATTTAAGTTCCCGCCAAGCATAAACACATAATTCCAATTCTAACATTTTAAAGAAATACGCACGCAATATTATAGGTTATAAAAAATTAAAGAAAAAATATAGGTGTGTTACATATACATATATTGTGGTAGTTCACCAACATGAATGGGTGATGATATGTGGGAAGTACTAGTGTTAATAAAATATACTGTATATGTTCTTGAAGTGAGTATTAAAAAAATGAAAGTTGGTATTTTTTTATAGACCAAACTATAATTAAATAAATAGATGTGGGAATATTTGAATTATACTTAAAATAATTGTGAGAATATTAAATGGATATTTTCCTATGGTTTTTTTGTGAATCGTGCAAAGTTGGTTGCATATCAGGGTAGGTTGAAGTTGTCTTGCATCGAGTGGTTGGTTGCCTATCAGGTTTCTTTGTTGCATTAATTTTACCCATTTCTGAAAGTAGAATTTTAAATGTTACTTGATGTATTTTTATATGTAATATTATTTGTAAAAGCTTGTTTAATTAACACTTTTGAAAAATAGAGATTATTAGTATGGATTTTGAATCATAAAGGTTAAAAAATGATGTATAGTTACGCGCTTAAATTCAAATGTAAGAAGTGTCAGATTTTGACATTTAAATAATATCGTTATAGTATTGAGTATTTGGTTTGCTGAAGTGTGTTAAAGGTTGTAAAAAATAAAGTAAAGAATTAAATTGATAAATTTTTGGAATTACAAAAAGGTATTTTGAATATTCAATTACAAATAAAACATGTTTTGGATTATCACAATGTGTGGACAAATATGATTGGATATTAAAAAAATTAAGGAATTATTGCCAGGGATATGAGGGATAAATAAAAAAAGATTCTAAAATAATTTTGGAAAGCAGTAGATGTGTTTTCGGGAAAACGAAGTTTTTCTCCGAAAAAACACATAATAAAGAGATTCATCATTGTATAAAAGTGTAAAAGAAGTGATTAAGATATAGTGGAAAAGAAAGCAGATATTTGTTAGGTGATTTCAACATTTTCAAGAATTGTACCATTTATCATCATACAAATATAATTAAAAAAAAATATAAGAAAAAAGGATTTTGGTTACGAATAAAGAAATAATTGAAGAATATTTAAACTTGAGAAGAAAGCGAATAAATACATAATTACAATTTAAAAATAAACTTACTGCATTGGTAAATATCAAAGAAGATTTATCCATATACGGCGAGAGAATTATTACACAGGAGAATTGGTGGAGTTCCAGAAGTTGTACTAGTATTTCAGTCCAGGACTTGAAGGATTCGAGAACTTCAACATAGCAGCGAACACAGGAACAACACGCAAGCGTTCGACGGTTCGAGATTCCAGTTGATAGCAGATTTGAAGGTATTACAGGATAGCAGTCAATACAGTTCACATTTCGAGCATTCCAGACAATTAAGAAAAGGAAAGGATCTACATCTTTGATTCCAGTAAATGTCATCTACAAGCTAAAAAGAAAATTGTTTGGAGTACAAGAAAGAATACTAGTTCAGTATTTGTGACAGGTCGTATACTTATTTGGAATAATATGAATTTAACAGTTTCGAATTGAAAAAGTATATCAAAATTTAGAAAACTAGTATATAATCGTACATTATAACAGTGTTGATAATCAAGAAAAGATATTTTGTATTCTCCTTTCATAACATTAATTTGTGTCATCATTTGAATAATTTTAGAAATCAAAGAATCTGATCGGCAAACTAAAACTGAAACTAAACAAATTGTGTGGGAATTTGATTTACAAACAAGAACTATACAGTATTTTTAAAATAGTAGAATTAATATACTTACTTGCGTATATTTCGATCCACGAAAGGTGTATTTTCGTGCATATATAAATTTTCATAAGAGTTTTTCTTAAACAAGCTTGGTACTTCATTGTATGTTTTATTTGGGGTTTGTGTTGAGAACTACCATTTAATTTATAATTTGCCTGATTTATTAAACAAATTAGTTTTGATACATTTGTTTTTATTTGGTATGTAAAGAAGGTTTTTGAATTAAATTGATGAAACAGATATGATGCTTAAAACCTTAACCTATAAATAGAAAAACAACTGTCAGTGATTATTTTTATTATTTGAATAGTATGCTAATATATACCTTGAGATTGAGTTCGCAGTACGTATTATTTGAAGATAGAGTTGAAATACACATCATAATTCACTTGAGAATTACTGTTTTGTAAAATTTAATTTATAAAGTTAAGAAATATAAAACGTAAATATCCTACGATATATACAGGTATTGAAGAGATTACATATAGGTAACTGTTTGGCTTTGATGAATCAAGTGAAGTTAGCAACATATAAAATAATTAATTTAAATATTTTAAATAAGAACTGAGTTAGTGAGGGCATAAATAAAAAATACCTGAGAGAATTTGAAAATAGATATAAATATTACATAGAAGATTTCAATTTTATATATTGACGAGAATAATTACAGGTTTCAAATACATAGTAAAAATAAATATTATTAAATTTATCTGAGTGTAATTGTATCTTTATTAATTAAAGGTATTGTTACATTTTATGGCGTGCCCAACGTGGAGCGATTAAAATAAGACTCGCAACAACATATTTCAAATATTTTATTAATTATAATAATAGCGGTAACATTAGTATACATTTTACAAAGGTAATAAAATCAGTTTAAAGTATATCAAGGTATAAGGAAGTGTGTACTACAATTATTGAAAATGAATACCAGATCTAAGAGTAATTTTGGATTAAATAGATCTGAATCGTCTAGCGATAGTGAAGAGGAGGTTGGTCAGGATGTGAATGTACCAGAGGGAGGAGAAATTATATTACAAGTTCAGGAAGGTATTCAACAGACAGGAGAAACACAGGATAGAGGTGATAAGGTGGAAATATTAGGAGAGACTTCTAAAACAGAAATGTCGAATACAACAGCAGATATGGAATTAATTCTACAAATGTTTAAACGAATTAGTGAAGAGAATAATAAGAAGTTAATGGATAAACTTGACAAGGATAGTGAAAAGAATAATAAGAAGTTAATGGATAAACTTGACAAGGCTAGTGAAGAGAATAAGAAAAATAGAGAGGAGGATAAAAAAGAATTAGGAGAAAAATTGGACAAGTTGGAAAAGGCGAGCATTGATACTAGAGAAGAAAATAGAAGAAATCTGGAAGAATTAAAGAAATCGTTACTGAGAGATACAGAAGAAAAGGTTAAAGAAATTACTATTGAAATGGATAGCAGGGAAGTGAAAATGCGGAAAGAAGTAGACGAAAAGTTACAAATTAAGGATACGGAAGTTAAAAATATTATTAGAAATAAAGTACAAGAGGTTGAAGGTAAAGTAATGATAATACAAGAAAATGTTAAACAAATAGATAAGAATAGTAGTGAGAAATATAAGGAGTTAGCTAAACGCATACGGGAGGAAGTTGATCAGGTAAATAAAGAAGTCTCTGATAAAACAGAAAAATTAGAAGAGAACTTTTGTAAGAGGATAGAAAATACAGAAGATAGATGTTTGAAAGAAATAAAATTATCGACTGATTGATTGATTGATTGATTGATTGATTGATTTATTTACTCAAAAAAGATGTACAGGGTATGTACAAGTTTGCAAATAGTCATGAATATATATATACAATATTAAACGAAACATAATATATACAAGTAAAACTACATCAAAAATATAGACATGTTCACGTATGTGTAAAAGTAACAGAACAACAAAAAGCACAAGCACTGAAAAAACATTAAAAACTAACAATAGCTTTCCCAATTCAAGTTAATGAATTCCGGTATATCATAAATTACATTTTCAAGCAATATCGTTTTTATTCTATTCTTAAATCGCTTTGTATCAAGGCGTCTAATAGTATCGGGCATCCTATTAAACAAAATCAGAGCCTGATGATTTGTTGCCATCTGCGTTCTCGCCAGTCGGTGATAAGGATAAGCTATATTATTTCGTCCCCTTGTGTTGTAGTTGTGGACATCACTGTGGGTTTTGTATTTGTTTGATTTGTGGATTTGTGTGAGGCAGGCGAGGATGTAAATGGCTGGTAAGGTAAGTATTTTTAAATTTTTAAAATAGTCTCTGCAACTTGTGTATCTTGTGATGCCAACTATTGCTCTAATAGCCTGTTTTTGTTGCAGGAAAATTCTCCTAGCTGCTCCACAACCACCCCACAGGATTATGCCATATGTTGCTCTACTGTGAAAGCAGCCATAATATGCTACTTTTGCAGCCTCTGCACCTGCTATTTGTTTAATTCGTCTCACGGCAAAAATGGATGTTGCTAGTTGGTGTTGCAAGTGATCCAGATGTTCATTCCACGAAAGATTACCCGACAAATACACACCCAAAAATTTTAGACTTTCACTCGCCGGAGCACCAGTGGAGAACACAAGGGACTGTTGTTTATCTTGGTTCATTTTCAGACCATTAGCCCAGAACCATTCTTGAGCCTCCTTCGCCACTCTGTCAGTCTCATCCTCCCCATCAATACCGTCTACATTGATTAAAAAGGAGGCATCATCCGCATACAGGAAAGTGCTGTCACAATTCACATTAATAGGGAGGTCGTTAATATATATGATAAATAGAACTGGACCCAGTATCGACCCCTGTGGGACACCAAGCTTCACCTCAGCAGTGCCGGACATCTCGTTCCCCCAACAAACCCGCTGTTGTCTATCTTCTAAATAGCTCTTTATGAATTTTAAGACTGTGCCTCTTATCCCCCAGTACTCCAACTTTTGCATCAGAATCGAATGGTCGACCGTGTCAAAAGCTTTCGACAGATCTGTGCAAAGCAACTTCATGTTCTGCTTCGCGTCCATTGATCCCGCCACTTGATCCAGTAGGTCTAATAATGCTGTAGTCGTGGATCTCCCACGTCTATACCCATGTTGCTCGTTGGTAAACATGCCGACGTGTTCCAGATATTCTATAAGCCTGTCTCTAGTTATTTTCTCGAAAATCTTTGATATCGCTGGTAATATAGATATCGGCCTATAGTTCTGGGCGTCATCGATACTTCCAGTCTTGTGTATTGGTACTACCTTAGCCTGTTTCAGTTCTTTAGGGAAGACACCGTGGAGAAGACAATTATTGAAGACATTCATAATCGGTTCTGCTATTATATGAATGACAGACGCCAGAATCCTTGTATCGAGACCATAGATGTCCTTTGTCGATTTCATCTTCAGTCCCCGAAACGCACCAACAACCTCTTCCGTCGAAACTGGCATCATGAACATTGAATTGGTCGTCACATTGGCATGGTTCTTCAATAGCCTGGAAGGACTATTAACAGGACCCGGCATTGTAGTGGTCACATTTTCACCCACACTACTAAAGTAGGTGTTCAGTTCATTCGCAGTCAAGACGTTCTCGTGTAAATTCACTACCATTCTACCATTCTCTCTCTTTATAACATTCCATACCGCTTTCTGCCTATTTTCTGAATTGACAATCATGTCCCTAATGGCTGCAGATTTACTCTTTATAACTAGTTCTTTGTACTTCCGTCTTACATTGTCATATTCTAACTTCACATCCGGTGATTTCGTCACTGCATAGATTACATGAAGTGCATCCAGACCGCGCTTTAGTACTCTAAGTTCATCTGTGTACCAGTTTGTGTTCATGCCACCATTGAAATTTGCAGGAACAATTTCCTCCGGAAAAGATCTATGAAAACACTCGATAATCCTGCCGTGAAGTGCAGTAAACTGTGTCTGTGGATTACTGTTATCCGAAAAACTCCAGGTTTCATTATTCAGTGCATTAATAAAATTCCAGGTATTTGTTTCATTCATTTTTCTTATTGTGATATATCTTTTCCTTTCAGATATCGCACTCTCTGGAGAAAAGGCAAGTATCTGCGCACAATGGTCGGAAATATGTGGCTGTACGGTCTTTGCTATATATTTCGATACATAAATGTTTGTAAACATTTGGTCAATGCACGTTTCCGAATTTTTGCTAATACGAGAAGCGTCCCTAAACACGGCATGCAGACCGAAAGATAGCATACATCCCGTTAGCTCTTCTCTCTCCACACTCCGTTTGAGAAAATTTATATTTAGATCTCCTGCAATAATGACTCTTGTATTAACATATCTTTCCAAAATGTAAGTCAAAGTTTTATTTAAATTTTCTATGAAGATCTGTATTATGCCACTTGGAGGTCTATACACAGATACGATTAATGTATTTATCTTTTTAATAAATGTACCTGCCAACTCTATTTGTTTCTCAACCGAACATTTTTTAATCTGTTTGTCTTCGGATTCATTTATTCGTTCTTTTATTAATATCATAGATCCTCCATGCATAGTATTTATTCTACAATATGCTGCCGATACTTTATATCCCGGTATCACCCGTGTATGTGGGCCCGCTTCTTTTAGCCAGTGCTCTGTAATTGTTACAACATCTATATT
Source organism: Amphimallon solstitiale (assembly GCA_963170755.1). Classification (NCBI taxonomy): domain Eukaryota; kingdom Metazoa; phylum Arthropoda; class Insecta; order Coleoptera; family Scarabaeidae; genus Amphimallon; species Amphimallon solstitiale. The sequence goes on from OY720677.1 coordinate 12,592,054, forward strand.
TTCGTTTTTTAAATAAGATTCTAGTTCATCAATTTTGTTTTTTATTGACTGTACATTTATATTGAGAACATTGATGTGTTGTTTCGGAAACTTATCTCTGTTTTTGCTGCATTCTGCTATTGTACTTTTTTGTGTTGTTTCTTTTATGAGATGCCTGTTTATATCTACTATTTCTTGCTTTTCGGAAATCTGTTTATTCTGGTGCATTGTATTTATATTTAAGATTGAGTAATTTTTATTCACCAAAGTCCGTTCTCTATCCACGTCTGTTTTGTGAGTATGTATAACTTTTTTGTGTGTAGTTTGTTCTTTTATGGAATCTATTACTTTTTCTTGATTTTTTAAATTCTCGAAAAAACTTTACGTTAATGTTTTCCGGCCATCGGTTCGGATCGAATATAGTTTGATCATCCACTGTGTGATTAAAGCCGATTTTAAAAGAGTTATAGTTCTCTCGAGTCTCGTAATCCTTTTTTTTTAATGTTTCTATAACAAAATCATCTCTACCGAATTTGCTAACCAGGAGGTGTCTCATCTCATCATTTGAGAAACTATCCTTAAATCTGTCTACAAATATCCATTTGCGTTTTTCTTTCAAAAAGGCCACGTTTTCTTTGCTTGTGCCGGTTATTGCTGTATATTTTCTATCTCTGTCAGTATGTGGTTGCCTCTCTTTTATTTTGATTTGTTGGGGTTTACTGTTTTTCGTATTTTGGTCCCTTTTTACTTCTAACTTTTGAGCGGAATTCATTTGATTTAATGATTCCTTTCCATGTTTATCTGCTCTCGGAGGTTCTTCATTGTTGCAGGGTTCTGTAATTTGATATTTTGCGAGATTATAGTCTTCGGCATCAGATGGCTGTTGTATGTTCGATGTTGAATTTTGTATGTTTACATTCTGTTTGTTTTGTACTTCTTTGACAATGACATCAAATAATGAACTTTTAATATGCGTTTGAATACTATTTTGTATAAATACCTTCAATTCTGTTATTTCTTTTGTAAGTAGATCTTTAAATATAGTTGCTTGCTCATGTTTGGATATATCCCTGTCAGCAGTAATTCCTTCTATGTTGTTATCGTGTACGGATTCGAGATAGTCAGAGTTGTTAAAATTCTCCGCAAGCGATTTTTCAAGCAGCTTCTCGTTTGTTTTCGATAACCTTTGTTGTAATTCTCTAATATTACTTTCCTTTTCATTCTTTACTATGGCTAATTCATCTTTTAGCTGTTGTATTTCTTTCTCTTTTATGTCACATTTACAGGTTATTTGCAGAGAAACTAATTGCTGTTCCAAGATTTGGATTTGTTTCTCTCTCTCGAAACACTTACATTTTGATTTTAGTGTTTCGATTTCCTCCTTTAATTTTCTGTTATCGTCCTGTATTTTCCTAGTATTCTCTTCAATAGAGGTTATGTTGTCGCAGCATCTTATCTTACCACTTGCATCGACGTTTACTCCCGGAATTTTTAGAATACAACTTGGATGAAAACTATTAGAACATTTAACACACATAACATAGTTTTTAACTTCTTTTGTACACTTTTTACACGCAAATATTAACTGATTACTAGAATTTACATTAACCGGCGCCATGTTTTGTTTATACTGATACTAATATTGCGCAGAAGTTGAGTATGGAAGATATTCTGAAAGAATGTGAAGAACAGAAGACGAAAATACAAGATCTTTTATTAAAGACTCAGAATATTAACATCCCTCATGTAACATGTCCTCCGGTTTACAATGTTTTAAATAATGGTATCAGAATTGAGAATATAACACATTTTAGTGGGGATAAAATGTCCACTCATCCAATGGCCTATTTGACAAATATTTTAAGATATATAGAAGAGATACAGGATTTTAGGAGCCAAATGAATATTATTAGAGCGACTTTAAACAGTGGTGCAGCGGATTGGTTTCAACGGGTTGAAGACAATTGCGATGATTTAAGTAAGTTTGTGGAATTATTTAAAAATAATTTCTGGAGTGAGACGCAGCAAAGCAGAGCACATCAGAGGTTGTTAACAGGGAGATATCAACCAGGTAAATCTTCGAGGGAGGCTTACGCACAAAGAATGTTTAATTATTGTCGATACATATCTCATTTGGACGAAAAAACTATATCTCAACATTTATTACAACATTTTATTCCTGTTGACACACATGCAATTATTTGTCAAAATGTCACGGATATGAATGGGTTGATTAATATTCTTAGACGCTTAGATGATTATTCAGACGGTGTGAAATATAGGGAATCTCGTCAATTAAATGGAAGAAACGATATACAGAATAACCAGCAACGGTTCTCGAATAATAGTGGTGTGAATAATCAATATGTTCGTAATAATTCGTCTTTCCAACAGAATGCATATCCAAGGAATAATCAACCTGGTAATAGTTATAATAACAATTTTGGAGCTAGACAACCTTACCAATTTAATAGTCAACAGAATAATAATTATAATAGGAATTATAATACACAAGGGAATGGTAATACAAATTGGAATAATAATCGAAGTATACCAAATGGAGGGAATGGAAGACCGAGTACAAATAGGAATAATCCTTTTATAAATCAATCTGCAAGACAAGTTCCTCATAACAATGACTATCAAGAACAAAATAATAGGTATTATGGAAATAATAACTCGAGACAGGTGAATAATATACAAACGCAAGATTGGAGAAAAACAGATAGGAGATTTACTGGTAATCAGGTTCCTAATCAAGATAGAAATGAAATTGGAGATGGTTTGGAAGAAAAAAAAACGCCAATTTTGGATATGAAATTGGATCCGTATCAGAATGCTATACCGGGAACATCTCATTAATAAATGATTTTGTTAATAGTAGTGTTAGTTGTAATATAATTAGTAGTAGTAAAATAACGGGAATGGGGAATGTTCAGAATAATTTAGATATGGGAAATATAATTAATAATTTTGAAAGTTTACCTTTTTGCACAATTAGTATTAGAGATGTTAATTTTAAAACTTTGTTAGATTCTGGTGCTGAAATTTCACTCATAAAAGAAGAAATGATAATGAATATACCTGAATATTCTAAATATATTATTAAAGTCAAAAATACTAATGTTATGTCTGCGAATAGGGGAAAAATGGGTTGTATTAATAAGCGGTTATGTATAGATGTAGTGGTAAATGGACACAAATTTATTATGCAATTTTATCTGTTAGGGAATTTGTTTTATGATTGCATATTAGGGATAGATAATATGAGAGCGCTGGGTATGAATTTAGATTTTGAAGAAAACAAAATTAAAATCGAAGGGAAGGAAATTTTATTAGATAAGGTTGTGGATTTAAAAGAAATAAACGCTTATATTGAATACAAGGAAGATATACAGTACGAGGTAAATAATGTCATTATATCTGATCGTGCAGAGAATGATGATGCACAAGAACATTTGGAAGGGGCAATGTTTGAATTACCTAGATCGGATATAAATGACGAATATGGAAATGCTGTAATAATAGAAGATAAACAAGAAGTTAAAGTAATAAGAAATATAGCTGACATTCAAACTTTTATTTTACAACAAAAATTACCAGAACCATGGATTGAAGAAAGTCTAATAGAAATTTTAGCTAAGAATATAAAATTAATAAATGATGAAGTTGTTTTTGCAAAAGATTATGAGCATCGATTATTGATAAATGATGATTCGCCGTTATCGTGTAAAAATTATCCTATTCCGTATTTTTTTCAAGATCGTGTCAATGAGGAACTTAGAAAATTAGAAGAAGCTGATATTATCGAGAGATCGAACACCTATTTTATTAGTCCTGTTGTGTTGGTTAAGAAGAAGGACAATTCTATTCGCCTTTGCATTGACGCTCGCTTAATTAATTTAAGGATCATGCCTGAGCATGAAATACCACAAAACATTGATGTTTTACTTACAAAATGCGGTAATAAAAAATGGTATAGCAAATTAGACCTTAAGAATGCTTTTTGGTTAATAAGGTTGGACGAGAATTCTAGGAAGTACTGTGGATTTAACGTGAATGGAATTACTTACCATTTTAAAGTATGCCCATTCGGCATAAAAAGTAGTCCTGCTGGATTGATTAGATTTCTACATAAAATACTAGACCAATATGAGAAATTCGCCCTTCATTATTTAGATGATATCATAATATTTTCGGATGACATAGAATCTCATATAAATCATATAGAGATTATTATTAATACATTACAAGTTAATGGTATGAAATTAAATTTATCTAAGTGTCAGTTTTGCCAAAAAGAAGTCAATTATTTGGGTTACGTTATTAACCAACAAAATATTTTATTAGATCCTCAAAGATTAGAAGAGATACAAAATTATCCAAGACCTAATAAACTCAAAATGTTGAGAGGATTTCTTGGGTTGTTGAATTACTATAGGAAATTTGTATCTAATTATAGCCAAAAGACAAGTACGTTGTTAAATCTACTAAAGAAAGGAACAAAGTGGAAGTGGACTGAAGAATGTGAGGATTGTTTCTTACAATTAAAATCAAATTTTGTAGAAAATCTTAAGTTGTATCATCCGGATTTTAATTTAGATTTCATCGTACGAACAGATGCATCAAGTGTAGCTGTAGCAGCGGAATTAGTACAGATCAAAGATGGTATCGAGGTTCCAATATATTTCGCGTCAAGAACTTTAAAACCGTGCGAAAGGAAATTTGGGATATCAGAACTCGAGATGCTTGCTGTCATTTATGCTTTAACTAAGTTACGCTATTACCTCATAGGGAAGAAATTCAGATTGGAGACAGATCACAAGGCGTTACTGAATATTATGACTACGAAATTAAATAATAACCGGATTTACCGTTGGACGTTATTAATACAGCAGTATGATATGGAAATTATATATAGACCAGGTAAAGAAATGATTGCAGCCGACATACTGAGTAGAAAACATGGTGAGACAAAAACAACAAATGTACATATAAACTTAGTAAGATTGGGATCAGAAGGTATTTTTTCATTACAAAGAATCAGAGAAGCTCAAGATACACCTGAGTTGGAGTTAATTAAAAATAGATTACGGACAATAGGTACATATAAGGGAATGAGAATTAATGAAGGGATAATTTTGAAGAAGATAGGCGATCTGGAGGTATATGTTACGAATGAAGAACACACGATTAATATTATACGACATTTACATGTAATGTATACACATATAGGAGCTAGAAAATGTTGGCTAATGTTCCGAGAAGCTTATTATTGCCGGAATGACGAGAAGATAATTAAAAGAGAAATTAAACGGTGTGAAACTTGTATTTTAGCAAAAGAAAAGAATTATACAAACCAGAATATAAGTTTAAGTATTGTTGCTGATGATAGATTACAATTAGTAGCAATTGATTTTATTTCTAATCTGATTCCGAGCACGAGAAGATATCGAAATATTTTAGTGTTATGTGATATATTTTCGAAACATGTGCGATTAATACCAACACAGAAATGTGATACAGATACTGTATTACAGGCGTTACAAGAATATATAACTGAGTATGGGACTCCAAGAACAGTATTATCTGATCATGCAACATATTTTATGAATCAGAGATATCATGAATTTTTAGATGAAAGAAATATTAAATCTCATCACATATCTATACGTCATCCACAAGCTAATCCATCGGAAAGATATATAAAGGAAGTTCTTAAATATTTACGGATATTACTCGAAGATCGACATCATAAATGGGCCAGATGTTTAAAACAAATTGAATTTGTAATGAATAATACACCAAGTACTGTACATGAAGCTTGTCCAATAACTATTTTCACAGGACAACCTCCACAAAGGCCTTGGCAAGATGATGAAATTGCAGAAATAGGAGGCAGATATGAACAAATTAAACAAAAATTAATGAAACGAAAAATTAAATGGGAGCAGAAGAAAAAAGAAAAACAACGTAAATATAAGGTTTATAATGAGAACGATAAAGTTATTGTACGCGCGTTACGAGTAACGGATAGAAGGAATAAAATTATAGCAAAACTCATAAGGCCATATTCGGGACCGTATTTAATACATCGAAAAATAGGATTAAACAATTATGATTTAATTGATGAAGAAACGGGATATCTTAAAGGAACTTATCATATTTCTATGTTACATGATTATATTGATGAAGTATAATTGTTAAAAAAAATTTAAGGGCATGGCGGTACTGAAGGGCCAGTAACCGTTGGTAAATAGCGCTACCACCCACCAGAGCTACTTTGTATATAATAAAGCCCAAAATTTAAGGACATGGCGGTACTGAAGGGCCAGTTACCGTTGGTAAATAGCGCTACCACCCACCAGAGCTACATCAAAATTAATAGAACAAAATTTAGGGGCATGGTTAATGTATTTTGTTTCTATAAAAGTATGTCATAAAGAAGCGGAATATAAATATGTGCATTTAATTTTTTTTTTATGATTGAGTTAATCATGTAAGAAATTTTAGCCAAGATGATCTAACAAAGGTTTATGTATTTTATTTCCTTGCTCTAAATTAATTGAATCAGGATAGAATTATTTAGACGAAGAAGAGTTGAAAATATTAGTTAGTATAAAGAAGTTAGTAATATTTAATTTTTTTCCTCATTCCTTACATTATAAAATTTGTAAATATAAATAATAGAGGAGTATATAAGTAACTTTACAGTTAGTAAAAAGCATACAAGTATAAAAATGTGAAGAAATGTATAAAATAGATATATGAAAGAAGAATAAGAAGGAACCTTATAAAAAAATTTAAAGGATATTTATCGGAGTAATAAAAGCATTTAATGGTCAAGAAATATTAAAGTCATTAAGAGTTATAAAAAAAAAAAGTGTGATATACAAATAGAAGAAGCCTTTAAAATGAAATATGTTTAGAAAAGATAATAATGAATGCTTGCTATGTATAATAAATAATAAAAGGGAAACATAACAAAATATATGGAATAATTTATAGAGAGTATGTATGAAAGGGTAAATAAAACCCAAAATGATAATAAATATATAGAATGATGATGTATAAAAGAAATATATAGGTCACGTACGCCTTAAAAAAAACGAAAATATAATTTGTGTACTTTCAAAAAGGGAAAGTTTTAAAAGGTAGACGAAAATGTCTATTATAGGTATAGGGATTTTGTTCAGCTAGGAACAGTTTATATAAAATAAAATAATAAAGAATAAGTGAGCATATGTAAAGCATATTTTGTAGAGGCTATTAAATATCTGAAGAAATAACAGATACAACTTAAAAGTAATCACCAGTAAATGTTAAAAGTAGTTTCGATTAAAATATTGATACGAATTTTTAGAAGGTTTAAAATCATGAATAGGATAATACAAAGAAGGTATAAGATAGGATAAGAAAAGGAATAAAGTTACTTATATAGAAAGCATAGAAATGTTAAAAGATACATTTTATGGCATTTTTATGAATACAAATGGATAAAGATGTAAATTTTGAATATTATAGTATAAATTAGTATATTTATGAAAATAAGTTTAGTTAAAATGGTTTGTTGTAGATAATTGAGATTTAAAAATTAAAATAGATACAGAGAGATAAATAATTATCTTATATACCAAATATTAAGAAATATATATGGGTTTATATGAGAATATATTGTTATGCTACAGTAGTAGTACAAATTGAATTACATCATTTTAGTTCAGATTGTTGAATAAATATAAATTTATATATTCTATAGAAATTTAGATTTATTAAAAAAGGGGCATATGTGGTAGTTCACCAACATGAATGGGTGATGATATGTGGGAAGTACTAGTGTTAATAAAATATACTGTATATGTTCTTGAAGTGAGTATTAAAAAAATGAAAGTTGGTATTTTTTTATAGACCAAACTATAATTAAATAAATAGATGTGGGAATATTTGAATTATACTTAAAATAATTGTGAGAATATTAAATGGATATTTTCCTATGGTTTTTTTGTGAATCGTGCAAAGTTGGTTGCATATCAGGGTAGGTTGAAGTTGTCTTGCATCGAGTGGTTGGTTGCCTATCAGGTTTCTTTGTTGCATTAATTTTACCCATTTCTGAAAGTAGAATTTTAAATGTTACTTGATGTATTTTTATATGTAATATTATTTGTAAAAGCTTGTTTAATTAACACTTTTGAAAAATAGAGATTATTAGTATGGATTTTGAATCATAAAGGTTAAAAAATGATGTATAGTTACGCGCTTAAATTCAAATGTAAGAAGTGTCAGATTTTGACATTTAAATAATATCGTTATAGTATTGAGTATTTGGTTTGCTGAAGTGTGTTAAAGGTTGTAAAAAATAAAGTAAAGAATTAAATTGATAAATTTTTGGAATTACAAAAAGGTATTTTGAATATTCAATTACAAATAAAACATGTTTTGGATTATCACAATGTGTGGACAAATATGATTGGATATTAAAAAAATTAAGGAATTATTGCCAGGGATATGAGGGATAAATAAAAAAAGATTCTAAAATAATTTTGGAAAGCAGTAGATGTGTTTTCGGGAAAACGAAGTTTTTCTCCGAAAAAACACATAATAAAGAGATTCATCATTGTATAAAAGTGTAAAAGAAGTGATTAAGATATAGTGGAAAAGAAAGCAGATATTTGTTAGGTGATTTCAACATTTTCAAGAATTGTACCATTTATCATCATACAAATATAATTAAAAAAAAATATAAGAAAAAAGGATTTTGGTTACGAATAAAGAAATAATTGAAGAATATTTAAACTTGAGAAGAAAGCGAATAAATACATAATTACAATTTAAAAATAAACTTACTGCATTGGTAAATATCAAAGAAGATTTATCCATATACGGCGAGAGAATTATTACACAGGAGAATTGGTGGAGTTCCAGAAGTTGTACTAGTATTTCAGTCCAGGACTTGAAGGATTCGAGAACTTCAACATAGCAGCGAACACAGGAACAACACGCAAGCGTTCGACGGTTCGAGATTCCAGTTGATAGCAGATTTGAAGGTATTACAGGATAGCAGTCAATACAGTTCACATTTCGAGCATTCCAGACAATTAAGAAAAGGAAAGGATCTACATCTTTGATTCCAGTAAATGTCATCTACAAGCTAAAAAGAAAATTGTTTGGAGTACAAGAAAGAATACTAGTTCAGTATTTGTGACAGGTCGTATACTTATTTGGAATAATATGAATTTAACAGTTTCGAATTGAAAAAGTATATCAAAATTTAGAAAACTAGTATATAATCGTACATTATAACAGTGTTGATAATCAAGAAAAGATATTTTGTATTCTCCTTTCATAACATTAATTTGTGTCATCATTTGAATAATTTTAGAAATCAAAGAATCTGATCGGCAAACTAAAACTGAAACTAAACAAATTGTGTGGGAATTTGATTTACAAACAAGAACTATACAGTATTTTTAAAATAGTAGAATTAATATACTTACTTGCGTATATTTCGATCCACGAAAGGTGTATTTTCGTGCATATATAAATTTTCATAAGAGTTTTTCTTAAACAAGCTTGGTACTTCATTGTATGTTTTATTTGGGGTTTGTGTTGAGAACTACCATTTAATTTATAATTTGCCTGATTTATTAAACAAATTAGTTTTGATACATTTGTTTTTATTTGGTATGTAAAGAAGGTTTTTGAATTAAATTGATGAAACAGATATGATGCTTAAAACCTTAACCTATAAATAGAAAAACAACTGTCAGTGATTATTTTTATTATTTGAATAGTATGCTAATATATACCTTGAGATTGAGTTCGCAGTACGTATTATTTGAAGATAGAGTTGAAATACACATCATAATTCACTTGAGAATTACTGTTTTGTAAAATTTAATTTATAAAGTTAAGAAATATAAAACGTAAATATCCTACGATATATACAGGTATTGAAGAGATTACATATAGGTAACTGTTTGGCTTTGATGAATCAAGTGAAGTTAGCAACATATAAAATAATTAATTTAAATATTTTAAATAAGAACTGAGTTAGTGAGGGCATAAATAAAAAATACCTGAGAGAATTTGAAAATAGATATAAATATTACATAGAAGATTTCAATTTTATATATTGACGAGAATAATTACAGGTTTCAAATACATAGTAAAAATAAATATTATTAAATTTATCTGAGTGTAATTGTATCTTTATTAATTAAAGGTATTGTTACAATATATATGCCTTTTACAATATGTTTTACTTAATAGAATTGAAGATAAAGAACATGTGTTTCATGAAAAACAGAATCTCTAACAATTATGACCAATAAAAACAAAGAATACGTTGTAAAATAAAGTGCCGGGCACGAAACGATACAATGTGTAAGACCTGTCGGGCTAAAGAAAACATACAAAATGCTTCTTACATTGCAAGGATTGTTTCGCGTTCGTCATATGCTTGTTGCTTTATTGACGGAAGAAAATTAAAGATAGTTATATACAAATTTTACTATAGCAATACCTGTAATTAAGTATTCCACTAATAAGGAATTCACTCACCCATTTTTTTATATTCCTCATAAGTCCAATCATTTGATATTTTTATTACTTTGGATGTATGTATGTGTATGCTTCATTTTTATGAAAATCATACTGGATTACAGAAGAACCAAAGCTACTAAAAACCGACCAAATAAGTACATATGTATTTACTTATATTATTTAAAATATATTCTTAAAAGCATGATAGTATTATTTTCACATATTTTATAGCTCGTATGAAATATATATATATAGGTACCTATATATATATGGCTTCCGTATCACTTAAACACAACAACAAACATATATAACTGCATTCGGTGATGTAATACATCGAAAAGTTATATACGAATTCTCAATACATGTATTACTACTATTTTTAATACCCTTACCTTAAATATAACAGCACAAAACAAACCACTATTCTAATATGTAGACGCCATTAGAAATAACAAAACGAAGGAAAGCGTAGGTCAGCGCAGTCGCACACGAATCGGACTATCGCTTCGTGTTCCGTTGGAAATCGTTCGTCTTATTAACTCTACTAGACGACTAATAGATGAAAAATAGATGAAATTATTTTCTGTCCTTTATTAATAATGTTTCTAGTGTTAAACTAGTGTATAAACGCCACTAGAGTAAATCGTAGAGTAATATTTCATCGGATATTTTTACTCGTTTTGATTTACAATCAACACTAGGGCCTTCACTCGGCCGAATTTCTTACTGTGTACAAATAGTTATAAATACAAACATTCACACAGAAATACAATAATACATAGCACTTAACGTGTAGTCAGTTTCCAAAACAGGTGTATATGTTACTACTAAAAGCCGAAGTGCGGTTACACCTAGGTTTAGCCGGCTACAACTAGATGCGGCCAGTAACAGTTGGTTAAACCTAGGTATTTCCTATTTATGCACGGCTAAAGCTAGGTCTAGCCTTCATCAACAGGCTACAACTAGATATAGCCAGTCCTTGGTGGCTAAAACTAGATATAAAATAACACACAGTTATTTATTCATCACTTCGCCACACTGTAGAATGAAAACTGAGAGTTTTACAGGAAAATGATATTTAGCTTGTCGTCAAGATCTACTTTATTCTGAAACAACCTCTATTTAATATATATATAATATATATATATTAAACATACACATTATAAAAACATTATAAAACTATATTTATAACTACGTCAGAATTTTCATTACTTATTCAAGCAAGATAAACTGGAATGACATTTGGAATGATTTCTTCTCGGGTGAAATATTTTCAATATTCAAAAATTTACAATCACATATAGTGAATTGATTCCTAGAAGATAATTCAGGAATAGTACCAAACTGGTTACCCAACTTATACAGTCCGTTGTCATGACATTCAAGAACAGCCATTAAAACATTGGGAAAGTCTCCCCTTCCTCTGTCAACGTCAGGAATTTTTACACGTACTGTGTCACCTACATTGCACGGAGGAAACTTTTCATTTGATAAAGCTATCATTTTCTTTGCTTGTACTGTTAAAGAGTCTTTAGCGCCTTTTCTATTACTATCTATTCTTTGTTTTTTCTTGCATAGGTCACATTTTTCATTTCTGTTGTTATCACAAAGCTCACAATCTGCTTCTTCTATAGTCTCGTTTTCATTTACTTCTGTTAGCGTGTCATTTTCAATTACATTTTCGTTTTCTTCTAACTGTTTAAGAATTTTTTCCAGATCTTCCTCGTTTTCTATGTCTTCGATTGCTGCGGATGGAAGTACCGATGATCGCAGGCCCACTTTTATGTCACAACCGAACATAGCCTGGTAAGGTGACCTTTTAATTCCATGATGATAGGCTCTATTTTTCATCAGTTGGATAAATCTAAGTCCTTCAGACCACTTTTCACAGTTCTCGTCTTTCATCCAAGTCATCAGCATACATTGGACACCTTGATTGGCACGTTCAACACTGCGCTGTGACTGGCTATGACGAGGTTTCCCGTGTACAATCTTCAAACCTGGCCACATTGTGTCAAATTTTCCACAACTCGATTGGCAAACTCCCGACCATTATCCGACTGGAGTATTGAAGGTGATCCAAATATGCAAAATATATCAACTAATACCTTTGATACTTCCTCAGCAGTTTTACTTTGTAAAGGACGTAGCTGTATGAATTTCGTGAGGTGGTCCTGATAAACAAAAATAAACTTAAAATTTCCATCAGGGTTTGTCTGCATGTCTATCAGGTCCACCTGGCAGCGGCTATTCATCTCATTGGATAAAATGGGTTTCACGACGAGACTTTTTCTGATAGATTTTTGCTTCATTTGACATGGCTTACATAATCGAAGATATAAAAGAATGACTTCCTGAGTTACATTCGGGTATTTGTTTTTTTGCCTCTACAATCATTCTATTTCTCCCACCGTGCCCAATAGACAAATATATTTCATGAAGAACCTCGAACAAATCTTCGTTCTTGACGTAGTATTTGATATTTTCGGTAGTAGATACAGGAACAATTAACTTTTCGATGTCACCGATATTGCATACATCGAAACGTTTCAAACTACGATATTGTAATGTCTTATGTTTAGTAGCTTTTTTTGCAGCTTTAACATCTTCTATAAACTTCAAATACTGTTCATTATTAATATAACTTTTCTCACCGCGTTTCGCGGCCAATACACGGTCAAACTCTTCGCAAAAACTCGACTTCATTGTATGTAGCCCTTCGGTCGCCGCCATTTCGTAAAACGCACATACACGTGGTTATCATTCACACTAAATCGATTGCTCTATATTGTTAGGTTATGTATTGGTAGCGAGTGGGGAGAACGCAGTAACCGCCTGCTAGTTGCCTGTATGTTATTTTATATCTAGTTTTAGCCACCAAGGACTGGCTATATCTAGTTGTAGCCTGTTGATGAAGGCTAGACCTAGTTTTAGCCGTGCATAAATAGGAAATACCTAGGTTTAACCAACTGTTACTGGCCGCATCTAGTTGTAGCCGGCTAAACCTAGGTGTAACCGCACTTCGGCTTTTAGCCGTAACATATACACACATAAATGGCAAAATAAAGAACAACAAACAAACAAACTGTCAGTTACCCAGTCTCAACGCCCGGAACGTGTGCCTTCGTCAAAAACCTCATCAAGTGAGTAAAAAACCTGTTTCGCCAAATATTTTTTTATGGCTATCCTGAAACTGGCAAGCGAATCGTACCTTCCCACAATTGGAAGAGAGTTATATATTTTAACGCTTATCGGTATATGCGAATTATAATATTTACTGGATCTTGCAAATTCGCAACGTATATAATTAGAATTTCTCGTCGAGTAATTATGAGCATCAGCATTGGTTTGGAACTTATTGTAATTGTTAAATACATACAAGGCTGCTTCTAAAATATATAGATATAGGCTGTTGGTATACCTAGCTCTAGAAAGGAAGCTCTAGATGTCTGCATTGGTAATAAATCTTTAATAATCCGAATTGCCTTCTTTTGCAACAATAACATTGATTGTAGGTGTCTATTTGAACCCCACAGAACTAGACCATGGTTTAGATGTGAATTAAAATGGGCAAAATATATCATTCTGAGGGTCGTAATGATTAACACAACAACATGTGATAAGTATAAATTTAAACTTGTTACTTGAATTGATTTCATACCAACTTATTAAAATTATATAGAAATGAAATTATATTATGTACTAATTAAAATGTTTTATATATTTAAATAATATTGTGTCCGAGTCTAGGAACATAAATCTGTTCGTTAGTTTTCACAATGCCTGCTGCGTCAACTATTCTCTTTGTCATGTCTGTAACAACAGAAGTAAAAGTGGCTGGTCTTCGTATTTCCTGCTAATCATCGTGGTATCGTGTAAGAGCTGTCTGTTTGCTGTCGTTTAAAATAAGTCTGCATTCAAACATGCTCATATACACTCGCTAACATTCATAGATGCTACCACCATTTGGTACATTGTTGAACTGATGTAAAGCTCGAAACATAGTTACAGTTGAGAATCCTATTGCGCGCGTTGCTATTGGAATAGCCAGCGCCTATATGTTTCCAGCGAATAACTATAAAATACTGTCGCAAGGTATTTTTCTTCTTAGGTTAATTATAAACTGATTATTATTTGATTTAATTTTTAAACTTGCTTGGCTTGCGCCTTACGACGTGGCTTAACTTTACCACTGGGAAAAGGATCGTAGAATTATAAGACAACATTTAACAATAAAAATAACATTTAATAAAGAAAATAAAGTTACATTACAATATATGAAGTTATTAATTTAATGAAGCATTATTCAAAGAGCAAGATCAAGACATATATGTGTTACCATAGTTAAACATTAAGATATTAAACGATTTTACTACATAGTGTAATATTAATACAAGATACAACAATTATTTAACAATACACAATTTTAACAAGTTACAAGAATAGGAATTCATGACTTACATTTTACTGGTCACCACGTCACTGACTCTAATTATATTTATGTTTTCAAACACCACTGACTTTTGTATTACCGGAGTCCGTTTTTATACTCCGGGAATATTGTTATCAGTTCCCCTGTCAGTGTGCGCATTTTACTCTTTTGTAATACAATTACTGGAAAACTCGGTGTGCAAGTAATTCTTTTACACACGTCTTTTGTGGTTTTTCAAGTTCATGCAACTAGAGCATGATGCATTTTTTCTACAGTTATCGAATTCCTATTTTTACAAAAGTGAACAAAGCAATCCCACAAAACTTTAGTGGTTAATACATATCATTTTCCTTGTGATTTCCAGACATACGTACTGTATGATATTTTACAATTACTTTAAGAATTATATTAAATACATTATTATTTTTTACTTTGTGACAATACATTATTCGATAAAAAAGGAAATAGAAGTAGTTTTATTAAAACCGGTATTCTCATAGAGGACAAAGAAGAGAAAGACCATATAAAAACCCAAGATGATCGACTCAAACAAGAAATTCAAGACGGAAATTATAAAGTCGTAATTTATAGATATGTGAAATTTATTAATATGTGTGTTACAGGAACCACATAAATAGACAATCATAGTCGATAAGAACGAAGAGTGCATGTACGAAGTCACAATAATATTTCGAACGCTCTGAAGACCGGCCGCATTGAGAGGTAGAGGGGCGAACAATTTTAAAATCGTAGGAATACGTATATTCTTTTTTTCTAGTGACATCATAGACAGCGCATACCGGTGAAGCCCTGTAAAATTAGTAGATAGGCTATGAGAGTTCTTGCGCAAAATCCCATAAGGTTTACACAGGTGTTCTAAATTTACTTTTTGTCGCCGCTAAGGAGGGTACCCCTCGCCTACACTTTGATTCCTCACCAAGGGGGGTTACTTCTCACGCACACTTTGTTTCTATAACGTCACGCACACGTGACCGAAAGCAACGTCCCCATAGGCCAACCCAAACCACAGACTAAAAGGTTCAAATCCCACATAACCACGAGCACTCCCACTTGTGACGTCACGTGATCGAACCCAGCGCCCCCATTGTTGCCCCCTAACCACAAAGTGACACTCCCCACACGGTTACACCAGCAATTTGGAATGCCGCTTGCACGTACCCCCAATAATGGGCCCGGGAAATGTATTTAATTGTTTCAATATTTGTAAAAAAAATCTTTATTTCATTTAAACAAATACAAACAATGATTACAATGCTATTGCTACCTAACTTTAAGGACGACAATGAGACAAAGAATAATGTTTTACAAGCGCGTGCATATGTTTATTAGCTTTCTTATCTCTAGTCGATCTTAGTAAAGCCAAGAGTACAGCTGAACTGACATTTCTCATAGTTATATTGTTACACATATATAGACATACAATGTATTATACTTTATGATATAACTCCGGGGATAAAAAACAATAACAAGTCGGCCATATTGTATGTGTGAATGAAGACAATTTGGAATGGCGCCTGCATGCACCACCAATAATGATGGAGGGGTGTGACAAGACACCACACACCATTAGAGGAAAATTTCTTGAAAAAAACAATAACAAGTTAGCCGTAGGTATTGTATGTGATAAGATGGTTGCAATACGTTAAGCGAGTGGGTGGGGCAATATATTATTTATATGTATGATAACAAAAACGTCAAATACTGAAGAAGAAAATAATATATTCCATCTCTTTTTTTCTTTTTGTTTTTAAAATACTATGTTATTTTTCGTGGTTTATAACTTTGAGTAAATAAATGATCGAAATCTCTCTTGTGTTGTGTCATGTCATTAAAATCGATTTATTATTATGTGCCGAGTGTTTTTGAAATAAACAATTAAAATAATATATATTACGTCTATTTCTTTAAATTTCACGCGTACGCTATAATATTAAATACAGGGTGCGCCATGGGAAACGGACGTTTTGCAAATGAACGGCACTCCACTATTTTAGGGTTTAAAATTTTTTATTGGCAGTAATAAGTAGGTCAGAACATGCAGCTTGAGTTACCTATGTACGAAAAATAATATTAAGATGGTGTCCATTTTCACGGTGACAAATGGGAGACGCTCTCTGAAGTTAGCTCCCACTCTCTCCAATAGTTGACGACCGATCTGAGCGATGTTTTGCTCTATCGCTTGTCGCAGTTCGGCCAGTGTATGAGGGTTGGTTTCATACACATGAGACTTTAGATACCCCCACACGAAAAAATCACACATTGAAAGGTCTGGTGATCGAGGGGGTCAATGCAAATCACCGAATCTGGAAATAATGCGATTAGGGAACAGTTGTCTAACAGCAGCCATCGACACTCGGGCAGTATGGGCCGTAGCTACATCCTGTTGGAACCAAACATTTCGCAGATTGATTCGTCGTCCTCTCAGCTCAGTTCTCAAGAAGTTGTTCACCATATTCACGCAACGATCAGCTGTCACGGTCACAGTGTTCCCGTTTTCCTCAAAAAAGTAGGACCCTATGACACCAAACGTCGCTATGTCGCACCACACCGTAACTTTGGGGCTGTGTAGTGGCGTTTCATGTAGAGTTTGTGAATTTTCAGAGGCCCAGTATCGGAAGTTTTGACGATTCACAACACCATTAAGATGAAAATGAGCCTCGTCGCTCATTATCAAAATCGTATTAGGCTCATCTACCAAAAGTTGGAGCATCGCTTCAGCAAAAGCTGCACGTTGTGGATAGTCGGCCTCCTTCAACTGGTACACAACTGCCATTTTATAGGGGTGAAAACGTAAATCTTTGTGAAGAATTCGCCGTACTGAAGTGTTGGATATTCGTAGTGCTGCAGAATACCGACGAGCTGAACGCCTTGGGCTACGTAACATAGCCTGCCTTACACGTTCCACGTTCTCCGGAGTTCGAACTGAGCGACGTGGTCCAGGTGGCTTCGCTTTCATTAAACTGCCTCCGCCACGAAGTGCATTAACCCATCGCAATATGGTGTTCCGGCTCGGTATGTCTCCATGGCGAGGAACGTTAAACCTTCGACGAAATAGACGTTGAACTTCCGTTACTGGTTCGCCGCTCCTCACAAAACTATCATACACGAAAACGCGATGCTCCAACGTCCACAGCGGCATGATTGAAACTAAACAATAAATTGCACGGTCAGGGGAGGGCGCCGACGGCCTCGGCTATCCCCTCCTACCCTTTCCGGTGTAGTACTACCTATCCCAAAAACGTCCGTTTCCCATGGCGCATTTAATCTCAGTGATGCATTAAAATCACGTAACACCTTATTAAGACCAGTTCAAAAAAATGCTGATTTATAAAGGCAAATGACGTAATAAAGCACAAATCGCGGTTACCAAGATCAGAAAAGAACAGCTTACAAAATACCAACTTTGGCACAAACATATCTTCCAATTGATGCAATAATACATGAAAAGATGTAAAACCATCAACATTATGAACAACAGGCACATAATTAGAACGTCTCCAAGGTATATATGGATCTGCATCATCATTGTAGAATGGTACGTCTTCCCTTACAACAGCACCTCCCTCGGCCATCCGATTTGTGTGAAGACAAAATAAGTTTCTATAGAAAATCACCCTATACAAATAAAACAAAATAAATACAATTTAGAAACTTTATTAAGAAAAATTATTATTAGCTAGCTCTAGCATCTATTTCAAAATTATACGCAAAATCATCAGAAGTTTTAGGTATACTGTTAGAAGAACATTGTCCCCATCCTATTAACAACCTAGGAGATAAATCTCTAGCAGCAGCACATTCATTAGCAATTTCTCTCATATTATCTTTAGATGGACTTATAGCTTTCTTACATTTAAAATATATGTATTTCTTTATAACAATACTTTTATTACAAGACACTTTCCTTTCATGTGTAACTTCTGATGCATAATTATCTAAACGTGGCACTTCAGCATCTCTAATAGCATCAACCCATTTAAATCTAATAAACTTACTATTTAAGCATAAATCATTAACAACACCATCTTTATTAGTATCATACGATTGAAAAGAAAACCTATCTAATACAATTAACATTTTGTTCAATATAACACTTTTATAATTTGCAGCCAAATGATAAACTATGCCAGAATAATTAGAACTAAATAGTTTGTTATCTTGATAATCTACATAATTAAAATTATTGCTATTGGCTCCTTTTCCATAACGCCAAATAGATGATAGAGTTCCATATCGAGAAACAGTATATCTACATAAGGGTCCAAAAGTACAAGGAACAACCGTAGGTATGTTCCCAATAATCCTTTTCTTTGTGCGAACAATTTTCTTTTTTAGATACCTCTTACGGCGGAATATTTTCTTTCTCTTCATCCGATAATTCAATTATACATTGATACACTTTTATACACATTGATTGACACTTTGTGGTTTATCGTAGTCGTTGGCTTTATCTTATTTTTGTATGTATTAATAAAAATACCAAGTTCATTCATCCGGTTTAAGGTGTGGCACTTCCCGGTTTATTATTTAATAGAATATCATATAAGTATTGATGAATATTAAAGCGTGGGAAACATTGAATAAAAAATTTAAATTTCTTGCGTACGATGCACGTATTAATAAAAATAATCACAAGAGATTTCTAAAAAAAATAGATACCTCGTACATCCATTGTAATATATTAATATACAGTAAATATCGTTTATAACGACGTTGAAGGGACCAACGAAATTCGGTCGTTATAAGAATAGGTCGCTATATCCAAATACCAAATTATTATATAAACACATTTTATTTATCTTAGAAAATACACTTAAACAACGAAAACAATATTCTAGTTTTATAAAATACAAATAAAAAAACATTTCTCAACTTATTTTAATAACAATTTAACACATATATATACAATAATACATAGGCGCGAACTGCATTGTACATACATACATATTTAATAATAATAAAATAATAAAATAAAAACAATATATCCTCTTGTGAATTTTTATTATTTACTCTAGAACATGTTTCGCCTTATTAAGGCATCCTCAGCTAGAATCTACAAATTATATTCTTAATAACTAATATAAAATAAATAGTGACATACTCACAGTCAATATCTACAAAATTTTCTTTTTTCACATTTATTGTTCATCAGTATTTGGTGACTTAATTATGTCTTATTAAAAATTTAAAATAGGTGTATAAATAAAAACTTATGACCGAATATTGATTTAAAAAATACTTGTCGGAAGGGATTGTTAAACAAATGGGTATATGGATGGTTAAACTGGGATTCTATGTTAAAATTCAAAAGAGGAAGAAAATGGAGAAAGGGAGTTTTAAAAACGGTAATACGCATTACAAGCTGTGAAACAACAGGACACTGGACAATGTCAAATGGAACATCAGGTTGTTAAATTATATGTGCAACGTGACAATATTAAAATCAAATGTAACTATAAAATATGGATGTTTGCAATTACAAAGATAGGAAAAACAGTATAGGCAATTCTTTAAACATTCATGTCTTGCAGGAAGTTAAAATACATGAAAATAGGTTTTTCATTGATTTCTAATTGATCATTTAACAAATTATGATGAATTTTGTGTTTTTGGATTTCTAAGATTTCAAGTAAGTTTAATCTATGACCTTTTTGACATTTGTGCAACGATTTAGGATTATCATAATCTATCACATGATCAGTCTCTGTTTTATGTTTAAAGATATTTGAATTTAGTTGAATCTTATGTTCGTTGATTCTTTTAGATAAAGATCTACCTACATATTTAAATTTTAACAAAAAAATCTGTCATTTTGGTTTGTTGTAATTTTTTGTTTTCTAAGAAGTGTTTTTCAATAATTTTTTCCAAATAGAGCAATGCAGAATCTGTTTTAGCGTCTTTAAAATTTTGATTAAATGTTAAAAAATGCTGAATCATTTCAACTGCTGAAACTGCATCCTTTATAGTAGGTGGTTGTAATTCCGTAGTTTCGTCCATTTCCACTTCATCGTTGTTTATTTCTAAATCCAAGTTTGCACTGGACCCAGCTAAAATTTCATTTTCTGTCATATCTTCCTCCGTTTCTTCATCAACATTTGAAAAATTATCCCAACCCTCTTGTGTTGCCAGGTTAACAACAGGTAAAGTGCGGAAGCATTCAGTTAAAGGTAAGTTATCTTCATCCGTATCATTTTGTAGTCGAAGCCACTCAGCTAAGGGTAAATTATCTTCATCAAAGAGTGTTCTGTTGTATGTAAATTAAACCCAGCATGTGCAAAGCAATTTGCTTTTGTCTGATGAGACACGCGATCCCAAGCTTTGGAAAGTAGAAAAATAGCCTGCAGGATATCTAGTTTTTGAGGAACACCATTCTCGTCTTTTAAAAGCTTTATAATTTGAAGTTTTCTAAAATGTGTCTTTAAGGAATTTATTACACCCTGGTCTATCGCTTGAAGAACATTATAATTATATGAATATTATAATGGACGACGAAAAACTTATTGAAAGTGTTCGATTGTATGAAGTACTGTATGATTTATCACACAGAAAATATATGGACATTTCTTATAAAAACGATGTTTGGAGTAAGATAGGAGAACAAATGAAAACAGATGGTAAGCAATTGTTACTTTTGTCCTAATTTCACAATGTCTATAACCTAACATTACAATAAATATTAAATTCTTCCTTCTTGCCATGGAACAGATCCATCCTCTGAATTGAAGTAATCTTTAAAAACTTTTCTTGCATTAAAGGCATCCTTTGTTGCGTTTCCACCTTGCATAGGCAAATTTTCAAGTCCTCTTGTAATAGTTTCATTTCCTCTTTTTTTTCGTAATTATACGTGTTTAAATCATACTTTTTAATGAAGTTATGTAATATACAAGTCGCTAGTATTATAAAATCTACATTTTGCGGTGCAGCCTGCATACGTCTGTTATAAATTCTAAACTTTTGAGATAACATCCCAAATGTGTTTTCGACCACTCTTCTGGCGCGACATAAACGATAATTGAAAATACGTTTAGAAATATCCAATTCTTGCCGTGGATATGGTCGCATCAAGTATTTCTTTAGTGGAAATGCTTCGTCCCCTACAATGGCGAACGGAGCTTCAGTACATGTGTTAGGCAATGCTGCATTTTGCGGTATTCGTAATTTGCCTTCTTCAAGGGCTTTACCTAAATTAGAATGTGCAAATATACCCCCATCACTATTTTTACCGTATGCGCCAATATCGACAGCAATGAAATTATAATTAGCGTCAAGTGCCAACAGGACAACTGAGAACGTTTTTTTTATAGTTAAAATATAGCGATCCACTATTTGCAGGAGCTTGAATGGTAACATGCTTCCCATCCAAAGCTCCCAAGCAGTTCGGAAAATTCCAACTTTTGTTATAATCATTAGCAATGGATTTCCACATATCTTCAGTAGGAGTTGGTAGCATTTCACCCAATAAATTTTTACATATTACCTTGCATGTATCATGTACAATCTTCTGCACTGTGCTATGACCTAAACGGTAACTAAACGAAATTGTTTGCAGAGAATCTCCCGTTGCTAAATATCTGAAAAAAAATTAAATAAGATAATCGTGTACATACTACTAAATGTCAGTGCAAATTATGATTATTATCAATCATTAAACTTCTTGTACATATTTTAGATCCAGCATGTAAAGCGAGATGGACCAATATTCGAGATACTTACTGAAAGTCTCTAAAAAAAGGCATAACAACAAGTGGACAATGTGCCAAAAAAATAAAAAGGTATAAGTATGCGGATCAATTAGATTTTTTAAAAAAATATTTCGATGAGAGGGAAACAAAAAGTAATATTGAAAGTCAAGAGGACGAAGATAATGAGCTGGCGGATCAAACCCTGGATCAAGAAGAACTTGTGTCTGTACCTGAGGATGTACAAAGTCAACCCTCTCCCTCGTTTAGTACAAAGAAAGGAACAGCCATCTTTGCAAGTGCCTGCAAAATCGATGAAACAAAAACAGTCAACTAAAACTTCAACTCCTCAGCCAACTGCTGCAGCTAAGTTAATGGAATATTTAATTAAGAAAAATCAAAATGAATCCGCAAATCAAGGCTCCGCAAAAGATATACAGCCAGTTGATGCATTTTTAATTGGTATTGCACCAACTTTAAAGACATTTTCTCCATATAATTACAAAAGTATGAACTAAAAACAATCATGGGAGACATTTCTCATGGGCAATCTGATTTTCACCTTACATTTTTATCAACGAGCTCAACATCAACTTCTACTCCACTACCGTCGCCTGGTCAAACATTTGAACACATTGCACCAGATCGAAATACATCTTCATCTACATTACATACCTTGCAAAATTATTTCCATAATTATCAAACAGATTAAAAATATTTATTATATTTGGTCTATGTATGTACAAGAGTCAATAAATATGTAATATATGTAAACCTTAATATATATCATTTTGGAGTTCATATTCCTATATAATTTATATAATCTCTTCAATTGTTCTTGTACATATGAAAAATGCTCTTCAATATCAATACCAATTATATTATTTCTTATATATTAGGTTTCTATTTATTAGTTAGATTATTAGATTACTGGAAAATCACTTACCTCAAACAAACTGCTAGCCTTTCCTTAGGTGTTGCGGCTTTTCTCCAATGAGTATTTTGCTTTTGTAAATACCTCGAGAGTTTACTCAACAGTATATTGAAACAACACTCAGACATTCTGAAATATTGATAAAACTTTATTCCATCCGCAATTAACTCCTTATACAATGTGACAAACTCTCCTTCTCTTTCTCTTTTCCTCCATGCCTCATGCACCCATTTTCGTTTCTTCGTTCTGTGTTCCTCCTCGTCTTCGTCTAAAATTATAGCAATTGCAGCTAATTCTTCTTCTGTCAACTTCGCCATCTTTCAGTCACTAATGGGGTTACTAACTGAAGTAATTCGGGTGTGTATGAACTGACATGACTGATCAGTCATAAACGTTTTTGTGACGGAACTATCTTTGACGGAGACGTCACTGTCTCGTGACGGATGTGTGTGAATCGAGCTTTATATTCCACTAGAGATGAGAGCAGAATTGGTCACAGTGATTTTTCACAGTGATTTCCTAATCACTGTTTTCACCGTTTGCAAATTCGTGGAATCACAGTGATTACTTTCGTATTTATTATGATGGAAAGGGTTCTTTTCAATAGGGGCAAATAAATATCTTTTTCATGTAAAGAAAGATTTCTGTCTGCGATTCTAAGATTTACTTAACTTTAAATAATATATCAATTTAACATAAATATGTTTCACACTAGCTGTAACGTAGCAAGTCGAAGTCGATTACGTTCTAATTCAAAGTTAGTAAACTTTTTTCATAATAATTAATAATGATTAATAATGTAGTTTAATAAATTAATAATTAAAAAGTGCCCAAGTAAACTTTATATTTAATAAATATAATATTAGAAGAGAAACTGAAATGTATTTAATTATTGCATATAGGTACTTTAAACTGAACAAATAATAAATAAAATATACTTCATTGCTTGGAGTTACTTTTTACTTATTTTCTGTTTTGTTAGTTATATTAATTTATTATCCATACACATTTTGTAGAAATATTTATGTACATACATGATCATCTATATAACTAAAAACAATTCATCATGTTACTTACTATATATTATTAATTTAAATCTTTTTGCACATTCGTGTGTTTTATATACATACTTATAAAACATAAATTAAAAGCAAATACCTACTGATATACCTAATATGCGTATATTAATATTTTATAACCTCGGTAGTTTATCAACAAATCAATAATTTCCATTATATAACGTGTTAAGATATTTATTTTCACTACGCATATAGTTAAACAGCTCAAAGAGCTGTTTAAAATCGAACGGCGAAATATGGGCGAAAGCAGGAACCGTTTATTTTCACCGAACCCAAACAGCTCGGAGAACGGTGATTAAAAGAGCTGTTTTAAATAAAGCGAACGGCGAAAGAAAGAAGCGTTTATTTTCACAGTTTGTTTTCGCCGTTTGTTTTCACCGTTTATTTTCACCGCTCACGGTAAACAGCTCAGAGGAACCCTTTACCATGCGCGGTGAAAATAAACGGCTCCTGTTTTCGCTGTGATTAAAAGAGCTATTTAAAATCACCGCGATTTTGAAATCACCGTTTCCTTTAGAACGGTGAATGAAAAATCACCGTTAAGACCATCTCTAATATTCATGTGTTTGTCTCTTTTATGAATTTGACCGTTTAATAATGCACTTAAATTTTTAATTCCAACACAATGTTCATCATATTCCAAAATGTTTACATGCTTTTTTGTTTTTCCAATTTTATCACTTAATATAAATAAATCGACTCTATTATCTTGTACTTTGTATATATTAATAGATGTATTTAAAAATTCTTCATATTTTGATACATTTTCTGATGTTAATTCTAATGGATATTTTATATCAAGACATTCATATTTTGATATATTACACTTTGATGGTCTGTCACTATGATCTTTAGCAGGATTTAAAATACTTTCTAGGGCATATTCAAAACATCGAAAATTTTCTTCTTTGTTACACTTGAATCGATTGGTTTTCTTATTTTTGACATTAATACAACACCTCTTAGTAGTTATAAAACTTGGTAATTGTTTATAAGTGCCACCACGAAGAAGGGGTATACTTACTTGATTGTAAATCCACACTTAAAATACGATCAAATCTAAGTTTTGTATTTGTTACATTAAATACCTCAAATTTTCTAATTAAATTATTTTTCATTTCCGTTACACCTGGACCAACTAATCTTTCAATAATCATATGTTTAAAATATTTGCTAAGATTGGCCCAGCAGCTGCAGCTAATATGGGAATTAAAAAATTTATAAAACCACCATGTATTTCACCACCATCAACTGTCTTAAACTTGTCTGTTAAAAGTACTGACGAACCTTTCTTAATTATAAATGACATTTATATAAACAAAACAAAAATGTGCGCTTGAAAATCTGTTGTAGGGGCCGATATATGTACCCACGGTAGAAGCCAATGTTGATACTAACTTTTTGTTTCACAATACAATAAACATGTATGTCTCTATCTTACGTGAAGATTTAATTGTTGGAACAGCATTACAATTTAAAGAATTTTTAAGATGCGTTCGGAATTGTGAATTCTCAAAATGATAGCTGCATAAACCTTTTCGACTTTTGATATTTCTTATGTGCTTCTAAGTTCAACCCCATAAATTCAATCCAAACTTGACGTCTGTAATATACTTGGTTTATTAATTAAATTAAAATATAAATATGATAAATGAATCGAAGGGAAATTACAAATAAGATGAATAATATTTATTAATGACAAGATAGATAAATTAGAAAATAATACATATTATGCACCTATATACAAACATGTAATATTATAATATTAATCCTTAACATGTGCATGTTAAGACATTATACAAAAATGTTATCGATCCACTTTCATTAAGCCTAATATCATAACACAATAGATTGAGAGGAGCTTTTATTTGAAACATAGCATCATTTAGTTGTTCCTTTCGTAATGGTCGTCACATAATCAACGTGGTATTGACATTTATCCTTTATAGAACTAAAATATCGAACAGCCTGCACAACAAAAGTGTCTGGAGTAAATTTTTTGAAGATTTCTTCCACGTCATTTCTATTGGTCTTTGGAAGACAATCTACTTCATAAGGTAAATCTAGAACATACAAGCATGCTTTCAATGATATTTATTCACACGTAAGATGACTAATTCTATCTTATCTATTGATCACAACAGTTAACGTACCTTGTCTCCTAATATTTGAATAACCCGGAATATTCATAGTATATTCTAAATTATACTAGATTTGTAGATTATACACGTTGATTGTTATCTTGTGTTGTTTCTAGTCACCAGTCACGACTAGAGATGAGAGCAGATATTGGTCACAGTGATTTCGTAATCACTGTTTTCACCGTTTGCAAATTCTTGGAATCACAGTGATTAATTTCGTATTTATTATGATGAAAAGGGTTCTTTTCAATAGAGGCAAATAAATATCTTTTTCATGTAAAGAAATATATCTGCCTGCCATTCTAAGATTTACTTCACTTTAAATAATATATTCAATTTGACATAAATGTGTTTTACTATAGCTGTAACGATAAGCAATTCTTTCAATGTTACTTATCGGATAGGCAAAGTCGATTACGTTCTAACAAAGTTAGTAAACTTATATTTTCATAATAATAATTAATCATTAATAATGTAGTTTCATATATTAATAATTAAAAAGTGCCTAAGCAAACTTTATATTTCATAAATATAATGTAACGAAACCAGCAGACATTCGAAATGAGTTTACATTAAATAAAAGAAGCAGACCTCTCGGCGCGATAAAAACGAAATTGTCACACGCACAAAAAGAGACCATAAATCATCTCGGCCCGACGTATAAAAACGCTCTTATTTACACACCACCATAAATCAATCTCCACGCTGTACGGCATAGTCCAGCGGAGACAGAATGTCTAGGAATATTCTACAGACATTCGAGAGGGAGATGGAGTTTACGAGAATGCTTCGAGATGTTTTCACATACGTATATAAGGCGGCATGATTCATTACGGGATTCATTGCGGGATCGAGTGCGAAGAAATAAATAGTGGTAGCCAAATAAATAAATATAGTAGTGCCGTCTTATATAAATAGAACTGTTACATAAATACGGACAGAGATATTAGTAATGGAAATAAATAAATACCTGTGATAATTAAATTGTAGTAGTTTAAGTGTGTTACGGTAGTTTTTATATTTTTATATTGTTATATAATTTTAAGTATATAAATATACAGACTGTTTTAAATAAATAATTGCACGAGTTGTTTATTGGAACCCGAAAACGTTACAATTGGTGTCAGTGTGGGATAAACATAAGTGCAAATAAATAAATAAATAAATGGCTACCAAACGTTTGGAAGAATTAAAGGTATCCGAGTTAAGGGCAGAATTGGAAGAAAGGGACGCAGATGCGTCTGGAAAAAAAAACAATTCTCCAGGACCGGCTTCGTGACCTTTTAATAAATGAAGGTGAGGATCCCGAGAAATATTTGTTTCAAATACAGGCTGATCCAAACTTAATAATCCTAAAAGATGCGATGTTAACTCTAAAAGATGCAGTTGCAAAACAATTCGAGAGTAATATGAAGACTCTAAAAGAAATTGGAAATAATTTAAAAGCTTTAAATAATAAAATTGCAAATAATTCAGAAGCTTTGAAAGATGAAATTGCAAATAATTCAAAAGCTTTAAGAAATGAAATAGCAAATAATTCAAAAGCTTTGAAAGATGAAATTGCAAATAATTCAAAAGCTTTAAGAAATGAAATTGCAAGAAATTCAAAACAACTCGAGACTACTTTTAAGGAAGACATTCAAAAGAATTCATCGAATGGGAGGCAGGAATTTTCTGAGGCCATCGATGCCGTAGAACAGAAAGTTGAGGAGCGCGTGTTCGGAATGGGGGACGAGTTTGGGGTTCAGCTTCAGTTGCCAGCGATGAACGACTGCGGTCCCCATGACATCTTGGGCGGAAGCCTGGAGATTGCCCGAACAGCGAAGGAAAAGGTAAAACCTCCCACATTCGATGGAAAGACGTCATGGATGACGTACCGGAAACAATTCGAAGGCGCTGCAAGAGCAAATGGGTGGATGCCCCCGAAGAAAGATACTGGTCTGATTGTGTCATTAAGAGGACAGGCCAGTGATGTTCTGCAGACCTTACTTCCAGAAGAGTGTCAAGACTACCCTCAACTAATCAAGCGTCTTGAGATGAAGTATGGGCATGCACACCTGGAACAGGTAGTCCGACGATTGGTGAATCAGGTTCAACCTAATAGGAGAACGCTCCGATGCTGAAATTGGAAATGGAAATGGGCCATGCGCATAGTAAATGCGGGAAGAAGCCCAAGAAAACCATAGCGGAGCAGCGAAAATGAAACGGGTCGATGAGAAGAGGCAATCGTCGACCCAGTATCGTGGAGCCTCAAAACCAATAGCGCAAATTGCATCTGTGCAACACCAAAAACGCTGATGCTGTTGCAAGCAGACAACGTCCAGAAGACTGCGGGCATGGTAACCGACTAGAAGAAAAATCGGCCAACACATTCAGAACTGCCGTGGTTAATGATCAGTAGCATCCTGACAATTTGCGGATCGGTCAAGAAGCTGATGAAGACCTTGGTTCATTGATGGTTTGGAAAGGTACTGGTCGCGGACCGGCTTGTCAAGAAGTGGCTCCTCGCTCACAGGGACTGGAATCCTACTGGGCTCAATGGGACTCTCTGAAGGTGGAGGATGATCTACTCAAGTGTGCTGTGGAGAACCCAAATGGAGAAGACTACGTCAGCGGATCCAGACGAAGGTTGGAGGATGCCCACAAGCGAGTGCGCCATCACACTCAGGATGCCAGCGCCAGGACGAAGAATCGTTACCACGTGCAAACCGATGCCTGTCCCCAAAGCTCCAAGAATACTGGGAGGGATCATACGAAATACTAGAGCAAATAGATGACGTCGTTTATCGCATGAGACTAACACCCCATAGTGAGCCAGGGGTGGTGCGTTTCATTACATTGGCCCATACCATGGACGTGACGGCGGTGAAGTGGCGGATGCGGGACAAATTACCGGAAAACCTAGAGAGCCAGTTTATGGGAATTGTAAGGAGCCCATTTATGGGAAATGTAAGGAGGCTGGCAATTCCGAAACTGGGCTGCGGATTAGACCGTTTGGAATGGAGAACAGTAAGAAACATGCTGGAGGCACAGTGTTTCGGTATACTGGTATGGAAATGGACGGGTGCGGCTGTCGGCCCAATCAGCCCGTTGTGCAGCCTGGGGCGGTGGATTGCCATTTTCACAAGACGGCTGGGTGCACCCGTGGATCCCGGTGTGGATTTCGTCATCCGCCAGCGAGAAGAACATGGAATAGTGTGTTTCGGAACGAAACGCCGTTTTTAAGAAGGGGGCAATGTAGCGAAACCAGCAGACATTCGAAATGAGTTTACATTAAATAAAAAAAGCAGACCTCTCGACGCGATAAAAACGAAATTGTCACACGCACAAAAAGAGACCATAAATCATCTCGGCCCGACGTATAAAAACGCTCTTATTTACACACCACCATAAATCAATCTCCACGCTGTACGGCATAGTCCAGCGGAGACAGAATGTCTAGGAATATTCTACAGACATTCGAGAGGGAGATGGAGTTTACGAGAATGCTTCGAGATGTTTTCACATACGTATATAAGGCGGCATGATTCATTGCGGGATCGAGTGCGAAGAAATGAATAGTGGTAGCCAAATAAATAAATATAGTAGTGCCGTCTTATATAAATAGAACTGTTACATAAATACGGACAGAGATATTAGTAATGGAAATAAATAAATACCTGTGATAATTAAATTGTAGTAGTTTAAGTGTGTTACGTTAGTTTTTATATTTTTATATTGTTATATAATTTTAAGTATATAAATATACAGACTGTTTTAAATAAATAATTGCGCGAGTTGTTTATTGGAACCCGAAACGTTACAATAATATCAGAAGAGAAACTGAAATGTATTTAATTATTGCATATAGGTACATTAAACTGAATAAATAATAAATAAAATATACTTCATTGCTTGGAGTTACTTTTTACTTATTTTCTACTTTATAAGTTATATTTATTATCCATACACATGTTGTGTATTTATTTATGTATGTACATTCTTCATCTATATAACTAAAAATAGTAAGTAACATGATGACATGTTACTTACTATATATTGTTAATTTAAAATTTTTTCAAGTCATTTTGCACGTTCATGTGTTTTATAATATAAAACATAAATTAAATGCAAAATACCTACTGATATACCTAATATGCGTATATTAATATTTTATAACCTAGGTAGTTTATCATCAATTCAATAATTTCCATTAGGTATATATTATACGTATAACGGGAATTTATTGTCTTAAGATATTCATTTTCACCGCGAATATATTTTCAACTCATATTTGGAACTAATCGCAACATAACCACTGACAATTGGTACACTTCTATGGAGCTGGCAAATGTTCTGAAAAACAAACAACTAACATTAGTTGGAACCCTAAAAAAAAATAAGAAAGAGATACCTAAAGAATTCCTGCCATCTCCCAAACGGCCAGTCGACTCTTGTCTTTTTGGATTTACAAGGGGCGTTACTATAGTGTCTTATGCTCCGAAAAAAAATAAAGCTGTTGTCTTATTATCAACGATGCACCACACAAGAGAAATTGATGAGGACTCAAAGAAGCTTGAAATTATGCTTTATTATAACAATACTAAAGGAGGGGTAGATTCTGTGGATCAAAAATGCAGCAATTATTCGACTAGCCGCCGTACAAGACGCTGGCTATGGCTATATTCCACCGAATTTTGGATATGAGTTTCTTGAACGCATTCATCATTTATCAGTCCCATCGAAACATAACTCACGAGACTACAGTTTTTGAAAGCTTTAGCAAAACAGCTCGTCCAGCCATATATGAGTAATCGTTTAAATAACGGAAGACTGCCATACGAACTACGGCTTTCAATTGCGAGAACTTTAGGGCACGAGGTACCCAATACTAGTCAAGAGGATGACAAATTGTCCAGAAATGAGCGAAAAACATGCTACATTTGTCCCCCAAAAAGACGAAGTAAAACTGCCTACTTATGTTGTAATTGCAAAAAACCCATATGTCTTGAATGTTCCAAGAAAATTTGCAACAACTGTATAGAAAGGGAATAGAGAGTGTCTATTATTGTGAGGAAAGAATAGTGTTTTATTTTATATGCACGTTTTTTATTCCTGAAATTAATTTGATAAATATTGGTTCTTATCATTACTTTGTCATATTAAAAGTAAGAATATGTAATAAAAGTTCATTTTAGTTTGTTCTTAATTTTTATTATATTAGAATACAGGAATGCAAAATTTGATCGAAGAAAATGTTAATTTCATACTTTTTTATTATAAAATGTACTTTAAAGCTAAATTTGTTTTTTTGGTCCCTAAAAAATTAAAAAATACAGTCTTTTATTGACTTATACCAATAAAATTTTTACAAAAAACAGGGTGGAAAAGAAAAAATAACATCCGGGTTCCAGGGACCACACGACGTCGATTATGTCCCAAATAGTCACGACGGCGGCGGTTAAGGGTTAAAAAGAAATTAGATTACTTGACATCGTTTTATACATTTAATAGACATTATTTAAGAAAAAAACAGTTCATTTTAGGTTTTATTTTATTTATATTTATATTAAACATAATTTAATTTTTTATTTTACCTTAATAAAAAATTCCAATGTTTCTATTTTGTATTTATGTGTCAGCGTTTTTTTGTTGGGAATCTTAGAGACAGTTTTGTTATTTTATTTACTTACTAATTTTTTATACTGAAAAATTTTAACATGTGACTGAAAGTTATATACAGGGTATATCAGTACGAGATTTCGTTAGAACAATATAGAAAACTAATTAGAGTTGAGTTTTGAAATTTAACAAATATTAGTTTCGCGTTACGCTCTTTGGATTTAAAATAGATTCGAATTTTCGCTACTTCCGGTTACACCAGAAGTGGATCTCGACTTTATTATTTTAAATGGAATACCCCATTTTTTATGATTGATTCGTATTTCCAACTTAATTCTAAGGATAGTTTGTCTGATAAACTTTGCTTCTAAAGTTACCCATTTTTGAAGTATTCAATTTTTGTAAAAAAATTGACAGCTGCAGACAATTACTCATAACAACATTCCCAATAATTGAATGCATGCACATATTTAAAATTCTAGATAATTATTTGGAAAGTATACTGCTTCAAATGCGGTATTGTAAACTTTTCAAAATAATACAGGGTGATCAGAAAACCATGGTAAATATTTCATCCACAAAATATCAATATCTTGTTATTTTTAAATAGCAACCTACGTTTTTTTCAACTTCATTGGATTGTAAGTTTTATTTTGTTTGATCAATTAGGCTATGAAAATTCATGTAAACGAATAAGAACAAAACAAGTCATTGTTTAATAATTTCCTAAAACATTTAAATAAAAACTAGACAATATAAAGAAGAAGTCTTAATAATAGTTTCCAATAATTTTAAATTAAATTTTCAAATACATCACCACCTCTATTTAAACACTCTCTTATTCTTTTTAAAATGTTCGTATATGTGGCACGCTGTATCAATGTACCTTATAGATTATTGAACGCGCCTCGAACTCTGGCCATCATATGTTCTTTGGTGGTAGCAGGTATATTGTACACTTTATCTTTAACATAGCCCCAAATAAAGTAATCTAGGGATGTTAAATCGGGTGATTACGGTGGAAACCTATAAGGTCCTTTATTTCCGATCCACCGATAATAAAATATTTCTCCAACAGTTCTAGTACTATGTGCTGGTGCACCATCCATCTGAAACCGTACACTACGAGCTTATTCTGCTGACAGTGTATTTAAATTTAAATTTATGTCGTTTCTTAAGATGTAAATAAATCGTTCACTATTTAAATTATTTTCATAAAAATACAAAGCAAATATTTTGTCATGTTTAATAGCACAAAATACATTGCAACTCCAAGACTTTTGGAAACATCGTTGCCTCACAACATGAGGGTTATCTTCCGACCAAAAATGACTAATGTGTCGAATAAATATTCCATTTTTAAAAAAATTTTGCTTCGTCAGTCCATACGAAAATTTTTGTGAAATCGTCGTCTTCTTGTGATTTCATTAAAAAATCACTCAGAATACCACGCTCTTGTTACAAAATCGGCTTCTTTAATATGTCGAACAGGATAAAATTTATAAGCATGCCACTAATTCTTTTTCAAAATTCGATGTTTGCTCATTCTGGATACACCTACTTCAGTATCTGCATTCTTTAGAGAAAGCAAGTGCTGTTACCTCCAGATTTTTACTATCAACAACAGGTTTTCTTCTTATTGTTTTCGGCAAGAATGATCCGAAGGAAATGCAATTTTTTAAAAGATTGCTTAAGATACTCTTGGTAGGTCTTGGCCGATTTGGATATTTTTCTGCATAAACACATATCCTGTCGATTACCCAATTGCATTCACCATATATAATTATTAGATTCAAAAATTCTTGGTTATTAAATCCAGATCGCCACATTTTCAAATACAGAAATAGAAGATAAAGAACACGCTGAATAACACTGTAAATACCTTACCAATGACAGGTAATATGATTGCAATTTGTTTTTATTTATTTACATGAATTTGCTTAGCCTAATTGATTATACAAAATACAACTTTAGAGGAATTGATACATTTTCCAAAATAACTCTGAAACTAAGCCGGTTAGTTATAGGAAATATATACTGCCCCTAATTTTGAACGTGGAATCCAATGAAGTTAAAAAAATGTAGGTTGCTATTTAGAAATAATATTTTCTGTATGAAATGTTTATATAATTTATAATACCGCATTTGAAGCAGTATACTTTCAAAAACAACTACCTGGAATTTTAAATCTGTGCATGTATTCCATTATTGGGAATGTTGTTATGAGTAACAGCTAGTAGCTGTCAACTTTTTTACAAAAGTTGTAATACTTCGAAAATGGTTAATTTTAGAGGTAAGGTTTATTAGACAAACTAGCCTTAAAGTTAAATCGGAAATCCGAATCAATCATAAAAAATGGGGTATTCCATTTAAAATAAGGAAGTCGATAACCATTTTCGGTGTAACCGGTAGTAGCTAAAATTCGAAACTATTTTAAATCGAAAGAGCGTAAAGTGAAACTAATATTTGCGAAATTTCAAAACTCAACCCTTATTAGTTTTTTATAGTTCTATCGAAATCTCGCCGTGATGTACCCTGAACGTTACAGGAAATAGTAAAAACCCGTTTTTAGTTGAAATGCGTTTTTTACTAGGAAAAACTAGTTTATACTGAACACCTTTGTTACAACTAGTGTTTCCTAGGAAAAACTAGATTTTACTGCTAAATAAATTCGAATGTTAGATAAAACTAGTTTTTACTATGGAAAATTGTTTGGGTGAAATTTATTAGTTAAAAGCAATCCAAGTGCTGTTTATGAATTGAAAATATTTGTATAATAGTATTTATTAAGCATACATCATATAATGTTTGGTATAATGCAATAGGATACTTTTAAAGACACATTTTAAAATTATTTGAGCAAGTCAGATGCCAAATGTCATTAATATTATTATTATATTATATTATATGGCATTTAGAGTTGCACAGATTGCCTTTCTTCTTGTAAAATCACTTATTTGACTTAATACCTTCTTATATACACAGTGAACAAACTCTTGGCCTGCTCATAAAGCCATTTTCTTGGCAATAGTTCTCAAAGAAAAATTTACCGCCGGCTGTTTTATCAAATTTACATGCGCTACTTCTCTGGCAGCTGTGATTTGGGACTGACGATTTGTACTAGCTATGGTTTCCGAGTCTTCTTCCCTGACTGCTGTGATTCGAGACTGTCCACTCGAACTAAGTACAGCTAACACCTCCGCATCATCAAGTGCCGAACTTTCTTTATCGATTATATTAATTTTATTCAAAGCCTCTCTGAGCTCATCTTCATCTTGAACCTATCTCCTGTTTCTGTGTTTTTTTTTTCAGCTCATTGTGCTTCCCAAACTTCGTCCACTAATATATTATAAATTTCTTTTCTCATAATGTTGTACTGGTTTTCATTTTTTTCGTTTTCATCAATCTCTAAAACCCTTTTTCCATCTTGTCCCTTGAGTTAAATCTGTCTGTGTGTACGCAGGTGTGCAGAGACAGCGTGGTTGACCCGCCACGACCCAAACATCGTTGTTTGATAATTTAAGATTCGTTGTCAAACATCACTTGTAAGCTATATGAACGTTGTAACAAGGGTGTTTAGTAAAATCTCGTTTTTCCTATTAAAAACCCATTTAAACTAAAAACGCGTTTTTACACATATATAATTTAATATGAATATTTTGTTTCTAATTATTTTTACCTCGATTTCATTAAAGTGTTGTGTTAAACTTTTACACTATTAATTCTTTCCCTTTATAGGAAGTATTGACCGAAGAAGAATATATCATCGCCTTCGTTCTATGGGTTCACATGAATTCAATACTAATTCCCAGTATAACGATGGCACATTATTGGTTACACGAAGATCTAGAAGTCTTAAGTCTGCTTCTCACGTCTTACTTTGTTCTAAATGCGGTGCATTTTATAGAAAAGGAAATTTGTATAAGCACACTAGAATTTGTTGTATTCAACCACATCGTCCAATATATACCAAGCCAGAAAAGCTTCTAGAAGGCATCATCCTGAAGCGAATGATGCTTTAGTTCAGAACATTTTCCCTTCTCTTGTAGATGATAAAATTAGTGACACTTTAATATTTGATAAGCTTATAGTGTCTTTTGGTAATACGCTGACCATGAAATATCGGCAGCCTCATTTGCACTATCATATTCGCCAAATCCTTCGAACAATTGCGCGTTTCTTCATTACAATTAACACATTAAATTCGTCTATTCAAGAACTATCTGATGTTTTTTCAAGCCACATTATTATGACCTCGTTCTACAATCAGTAAA
This sequence comes from Amphimallon solstitiale, assembly GCA_963170755.1. Classification (NCBI taxonomy): domain Eukaryota; kingdom Metazoa; phylum Arthropoda; class Insecta; order Coleoptera; family Scarabaeidae; genus Amphimallon; species Amphimallon solstitiale. The sequence continues at coordinate 12,628,736 of OY720677.1, forward strand.
CATTCTTGCTAAATTTAATCCCCAATCTGGCTGTTATTTAGTTCCGTCAGTTGCTTCTAGGCTAGGTACATATCTAAAAAAAATTGCGATTTATATATTGTCAATTGTATTAAAACTGGATACAATAATGGGAAACAGATAGCAAAAGATTTTCTCAAAATTTTCCAGACTGACTACTCTGCCCCTATTAATAAAACCGCAATTGCCACTTCAAACAGATATCAACTGTTTACGTTCTTTTCTCAACAATAAAATGGAACAATTATTCCTAAAACTCTCTAATAACTTTTCCTACATCGACTGGTCTAATTTGTCAAAGTACACTTTATGTTATCTACAGTTTTTTAATAGAAAGAGAGCAAGCGAGATAGAACGCGTATATTTAACGGATTATAAAAATTATCAAGATATAAATATAGAAAAGGATTCGGTTGTGTATAATTCTCTAACTTCAGATGAACAACTTTTAGCTAATAATTTTGTAAAAATTAACATCAGAGGTAAATTAGGCAGAAATCCTCATAACAGATTTATTAATTTCGCAAAGAAAACTCACTGGAATCCATTGTTCTAATCCATATGTTTTCGCTTGCCCATCTGGTAACTTTACCCATTTTCGTGCTTGTAACGCCTTGAGACATTCTGCCAATGAGTGTGGCGCATCCGACCCTCTAAAACTTAGGGGTACATTACTTAGAAAACATCTAGCAACCACAGCACAGATACTTGAACTTGGCGAAAATACTATGGGTCGGTTGGCTAATTTTATGGGACATGACATATCGATCCATAAAGAACGTTTCGTATCGTTTATCTAGCATCGCAGCAGATTTAAGTCAGACATCTAAAATCTTTACAATTATGGAAGGTGAAAATGTGGAACAACATCGAGGAAAATCTCTGTTTCAAATTAAAAATGCAATGGAAAACATTAATGTACCATCATGTTCAACCAGTCACATAATTAATAGATATTTAAATAGTCGAGAAGATAACGATGTATCATCATCTGAAGATGATGAGTATACTGTAAGAAGAGGAAACGATTAGGTAATAATATACGTATGATAATAAATTTTGAGATTAGATTGATTTTTTCGTAATGTTGTTTAAATTAGCAAATCTTTCAGTATCAAACTTTTTCTTTTTGCTACACATATTGCTCCCTCATGACTTTAAATAAAATAAAATAGCTTTAAGTTTTTTTTAAATATGTTTATATGGCTAATGCATACATTTCCTATTTTCAGCACCTGTAGAGCCGTATGGAAAAACTATTCGTCGGCGATGGACTTCAGATGAAAAGGACGCTATCCATTCTTTTTTTAAATCTTATCTTGAGCAACAGAAATTTCCAAAATATTCGACCTGTATAAAAGCGAAACACCAATTTCCTCAATAAATACTATGGGTCGGTTGGCTAATTTTATGGGACATGACATATCGATCCATAAAGAACGTTTCGTATCGTTTATCTAGCATCGCAGCAGATTTAAGTCAGACATCTAAAATCTTTACAATTATGGAAGGTGAAAATGTGGAACAACATCGAGGAAAATCTCTGTTTCAAATTAAAAATGCAATGGAAAACATTAATGTACCACCATGTTCAACCAGTCACATAATTAATAGATATTTAAATAGTCGAGAAGATAACGATGTATCATCATCTGAAGATGATGAGTATACTGTAAGAAGACGAAACGATTAGGTAATAATATACGTATGATAATAAATTTTGAGATTAGATTGATTTTTTCGTAATGTTGTTTAAATTAGCAAATCTTTCAGTATCGAACTTTTTCTTTTTGCTACACATATTGCTCCCTCATGACTTTAAATAAAATAAAATAGCTTTAAGTTTTTTGTAAATATGTTTATATGGCTAATGCATACATTTCCTATTTTCAGCACCTGTAGAGCCGTATGGAAAAACTATTCGTCGGCGATGGACTTCAGATGAAAAGGACGCTATCCATTCTTTTTTTAAATCTTATCTTGAGCAACAGAAATTTCCAAAATATTCGACCTGTATAAAAGCGAAACACCAATTTCCTCAATTATCGGCCCGATCGCCGGCACTTATAAAAGCTTACATAAATAATGAAATAAATAGAAGGAGAAGACTACAATTTAATTCCCATTAAAAATTTAATTCATATATTTCTTGTTTACTGATCGTCATTGAATGAGAGTAATTTTCTTAGATTCTGCTTTGTATAAGCATAAAGTCAAAAAGAAAGTCCTTAAATTTAATGTTTATCTTGTATACTTTAAGGTAGATAAAATTAAAAAAACACTTGATTTCGTTTCACTTAATTTATTAGAATTTCTCTAACAATATTGTTTCGGTATGTTCTACCATTCTCAAAGAACTAAATTTGTGTGTATATTTTTTAAACTTATATATTACTTGAGGGCTGAGGGTGTGTTCTCTGTACCTACTTTGACCACTTTATTACTGTGTCTATTATCGGTGTGTTTATGTATTCTGTCTGTGTGTTGGTTATGTGTAATTTTTTATGTATAGCTTTTTTAATTTCTAGGATTTCTAAATAATTAAGTTTTTTGCTTTTCTTAACATTATGTAGTAATTTACAACTATCTATATCGGGAAAGTGGAGTTTCTCGATGCAATGTTCTGCGAACCCTGTGTTTTTTGTTCCTTGGATTATTGCTTTTTTGTGTTCATTTAGTCTTGTTTTTATGTTTCTTCCACTTTGTCCGATATAGATAGCATCACAATCTTTACAATTAATTTTATATACCCCAGATTTTTCTAAATTCGTAATGTTATCTTTGCTATTGCCTAACATGGTACCTAGATTGTATTTATTTACGTTGACTACTTTTAGTCCTTTCTTAGATAGTAGTTTATTGATTTGTTTATTTACTGAGGGGACGTAGTGTATTATATGCCATTTTTTTTTGTTTGTTTCTTTTATTGTGGGGTAAAAATATGTTTGAAGGTTTTTTCTATGTTTGTGTTTTATTATTTCGTCTATTATTTTTGGATTGTATCCGTTATTCATTGCTATTATTTTAATTGTATTTAATTCTTTATTATAATCTGTTTTATTTAATGGTATGTTTATTAATCTATGAATGAAGCTATGGAACGGGGACATTTTAATTTTCCAGGATTGTTTTGAATATCTATGTATTATTGTGTCTGTGTATGTCGGTTTTCTATATATATTATAAGTTAATTTGTTGTTTTCTTTCTTGATTGTGATATCTAGGAAGTTTAGTTGATTGTTATTTTCCATTTCTATTGTGAATTGTATTTTGTTGTTAATTCTGTTAAGGTAATTTAGTAATTCGTTTGTTTGTCTTTCAGTTCCTAAAAATATACAAAAGATGTCATCTACGTATCTTGTCCAGTGTAATATCTTTTTTATGATTTTATTGTCGGTCTTGAATAATTCTTTTTCAAAGTGTGCCATATAAATTTCTGCTAAAAGGGGGCTTAGAGGATTACCCATAGGCAGACCGTTAGTTTGTTTGTAGATGTTATTGTTGTATTTGAAATAGTTTTGGTCTATACATGTGTTTATCATTTCCAAAAGTTTTGGTTTTTCTTTGTCCTCTATGTTACATTTGTTAACGTGTTCTTTTAATATAGTTTTAAGTTCTGTTATTGGTATGGAAGTAAATAAACTTTTTACATCTAATGATATTAGTTTTGCATTTGGGGGTATTTTTAGTGTATTTAACTGCTTTCATAAAGTTCTACTGCTTTATGCATATAAATCATAATAATTTACCTATTTATATTTCTTGCATATCGTATTTCATCTTTTTCATGATATGTAAACCATACTTTTTGTGTATCTTCTCTACAAAAGAAATATATTACTTATATTTATTTTGTCTTTATTTCATATTTTTTATTTAATAAATTTTTATTCTACATCTTTTGTTTCATATTTATTTAATAAACTTTATTTTGTATTTTCTCATTATTTACTGGAATAATAATAAATTGACTATGTGTATGCAACTTTGTATACCTTCATGTAGTTCTTGTTGCATAGTTTTACTCAATAATATTTAAATAGGATTTTTGTTATTTTTATTTTTATTTCTAAGCTTAAACTAATTCTTAAATCTAAAGCTATTCTTATTCTATAAATTTGCGAGTTCACGGCATATCCCTTGGTTATTATATTTTGTCGTGAATCGTCAACAATGATTATTAAAGCATGAACGACACATATAATAACCATTGTGAAAACTCGCACAAATGATTATTAATTTTCTACATCTATATAATCATAAAGCATAGATTTCTGAAATCGTATAATTTAATTCGTATCCCTTCAAAATCCTTGATAAGAAGCAGATTGGCTTTTCCACACCATTTCTTATCTGTAATAATTCTGCAGCTATTGCATTATTTGATGCGTCGCATCTTAAAACAAATTCTTCATTAAAATCGGGTAAATTTACTATTAATGCTTTGCAAAAATTCTCTTTCACTTCTTCAAATGCTTTGAGAGTTTCAGGAGTCCATTTAAATTTTACTCCCTTCTTTATCATTCTGAAAAGCATGTAAGTCTGATCAGATATTTTCGGAATGAAATGTTTATAATAATTTATCATTCCCAAGAATCCTCTGAGCATTTTTATGTTCTTTGGTCTGGGATACTTTCTTATTGCTTCCAATTTTTCTTCTTCTATAGTTATTGTTTTACCATCTATAATATACCCTAGATAATTTATTTTATTTTTATAAAATTCACATTTTTCAATGTTAACTTTTAAATCGTTTTCTGCTAACGTATTTAAAACCTTTTCTACTGATTCTTTGTGATTCTCTAAATCTTTATTAAATATCAGTATGTCATCCACATAATGAGAAACGTACTCCTCGTGTGGATCTAAAATTTGTTGCATGGCTCTAACCAAAGCGGCTGTCGCTGTTGATAGGCCAAACGGAACGACTCTATACGAATAGACTAATGAATTGAACATAAAGGAACAATACTTCCTTGAGTCCTTGTGTAATGGTACCAGCCAAAAAGAACTCTTCAGATCTATTTTTGTGAACCACCTTGCATCAGTACACCTTGTTAATAAGGTCTCTATACTCTGCGGAGCTTCAAAATTAGGGGAGGTCCTTGAGTTAAGGCCCCTTGCATCAAGACATAAGCGTAATTTTGTTTCTTTCTGATTGCCTGTATTTTTCTTTACTACCACTACTATTGGATTTATAAATGTTGATTCTGTTCTTTCTATAATTTTATTTTTTAACATTTCTTTAATTTCTAATTTGACTTGTTCTCTGTATTTATTGGGGACAGGATAATTTTTGACTTTAAAAGGTTGTGTTTCATCTACTTTAAGCCTGTGTTCATAGCCTTTTGCTAAACCAGGTTTATTATCAAATAACTCTTTATATTTACTGACAAGATTGCTCACATGGCTTATGTATTGTTTATCGCAATTTAAATTCGTACCATCCCTATATTGCGTGAAGTCCTCACTTTGACGATGCTTCACAGGATGTGCACACTTATTGTCTAATAAACTACTATCCATTTTATTTGTGAGATTTTGTTCAGCATTATTTATATATAAATTATTAATTAATATCTCATCTTCCTGTGTTTCCTTACACCAGGAGATTATTGAATTTTTAATATGAAATGTTTTGTTTTCCATATTTATTTTTGTACCGTATTGACTTAAAAAGTCTATCCCCAAAATACAATTGCTGTTCAAATTAGGCACTATTATGAATTCTGTTAATAATTTTAAACTACCTATTCTAACATTTATACAAAAGACTTTATCTATAGTAATGATGTGTTTCTTATTTGCATTTACTAAATTTACTTTTCTTATAGGCATATAATATCCTAATTTTTCTATGTCTTTGTCTATAATACTACTATCTAATAATGATAATTGCGCTCCTGTGTCTAATAATGCTTCTATTTCTTCGTTCCCTATTTTTACTGTTACATGTGGTAATTCCGTCGTGATTTTTTTTAGATCGTCAAAGTTGTATACGTTTTCTATCTTCTTTTTCTTCTTGACTGGCCTTTCTAAAAATCCAACGAAGTCGCGTTTGAGTAGGTAGAATTTACCCATTCTTTGTTTGTCGGTAGTTGTCTTGAATCCTTGGGTATTGCACCTTTTGATTCTGTCTTTTCCTTTATATTTATTTCCTTCTTATCTTCATTTATTTGAACATTGTTCACTCTTCTTTCCCTCTCAGGGTTTCTTTCTTCCTTCCCATAATTTTGTTCTTTCTTCCTCTCATTTTCATAGTTTCTTGTTTTATTATTTGAATATGGATTGTTCCCATAACTTGGCTTATTATATGTATAAGGGTTGTTTCCATAATTCTGTTTACCCTGATTTTGATTGTACCCATTATTATTGTACTGTTTATCTTGATTGTAACGAGGTGTATTGTTTATATGTGGATTATTTCCATTGTTGTTGTTATTATTATAATTTCTGGGTGGATCGTTTGTATATTTGACATTTCCATAACTTTTGTTGTTTCCCTTTTCATCCACATCGTCTAATCTCTTGACCAGTTCCAGTAATCCTTCAATGTTATCAATTCCTTGAAGTGCCACCGCTTGTGTAACGTTGTGGTCAAAGTGTGCTGCTAGCTGTGAAACAATATCACTTTCTTCAATGGTTGGTTGTATGTATTTAAGAAAAGAATATTTTCGTATGATGTAGTTTTCTCTAGAAGATCCAGCCCTGTATTTGCCAAACACTAAATCGTGTCTAATTTTCCTCTGCTGAGTCTGTCCCCAGTACTGTCTCACAAAACGAGTCTCAAATTCTTTGAAGTCTACTACTTCATCTATTATCATATCGTACCACTGAAGTGCATAATCCTTCAAACAACCTCTTATGAAATGTAGCTTTGACATCTCATCAGATATTCCCCTCATGTACGTTTTTATTGTTCTCATAAACGCCATTGGATTATCTTTGTAAAATCCTGAGAATTTTGGTATATTCTCTGCGCTACCAGGTATTTGTGTTAAAGATACACTAGGTATACTAACCCCATGTACTTTGTTCTCTAACCCTTTGATAGTGTTTTCAAAGTTTAAAGTTTTGTTTTGTAGGGTCAACATTGTGTCCGTACAAACACCATATTTTATTTTGCAATCTTCCACCTGATGTGAAAGTTCTTGTATTTGTTCTTGATATTCTACATTATTCCCTTTCACTTTATTTTCAAGAGAATTTATTTTCTCATCTACCTTATCAAAACTAACTTGTGTTTTGGCAGCCCTTTCGTTGATTTCTTTTATTAAGAATGCGCCTTTACCTTCACATTTCTTTTCATTAATGTTTATTTGTTTATTTAAAGTTGAAACTGACTTTTCTAACTTTAATTCTACTTTTGCATTTAGCTCTAAAGTTTCTTTTCTTAACTCTGCGAAACCTGCGTCTATCTTAGAATTGATTTTTTCTAATTTTTGATTTAAATTCTTATCATTTTCTTCTATTCTACTGAATAGTTTATTGAAAAGATTCTCAATTTTTTGTTCACCAGCTACGCCACTGATGCTTTCTGTCTGCACGCTACCTTCAAGTGTTTGATCCTCTGATTCAGGTTTTTCTGACTCTGAATCAGAAGATACCGGACGATTGTCCCTGTATTTTGTGAACTGTGAACCTTCACCATTATTCTTATCCTTCTCTGCCATTTTTATCTTATTTCTAACTTATAAATTAATAACGAAACTTATCTAATCAAATACTATTCCTCCTTCTTTATCCCTTTCTAAATAAGAGAAATTGATAATTCACCAGTAAATGAAAATTAAAGGTATCCTGTCTCTAAATTGGACACTGAATAATTATTCTATTTGCTAATGAATAAAAAAAATGAAACAAACTTTGTACCAATTATTTGTACAAAATAAATTATTATTTTTTGTTTAAACATTTAAAAAAACAAAAATTGCACTGCTTCATAACGTTGAGTGTTATGTAAATAATTATTGACAAACGAAAAAAATGAATACAATGCTCCACTATGTTAAGCAACATTCATTATATATTTTTTTTCTTTTAAACAATTATGAAAAGTAATACATTGCCTCTCTATGTTGGGCGTTAAATAAATATATGATTAATAAACAACAAGAAAAGGAATACATTGCCCCACTTCGTTGAGCGCCATTTAAATTAATGCTGTAGCATATAAATATTTATTTTAAATAATATTATTGCCATATAATTTATATGCTGTGACAACATATATTTGTGTGTATTACCACACGTAGGGTATAGTCTTTTGTACATGCTGTACTCTTAAAATTATTCTTTATACACCAAGAACTTATAATTGGTTTTGTATTTTTATCTTATATTGTTGGATCATGTACTTTATGACTATTGTGGGTCCTGGCAATGTATGTGGTTCCTTCTCCTTTGCTGATGATTTTTCTCTTGCTCATAATAGGGAAGAGGTAATAGTTTTGTTCAAAGAAAAACCGTATGTCTATTCAACATAATCATGTATTTTTTATTTTGTAATTTATGGATTCAAAAAATAATTTCCTTTATATACACACCTTTATGCTCTAAACAAGATACATAATTGAAAAATGCTCATATCATTTATACCTAATGCCGGTTGTAATGTATGTAAATCTTTTATTTATTTATTTATTCTGCCAAACAAAATAAATATTTATCCTGTAAATAAACAAATGTAAACTTTTATTGTACATTTATGGATATACTTATCGATGTTATTATATTTATGTATTGGCTTCAATTAATTGCTTTAGACAACCATTTGCACGTGTTGTATCTAGCTCTTAATCTTTGCCTTGTGAAACTTTTAATTAATTATTTGCCTAACTTGAAAGAGATTAATGATGCCTAGACAATACGATGAAGAAAATGCTCATTCGCACGTAGCATCTCTCCAACTGTCCAACACCATTAATCCTATTTTGTTGTAATTTCAACTTTATAAATTAAAAACAAACCTTACAGGATAAAATATTTACTTATCTATGTTGTCCAACAATACATTGATTAATCATTTGCACGTAAAAACCAATGTCTGTCCAACAATTTGTATAACTTCCTTTTCAAAAAAAATAAACTTACTTGCTATCAAAATATTTATTTTGAATGTCCATATTGAACGTTTCAAGTCAATTCAAATATATTAAATAAAATAAGAACTACTATGAATATACGTGATGAAGAAATAATGAAAACTACAATGTAACAATCTAAAGCGTCTTATTCTTTAGAAGTTGTAATAAGAGGTCTTCCTTTCGGAATTGTCATGAGAAGTCTTCTCCTTTCGGAGTCGTAATAAGAAGTCTTCCTCGTGTCGAATCTTGTTTCGTATTTATAGCGGCAAAAACTCTATGTTGACCATTGCGCCCTCTAGTCTATATTTTAGGTTGGCATTGGAATACACATTCCAGTGAAGTCGCTGCCCACATGTTGCCGTCTTGATACACGCACACATACACATACCGTTCTGACAGTTCTCCACTCACTAAAACGTCAACATATCACAAATTGTTTTCTTATTCAAAAGTCTTTTCTGCCTCGCACAGCATTTCCAACGGTAGGTTTATTCTTGTTGCTAATACCATCCTTCTTTGTATTCGTCAATGAACCTATTGCTTTGTTCATTGTTCGATACATATTTTTTTCTTTCCATTTATTAATGTGAATTTCACTTTTCTTTTAGCTGAATTGCGACTTGGCAAAATGGGAAACATGCCGGAGATAACTATTATTTTTCTTCCCGCACTGCCTGTACCTGGAGGACACGCCTGTTTCTTCACCGTTTCTCTATCTTCTATCCATGATTTTTCTATTGGTAAAAATGTTAATCTGCAATAGACTTTACACAAGTTTTATATATTTTGTTGTCTTTTTGTAGGTCATGAAACTGTACACGTCTGTTTCCAGTCTCTGAAGCATTGTGTTACAAACAAATCATAAACACATATACTTTTATTTATAATGTCAGCTACCCTTCAAAACAAAATGTTATTGCTGATTATTTCTACGTTTTACATATTTTTATATCCTTTCTTAGTCTATTTATAAGCTAAGGTAAATTTTATTTTTTAATACAATTTTATTCTTAAACTCTTTCATAAAGTTCTACTGCTTTATGCATATAAATCATAATAATTTACCTATTTATATTTCTTGCATATCGTATTTCATCTTTTTCATGATATGTAAACCATACTTTTTGTGTATCTTCTCTACAAAAGAAATATATTACTTATATTTATTTTGTCTTTATTTCATATTTTTTATTTAATAAATTTTCATTCTACATCTTTTGTTTCATATTTATTTAATAAACTTTATTTTGTATTTTCTCATTATTTACTGGAATAATAATAAATTGACTATGTGTATGCAACTTTGTATACCTTCATGTAGTTCTTGTTGCATAGTTTTACTCAATAATATTTAAATAGGATTTTTGTTATTTTTATTTTTATTTCTAAGCTTAAACTAATTCTTAAATCAATCTCTAAAGCTATTCTTATTCTATAAATTTGCGAGTTCACGGCAATATGTTAGGCATCAATCACAAGGCGAAGTTCAGCAATTAGCTGTTTTTCAACTTAACCTTGGTAACTATGAAACAGGTGCTTAAGAACTACAAAAATCGAGACAAATACATAAAAAATAACTGACTTTTCCAATTCGTATATCTTCAGCAATACCTCAAATTCAAGTGTAATACCTTGCAGTAATACCCCTTACAATATAATAAAAAAAAAAAGAAAGAAAAGGAGCTCCTCTGTGCAGTCTAGAACGGCTCCACACAAACACAATACCACACAACATTAATTTAACCCCCTAACCACTGGCTCACATTCATATCCCCCGTGATTCTAAAAATCTCTTAACTTTTCCGCGAAAAGACGTGACGGTGGAAGCAATCTCATAAGGCAGACAATTATACCTGCTGTAGATATTGAACGTGAATGACCTCCGGTAGAGAGCAGTTCTGTGTCGTGGCGGAGATATTTTACTTCGAAATCTGGTGGTGAGATTCTGTATGTCGGTCCTAAACCGGATCTTATTATATAAGTATGGCGGCGACCCCAAAGAAAGTATTTTATGGTACATAACCAAACATCTCAGCTCCCGCCTGTCCTCCATACTCAACCAACCCGCACTGGCCAGCGTATGTGAAATAGAATCATATTTTCGTATACAATAAATATATCTTAAGCAGGAATTTTGCACCTTCTGTATACGATTCCTCGTTATGCTATCCAATGCAGGATGATATACAGGAACACAGTACGAGAAATGGGACAAAACAAAAACATTGCAAAGGTTCCTCTTCACAGTAGCATTAAAAATATGTCTGTAAGGATACAATTTTTTTAAATTCATATACGCGTTACGAATATAAATTGAAACGTGTTTACGGTACCTATGCGTATTATCCAAAGTTAGACCTAGACTCTTAGCATTTTGCACTAACGGCAAAGGAACACCATTAATTTTCAGGCTTGTTGTTGTCGTTAATTTGATATCATTGTATAATAGTAAACAAACTATGCAAATTGTACATCTGTAGCATCATTTAAATATTAAAATTTTAGAAATTATTATAATATCCACTTCAATTATTGAGCAGTGTATATTTTGTATACATACTGCAGTAGCTTTGCTTTCAAATTAAAATATGGTAATCTTGTACCAGCAGAAATTAACCAAAAACAACGATAAAACAAAGCAGCATAATATATAACAAATGCCGAGATTGCGTTGACATGTTAAAAAAAAACTACTTCAATAAATTTATAAATTCAATCCCTATTAACATTCGTATTATTCTTGTAGGTTCTAGCAGTGATCTTTCCTTTATTTGTCGACAACATTTCTTATTTAAAATTAAATAGGATAAGGTTACTAATAAAAAAAAACTAAATCTCATAAAATATTTGTGTTCAACTCAATACTTGATAACAACATCGGTAAATAAATTCTTTTGCCACATGTGGCTGTAAAAGAAATTGTCCTTTTTATTTTCCAATCACAAACAAACAAAAATGTATATATTATATATACGAAAAACACATTGCTTTTAATATATTATATAGATTTAAAATAAAATATTACTCCTTGCTATCTTCAAATTTTTAATATCGTATAGTTTCAAAGAAATAAAATTTTTCTTTTACGACGCTGAATTTTATTTCAACAAAGACATTCATTTGCACGAAATGCTTTTGGATATCTAACATCTCGCAAAGCAAAAAAAAACACCTTGATAAGACTCTCACCAATCGTCATATGCAAAGATTTACACGTTGTACATACTACAAATTGGCTATTTGTCCATCAAAAATGCTTACACCTTTACGTATTTAAATATACTTGAAATCTTTATTAAATTTTTATCTAATAACTTGTTAATAATGCACAGTTAACATTGCTAGCAAACATTCTCACGTTGTGCCATTAATGCCCTTTTTACATCATTAACAATACTCCCATGATTTGTTAAATTAATCTACTATAGCAAATAAAATAATAGTAGGGTATTTTGGAGAGTTCTGGCCCCTCCCCCCACCACCAATATTTACTCCCCCCACCACTCAATCCACCACCACTCCCCCACCCAATCCCACCACTCAACCCCACTCCCCCACCACTAATTTTAGTTCCGAACGCGGCCACCGTGTATTTGCAGATGGCGCTGTGGTCGGCGCGCAAATTTAAATTTAAATTAATATACAGGGTGTCTCAAAATTTTAAAAAATAAATACATATACAGTATGATACTTTGTGACGTATGAATCATACAGGGTGTTTCAAAAATTAGAAAAGTAAGATGGCGAATCCAAGATGGCCGTCAAAATTATAAAAATACATATACAGCATGACACTTTGTGACGTAGCAGTCAAATATTAATATACAGGGCGTTTCAAAAGTAAGGATTTAGAAAAAGCAAGATGGCGAATTCAAGATGGCCACCACTAGAAAAAACATAACGAATATAGCCGAAGCTAGACGCGGCTGGGGTACCCTAAATTTAATGAATACACGTTTGAAATCGTATATGACGTCAATTGCAATCATGTGTGCAACTTATCTTGTTTTCGCGCGATCATTGTAAAAATATGAATTTTAATTAGTCTACTTACCGCATTAATAAACATTCGCACGGCACCACACACAATGCAATACTGAAATTATTTTAAACGCGGCCACCTAGGCTTTGGAGATGGCGCTGTGGTCGGCGCGCAAATTTAGAATTAAATACATTTCCTAATTTAAATATACAGCATGGTCTCTGACGACATAACTATAAACATATCAAAGTGTTGGGAAATAAAAGATTAACTTATTTAGACTATGAGCATGTATTCATGCGTACTACTAGCATATTTTGATATACAAATAGTATTATTACTTGGATAACTTTAGTTATAATTGTGATATCATCCTATACTCTCGCGAGATATTTTTATAGAGATGGCAGTTCGAATAAAAAAGTATGAAGAATTCTTAAGTGAAATAGACGTTGATTTGCCAGCTGAAATTCGCGATTGGATTTTTACCTCAACATTGATTAGAAACGATTGTCTGTTTATGGCAGCATTTGTTTATCAAAATCAAAATTATTTTGATATAGATAACTTTGTAAATCTGTTACAACATTGTAATCAGCGCATGAATGATGAAACGAGGCGATTAATTTATGAACAATTCGAGATGCTTAATGAACCAGATTTGGACTTATGTGAGATTTGTGTTTTCGATATTGAAAGTAACAGTGTATTGAATTTATATAAGGGAAAACCGAAGAAACTACTATCTTGGTATCCACAGTATATCCACCCAGAATTGGATTATGATCATCAGCTTGTTGATAATGGAGGGGGTAGGATTATATATGCATATCAAGTATATTTAGACAAAATATATAGTAGTATGTCATTTATCATTGATTAACAATGTATAATAGCTGTAAACGGAAACTACTAAGATTAGAGTTAAATCGACGAATCCTGAAACATCAATCCGAATTAGGAAAGCTCAGACGGGATATAGACCTTTACAAAATTATTGTGGATATTAAAAAAATAAAACTCTAACATGGGAAACCAGCAAGGTAAAGTTGATCGAGCTATTAGACAAATTAATAATAATTTTGGTACACTTGATGGCATAAGTAAATCGACAATTAGTAAAATCCCATTAACAGTCCTACAAACCATGGTCACAGCCGAATCTCTTAAACAACACTGGCATTTGATACCCACAAAGAAAAGAGACGTTCTCAACGAATACTTACCATGTTATCTACACTATAATCAGCCCTGGCAGACGGAACATATAGATGGCGCACCACCAGCTCGAAGAAATTGTTGTTTTTGTATTAATAAATAAAAAGATAATTTGTTTACACAAAATATAGGAATAAAAAGTATATGTAATAGTTCAACATTTGTTTTATTATTAAATAAAGGAAATATATATACAATTCAGTAATATTTACAGTACATCATGTTTGTTTATCCAGGAGTTATTTGAAGTTGATAGGCCCAACCACTTCACATACACTTTATTGCCTTTTCTGCGCAGCACTTTTTCAACCAGGTATACATCTGTATGTTTCGCTTTTTGCAATTCTTGCTCGTAAAAACTACCCAAGATATACTGCCCGTTCATGTCTTCGAGAACATACGTTGCTGGATTAGTGATATTAGCTTTAACAACTTTAAATAGTTCTGTGGACCAATTGGATGTATATCCTTTTTCAAAAACACCCTTATGGCGACTAATTCTAACAAAATCACCCACTCGAAATTTCCTCGCTCCACTTATTTTAACATGATTATAAACACTTTTTAACAATCTCTTTTCATTTTTCTTATTAACATCAAGAGGTCTTATTTTAATCGTCCTATGTTTAGTCGCATTGTATGAATCAGTTACAGTCGGTAATATATCGACCCATCTATATTTACCAAGCATACTGAATTTCTTATACAGCTTTTCCTTGAGCGTACGAATTACACGCTCTGCAATAGATGCCTTCATTGTACTATATGATGAATAATGATTTATCTTATGCTCTTTCATAAGTTTTTGAAATTGCGCGTTATAAAATTCACGTCCATTATCCGATTGCAAATTTTTAGGTTGTCTAGGTCCTTGTAGAATTTTCTCCATAGCCCTCCGTACTTCTACACTTGCTTTACTTTTTAGCGGTTGAGTCCATAGAAATTTCGAGAAGCAGTCTATAACCACGAGTATGTATTTATAACCTTTATTCTCACGGGCATAAGGAATAAATTCCATCAAATCGGTCTGCCACAAGTCATCGAGTCCTTTAATGATTACACGACGTCTTTTGAATCTTCTTCGAGCGGGTTTATGCAACTCATTGACAACATCTTGTTTAACTTTACTCATTATCGGTCCTTAACTTCTTAATTTTAATATCGATTTTTGCTTCCAAGTTTGTCAATAATTTTTTGTATGATACATCATTTCGTTTTATATTACCTTCAACAGCATCCAATTCAAGTCTGAACTTGTTGTCCAAATTGCTAAGCTTATCTACTTTATTTTGAAACGTTTCAAACACCGTCTTTAGCCGATCTACACTATCCGCCAGCTCATCAGTTTTGCTGGTGATGTTGGTTTTCAAACGTTTTAAATCATCAACGTCAGTCTGCAGCTTGATAAACTCCGTAATTTGATTATAATACGGTGATTTTGATTTTTTAATGACATCCTCAACATCTTTAAACTTTTTGTCAACATAACCCTTATTTGCACAGTCATCAGCTTCTACTGGTGATTGAACACCACACAGCCGCTTATTTTTAAAATTGTAATGTCCTTCAGTATTAGTCTCCAAAAGTGTATGAAGGTTCTCTGCCGGTATAGATTTTTGTGTTTTTGATTTAGTTAAATGCCGACCAAATTTATCAATGCTATCCATATTGACATTCGTATTTAGACTGAGATACTTCGATTAAAAATCCTCTAATTATATTCGATAACACCAGCTTCCTGGAGCTCTTCTATTATTGAGGCTATCTCATTAGCATGACCATTATTCCCTGAATGCTTGGAAGCTATCAGTAAACGTAAACGATCCACCAGTTCGTTTATATTATCCCAGTAAACGTACTGGTATGGTTCATTTCTAAGTATGAGTTCTTCGCCTAAATGACCACCACCATCAATAACAGCACTTGTTGATGAATGTCGCTCATATGTAAGGGGTCTAATGATGTTTACATACTTGTAACTCTTAGTACCTTGCACCTGTTTGTTAGGATCATATCCGCGACGATGTACATTAGTCTGTTTTAAGATTGCCCGATATCGAGCCTCATCTTCTTTAGTAAAACCTTCCGGACGAGCTTTAAATATTAATTCGTAGAGACCACCAGTTCCTCTATATCGCACATTATCGATTACAATATCTTTACCGTCGATGGTTAAAATGGAGTTGCCAATTTTAAATTTATTTGTTATAGGATTGAAGTGAACACCTGTTGTTAAATCATATTCACCAGCGGTATCAGCCAATAAACCATCCAAGTAAGTCCTTGGCATTAACTCGTACTGTTCCAGATAATCATCGACGATTTCAGGTGTCCTTCTAAGCATCTCCCTATAATGAGTACGATACTGCTGAAATGATTTCTCAGGATCCACTTCCACTGGTGTTGTGTCAGACTCAAATACACTATCATCACGTTGTACACCTTTGTCGATACCGGTGGGCCGTACTTGAATTGCACGATCATGGGTTATACTAACCCTCCTTTTTGGTGTTGTCGGTTTTTCCAGTCGAAGTTTTATTGGGGGCGTCTTTAATATTTCACCATCCTCATCCATACTTTCATCATTTGGTTCCATCTTAGTTTCACTTTTAATTGTTGGTATAACGACATCTTTCAATACCTTCCTAAGGGGTTCGGTAACAGGTTTAAAATGTTCTGTTATTAACTTATCATAATCAGAGCAACCTGATTTTAGTGCCAAATGTTTCCTTCTAATGGACTTGGTAGCTCGTATTATTTCAGATGTAATTTTATCATTACTGCTCTGTGTGGCCATATTTAAATGATGTTGAACAGATTTTGAAGTGATTCTAACAGCTTTCAAACAGCTTTGAACAGCTCTGAACAGCTTTTGAACAGCTTCTGAACAGCTTTGAACAGCTTTGAACAGCTTTTGAACAGCTTTGAACAGCTTCTGAAGAGCTTTGAACAGCTTTGAACAGCTTTTGAACAGCTTTTGAACAGCTTTGAACAGCTTCTGAACAGCTTTTGAACGGCTTATACAAGGCTTGAAGAGCTCTCTCTATAATGTTCAAAGTTATAATTTGATGTTATCACAGCAGCTTGTCCTTAATGACTAATAGAAAATACATAGTAGAAAAGTTGAAATACATTCACAGAACAAACAACAGATGTCACAACAACCTACAGGTGTATCATCGTGTGCTTCCGTTACTTCTTCCATTTTATCACGTCTAACACGGCTGAATATCAATACTAGATTGACAAATTTATCTTCATTTACAAATATATAAAGCAATCAAACATTTTTCGATAGCGACCCTCATTTATGTTACTATCCTTATCAATTGTGAGAAAGTCATATTTATTTTTCCAACACTCTGCACAAACTGATTTAAACTGGTCGAAATTCATGTCGGTGCCCACATGATCGTCATATATATGTCTAAGATTTAGATCGTCTTGTTTAAATAAAATAATAAAATTAGCATTGTCTCGAATTAAATGTTTAGGTATACGGGTATATGTTTGACATAAGTAGAAAGAATCGATGGCCTTATGCCGCCCCGTACTAAAATACGATCTAGCTTGCTTGTCACACGCCACATCATCGAAAATAAATATAGAGTTTTCTAATGCTTCACTTGGATCTAGAATATTATCGTTTTCGGTATACTTGAAATACTTTATACCTTTAACATTATTAACCACCTTCTCCAGGAATTGATATTTCGGCTGGTAGAGCGACTTGGAGTACACATAGATATTATGAAACTTCAGACCGTTTTCTTCAATAATCAAACTGAACAGGGCATTCGTTTTTCCACAATTGGACGGTCCGCATATTATACATCGAATTGTATTAGGCAGTAATGAATTATGTCTACGATATAAATTTTCAGACAGTAATTCATTGTCCAAATTTTTCACTTGGAGGTTAAGCTTCTGCTTAACAAGACGCATGATGCAGTACTAAGTGTATTTAGGGAGCTCACCCAATCAAATATCATTCAATCAAATGTTAGCATTCAAAGAAGGAGGTGGTGTTCTAAACACACTTATCAACAATCTTCCTGTAGAGCTACACTTGCCCCACTACCAGTGGTGCGGCCCTGGGACGAAAGTAAAAGAACGTTTGGCTCGAGGAGATCCTGGAATAAACCCTCTCGACTCTGCATGTAAAGAGCACGACATTGCATACACCAAAAATAAGGATATTAAAGATCGTCACGAGGCAGATCAAATTCTTGAAGAAAAAGCTTGGAATCGTGTTAAGTCAAAAGACGCTAGTCTTGGTGAGAAAGCGGCTAGCTGGTTGGTGACTAATAGTATGAAAGTTAAAAGAAAACTAGGGATGGGTATAAATACACAAATGAAGAGAACGAGTAGTAGAAAGCGAATGAAAGGAGCTGGTATTAAGAGTAGAAGAGTTCCTTTCAGAAGGGGCGTTGTAGCACAAGCGAAATCAGCTCTGAAGAATTCAAAAATTAAGGATTTTGCGGAGCAAGCAAAAATATCACTCACCGCTGCTAAAATTGCGGTTAGAAAGAATGGAGGTAGAAAAAATATCCGAACACCAAGGATTATACCTATACCAAAAACTGGGGGCTTTATTCATCTAATACCACTATTTGCTGGGTTAAGCGCTTTGGGCACTCTTGCTGGAGGAGCCGCTGGAATTACACAGGCGGTGAATAAAGCAAAGGCCTCCCAAAAATTACTGGCTGAAACACAACGACATAATAAAGCAATGGAGGCTGTTGCATTGGGGAAACATGGTCAGGGTCTGTATTTGAAACCGTACAGAAAAGGATTGGGGTTGTATTTAAAACCACAATCAAAAAACTATTAAGCAGACTGCCACGAAGAGCTCTCACAGACAAAGATATTTTGAAGTTTGGAAAAAATATACCTAACTTTCGCGGTGTCTTTATGAGAGACGATTTGCCTAATAAACCGAGGAAGAGTGAGTGTGCAGTCGTTAATCTTGATTCGACATCCGGACCGGGAACCCATTGGGTTGCATATTGTAAGAAGAAGCGTACAGTTCAATATTTTGATTCATTTGGCAATTTATCGCCACCTTTAGAATTGATAGAATACTTTAAAAACTGTCAAATTATTTACAATCATTCGCGATTTCAAAACTTTGATTCCAAAAATTGTGGACATTTGTGTTTAAAATTTCTATATAGCCGTGTGTAGAGATTAGAATGTCATTAGTATCATGTCGAGTACGTTCACGCTCAGCAGCACTAGTAATGTGCTTACTGCAGATTACTATCCGCCAATTGAATTCGATAGTCGACACGAATACGCAATTGGTCTGATAGGTCTGCACACCTATAATACTATTCCGAATGTATATGAGGGACACAACAAATTTTATTACGATAATCACGTGTTAGATATACCTACGGGCTCCTATGAAATTGGGGATTTGGAGGCTTACCTACAGAAACAAATAATTGGTGACGTGACCGACAAAAACAAATTGCTGTCCATAAAGCCCAACAACAATACACTAAGATGTGAGATACAGAGTCAGTATACCATTGATTTTACGCCAAATGATTCTATTGGGCGAATGTTGGGATTCAGTAGTCGGAAATTGATTGCCGGACAAAATCATGAATCGGATCTCGCTGTGCAGATTATAAAGGTTGTCACTATAAGAATCGAGTGCAGTATCGTAGCGTCTACGTACTATGACACACATCTTGCACACACATTATTTGAATTCGCACCCTCTGTGGCACCGGGCTACAGCCTGAACGTACATCCACGAAATATTGTTTATTTGCCGATTAATACGAAAAGAATTAGTAATATTACCCTCACCTTATTAGATCAAGACTCTGACCCAGTAGATTTCCGTGGCGAGCAGATAGTTGTGCGTCTCGAACTAAAGAGATTGTCGTGAGGTGGAAAATGGGTCTATCATTCAATAATCAAAACAATAAAACGCGCAGATCTAACGAACACACAGTCATTCAGTCACGCGCGCGACATCGATTAACACCGGCTAACATTGCTTTTCTAAAATCTATTGGTTTGAAGGTGATCGAGAAAAATGGAAAAGTTGCAGATATTCCAAGGATTAAAATTCGATGATGCCATAGTGAAGGAGCAATACCATGTCTACTATCCACGAGCAAATAACTTTAACCTAAATGATGAAATTCGCATCCCCATTCAACATCAAGATATTTACACTTTACCAAGTGAAAGCTTCATTCACATACAGGGCAAATTCAACGAGCAGACTACCGGAACGGGTAGATGTAAACTAACAAACAATGCGTATGCTTTTCTATTCGATCAGATGCGATATGAAATTAACGGTGTGGAGATTGATCGTTGTATGAAGCCTGGTATCACTACTACAATGAAGGCATACGTTTCCTACAATCCGAATGAATCTAAGATGCTTGAAATGGCAGGTTGGTGTCCGTTCAAGGATGAACAACCCACCTTCTCCGTAAATGAGTTCAACGCCGTTTTGCCAGTCAAATTTTGTTTTGGAATATTTGATGATTACAAGCAGATAGTAATGAATGTCAGTCAGGAATTGATACTGAATCGCAGTAAAACTGACGATAATTGTTATAAAAACAATTTGGCTGATGGTACGAAGAAGGCAACCATACAAATAGAAAAGATTGAATGGTATGTGCCACACATTACTGTAAACGATAAGACTCGCCTGAAACTGCTACAGGCTCTTCGAGAAAACAAATCGTTATACATACCATTCAGAAAGTGGGAGTTGCACGAACTACCATCATTGCGCGCTACGAAAAATTATATATGGCCTATCAAAACCAGCACAAACTTGGAGAAACCTCGTTATGTTATAGTGGGATTTCAACTTAAGAAGAAGGATAATCCCCAAGCAGATTCCTCCGACTTTGACCATTCTGCAATTACTAATCTAAAATTATATTTAAACTCGGAGAGCTGTCCTTACACAGCTATGAACAGGGTTGGGCATGTAATATACGCCACGTAGTTTACACAGTTGTTGACACGTAAACAAACGCGTTATTTACTTGAAGATTCTTTACATAATATTTACGTATTCTTTACACTTTCTTTAGGTTTGGCCGATAAACTCAAATTTTTAAATGTTTGGTTAAAGAAGACAGTTGTGAATTAAGAAAGAGTGAATAATTTTTAATAAGTGAAAAAAATTCATCTTTTACATGTATACTGCAACAAACAAAATAAAACAATATAGAATTTTCTTAAAGAAACAAAATGAAAAACAAATGACAATAAGTGAAAACAACTATTCCTTATCACTTTCTTCGTTATTTAAATATTCCTTGTCGCTTATTCTGAGAGTGTAATAAATATGTGCTAACTTTTTTGAACGCTCAAATGTCAAGCGGTTTCTTGAAAAAGAGTGAACATGTCCCCAACTGGAAAACACGCGTTCAATCTGCGCCGATGCTGCCGGAATTTTTAATAATTTTATGGCCAAACTAGCTAAATTGGGACATTCCATTTCGGTTAGATTCCAAAACAGTATTGGATTAGCAATTTTCTTTGTACGACATATTTCAAAAATTCCTAAATTGTTTTGAAACAAATCCAATTCTTCTAAACCATTGCTACTCAGATGTTTTAAAAAGAATCTGTTGATTTGTTGTTTTGCTTCTCTGGGAAGATCGTTGTTGTCATAATCTGGGTGCAAGTAATATGCCACCAATGCGTAAATGTTTAACCCCATATTTTTTATTTTTTGAATTGCCCCTTTGAATTTGTTATCAAAATATTCTGGCAGTTCTAGATGCAACCATAGATTTGCGGCATCAGCAATTGAAAATTTGCTGCTTTGACATAAATTTATTATTTTACATATGGGATCCATAAGTTTTATATTTTCTTTTACTTGTTCAACGAAATTGTTATTAAAAAGAAGAGAAACAACATTTTCTTTGATTTTTTTAGTGTTTTCATCAGCAGCTATAACCTTCATATACTTTAAATTTTCAGTTAAAGATAGAAAGGAATCGCGATAAGAGCACCATCTAACTTCACAGGGCAATTTAACTTTTTTACCTCCTTTTTGTATCAACAACTTTTCATGGTCTGTGTGTTTAAATTCTTTCAAAATGCTAGTAACTTGCTCTATGAGATTTTTATCTAAGACGTCTTTACATAGCAAATTAGCAGTGTGGCTACTGCAGGTGGAGTGCCATATTACGTGACCTAGGAGTTCACCCATTTTGATCATGGGGCTTGCATTGTCTGAAACAACAGCATAAATGGAAGTTTTATAAATTTCTTTACTCATTCTCATAGATTCTTTAACGATTTCTGCCAATTTTTCTCCATTTTCCGATTCAAGACTCAAATCCCATGCGTTTAAAAATGCTTGACTTCCGTCAGTACAGTGGAGCATTGTGACAACAGTTTTAACATTTGATGCACTGTTCTTCCATCCATCTATTATTAGAACTGATTCTCCTTTCATCTTAATTTTAGTATGCTCTATACACTTGTTGTAACATGTGTCGAGCAGTGAAGTAGACAAAACTTTTCTAGATGGAATCTTGTCTTTATATGCCGGACGTATCACCCCCAAAAAATTTTTAAATTATTTCGACTCCACAACATGTAATGGAATATTACATCCATACATAAATAACGCCAAAGCATCATTAATGGCACGTTGATCGCTGTCGTCTAATTTATCAACGTACTTTGTTATAACGTGATTCCTGGTTTTTTGTTTGTTCTTTTGTGCTTCTGATTTTGAGATAATATTGTATTAAAGGATGTATGAGGAGAATTGGCATCGAGTTTAAGACTTATCGACCGCAGTGCGGAAGAACTTTCACCAGAACTTGCACTACTAGCAGGAGCAAGACTAGTAGGAGTAACTTCTTTTAAAATTCCATCTTCACCTGCTTCATATTCAGCGATTATAGTGGGACTAATTATATTTTCTTCCTGCACAATGCACAATACAAAAAGAACATAAATCGTAAGTTTGGATTGCATATATTTGCTTTTACCTGGTGCTGATTAATACTGGAATTACTTGATGATGAGGATGAAGACAGTATAAATCGTTTGCTGCCGGGGGTTTCTACTTTTCCTTTGGCCACAGAACAAACATTCCTAATCGTATCAAAATAGATATAATGTTATATTAATTAAAACATTAATAAGATACAAACCTGTGGGATTTTAAACGCGATTCGGCCGAATTTGCCAATATTTTATTGCACCATAAGCACTGAGCACTATATTTCCCATTATTTTTTAATAATTTAAAATTAAGTTTATTGAAGTGAGCGCTGACAACTCGCGGCATATCTCTAAATATCTTTAAATACTTAAAAACCACCTGTTAGCTTAATGAATACTGTGCGTGCGTTTGAGTTTTGTTTGATCCATATACACACAACCTCAAATATCACAACGTTGTTTACATACTTTACATTGTTGACATTGTTTACGTACTTTCCGCGTTCTTTACACGTAAACGTAAACAATAATTCTTTACACGTAAAGGCACAACCCTGGCTATGAATTTAAATATGGGACTCAAACGATATGCTCTTGCATATCACGCGTATTCAAATTTCCAATCTAGCTATTACGGTCGCCAAAACCAACCACTTTTGGATTATAATCAGTTTCACGACCATGCTCTTTATTTAATCGACTGCTCCAAGCAAAATGAATCATTAATTTCCTCAAGCGTTGATATCAAGCTTGAGATAGAGTGTCAAGAACAATTTAAACCAGATACCGTAGTATACTGCCTCATTTTACACGATAACTTGGTGGAATATCAACCTCTTACGGGAACAGTTAAGAAAATAATTTCTTGATGGATAATTTTGATGATGATACGTCAGTGCATTGCTGTGAGTGTGGCTTAACAATATTTGATAGAAGGGAAAAAAATGTAAACTTGACAGTAGTAAGCTATGACAGTTCTAACTCAATTTCCCATATGATTTAACATAGGGGTCTAAATTTTGTTTTTTCCCCCCACCACTCCAACTTCTAACATCACGTGACCGAAAGCAATGCTCCCATTGGTCACCCCAAGCCACGAACACTCCCACATGTGACGTCACATGATCGAATCCAGCACCCCCATTGGTCACACACAACCACAAAGTGTCAGTCCCCTCCAGGAGGCGGGTAATTTGAAGTGCAGCTTGCGCGTACCCCACAACAATGGAGCCGGCAACAACATATTGTGTAAATGATAATTTGCAATAGTGTTTGTACGTATCACCAATAATGGCGCAGAGATAAAAACAACAAGTCAGCCATATTGTATGTGTGTGAGAGATACTGCCGTAAGCATCATCATCATTTCGATTTCTTTATTTTCTTTGTACTCGGGGCAACGTGATTGGCCAATGACGGATGGCGTGTGACGTAATACGTTTGGCATGCGGTGGAGCACACCTAACGGCTTTGTAATATATTATTATGTATGATTAAATAAAAAACAACAACAAATACCGAAAAAGAAGAAAATAATATATTTCACCCAGTTTAAAATATCATGTTAATGTTAAAATCGCTTATCTTGTTATTTTGTGGTTTGTCGTTGGCTTTATCTTATAGCGTGTAAAAACAACAAGTTCATTATCAGAACTAGAAGAAATTTCAAGAAAAATAATATATTCCATCTCTCTCTTTCACGTCGACGCTAAAACGCTTATCTTGTTATTCTTACTTTGTGGTTTACACACAATGAAATTAAATAAAATACAATATATATCCATATCAAATCGCTTCTTAGTGCCGTTTTGACATCCAAGATGGCGTCCTAAAGCTGTTTTGACAGTCAAGATTGCTTGGTGATTTTTGAAATGTATTTTATACACTAGTAAATAGAATTGTTAAAATCGCCTATCTTGTTATTTTGCGCCTTTTAACTTTGGGGAAGTAAACAATTAAAATAATAACCACCATTCATGTGCATGCCATAATATTAAATAAACATCAATTGACACCAGGGTTTACCTTATTTCTGTAAGCACCAATAAAATATCAAGTTCATTCACCCCACTTAAGGTGCGACTCAGTTATTATTTGATTTAAAAGTCTATTTAATAAAATATTACTTAAGTATTAATGTGACCGCGGTAATATATTATTTATGTGTATGATTAGAAAAAAAACATACCGAAGAAAATAACCAAGTTCATTCATCCGGTTTAAGGTGGTGCGGCTCAGTTTATTAATTGATTTAAAAGTCTATTTAACATACAAAACCTCTTTAAAGCTGGAATCCCAGTAATACATAAAGCACCACAAAGTACGCCGACAACCCACATATCTCAATTAAAATTTACACCACCACTAAAATTTACCACTATTTCTTTATGATAATATTCATCATCCCCACATAATATGATTGGGTATTATTCAACAGAACGTGTTGGATATAATTGGAGTGGGATTAATAAAAAATAAAAAATCAAGCCAATAAATTTTATTACCCGATTCTCTGAAATAAACAAATTAAATTGCATATATGTAATATAAGGAATGGGATAAATATAAAATAAAAAAATTAAATCAATATCTTTATTAGTCGAAGCGCTGAAATAAACAAATTAAATTACATATAAGTAATATATAATATATGATGATAAAACCCACCCATGTGACAACTACAAGCCCACCACGACTCAGCCATACACCCCATCGTAAAAGATGTGGGGAGAATGAAACCAGCTGCAGATATTGCAGCTGGAATGCCAGTAGCGGGGGTTGCACCCCCTCTTCCAAGATGCGTATTTCATTCTAGAAAAATAGTAAAGAAAATTACAATTACCCAAAACAAATAACTGTATATTGACATACATTTGGGTGTTCTATTAACACGCGTTGATATAGATATTCTAAAAAGAAATTATTATTATTATTGTATGATAAAACAAACATGAAAATTAGTTACCACGCACATCCATCACTTTCACTTGAATATATAAAATCAATGATTTTACAAATTTATACATATTTACATTTAAAAAAATGTGCAATCGTTTTGCGATACTAAAATAGAACGCAGTGTAATGATAATTATGCACATTGTGGTTATTTGTTGTTTAAGAAAACGGAAATTCTGGTTTACAGAGCTATTACATTTTCCTTAGCATCAGGAAGTTAACGTTTTTTATAAAATAGCTTTCCTGCCGTTTTCAGGATGTGCCACTGATTACATTTTAATAAAAATGATTAATCTAGAAATAACGGAAAAAGGAATGAACCAATAGTGATTTAGAACGTAGTAGTGTGATAACCAATGGTGATTTAGATCAAAGTAGGGAGATGGGAAAAGGAAGTTTTCTTGAATTTAAAAATGCATACATAAAATTAGTGTTTAGGCCCCGGTGAAATTAATTAGATGTATTGTGATTAAGATTAAATAAAATATCATTAAAATTTAAAATAATGTGTTAGTTTGGTGCTTAAATTGTATATGGGGAACCAATTGTAAGTTTTACAATAATATTTTATTTATGAATATTATGCTTTTTTAAAATAGATGTGCATTATTGATGTAGTAAATGTGAACATATTTAATAGTTTATTTTGTTCTACTGAATAGACCCAATATAATTTAACTTTAAAATAAATTTTGTTGAATAAACAATGTTTATAATCAACCGAATCAATTTCATCCAAGAATACTTTTCATTATCCCCTAGACTCTTTCACCAGTCTACCCGCAACTTCTAACACATACATTTTAGCGCGAAGTCCAACAAAATCACTCAATACCCCACAAACATTTTCATCCCCCATTAAACCTAACTCAACATTATTTTTCCAAAGTTGGATGTGTCGAATTTTGATATTTTTCTTTACGTCTATTAAAATATCACATTCATCTGATTTACTAACCACATAATTTGCTTCCGTCATACCACCCACGTAATTTGATTCTAAAGAAATTTAGTTTTTAACAATAAATTTTGATCGAATAAACAGCCGCAATAATTCACCAAACTGATTTCATCTCGCACAACATTCTTTTTACACCCTTAGCTTTTTTATTTTCCCACCCTCAACCGATAGGGTATACATTTTCGCGCGCAATCCAACAAACTCACTCATTATCTCACCAGTGTTTTCGTCTTTAAATAAACCTAAAACGGTCCTGTTTTGCGGTGCTATGTTAAAAATATTTATGGCCGAAAAGTTTGAAGTGTCAAATTTTGTTATATTATTTTTAATGTCGCAGTATATATCATTGGTCTCTACTTTTAAAATGAAGCTATCAGTATCCATGTAGCATAGACTGAGCTTTTCCACATACTCACTCTTCAAAAAATTATAATAAAAGTCATACATTAACTAAATGATTAATATTTTTATGTATATGTATATCTATTGCCGTGTGCATAATCTTAATACTTGGTGTCTCCAAACAATTTAAGTGTCATTCATTGATTATAAAATTGAATTTTAAGGGCAATTCAACATGTTTATGTATATGATAAAAATAATTTCACCCGGGCCTAAACACTCCCCCACTCAACCGGCTTCCATTATATTTATAAAACTAATATCAAATACTAATGTTAGTGTTTTATGAGAATGTATAGAGACCCAACTTATATGGGGGTAAAAAAAAATCTCTTTATTAGGGGCTCTATCTGTGAGGAATTGTCTGCGTTTAGAGCTGCAGCCTTTTTACATATCTCATCCACCACATGGGACACCACACATGGCACATGGTGTTTAACGTCAGCACATGTAGCCCCCCCCTTCAACGCTCTTTGAGAAATCTCAATTTAAAATTTATAATGAAAACAAAGCAATTTTGTTAGATTTCTTGATGGTGTTATTGCATAGACGTTTCAATAGGATACATTTACCAGGTATTTTCTATTTTAATCTTTTATTGTATGAAAAGACTCCTTTTAAATTACTTTGATTTACGTCACCTGTTAATTTCAATGGCCCCAGAGCTTGGGGGTTCTTCGTCTTGAGATCTTTAACCCCCCTATTTCCTAGAGAATATGACATTAACCTATACTGCTGACGTCATCTTCATGATCCACTTTTCAACTATGTCAGCTGTTAATGTTCATACCCCCTGGAGATGTATATACGAGGAACCTCCGATTGGGTCAAATAAACGAATCTCTTTTTCACCTGCGTCAATGTAGAACTTTCCTATAGAATATGACATTAACCTTTACTGCTGGTATCTTGACGCTCCAGCTGTTAATGTACATACCCTCAACTATATTGAGAGTTCTACGTTTTGAATATTATCATACAATAATAATAATAAAAATTTCTTTTTAGAATATCTATATCAATGTGTCTTAGTAGAACACCCAAATGTATGTCAATATACAGTTATTTGTTTTGGATGATTGTAATTTTCTTTACTATTTTTCTAGAATGAAATACGCATCTTGGAAGAGGGGGTGCAACCCCCTCTATTGGCATTCCAGCTGCAATATCTGCAGAAGATTTCATTCACGCCACATCTTTTTTTATTTAATTGTTCAATTTTGAAATATCTTTAATTTTTATTGGAAATTTAATACCCACAACACGCTTATATGCTCCTTGTATTAACGCCATGAGCCAATAGCTCTAACTGTACCTTAATACCCGATACAGCCCCAGTCAGAATATCTTTTATCAGGCGGCACACTTTAATTTTCAAATCTGCCAAAAAAGTTAATATATGAATATGATACAGCAGCATCAAATTGAAGCTGTTTCCCCATAATGTGCCGGCGATCTCTCACTCTATCTGCGTTGAGAGATAGCTCACAAATGTGACAAATCACGGCCTCATTATATAATTTTTGTTCGATAATATTTAAAGGACTCATCGGCGCGATAGTCTTTAAATAGTTTTCATAGATTAGCTTAACGTCTTCTATCAATTTCTCAACAAACACCGTTGAGCAATCTAAAGCGGCATACATGACAAATTTATTTAAATTTGCATCAAATGAACACACAATTTGTATACAAATTAGATGGATCACTGCGGCATGTGTGAATTGGTTGGAGAATACTCTCAAAATCGGCATAAACAACAAATGTAAGGGACATTTTCTTATGATGACTATCAAAACGTAAAATGTTTTGTGGCAACATATCTCCAAATTTAGTTTTCCGCGCATCAGTTGAGGGGGATATTGAGATTTTTGGTTTGCGTACCCTTGAGTGCTTTATTATGTTTTTTGTAATATGTGAACGTCAGCTCTGGTTTGTAAGTTGAGTGAAAAGGATGTCATTCAATACATAGGCAACACATTCCAGAGACATTATTAGCATATTACAAAATACATATCACATGTATTACATTAGTTAAAATATATAAATATGTGCTTTATAGTAAATAATAATATTCATAAGCCATCAATGAACATTCATTCTCAGCAACACACGTTACGTCATAATAACGAGATCTAGCGATGTATATCATATTTATTATCAGTCGGAGGAATTTATGGGGAATCAGTTTGATTGGGCAAATAAATTTATATTAATTTCTAAATGGGATACCGAAACAAGACTCCAACAATGAAGAGTGGTTTCTTCGTTTTCATCCCCAGATACATCTTGAATAAGCAATAGATTTATATATCTTTGTTGTTTGATGCTACTTAGATATGTGTCTTTAAATTCTAAGATGCCTTTCCCCCATGA
Source organism: Amphimallon solstitiale (assembly GCA_963170755.1). Classification (NCBI taxonomy): domain Eukaryota; kingdom Metazoa; phylum Arthropoda; class Insecta; order Coleoptera; family Scarabaeidae; genus Amphimallon; species Amphimallon solstitiale. The sequence continues at coordinate 12,658,700 of OY720677.1, forward strand.
TGAGTTCATACTCTCTGTAGAATATAGCACTTACTATTACATCCACTGTGGGGGTGTTCTCCACATTTTTCCAGCCCCTTAATATGGAGGTCTATTCATTATCAAATTCCATTTTAATATTATATATAAAATGTGAATAATTTCCTAGAGTGATTGGTCAATTGTGTATATGTGGAGTATATGGAGTAATCAAATTGGCGTGGACAAGTTATACAAATTATTATATTTATTGCCGTTATTGCTTCCTAATTTTCTTAACAGCATACAATCAACCACAGTGCACTCATTATTAATACATATAAACATTTCTTAAGTGCATACAATCAGGCACTATACTTTATTAATACTTATAAAGAGTTTAATAATGTTGATATTATAAACTACATTAATCCAATATATTTAAATATACACAACCCACAACCAATATTAATATATTGGTACGGTTGTTCAGTATTAAAATCAATCAATCAATATTATAATTATAACACACATTCGTGAAGTAAACGACTTATTTAAACTATATTCCTAATACCACTAAGTATATTGGTGGATATAATCTCAATTTCCGGGTAATAGGCGGAAGCAGATTTTGTATTGCTCGAGACAGTTAACTCTGAGAACAGACTATATTGTTTAGAGAATGTTTTCAATGGGGGCAGGATCAATAGTCTAGAATTATGGCGTACAATCCATAGTGAAAGAGAGTGGCACATACACTTTCCCGAAATATCATGCATGTGGTACAGCGGGTATCTTCTAGACGATACAAAATATATGATATATCGAGAATGCTACGTGGCGGAGAAGAAGTTTTTCAATGAAAGTGTAAACGTAGAAAAATTAAACGTCATTTAATCCACAAACATTTTGAAATGTCACCTCCAATGATGTATACAATTATAAAGTGTAGAAGAATGTGGTGTAATTATCATTTCACGACAGCATTATTTAAATTAATGCCAAGTGAGTCATGTCATAGACAGCTACATTTAGAAAATACATTGCCACGATTTTTATTCAATAACTATAATGACGACACAGGTGATGAAACTATGATAATGAAGAGGTTGGTATCTCCCAAGAAGCAAACATTTTCAATAAGTGACGATACCACAGACAGCGACAGCGATTAATTTTTTTTATTATTGATATATGTAAAATAATCAATAAAAACATATAATCAAATTCAAGTATTTTTTGTTATAGTAATTTATGTATTAATGTGGTATTATCAGAACACTGAAGTCAAAAAACATTTTCCATATTAACATTACCGACATTTATTATTTTATTGATGAATTCGTTGTATTCGTAAAAAATGTAACGTTTGTAAAGAAAAAATAAATAATTTTCCGTTTTATATCTGAAATTTTTTTTCATTAATTATTCCCACACTAAATAATTTATTAAATCTCTCTCCTCTATGTATGCGTCAGATCAAGACTTACTAATACTAAACATAACAAACTACTACCTACTATCATCTGGTTTAGGGTGTGACGCTGTCTATATCCCCTTAATATGTTACAATTATGAAATTAATACAATATAGGTAATCAATGAAGATTTTGGATGTTCAACCTCTCATGCGTGTATATAAATCACACTATATTACTCTGACGATAAAGTTAACCGCAAACAACTGATATTGAGAATTAATAAAAATGCATATTATGTATCAAGTAGGTTCTCTATACATTCTTTTAACATTTATGATGACAAAGCAATTTGTCCAGAGATAAAAACTTGTATATGTATATACACAATGTTCATTGAATAAAAGATTAACTTCTTTAGACAAAATTTTTATATGTCAACATATACAATTAATTTTTTTCAACTATGCTTTGCTTGCATTTAGGTTTGGAAAAGGTGGGGTGGGGTGGTTATTCGGCTATAATGTATGTAATTTTAAAATCCATCTTTTTTAGCTGAATCTCTAATCAACTCCGCATAAAACATCAGAATTTTTGCTTAGCTTTGAATTATAAAATGTGCTGCTTAATATGCCACTCTGAATATATTAGGTGTATGGGTGATGGGGGTAGCCCCATCATCGATATGCCCACATAAAGATTATGATATTGGTAAACTATGGAAGCAACAATATGGGTGAGTCCTTTTTAATCTTAATTGAATAGTGTTTTAATATTGGAAGCACATAATTGGATCTTGATTAAAAATTACTTATTATGGTGGCTAGGCTCACTTGAATAAAATAGCCATTCAAAGCTGTTTGTGGCACTTCAGAAGCCGTTCAAAGCACTTCAGAAGCCCTTCAAAGCACTTCAGAAGCCCTTCAAAGCACTTCAAAAGCTGTTTGTAGCACTTCAGAAGCCCTTCAAAGCACTTCAGAAGCCCTTCAAAGCACTTCAAAAGCTGTTTGTAGCACTTCAGAAGCCCTTCAAAGCACTTCAGAAGCCCTTCAAAGCACTTCAAAAGCTCTTCACGAGCCGTTCAAAGCTGTTGCTGTTCAAAAAAAAAACCCATGGTGGGGTGGTTATTCCAAATAACCACCCCATCCTACTCCATTCCTATGTGAGTACGCGTTACAGAGTCTATTTATGTAATCGATTACCCTCATCATGATATTGGTAAACTATTGGTGCAATAATATGGATAAGCTCTAATGTTAATTAAAGGGTGTCTTAATATTAGAAACGCACAGAGTTTGAATAAAATTACTTATTATGATGGGATAGGGTTACTTGAATAAAGCAATTGGTGGGTTAGCATAATTCTATATATTTATAAAAATTCATGTCATATAATAGAAACTTAACCTAATTTCAGTATATTTTGTATTACTAATAAATCATATATATGGCTTTTAATACAATAGAAGAGTTATATATTTATAAAAATTTCTAACATATATATATAAAAAGAAACTTAACCTAATTTCAATATATTTGGTATTACTAGTAAATCATATATGTGGATTTTAATACAATAGAAATGTTATATATGTAAATACATTTTTAATACAATAGAAGAGTTATATATTTATAAAAATTTCTAACATATATAAAAAGAAACTTAACCTAATTTCAATATATTTGGTATTACTAGTAAATCATATATGTGGATTTTAATACAATAGAAATGTTATATATGTAAATACATTTTTAATACAATAGAAGAGTTATATATTTATAAAAATTCATGTCATATAATAGAAACTTAACCTAATTTCAATATATTTTGTATTACTAATAAATCTTATATGTGGGTTTTAATACAATGTGAATATTATATACATGTACACCAATATATTTCGAGGTGTTATATAATGCGGTTAATATAATTTTATTTCATTCATAAATAGGTGTTGTATACAAGTACATACATTAAGCTTAACTTGATGAAATGGTGGTGAAATATGCGAAACATATGCAATCAGGTGTCATTAAAATTGATATTGATTTTAATGACTATATTGGGTATCATTGTTTTATGCGCCAGTGCCCCCATGATAGTGTATTATGAGAACCCGGTATTATATATCTCTTATCATCATGGGGGCTTAATGCTATCTTTGTTTGTGATATGGTTGAAACTTGATGGTTGTTGGATTGAAACAGCTTTTGTTCGACAATTGTCTCTTTGTTTTCAGTCAAACACTCAATATAGTCATTAAAATCTGTATTATTTTTAACGATGTGTTTTTTAACACCTTTCGCCTTCTTCGTAGTTTTAAAGTTATGCACCTTACAACTATACATTTTGGCACGTAGGCCAACGAACTCCGTCATTACATTACCGCTATTTTCATCCTTCATCAGGCCGAGCACCTTTTTATTTACACGGGGGATATTGTAAATGTTATTTTCAGGATAGTCACTAGTATCAAAGTATTTTGAGGCGTCACATCGAATTACTTCATACAAATTATCACATTCTACCTCATATATGAGTGAATCAGTATCTGTATAACAAATTTGGGCCTTATCACCAAATCGACTCCTCATATATGAATAGTGAAAGTCATAAATTTTTAATTTTGAAATGTCAAGAATACACATGCCAACGTATATTGGTTTATTAAAGTAAACTTCCGTTTTGTTTAATTCAATGGCCACTAAATTCTCCTCAAATATTGTTGAAGATTTAAAATTGGGTTTTGCAATTAACGCTTCCGCCCCATAACGTCCACCCCATTTAGACACAAGCTTCACGATTGAGTGCTTACGTACGTCTTCAATTGTCTTCCCAAAGACACTGTTGTTCATTAATTTGAATAAATTTTTCTCAAAATCAGTGGTGGCTGCCGTGCGCAATTGAGTATTTAAATCAATATATGATTTAAGCCAGAGACTTTGTTTGAAACGCAACACCCGATGAATTTTAGTTAATTTCAACCCGTTTTCTAAAGCTTGCACTAAACTTCGATAGTGTATAACATAGCGGGTCTTGTTATACAGGGTGGCCAATAATTTTTTATCTTTTTTCCCCGGTGCAGATAGATGTTCGGGACAGAATGGAAGATCATTGTGAGAATCATGAATGTTGGGCGGATACTCTAAGTCCACTTCGAGAATGTACCCCTCTGGATTATCATTAGAGACATTAAAGTTAAAATTTTCCACGTCTGTTATCCACCTGAACCCGCCATATGGGAGATATTGCGACATGGCCCAACCGTACTGATTATTAATGTCATTGTATATTAAAAATTTCGAAGGAAGATTTGGCTGATAATTTGGCAGATATTTATTGTTCGCAAGTGAGTGACGTTTTGAACATTGGCTTAGCCCGCCTCGAATACCTCTTTCAATAAACATAATCATATCAATATCTATTAAGAGTTCTAGATTGATCTTTGAAAATTTTAACATACAACTCCATGTATAACCGGGCAATGTATAATAATGCGCGGGGTCTAGACCATATGTTTTCAAACAACTTAGGCGAAATTGTTCAAATATATCAGATAATAGTAAAACATCAGTTTTTAAATAAATATCCGAATACTCTCCCAACGTTTGAACATTGAACTGGTCCCAAATTACCCTAGCATGTGCATACTCTTCATCTGTAATATCCATATCATATAGTTGACTATGAAATTCTGATTTTTCAGGTAATCGCGTGGTTTCTAGTTTTTCAAAACTATCAACAAAATCATATGGAAATACACCTTTGCGCTTTAATAAATTTAAATTGTTCTCACTCAAACCCGGAAATTGTGCTTTTAAATTTGGAAAATGTGTTAAATGGCTCGCTAAAGTCTCAAGTCCGCACGCTAAAAATCTATACGAATCTATGAATCTGAATTTTACTAAATTTTCATCAACATGTTTGTTTATTTATAGGAAGTAAGTCAATGCGACCCTCAAAATCTTGTGCTAAATTTTTAATAATGAAGTGGCTATCATACCCTGATAAATTGTGCAATACCACCCCAATCGTACAACCGTCCTTATAATTAATATTACACTCCCTATGTGCTGGTCCTCTATACACTCCCGTAAAATGATTATGGTCTCGAACTCTGGCGTCTTCCGTTGTAAACATTTGTTCACAGATGTGACATTGGGAAGCTGTTTGGAACTCGATTTCTTGTATTGGCGTAAGGGGCTCCATCGGTAGAGGGCAGAGAAACACCGTCTCAACATCTTCAGCGAACTGTTTCAACTCTTCAGTGAACCATTTTTGACAATCTTCTCCCCTATATGACTTATAGAAACTGAGGGTATCGTCATAGGTGCACTTGACGTAATAACCCACACTATACGGCATATGCTCTTGTTCCTTGTTTTTTCCGCGTACGAGAAGACATTCAATGTCCGCATATACAATAAATGGGGCGGGCTCTTTATATCTGCAATCTTTAAAATGTAAATTTGTGTAGTCCCCTGTAGGAAGTCGCACTTTACATTCGTTCATTTTTGAACAGTCCTCTTGGTGTTTCATTAATTTTTCTTCTGTCGTAAAATAGTGGAGACACCGATCGCAGAAGTGTTTCTTTCCATCGTGCTTGCTGAGTTGTCTGGATAAAAGTCGGCTGAGGTTCTTTATCCACACGTAATGGAAGCGTGTTTGTTGCCCATCATCTTCCCCCTCCTCGTCAACGTACACATCTTGGATGAGTAGCAGATTTATGTGTTTCTGCTGCTTGTTCTTACTTAGATATGTGGGAACTGTTGTAAACGAACCTCTGGGTCTCTTATCAAGGATATATACATTGATTGATACGCCATTTTGGCTCTCAAAGCGTGGTATCTGTTTTATTGTCATTGGAAATGATATGTTTTTGAGGTTTAAGACTGATGTTGGGTGTGGATAAGAAGACATCCGCTCAGTATTCTTCTCACATGGAAATAGCGCCGAGGTAACTGCCCAACTGAAGCACATCACATCATCGTTGTGTACATTAACACATGCACGCTTCAATTTTATCGGGCGTGGCAACTCGATGTAGGAAGAACCTAATTGCGGGTTGTAGCGATTGATGTTAAAGCTTATGTTGATGATTCTGGAGAGAGCCCACCCACTATCTCTCTCCTGGAACTCACTTAATTCTCTTAAAATGGGTGTTCCTATGTGCTCTTCATACCAGGCACTAATGTCAGTATCCTGATATACAGGGGAGTTCCTTGTCTTGAGGTACTTGAGCTCTTGAATTTCTCTGTCCCCCTTAATGACGATGAACTCTCCGCAAAATACTGCGTTTACTTTTGCTGCTGCCTCCCTCTTTAGGGTGTTCATTATTTTCCTCTTGAAAATGGCGCTGGCGTCTTGTAGAAATGCCTGCAGATCCTTGTGTCGGATGTTCACCACTGCACCGGTTCTGATTCTGCTAGCGAATGCGGAATCTACATCCACCCATTTCACTCTCGAGCTGGTGTAGGTAATAGGGTTGGTTGGCGTATAACTACTTCCATATACGGTGCGGAGGGACTTCAGCACCGCCCTGCAGCTCTGTGTGAGTGTTAAACAGCTCGTTATGTGCTGTTTAACACCCACTGTTGTTGCCGTTTTTAGAGCCTCCCTCATAAGTGCTAGCTCGCGGCCACATCTCTTGATCAGCGGCTCTATCTCTGCAGAAGTGTCTGCGTTTAGAGCCGCGATCTTTTTACATAACTCATCCGCAATTTGTGAAAAAGGTCCTGTTGATTCCATTTCTGAAATTGTGTTTTGGATGTTATTATTCAACAAACAAAAATATATCTATTATTTTAAAATAATTGGGTAGCTAATAACGTAACACGTCTTGTTATCTCAACTGATTGGAGATGACTGAATGAAACTATTGATGGCGCTATTGATGTGGTGTGGTGGTTGGTGGTAAAACTTGTTCACAAATATGATTGTAGGCGCTAATTTTCTATTGATTATTTTTAATGTCATGCATTCATGGTTCGTATGACGTCACATCATAGTTCACACCGGATTGTCATCTGCTAATCCTTTGATGTACTGGTTATCATAGTTCACATTTAATACATATTATGAAAATTTTAAAGTGATAGAATGGTATGGAGTTTGTTCATAAAATATCTTCTTCATGTATACTATGCTAACCCTGATGTTAATAATTTGTCACTATGTGTATTATATGATATGTTCGTTGTATTATTACATTTTCAGAATCATATTCTAAACTAGATAGTAGTAATTATGTTTAGTATACTTACTGTAACAATAAATTTTCAACTAACACTGATAAAAACACACCTTCGTTCTATTGTCACGTATGTCTTGAATGGGTGAAGCTATTGATGAGAGCCCTATTAATAATGTCACGATGTGGTGGGGGTAAAAAAAACAATTGCAATGAATTAAATAAAAATATTTACTCGTGGTTGGAAATTCTGGATGTTGTAATCTGATATTAGTTTGCTTTTGGCATAAATAAATTTTCTGTTGTTGATAAAGCTCCCCACACTATCTCAAACAGTGGGTAAACACTACTATTATTTAACAAACAACTTGTTTTTCTAGAAATTTCTCGTGGTTATCAGTATTCAAACCACGTCTTATCACACCTGTTGTTGACATGTTATTGTGTTTTTCAGAAATTTCTTGGGATTATTTTTATTAATACATACAAAATAAGATAAGGTAACAACTGTGATAAAGTGCAAAGAGTCAATCAATGTTTATTTAATATTATGGCGCGCACATGAAATTTAATGGAATGGATGTTATTATTTACTTCATTTAATATTAACTTTGTGTATTACCTAAATTCAATAAAAACATGCAACGGATATATCTAACCACATTTAGTTTATAAGGGGAAGTGAGAGAGTACAGTAGTGTATTGATATTACGAAGCTGTTTATCTGCAAAATGTTATTCGACGGTAGACAGTAAACATATTTTTGTTTATTGAAAAAATATCAATTTTTATTATATTCTGTTTACTAGTGTATAAAATACATTATTGTAAATATCATTGAACATAGTGAGTGTTACATTGTCTACAAGTAAGTACATATTGACTAGTGTCTATTAATATTACTGTTGAATAAAAAACAACTTGAAAAATTCAATGTAATTATATACTTTAAAATCGTTCATAATTTTTATTTGAAATAATACCCATGTAAAAATATTTGTAGATAAATTATGCATAAAACCACATTTAGTTTATAAGAGAGCGTGAGATATAATGCTATTTACAGATGTTTATCTGGAAAATATTAGTCGTCACGCGCATTTTAGACAATAAACATATTTTTGTTTATTGAAAAAATATCAGTTTTTATTATATTCTATTTACTGGTGTATAAAATACATTTCAAAAATCATCAATCAATCTTGAGTGTCAAAACAGCTTTAGGACGCCATCTTGGATGTCAAAACGGCACTAAGAAGCGATTTGATATGGATATATATTGTATTTTATTTAATTTCATTGTGCATAAACCACAAAGTATGAATAACAAGATATGCGTTTTAGCGTCGACGTGAAAGAGAGATGGAATATATTATTTTCTTCTTTTTCGGTATTTGTTGTTGTTTTTTATTTAATCATACATAATAATATATTACAAAGCCGTTAGGTGTGCTCCACCGCATGCCAAACGTATTACGTCACACGCCATCCGTCATTGGCCAATCACGTTGCCCCGAGTACAAAGAAAATAAAGAAATCGAAATGATGATGATGCTTACGGCAGTATCTCACACACATACAATATGGCTGACTTGTTGTTTTTATCTCTGCGCCATTATTGGTGATACGTACAAACACTATTGCAAATTATCATTTACACAATATGTTGTTGCCGGCTCCATTGTTGTGGGGTACGCGCAAGCTGCACTTCAAATTACCCGCCTCCTGGAGGGGACTGACACTTTGTGGTTGTGTGCGACCAATGGGGGTGCTAGATTCGATCATGTGACGTCACATGTGGGAGTGTTCGTGGCTTGGGGTGACCAATGGGAGCGTTGCTTTCGGTCACGTGATGTTAGAAGTTGAAGTGGTGGGGGGAAAAAACAAAATTTAGACCCCTATGTTAAATCATATGGGAAATTGAGTTAGAACTGTCATAGCTTATCTACTCTTGACTTCACACGTCACAGAGTATCATGCTGTATATGTATACATTAAAGAGAAGCACAATAAAACATGCGTTTGTTTTTGAAAATAATATTAAAAACTATAATATTAATTTATATTTATTCATTATAAGATAATTTGGCATAAAAAGAATTTATTAACAGAATTGATTAGTATGTATTTCGCGGCGGTATGGAAAAATCAATACATAATGTGTAATGTAGTTTCTATTAGAGATAATGTGTAAAAAATACTAATGGATTACCCGCATCAGTTCAAACATAAAGTTAAGTGCATATTGCAATTCACAAGAATGTGTTGTTATTACATACGTATCTAAGTAACATACAAGATAGATACAATCGCGTTTTACTTGTGCTTTAATATAATAGTTATTATTCTAAACTTTTAGTAAAACGCTGTGATCGTTATTGTTTTTAGTTAGAGCTCTTATTATTAAAACAGTAAGTAATAATTATTTTTTTAAATTTCTTCTTCTTTAATATTAATCATATTCACATTTATTACTCGGTTTTAAATTTCTCTTCATTATAAACAGTATTTTTATGGACATTACTATTAGTAATCAAACAGCTATAACAAATTTTATATTTACTAATGTACTCTTGATATCTGATTAGATTTTCAGTAAAATTGTTAGACAGGTTGTAGTTTTACTTCAGTGAAACATATAATTTTACCAATATTCCTACTAATTTTAAACAAAATTCATTATGTCCGAAACTCAAATTTTAGATTTTGTTTTACAAATAAAAGTTATAATAAAACATGTTTTTTCTGAAGAGAATGTTAAAATACTATAGACATAAATAAATAGTTTTAAGACAATAAAGCAAAGAACACACAATTACGCGATTAATTTTTAATTCGAGAGCCCGCATGTTTGTTTCTAACAGAAAGCTAAAGCGTGTAATGTTAATGTAGGTCAACTACATGCAGTTGTGTGTAATAGAAAATGAAAGTTGTATTATGCGGTTAACAAGAAAGGTCATATGAAACACATTAATATGTAAGAGAAAGACACATATCTAACGATGCACTAAATAAAAGTCTATTAAAGTACCAGTTCTTTATTCTAAAGTTTATTCAGCATCTTGGTCTTCTCGAGTGTACATCGTTATTGTTTTTAGTGACGTCCATATATTAAATCGGTAAGTGGTTTTTAAAACTCTATTTTCTTTAATTTATTTACATATATTAATCACATTAAACGGATATTACCCGGCTTTAAATTTCTTTTCATTATAAACAGTATTTTTATGGACATTGAAAAGCTTATATATTTTTCTATTAGCAGTCAAACGGCTTACAAATGTACTCATAAAGATATTTTTTAAAACTATTTTTTAATTTCAAATTTATTTAGTAGTGCTTTTTAATATTCTTTTTAGAAAAGGTATTATACATATTTTTTAAGTTATTTTGAATGTGTCTAGTAGTTTTTAAATATTCATAAGGATATTTTTTGAAAATATTTTTTTTAATTTCAAAGTTATTTAGTAGTGCTTTTTAATATTCTTTTTAGAATTGGTATTATACATATTTTTAAGTTATTTTGAATGTGTATAGTATTTTTTAAATATTCATAAGGATATTTTTTGAAACTATTTTTTTTAATTTCAAAGTTATTTAGTAGTGCTTTTAATATTCATTTTAGAAATGGTATTATACATATTTTTAAGTTATTTTGAATGTGTCTAGTATTTTTAATATTCATTAGGATATTTTTCGAAACTATTTTTTAATTTCAAATTTATTTAGTAGTGCTTTTTAATATTCTTTTTAGAAACAGTATTATACATATTTTTTAAATTATTTTGAAACTATTTTTTAATTTCAAATAAATTTTATATTTATGAGTGTAATATATCTGATTTCTATTTACGAGTGTAATATGCCCCCTCTTGCGATCTCATTAGATTTTTATTAAATTCGGTAGACCGGAAGTAGTAGTTTACACATACAATTGTTTTACTAATGCTTGAATAAAATAGAATATTTCTTATTCTAAACTTCAGTAAACACTGCAACCTCGTTGAGAGTACATCGTTATTGTTTCTAGTTAGAGCTCTTATTATTAGAACAGTATGTAATAATTATTTTTTTAAATTTCTTCTTCTTCAATGTATTTTGTAAATATTAATCACTCGGTTTTAAATTTGTTTTTATAATATTTCATTATAAACAGTATACAGTGGTGTTTAATATAAACCGCTATAGCAAATTTTATATTTACGAGTGTACTCTTGATATCTCATTAGATTTTTAGTAAAATCGGTACATATTAAAATGTTTTTAAATTATTTGGGGGCGTTTTTAAATATTATAAACAGTATTTTTTGATATACAGTGATGCTTCATATCAATCTGACATATTTTTTTAAGATATTTTGAATTATTATATAATAATTTTATCTTTAAAATTCCTAATTATTTCAATTTTGATTTTTATTTTTATTTCTTTGCAGAAATTAACTGTCTAATATGCCAAAAGACATTCACCAGGCGTGATAACTTGAAGCGGCATGTAAATGCCCTCCACCGCAATTTTATTTGCGGTATTTGTGGGGAGGGCGTGAAGTCGTGCCAGCATGTTGGTGGACCATCTAAGAAGAGGGTTAAAGTAGATGTTGTGCCATCCACAAGCTCTAATAGACTTGCGGATGCTGCTCCATCTACTAGTCGAGATGTTCCCCAGGTAAGCTGTTGTGGGCTGAGTTTTCCTACTAATTCTCTATATAGGGGACATCTCCGCTCACAGCAGCATTTAAATAATAACACATTTATACTGCCGGATGGAGTGTTCAAAATTAATTCTTCATTCAAAAACCGGGTCGCGAGCTACAAAATTTTAGGTAAACAAAATTTAGATGTTGTTAATTTTCTGGCCAATTTAAAAATTAAAGTGTGCCGCCTGATTAAAGATGTTCTGGCGAGGGCTGTATCGGGTGTTAAGGTGCAGTTAGAGCTATTTGCTCATTATGTTAAAGTGATAGCAGATGAGGAAATAGCCGACTTAAAATCTTTTAACACCCGATACATCATTGTCACCGAGTCTTCGGACTTGGAGGACGTTTTTGACCAGGCGGCCGCTATTATCAAGTCGAAAGCGGAAGAGTTTTCGGAGAGAGGGAGTAATTGGGCATTTAAGATGGTCTCGCATTTAGAGGTTAACATAAACACCTACCAACCTCTTGGGGGATCATCTTACTTGGAACTACCCCCCTCGATCCGAAACAAAAAAGCGTGCGTCAACATTCAGAACTCCGATGACGCATGCCTGTGTTGGTCGCTAGTAGCAGCACTCCACCCTGCCAACAAAAAAGTAGAGAGAGTGGGTAGTTATCCTCATTACTCCAGCGTACTAAATTTAGAAGGTATTAAATTCCCGGTTAAAATTAAAGACATTTCTAAAATTGAACAATTAAATAATTTAAGTATTAACGTTTACGCTTTGGCTATAAATGATGACACTAAAAATCATGAGGTGGTGGGGCCGATTTATTTTACGCGTAACAGGAAAGCTGTTCATGTCAATTTATTACTTTTGGAAGACGGGGTCAAATCGCATTATGTATTAATTAAAAATTTCTCCAGGCTAGTTTCATCTCAAATAAATAAGCATAACGGCGAGGTTCACATCTGTGATGGGTGTTTAGTGAGATTCAGTACTGTTGAAAAATTAAACACCCATCAACAGAATGATTGCAATCATGTTTACACCGTACTACCCTCAACTGATGCGCGTAAAACTAAATTTGGTAATATGATACCCCAAAATATATTAAGATTCGATGGTTGTGATAAGAAAATGTCCGTTCCTTTTGTTGTTTACGCCGACTTTGAAAGTATTCTCCAACCAATTCACACATGCAGCGGTGATCCATCTAATTCGTACACAAATAAAACATTCAAACATATTCCTTATAGTTTTGCATATCAAATTGTGTGTTCGTTTGATGCAAATTTAAATAAATTTGTCACGTATGCCGGTTTAGATTGCTCAACGGTGTTTGTTGAAAAATTGATAGAAGACGTTTAGCTAATCTATGAAAACTATTTAAAGACTATCGTGCCGATGAATTATTTAAATAATAGCGAACAAAAATTATATAATGAGGCCGTGATTTGCCACATATGTGAACTATCTCTCAACGGAGATAGAGTGAGAGACCACTGCCACATTACGGGAGCGTTTCGAGGGGCCGCTCATTCTAATTGTAACCTCAACTTCAAAATTCCGAAATTTGTCCCTATCTTTTTTCATAATTTGAGCGGGTACGATAGCCATCTATTTTTAAGAGATTTGGCACAACAAAATTTAGATATTGATGTAATTCCGATTAATAAAGAACGGTATATTAGTTTCAGCGCGAAAGTTTTGGTCGATGATTATACGGATAAATCGGGCGAGAAACAAAATGTTTATATAAATCTACGGTTTTTAGATAGTTTTCGGTTCATGGCGTCTTCTATTGATAAGCTCGCGAAAAATTTAGATTCGCAAGATTTCTTAAATGTTAGACGCGCGTTCCCAGTAGATTCAGAATTCGAATTAATTAGAAAGAAGGGTATTTTCCCTTACCAATATATAGATACCTTTGGGCGATTGCAAGAACCGGCCTTACCGGCAAAGCGCGATTTTTTCAATTCATTAACTAATGATGATATTTCGGTTGCGGAGTATCAACATGCACAAACTGTTTGGACTACGTTTAAATGTCAAAATTTATTAGAATATTCGAATTTATATTTAAAAACCGATGTTTTACTTTTGGCTGATATTTTTGAAAACTTTAGAAAAATTTGTCGTGATACATATAGTTTGGATCCGGCACAATATTACACCAGCCCTGGCCTGTCTTGGGATGCTATGTTGAAGCATACCAAAATTGAACTGGAGCTACTCACTGACATCGATATGCATCATTTTGTTAAGCGGAGTATCAGGGGTGGGTTGTGTCAGGTATCTTTGCGGCACGCTACAGCAAATAATAAATATATGACCAATTATGATGCGAGTGCTCCGAGTTCATATTTAGCTTATTGGGACGCCAACAATTTGTATGGGTGGGCAATGTCGCAGTATCTACCATTCGGCGGGTTTAGTTGGGTTAGTCAAGATGAAATTGACAATTTAAATATCTCGGGGGTCGCTGATGATTCACAGATTGGTTATTTTTTGGAAGTAGATGTCGAGTATCCTGTAACTTTGCATGATGAGCATAACGACTTACCTTTTCTCTCCGAAAACATGGTACCTCCCACATCTAAATTTCAAAATAAAAAGCTGATCGCTAATTTGCAAAATAAGGAGAAATATGTCATACACTATAGAACATTAAAGCAAGCGTTACATTTCGGCCTGAAAATCACCAAAATTCATCGCGTTTTAAAATTTACCCAGTCAAACTGGCTTCAAAATTATATCGATCTAAACACCAGCCTACGTCAGCAAGCTAAAAATGATTTTGAAAAAGACTTCTACAAGCTTATGAACAACTCTGTATATGGTAAAACCATGGAGAATGTTGATAAGCGTGTAGATGTCAAATTGGTCACACATTGGGAGGACCATGGTAAAAGTCGCGGGGCTGGTAGTTTAATCGCGAAACCAAATTTTAAGAGTATTAGCATCTTTTCGGAAAACTTTGTAGCTATTCAGATGGAGAGGTTAAAAGTTGTATATAATAAACCTATTTATATTGGCTTCTCCGTCTTGGAGCTATCGAAGGAGTTAATGTATGACTTTTATTATAATTTTTTGAAGCGCGAGTATGCAGAAAAGGTGTGTCTATGTTATATGGATACGGACAGTTTTATTTTAAAAGTAGAGAGTAATGATATATACGGCGACATTAAGAAAAATATTTCAAAATTCGATACATCGAACTTTTCGGCCAATAATGTCTACAACATAGCACCTCAAAACAAGGCTGTTTTAGGTTTATTTAAAGATGAAAATGCGGGTAATATAATGAGTGAGTTTGTTGGATTGCGCGCGAAAATGTATGCCCTAGCGGTTGAGGGTAGGGAAATTAAAAAAGCGAAGGGTGTAAAAAAGAATGTAGTCCGGGATGAAATCAGTTTGGCGGATTATCGCGGCTGTTTATTCGAACAAAATTTATTATTAAAGAAACAGAATTTATTTAGCGTGAAATTACATAATATCTATTCGGTCGAACAAAATAAACTAGCCTTATCACCTCACGATGATAAACGCTTTATTAGTGGGGATGGTATCCACACTCTGGCCTGGGGACACTATAAGATCGATCTACCAGCTCCTTAGATGGTCGCTGCGCATGCCTCGGGTGCAGCTATTCCGCCGCTTCAAATTAAGTAAGTATCCCCACTATCTTTAATATTTGATATAATACTCTTCAAACGTAAAACCGGTCTCAGTTTGTCTAAGTATCAGTTCAGTTGTGCACTTAATTTCTCATAAACATTAAAATGGGAGCTAGTAAGATTTAAAACAATTACATCTAAAGTAATAATTCTATAATTTTTTACTTCTTTCCAGAAACTTATAATGAATTTATTGATGAATCTCTTAAAATGATTGATGCCAACATCGTTAAAGAAAAACAACTAATTGGACAGTCATCATACTTTCTAAACAAAAGTGGTTCCAAGTGGCTCAACATCGGCCTTAGTCCAGCAGCTGGATACATCCCCATCATTCAGCTTCGTTCCCCGACAAACTGTATATTCTTCACATTGGAGGAATGGGAGGAATTTTGCAAAACTGAGGGTTGCAGTCCTAACCACCGAATCGAATCATCGACATATAAAACTATTAGTGTTATACGAATAAGTAGTCGAAATCAGCAAATAGTGTTATCGAAGGATACATATAATAATTTGTATAAGTTGCAACCACTAATTAAATGTAAATTATCGTTTTTCGCAGATAGTGAGTTTCAGATATTTTATAATACATTGTTGAAATCATGTATAAATTTAAGTGGTGATCTATATAGCAATATTGTTAAATTAATAGAGGATCATTCAAATTCATTAAACGCTTTTCTAATGTTAGAAGTGCTACATACTTCTTTTGATACTCTTCATTATGACTATGAAGTAATGAAACTGGGCGACATTGCTAATTGTAATTGGTGTCAAAATAGTGGTAATTGATTGCTCTATAAATGTGATACTTGATAATAAATTTAATGTATTTGTATATAAAAAATAAATTTTGTCTAAAGAAGCTAATCTTTTATTTCCCAACACTTTGATATGTTTATAGTTATATCATCAGAGACCATGCTGTATATTTAAATTAGGAAATGTATTTAATTCTAAATTTGCGCGCCGACCACAGCGTCATCTCCAAAGCCTAGGTGGCCGCGTTTAAAATAATTTCAGTATTGCATTGTGTGTGGTGCCGTGCGAATGTTTATTAATGCGGTAAGTAGACTAATTAAAATTCATATTTTTACAATGATCGCGCGAAAACAAGAAAAGTTGCACACATGATTGCAATTGACGTCATATACGATTTCAAACGTGTATTCATTAAATTTAGGGTACCCCAGCCGCGTCTAGCTTCGGCTATATTCGTTATGTTTTTTCTAGTGGTGGCCATCTTGAATTCGCCATCTTGCTTTTTCTAAATCCTTACTTTTGAAACGCCCTGTATATTAATATTTGACTGCTACGTCACAAAGTGTCATGCTGTATATGTATTTTTATAATTTTGACGGCCATCTTGGATTCGCCATCTTACTTTTCTAATTTTTGAAACACCCTGCATTAATTTTAAAAATTTTGGCGGCCATCTTGGATTCGCCATGTTACTTTTCTAATTTTTGAAACACCCTGTATGATTCATACGTCACAAAGTATCATACTGTATATGTATTTATTTTTTAAAATTTTGAGACACCCTGTATATTAATTTAAATTTAAATTTGCGCGCCGACCACAGCGCCATCTGCAAATACACGGTGGCCGCGTTCGGAACTAAAATTAGTGGTGGGGGAGTGGGGTTGAGTGGTGTGATTGGGTGGGGGAGTGGTGGTGGATTGAGTGGTGGGGGGAGTAAATATTGGTGGTGGGGGAGGGGCCAGAACTCTCCAAAATACCCTACTAATAATATTTTATTCAAAATATTGACGATGCTAAACGCTTTGCTAAAAATGAACATTTTCACGTAGCATCTTTAGCATACGCCACACATCACCAAATATCTATTATGAATTTATTTCAAGAAAAACTTACTTATAATAATCATGCATTTCATCAAATTCCTCTTGATTTTTATCTACCATTTTGATAATAAAAAAATAATGAAATTAAACAAAATAACCATGAATCAATTATAATATAATAAACAACTTTTTGAAATCAGTGTATCTGTACGCCTGTAATAAACTCAGCATGAAACAAAATTTTTGCGTTCGAACAATTTAAAAGATCGGCAGCTTCTCCTTCTTTACCGTCGTTCGCGGCTTTTTATCATCTCGGTCATCGAAAAAACACGACTATTCGTCTGCAGCGCCACAATTTACGCACTAATATTTATGTTGGCATTGTCCTGCTCATATTTGTTTTCTTCAAGTTTTCCCCAGTTATACCTATATTATTTTTGACAGTTAGAAATTGCACAAAAATATACACACAAATTGTTTATTATTATTGTCCGTGCACATTCGCGATTCCTTGTCTTGAGTAGTTATATTCTTCTTCCATTAACGCCATCCCTCATTGTATTTGTAAATGAATTTGTTGCCTCTTTCATCACTGTTTAAATACTTCCTTTTCCCATTATTTAACACTATCCGTATTTTTCTTTTGCAGACATCTTCATTAGAAATAATAGGAAAGACATTGCATACAGATGGAATCCTTCCTTTTATGATTACTTTGTCAGGAACATGGACCTTGACAGCTCTTCGAACCACCTTTTCTCATCTTCGTGTAAGTTGATTTGTACGCAGCTGTTAACAACATTAACATTATTCTTTTCTTTGTAGATTTATTCAGATTAAACCAATTTTATCCCGTTATTTCTGGAATTTTTCTGGATTAAACCAAATTTATCCTGCTATTTCTGAAGTTTTTGCTTTATTATATCGTGTCGAATAAAAAACACCTTTATATATATCCTTTTTTAAAATTACTATTAAATATAAGTATCAGGTATTTATTGTATTGTTAAGTGTGACCATAAAATGTCTAACAGATAACAATCTTTTATAAACTTATTTTATTTCTTACGTCTATTCATGATGAAAGATGTTTTCATGTCGTGAATGTCTAATTTCACCTTTTTCATACAATATTACAGCATTCAAATGACTAACTCTTTTCATTGTTCAATCTTTCATCACTCTCTCTCTCTCTCTCTGTTATTTATTTTTAAGACATTATTAAGCTTGAAACGTGGTTCACTTCTCAATATATTTAGTGCCACTCTTACACAATGCAAAAAGTTTGGTTCGGCCTTTGTATACTGAAAATACATCTTGTGCTCCTCGTTTCTATAAATATAGAATACATGAATTTATTTTCGTGTTTATTTTTGTACCTTTCATATAAATTTTATTTCAATTTCAATTACCATATACCTATCATCATAATGTTATGCCGTTGCGGTGATGCAACTCATAATTCATTTTTCAACAATTATGTTTACCAATGAAAATTATTTCCTTATTCTAATACTTAATTGTCTAACTATTTTATAATGCCTAACCAATATAGGGATCACGGTAATACGTATATAAACACATAATCGACCAATAAAGTACTAGTCCGAATTGTATACAAATTGGTATCAAACTTTTTTATTTCCTTATTACCTCCAAAGTACATATTAGCCTAATAAAACTGTTTTGTTAGTATTTATCCAACGTCTACACGTCACTTAAACAGTTTATAATAGTTATTGTTTCGTCTAATCTAAGCAGATCTAAAGTTGTAGAATATCTATTCCATTTTATAACTTGGTTTTTATTTACTCTACATTTTCAACTAAGCAATTTCTCATCCGTTAGTAGTATATAAACACCTATGAAATTCTAAATAACTGGATTTTTTTAAAATGTTGCTTAATATTTATGTAAGTAAAAATTTGTTTAATATATATGTTATTTTTCTTTAAAAAACTTAGCCAACTTTAAATATTATCTCGTGTGTAATCGGTTTTTTATAGTAATATTTAATTTTATATTATATATAAGTTTTATATTAATTTCAATTGTATTATATTCTAGTAGTTTATTTTCTATTTTGCTTTATATTTATTAAGTACAATGTAACTACGTAATGCATATTAAAATGCAACTTTTCGCACCTGCAATTTCTCAACAGAAAGTTATTTAATTACTTGACATGCTGTAGTGACATCTATGTACTTTTCCAGACACTAGAGTTATAACAGAGCTCTACTATATTACCTAGCACGAATATTGCGGAACGACTTACGGTTGCCAAAACTCTGCATTGGCGTAAATGGCCTCAAGCAGACTTTCAGTAACCAGTTGCCAAAAGTCGGCAAATGTTACCAAAAGTCTGCCGTAGTATGCGAAGTGGGTGCCATACCTCTCCTCTGACATATATATATATATATATATATATATATATAGTTTTCTTTGAAGAATTCCTTCTTCTTTCTTAGCCGGTTTTTTATAATAATAGTTGTATTTTCTTCCTGGTTTTTTCGGCTTGGATTGCGGAATTATGTTAGGTTAAAATAAAAAACATTTTAACGTTTCGACCCTATTTATAAGGTCTTCCTCAGAAATTTATGTAGGTCAAAACTATAAAAATTGATAATTAATTTTGAAATTAGTAATATAATAACCTTAAGTAAAACTTACATTAATTAAACATTAGTATTTTTGAGGTTCTTGCTGTTTTTTACAACTGAGTAATGAAAAATGTGTTTCCTTAATTGGAAAAGCATGGTAACTATAAAAATGACAAACAATTTTTATTTTAATTTTTACTAACAAACACTTTAAAAAATAATGAGGGAACTACTTACTCAAAGGATAAAAAATTTTTTGTTGTTGTTATTTAATTTTTTAACAATCTTCCTTTTAATAAATGAACTTGTTGTAGACGTTTTAACAGTAATTTAGTTTATATACATGTAAAATTTTAAACTGTTCAATAAATAATCAATAATACACATGTGTACATGTGTTTCTTTATGTATCTAATGTATGCATCTGACTGGACACCTCTCAAGGTCAGAAATGTGTGTGTGTTTTTCTCTATGAATATGTTTTTCGGTTGTCAATGCAGTACGAGGCCCGATCAATAACAATTTTATACTATAGAATAATAAATTTGTGATATGTTTTGCGTATCTGTTCTGTCATTTATGGCATTTTTATGCTTTTTAATTTGCAAACTTTCATGAACGTTCCTAGCTTTGCTATTAATTTCGGTAGTGAGGATTGATGTGTGATTATAGTTGAATGATTGGTTTGTAAGAGTGATGTGCTTTTTTAAAGCGGTGCTATTTGCCGCATATTTGTGACCATTTAGACGCTCTTGTAAATGTTGGGAAGTTTGCCCTATGTATGTATCAATTTTTATAGTTTTGACCTACATAAATTTCTGAGGAAGACCTTATAAATAGGGTCGAAACGTTAAAATGTTTTTTATTTTAACCTAACATAATTCCGCAATCCAAGCCGAAAAAACCAGGAAGAAAATACAACTATTATTATATATATATATATATATATCAAATTGTACCCAGTCGTCGGTAATAGGATGTAAGAAGAAAAACAAACTCAAATTACAACGCTAACGTTTCGTACATTTAATCAATGCACTTTATCAAAGCTACAACATGATTAAAAACACATATAACACAGTCAGTAAAATTAAATTATATAACAGCTATTTATTTACCTTAGTAATTTATTGTAGAGATAAAAACATATGAAATGTAAATGATGTTTACGCTACTCACATAGTAATTTATATATGGTATTTAATACTTTATTCTCGGACATTATGTTATACTCGTTTATATGTTCTCAACAAACGAGACCGTGATCATCTATAGGTTAGCACGTATGTATGTATCTTATTTTAGAAATTATATTATTTTCTTGCGAATAACAAAAACATCACCCACAAAAAGAACAAGCAGACACAAAGCAAACCGAGGTCATTACACTAACAATATAATACACGTATATACCCAATACTCAAAAGATAAAATCTATACAACAATTAACAACTATTATAAATTCAAATAAATGGAAGAATACAATTATTATTATTACTTTATGACCCCTGCATATACATTCAATATTTGTAACGCTGAATCATCTTTGACATTGATAGTATACTGGGACTTATATATATTTATTTTCTCAAGAAACAATCTCTTAGTGAGATTATTTTCCTTATCTAAAATTTCCGGGCTGTCAAAATCAAACTCATGGTCAAACTCAAAATGATGTCTTGATAACGCCGTTTGTTCTCTTTTATTTCTATTTCTATCAAAGCAATCTTGTTTATGATTTTGTATTCTTCTAGATAAGTATTGCTTCGTTTGGCCCACATAAACTCCTTCGCATTGCTTGCAACTTATTCTATATATGATATTAGAAGCAGACTGTAATGAGATTGGATCTTTCAATTTTGTAAAAAGATTTGCTATTGTTTTTGAATTGTAACTTGTTAGACATGTGTCATTGTTTTTAAGAATTCTTATCAAACTAGGTGTCAAATCTTTTATGTATGGTAAACTAAAATATCTCTTATTCTTGTTAATTTTTTGTATCCCTTGTGAACTATCAATGTCCCCAACCTCATTGCCCATAGTGCGGTTCCTTGGAACGACACCATTATTGCCATATAACACAGTGTCTATGAACCCCCTGGGATAACCATTCTTCACAAGAATATCCCTAATTAAATCATAATTCTTTCTATGAAAACTCTGATGGCTCAATCTACACACCCTATTTTTTAACTCTAGAATGGTGTTGCGTTTGTAATTAAAACTATGTTGCGAATTATAATTTATGACTCTACCCGAGCTTATGTCTTTTATATACCAATCGGTCAACAGATTACCCCCATTTTCTCTAATCACTGTAATGTCCAAATAATTTAACCTAGCATCCTCCTCAACTTCCAACGTGAACTGTATGTGTTCATCTATGTTATTAAAGAAACCCAACACATTATCTATCATATCCGACGGTACGGCCATTATTATGTCATCAACATAACAGTACAATAGTGGAGTGGTGAATGGTAACTGAGCAGCAATTTTACTCAAGATGTCATTCATAACAAAACACGCCAATACCGGTGACGCCGGATTACCCATTGCTGTACCGAATTCCTGTTTGTAAAACCCCCCATCGTAATTAAAATAACTGTTGTCAAAAAGAAATTCCACTATTGACTTGAAATGTGTCTTGTCTATTAACGTATAATTAGATATTTGTCCCCAATTATCGTCTATGGAGTCCATCACCATAATATATATAATTAATTAATAATAGTATAATTATACTAGAGACTTTTTAAATGCTCATAATGACATTGTTGTTGTTAGGTCTGATAAAGGTAATGTGTCGGTAGTTATGAACAGTAGAGATTACAGAAATAAATTAAATGAATTGGTTGGGGATAGGGACACATACAAAGTATTGCCCAGGGATCCAACGGCTAAAATACAAGAAAAACATAACAATTTGATTAAATTACTATTTGACGTTGGTTTTATAGATGATAACACATTGAAATCCTTGATAATCAATAATTCAGTGGCACCCAGACTATACGGTTTGCCAAAGATTCATAAGACAGATTACCCACTGCGTCCAGTTGTTTCTTGTATAGGTTCACCCGCATATAAATTAGCGAAGTTTGTTTCGGCTATTTTGGGTAATGTGGTCAAGGGTTTCCGTTTTAATTTGTTTAACTCATATACTCTTGTTGATTTAGTTGCGAATATGGTATTGCCTGATAATTTTGTGTTGGTCTCACTGGACGTGCAGTCGTTGTTCACAAGTATTCCGCAGTATTTGGTGATGGACTCCATAGACGATAATTGGGGACAAATATCTAATTATACGTTAATAGACAAGACACATTTCAAGTCAATAGTGGAATTTCTTTTTGACAACAGTTATTTTAATTACGATGGGGGGTTTTACAAACAGGAATTCGGTACAGCAATGGGTAATCCGGCGTCACCGGTATTGGCGTGTTTTGTTATGAATGACATCTTGAGTAAAATTGCTGCTCAGTTACCATTCACCACTCCACTATTGTACTGTTATGTTGATGACATAATAATGGCCGTACCGTCGGATATGATAGATAATGTGTTGGGTTTCTTTAATAACATAGATGAACACATACAGTTCACGTTGGAAGTTGAGGAGGATGCTAGGTTAAATTATTTGGACATTACAGTGATTAGAGAAAATGGGGGGTAATCTGTTGACCGATTGGTATATAAAAGACATAAGCTCGGGTAGAGTCATAAATTATAATTCGCAACATAGTTTTAATTACAAACGCAACACCATTCTAGAGTTAAAAAATAGGGTGTGTAGATTGAGCCATCAGAGTTTTCATAGAAAGAATTATGATTTAATTAGGGATATTCTTGTGAAGAATGGTTATCCCAGGGGGTTCATAGACACTGTGTTATATGGCAATAATGGTGTCGTTCCAAGGAGCCGCACTATGGGCAATGAGGTTGGGGACATTGATAGTTCACAAGGGATACAAAAAATTAACAAGAATAAGAGATATTTTAGTTTACCATACATAAAAGATTTGACACCTAGTTTGATAAGAATTCTTAAAAACAATGACACATGTCTAACAAGTTACAATTCAAAAACAATAGCAAATCTTTTTACAAAATTGAAAGATCCAATCTCATTACAGTCTGCTTCTAATATCATATATAGAATAAGTTGCAAGCAATGCGAAGGAGTTTATGTGGGCCAAACGAAGCAATACTTATCTAGAAGAATACAAAATCATAAACAAGATTGCTTTGATAGAAATAGAAATAAAAGAGAACAAACGGCGTTATCAAGACATCATTTTGAGTTTGACCATGAGTTTGATTTTGACAGCCCGGAAATTTTAGATAAGGAAAATAATCTCACTAAGAGATTGTTTCTTGAGAAAATAAATATATATAAGTCCCAGTATACTATCAATGTCAAAGATGATTCAGCGTTACAAATATTGAATGTATATGCAGGGGTCATAAAGTAATAATAATAATTGTATTCTTCCATTCATTTGAATTTATAATAGTTGTTAATTGTTGTATAGATTTTATCTTTTGAGTATTGGGTATATACGTGTATTATATTGTTAGTGTAATGACCTCGGTTTGCTTTGTGTCTGCTTGTTCTTTTTGTGGGTGATGTTTTTGTTATTCGCAAGAAAATAATATAATTTCTAAAATAAGATACATACATACGTGCTAACCTATAGATGATCACGGTCTCGTTTGTTGAGAACATATAAACGAGTATAACATAATGTCCGAGAATAAAGTATTAAATACCATATATAAATTACTATGTGAGTAGCGTAAACATCATTTACATTTCATATGTTTTTATCTCTACAATAAATTACTAAGGTAAATAAATAGCTGTTATATAATTTAATTTTACTGACTGTGTTATATGTGTTTTTAATCATGTTGTAGCTTTGATAAAGTGCATTGATTAAATGTACGAAACGTTAGCGTTGTAATTTGAGTTTGTTTTTCTTCTTACATCCTATTACCGACGACTGGGTACAATTTGAAATAAGTAGAAGGATACGACAGTTGGTTTCTAAATATATATATATATGGGAAAAGTATAGCTAACCATCAGTTGCAACTGTTCCTTCCAACAACAGCAATAACAATAACGAAAACAACATCACATTTTTAGTTTACAATCGTATTTTTGACTAAAATGGCTAATATTCCTTCAACAATTTTAATTAAATCTCTAGATGACAGTCTACTGTCACCAAAAATGTTGCACGTAGTAGGGAAAGAACTATTCAGGTATGATAATTTACATAATTCATTAATTTATATTTTATTGTTTTTGTTAATTTTATTTAGATTTGGTGTTACCAAAATTGGATTCCGAGGCTCGCAAGTAGTCGTACACCTAACCTATTCCCATAAAAAAGAAACTTTACAAAAGAAGTTCGGCAACTTGCCGATTAAATATATAAGAATAAACAACACCAAAGAAGATGAAATAGCATTATTTGAAACAGCAATGAAGAGATTTCATTTTAATCTGGCTGAAGATGAAGATGAAGAGCCCCGCTTCTCTTCATCCTCATCTTTATTTGTGTTGCCTTAACAACAGCAGCAACCAAAAAGAGCCAGAGAGGAAGAAGAGGAAGCAAAAAAATAGCAAACTTAAAATATTGGAAAATAGAATGTTAAAGCCTGCGGTATCTTCATCATCATCTACAACATTAGATTTCGACTTTACTTGTGATGAAGATGCTGCAGACTTTTGCAGTCAAAAATATGATTGTAAGAATGTAATTTCAGCATAACGTATATACAATTTCACATTAAGAACATCGGACTCATCGCAAAAGTAATATGATCATACACAACAGTTAAATAAAGAAGACAGTGCTTTACAAAGTGTTAACGAAGTACGAAAAATCGACAGACATAATGAGAAAATTTATATTATATTTATATCAATCTTAACACAATTTATTTGTCATAACAAAATTCTCAATTCTCATTGTCAAAAGAAATATTAAAGTATTACTCGGAGAACACGTAGATTCTAATTACTTGAAAAATGTAGATAACGATACATCTAATGGTGTTTATGTCGCGACACATGCACAGTCATGACAAGAGGCTATTCAATAAGTCCACATCAGCAAGTATCACTAACGCTGGGATTGATCACCTTGGAACTTAAAGTTTTAAGTAATAAAGAATTTAATTTCTTTCCTTTTAATGACAAAGAATGCATGCATAAATCAAACTCAGTAATATATGATGACAAATCTCAAACTGTTCTTGTAAAAGAGGACGCAGTAACAGCGAAATCAGTAGTACGTGCATCGCTGGCCCAACTCAAAAATATTTTCTCAAAATAAATATACAAGAAATATATATAGTTAAAGATAATTCTCCAAATGGCCAATTTTTAAAAGAGATTCTTCCATGGAGTAAAAAAGAAATTAAACGATTAAAACTTAAAATAAATGTCACTAATAAAGCTGAAAGGGTAGGAAACAAAGAAGATAGACAACTGATATTAAATTATTACCACATGTTACCAACAGGCGGACACAACGGAATAAATCGAAAGTATAACAACATTAACCGACTTTATTTTTGGCCACATTTAAAGAAAGATATCGAATCCTTTATAAAACCTTGTCCTGATTGTCAAAGGTACAAGTACTCTATACCGCTTAAAGAGCCCATTACAGTAACCACAACACAGCTTATGCGTTTCAAAAAATATTCTTAGATTTGGCAGGCCCAATAAGCCAAGATACAGATGAAATATAAATACATATTAACATTGCAGTGCGAACTAACTAAATTCGTTGGAGCTTACCTGATTAAAAACAAAGAAGCTTCAACCGTAGCTAAAGCCCTCGTGTAGAATTTTATATTACGATACGCAATTCCCGAACAAATAGCTTCCGATCAAAGAACAGAATTCATGTCAAGTATTCTAAAAAAACGTGTAGAATTATCGGGATACAACTATTAAAATCAACCGCGTACCACCACGTGACCTTAGGCGCTTTAGAGAACACTCACGAAAACTTAGGAGCATATCTCCGAATACAACTGTCAAAACATAAAGATAACTGGTCAACTTGGATTCCTTATTGGTGTTTCGCATACAAAAACACAGTTCACACGGAGACAAAGTACACTCCACACGAATTAGTATTCGGTAAACAAAACCCGTTACCGTCGCGTCGTCTGTAACAACCGCGGTAAAGACACTACAATTTCAACAATTACGCGATAGAAGTAAAGTGTCGGCTACAAACAGCGTGCAAAGAAGCGAGGGATAACTTAATCTCATCATAAATGCTCAGAGAGTCACATTCAAAGCAAATTAGGAAGCCATTATCTCGTAGGCAATGAAGTATTAGTTAAGAATGAAATAGGTAATAGGGAAACTCGGGGCGGAACGGGATACTTAACATTTAAGTATTTGTAAACAATTTGGTAATAAAAATAAAAACATGGCAAGGTTATAAAACAATGCTTTATTTACATAAGTAACATATGCAGTATAAAAGGTGAGACTATAAAATCCTTTTAGTTTTAATTTTTATTATTTTAAAAAAGTCAGCAAATTTCCTGTTCTGCCCCACACACGGGGTAGAATGGGATAGAGTTTATATTTTTTTTTGTTATATTTTTTTGAAGTATAAAAAATGACTAAACATTTTTTTAAACTCGATAAAACAAGTTGATTTAACAACAGTTAACTGTAAAAAACTAAAATTAGGCCTATTGAAAAATACATTAGATTATTTCCAGACAAAAATGTAATCCCTTGCCAATTTGGAGAGGGAAAAGTCATTAATTTACAAATTGTTTTATCCTTCAAAACCACTCTAGTCTATTTGTCCTGCTGGCAAAATTCACAAATTAAAATTTCATCATCGTCTTCGCTGTCTACACCAGCACATTTGTCGTGCGCCCACTTCAAACATTTCTGGCAAGCGATCCATCCTTCATTTGACACTGAATAAAATTCCCCACAGTAAAGACTTTCTTCGTCATCATCTTCTGACTCACTATCGCTCACCTTTTTCACCATCATCTTTGATTTGTTTGAACACTTTGATTCAGGAAAGAGGCTTTTCTTAGTAGTTTTTTTTTACCTTTGGCTTTTAAACTCATATCTTTCTTTTTACTTTCTTATACGTAGTATAAGGAAGTATTGTGATGATGAAAATTTTCCACCTCGAGATTTTTGCAGAAGTCCACGTTTTGAAGTCCTCTGATACCGAAAAAGTGGTTTTTAAAAAATGTCTGTCTGTGTGTGACCACGATAGCGGTCAAACCGCTGTAGATATCAATTCCAAATTTTGTATTTACGTGTATAATCTCCCTCTTGGGATTTGATTAGTTTTTCAGTCAAATCGGTAGACCGGAAGTAGCAGTTTACTTCAGTGAAAAATTCGAATTTTGTCAATATTTCGTCAATTACTAAGTTTAAACAAATTTATAAAGAATTGAAATGCACTCAAAATTAAATTTGAGACAAATTATCTTAAAAAGGTTTTTCGAAATTCCAACAGGAAGTAGGTCTTTTACTCTTATCGAAAATCAGTTTTTTGCGAATATCTAGCAAGTCATGCTTTCTAGGCAGATACATTACGAGTACAAAAGTATTTAAATTGTAATTTTAAATATCTTTTGTATAAAAAAAATTTCAAAATTCGGACCGGAAGTACCACTTTTACTCTTACCGAATAGCGATTTTTTGCAGATATGTCGTAAATTATGCATTCTATATATATTTATTAAGTGTACAAAAGTATTTAGATTTGAATTTGCAATATTTTTTGTTTACATGAAATTTCAAAATTCGGACCGGAAGTGGCACTTTTACTCTTAGCGAGTAGCACTTTTTTTCGAATATCTTGCAAAGTATGCATTCTATAGCGATTTATTAAGAGAATGAAAGTATTTAGAATAGGATTTTGAATAAGTTTTGTATAAAAAATTCTTAAAATTGTATAGTTTGAAACGCTCATACGTATAAGAAAGTTGTGTGGTGGCCACACCTCATTTTTTCTTTCTCTTTCTTGTTCTTTTGAAGCTTTCAGGGCTATAGCATCTGCCAGTTCGTTTTTTATGGAGACTCTGATATTGTAACAGTTTTCCCTTTCTTCCTTGAACTCCGTTTTGTAGTTTGCTTTATTATAGGAATCGGTATGATCGCTTCAGGTGAGGTTTGAAAAGCTGCTGACTTTAGCTGAGAGCTCGCAAATGTGCTTGGGGAATCTTGCATCCATGAACACCCAGGTTGTGGCACATTAGGCCTCGAGGAAATTCCTTGGTTTTTTTTCTTCTTGTGTGGCTCATTAGGCGTTGAAGAGTTAGCTGCCAAATTATTGTGAACTTGACCGTCAGTAGACTTTTCAGAGGAGCGTTCTGTGTCATCCAGCTGAATGTCAGTTGTTGCGGCTGGTAGAAAGTCTGCATCTTGAAAAACGTTCAGATCAGGAGGCCATATTCCAGTTTTTCTGAACCCATTGATAGCAGTTGACATTGTTGCAGCATGGACAAATGCTGCACCAAAGATTGATGATATTTGGAAAAGAGTCACTACTTTTCCTGGGTTACTTCTTAACCATTTTCTGAGTTCATCACTGTAATAGAGACTAAGGGGTTTGAAAAATGAGACATCTAACGGTTGCAGATTATGCGATGTGTGAGGTGGGAGACAGAAGGATTACTCCATTTTCTCTTGCCATTTCAAGCAGCTGCAAGTTTTTTGTGTGGGTAGAAAGCCCATCCAAAATAAGAAGCACTGGTGATTCTTTTGTGGCTTTTGAGAAACCAATAAACTTGCGAAATCAAACCAGAAACAATTCTGCAGTCATCCAACCCGAAGGGTGAACCTCACACCAACCTCCTGGAGGCAGCCCCAATTCAAACTCTTGCAGTTTCTTCTTTCTTGCGAAGATAAGCATTGGAGGCATGTACAATCCAGATGCCGAGATGCATACCTCCGCTGTCACTGTCTCTCCGCGTTCTGCAGATGTTATACATCCAACTTGCCTTTTTCCTTTAAGTGCTATTATCTTAGACTGACTTTTTGGGTTGATCGAAACACCAGTTTCATCGCTGTTAAATATTTTTTCAGCAGTCAGCTTGTGCTTAGCAATAACTTTGTTTAGAAGAGAATTGAATTGTGCAACTGAAACTTTATTAAACCCCATAGCACGTGCGCCCCACTAGTATTTTCTGGAGTACGAATAGACA
This sequence comes from Amphimallon solstitiale, assembly GCA_963170755.1. Classification (NCBI taxonomy): domain Eukaryota; kingdom Metazoa; phylum Arthropoda; class Insecta; order Coleoptera; family Scarabaeidae; genus Amphimallon; species Amphimallon solstitiale. The sequence goes on from OY720677.1 coordinate 12,689,227, forward strand.
AGGTAGGATGCCTAGAAAGGAAACCTTTAACCCAATCTTGCCCTGCTAGGCACGTGTATTTGTTAAATTTGTGCGCCATACCATTTTTTTCTGCCAGTTCATAGGCAAGTGATCTAAGATCTTTCATTGTGAGGCCAAAAAGTCTACACTCCATCGTTTTAAGATACGAAGCAAGTTCTTCTTCCTGTTCTGATGTGAAAACGTTTTTATATTTTCCATCTGATTTATCTACTTTGTAGTCAAGATTGTTCTTTGCCTTTTTTACATATCTTTCAAGACTTGTTTTCGGTACGTTATATTGCTTAGCTGCCTTCAAAAACCCCATTTCAGATGATAAAACCGCTTCAACTGCCATTTGCATTGCATTTGAATCCCATTTTTGTCTCTCACTCTTCCTAACATAAGTTCGAACCATCTGTAATAAAATAAAAAAATTAATTATACCGACCAGTTCCAACGAAAGTGTAAAGGGGCAGAACGGGATTCTAGCCCATTCTGCCCCGTCCCGTTCCGCCCCGAAAGCACGTTTTAGGTTGTGAGCGAGTACCGGACCAAAACCTGATGTATTTTTATTTAGCCTATAGCCTAAACGTATAGCTAACTACACGGACTTTAACATTACTTAACTTACAATAGCGTAGCATTAACATATACGAACTTACCTTCGTTTAAAGATACCTACAAGTTACTAAAATCATGAAAAAACAGCACCAACTATCGGTTCACTAGGAAGTCGCGGCTCAAACTGTCCAAGATGGCTGCTGCGTCTTTCTAGCCACCTGTAGGCATAGTTCAACGTATCTCCACCGAGCGCTAGTGCTCTCCAGCTGAGAAAAGAGTTCTATCCCGTCCTGCCCCACTATACCATTCCGCCCCAAATTCCCCTAAGTTACAAGCATTATACAGGGTGAGTTTTTTATCTTGAGACAACGGAATATCTCTAAAACACGGCATAAAATCAAAAAAAGATCATAATAAGATTTGTTATAATTGAGGGGGCTCACCTCACCCCCCAGAGTGGGAGGGGGGGGGGCAACTTTGAAATCTTAAATGGGAACCCCCATTTTTTATTGCAGATTCGGATTCTCCGCCATCAAGTATGTATGTTTTGTTTGAAACTTTTTTTCTATTCGTTACGGATTGCGCTGTAATCGCAAAAAACATGATTGTGAACGTCTAGAGAAAATACACAAAAAAAAAAGAAACAAGCAAACATGATTTTGTGTTTTTTTTATTTTAACATAAACTAACATTTCAAAAACCATGTGTTCGAAACTGTGTCCCCCACTTCGATACATTTATTTATTCGCAATTAGAATGCTATTCAACGATACAAAACTGTACTTTATTCAGTATTTGGCAAGCTGTAAATACTTACACATTGTCCGATCCTTATTTAGATTAATAATTATTAATCCAATACAAATTAGTTAGTGTTGAATATTTGAACAGTAATGGAGGCTATAACATTACAAGAGAGAATTGAAATGATTTACATCTATGGAGAAAGTGGTAGGAATATCAATGATGCTGTTAATCTTTATTCACAACGTTTTCCCGACAATGTGCGATCGCGCGCTTCTTTTTACCGAGTCGTTCAACAGTTCTCTAGCGAAGAAACTGTACAGCCAAGAAAACGTAATCTGCGAAAAACAATTGCTGGAGAAAATAATGAAATCGCGGTATTAGCTGCAGTAGTTAGCTAATAATCCGCACATTAGTACTCGAGAAATAGCTCGCGCTTCTCAGTTCACTATCTGCCAAATATTCAAGCGTAGGCAATCTCATCCATTTAGAGTTTCCTTGCATCAAGAACTTCATGGCGATGATTTTCAAAATAGAGTGCGATTTTGTCAATGGGCGCTTCAACGGATACAAGATAATCCCAATGTTTTTGCTCGGGTATTATTTTTTGACGAGGCGACATTCACAAATCACGGTACGGTAAATCTGCACAACATGCATTACTGGAGTATCGAAAATCCCCATTGGTTGCGCCAAAAAAAACACAAAATCATATTTTCTCTTTTTTGAGTATTTTTTCTAGACGTTTACAACCATGTTTTTTGGGAATACAGCGCAACCTGTTACGAATCGAAAAAAAGTTTCAAACAAAAACTACATACTTAATGGCGTAGAATCCGAATCTGCAATAAAAAATGGGGGTTCCCATTTAAGATTTCAAAGTTGCCGCCCCTCCCACTCTGGGGGGTGAGGTGGGGGATCGAGTTCGGCACCATTCAGTGAGCCCCCTACATTATAACAAATCTTACTATGATGTTTTTTTGATTTTATGCGGTGTTTTAGAGATATTCCGTTGTCTCAAGATAAAAAAACTCAGCCTGTATAAACCCCCTTATACAAACAATTATTGAGAATAACAACCCACCAAATGTAACAGTATGCCAAAGAGAATTGCCGAACTCGAGGGTAAGCACAGCCATCATGTGACTATTTTCGATATGATTCACGACGCCTTGCAAGTTTTAACATGTAAACATAGCGAGCTCCATTCGGTTTTATCAACGTTAATAAAGAAATAAATTAATTGGCAGACATACATGTTTTATTGAAACTACAGTTACAAAAAAACTACAATGTTTATATTAAAACTGAAGCTATAGTAAAACTATATTATTTTTATGGCATTGATTTTGGTAAAGTTACATTGGTTTCAGTACAATTATTATAATGTTTCTAGTGTATGTGCTTACACAAATAAGCCAGACATATTCCACAACATCATCACTATGTGATTTAAAGTTGATACCATCAACTTTTGATTTTGGTTCTTGTAAAACAAACGTTGAAACTATATCTTTTTATTCACCCTTGTATGTTGTTGCGTGCTTTTGGCACTTCTGACTAATTTAATTTCAAAATGTTAAATAATCTCTGTTTATTTAAATTAGCAATTACTAAATTACTTAAGAATTCCAAATTAATTATAATATCATTCTTTTGGCTCCTACTGTACACAATTATTAGTCTTGATACGCAAAATATATTCAAAGTTTAAAAATTCATATGTCATAAATACCACAGCCAAGCTTGTTAAATTTCTTGATGAGATCATTCGTGATATCTTATTTTCAAATACGTAGTTATTTCTTAAAAATAACAGCATTCATAATCTAAATTGAAATTCTTTTTAAAATAAATATTAGAGTCCCGTACACCAATTTTTCTCAAACACCTCTTTGTAAGACACGATGGGAAAAGAACGTTTAGATGGTTCGCACAATTTTTTTTATGCGTCTGAGAGGCGCCGTACTGCATCGAGACCATGGAACAAAAATCGAATTCTCTGGCAGGTTCTAGAATCCGGAAACAAGCGTTGACGCGTGTTTTCACCCCACTCCGAAGGTACGAATAAAAAGGCCAGAACGCTTAAAAATAATAATAATTGTTAACCGCATAGTGACAGTCGACACATCTGAGTAATTTTTAAGTGTGGACCGTTGGCGGTCGGTGGTCATTAGATGCTTGACACATAGTTCAGTACCGATGTAAATGTTAAGATTGTTACCCTAGTGTACGTAATATAGCAGTGTCAAAAGCTAGTCAAGTGACGATTTAACGTGCCTAGTGGTTTTAAAATTATCGAAAGATCATTAGTCCAGTCTAAGAGAAGATTGGCCGATCCCGATAATTCCCCTTATGTGGAATTTGAAACAATCTTGGTATTGAGCCGTTGCCGTCGGACTACGTCCTTAGTCAAGCTACCGAAGAAGCCCATCTTTTCTTCGTGGAAAGTCATCGACCCTTCACCCCCGGCATCCACGGTTATTATAGTATCTGCACACTTCAAGGTAATTTAAATATTGTTTGTGTCTCAGAGCGCTTAAAAATTATTGTACCGTCGTTAAAGCAAAATCAAAGGCCATTCCTTCTGGCTTTGTAACGATAAATCTGTATTATATAGTTCCGTCGGATAACGTCAAACTAGCTTTGAGGGTTAATCCATATCTCTTTGTTCACGTTGTTATTTGAATAATCACAATATTCTTAAATAATGGTATTAATCTAAAATTTGGAGTTCATCATAACCTATGTTACTATCGCTTATAATACCATAACCTTAAGTTAACATTTTAAAAGTGACTATAATAATTATTCATTTTGTCATAATAATACATGCATTAGTGGTTGCATTTTGTTCGAAATTCAATGTCCAATTTTAATTTAATATTTGTATATTCAACTATGATATTGTAATGACTTATATATGTTTATGTAATAATGATAGCATGTCTGGCCAGATTATCGACTTAAGAATTGTGTAATCTGATGTAGTAGGTATGTGGAAAGAAAAAAATCTGTTTATTATTATTGAATGTTCATTGTACCTTTGTTTAAATTATTTCATGTAATAAATATTGTTAAGTTTACGACACTTGTGTTATAAATTAATTATCCTTCGTTCCTTGAGGTGACTCAATAAGCTCAGTGAATGTTTCTTACTTTCTTTCACTAATATACCTAGAGCCACGATGTGCTAATTCTAGTGATAATAAAAAAAATACGATTACATAAGTCAAAGTAAGTGGCGCTCGGCAATAACTTCATAAATAATCACAAGATCATTCAAGTAAGCAGTTAGCTATCTGAGAGAATCAACACCTGTTACCTGAGGAACCATTGATTGGGATTGTAAAGCATAAGATTAAGGTATGTGAGTTTTGTCATCAAATTAGATATACGCATTCATTCACTCCTTGTTCAATTATTAGTCATATAGGTTCTATTGCAATAATAAATATTAAACGACCCTGAGATACTGGATGCAGACTGTGCTACTGGGCTAATCACTCTGTTCTCGCATCCAGTACCGTTGCTGATTGGAAAATATTTATTTAACAAATCATTTAACTGTTTATTATATTAAACAATTTTTATAGCAAATAATTAGCAACAATGTATCATGGTAAGGTGATATTGCCAAGATTTTACCGTCTTGATTTTCATATTGGTATTTATAATAATAATATAAACTCTTAAAACCTTTAACAAATTCTTCTCCAGAAATATCGTCTTTTCATTCTATGTTTAATTCAACTATATATTTTCAAGACAAACATTTTCAGTATACATATTATGTGATGATTTTCTAAATGTTACAATAAATGTATGTTGTACATTGTTAATAGTTAAATACATTTGCCAATAATAAATATACTTGAAGTATCGACCTATTGCATTTTCACAATTACAACAATCAATTAACTAACTTTATAGATCCATTTAACTGTAACATTAAATCGTTATAACAATATTTTTGTTTAAACAAGTTTAATTTCACTGTACATTGGTCTTTATAATCGAGCAGATGGACAATGTATGTGGTTCTTCATGAAACCCTGCATTATCTCTTATAAATGTCAAATTTGTTTTGATAATTTCCGAACCGGTACTATCACAACTTCATATGCAATCATCTTTCACATACAGAGGATAGTTTTTAATTGAAAATATTCACGACCCATTAATGTTTCGCCTTTATTATATACATTAAACTGTATAATATTAGGAAACATTGGCGATTGAAAGTACGCTTTAGAAAAATATTCAATTTCATTTAGCACAAGCACATTTGTATTTTTAAAATCGCTTGTTTTAGGTAGTGTTGGGTTGTTTTCAAGTATTGGCACTTCTAAATACACACTTATATTCTCTTCTTGTCTTCGTCTTGTTATAATTTCTTCATCAAGGTTTTGATTTTTAAAATCCCAAGATTTTAATATCGCACCATCACTAGAAATATATTTTTTCTCTAAAGACTTGCAACTAAACATATTTGCCAAATATTGTGTCATATTTATACTTTGATTATCAACACTGCATTCATGTTTAACATTTTCGTAGGTATATATATATATATATGATTAATATTTTATATGTTTTTAATGTATATATTAAACACATATAATCTGTTTCTTTGCCGTATATATTTAAATATGAACATATCTACGTGAGAAATTTCTTGAATTAGCGGCATTTTAAATTAATTGATAACAATTACTTGCATTATTTAATTGTTAATGATTTTAAGGAAAAGAAACACACCACCCCGAGGACTAACACATATGCATCAGTTTCGTTTAACCACTACAACGTGAACACTCGTCAGCTCGGCCTCTGTAATGTGTTCATTTTCCTATCTACCGAAATTTGTATATTATACAAATGTGGGGTGGTGTGTTTCTTTTCCTTAAAATCATTAACAATTAAATAATGCAAGTAATTGTCATCAATTAATTTAAAACCCCGCTAATTCAAGAAATTTCTCACGTAGATATGTTCATATTTATATATATATATATATCACAAAAAAAGGAATTAATCGCGGATACATAAAAACAAGAAAAGGAAAATTATCGGGTAAATTCCGCTGTAGAGCAACCGTAGACACGTGTTTCTGACTCATTGGTCGTCGTCAGTACGGTGTAGTTAAGGAATAAGGTGGGATAACCTTGGAGATGTAAGCTACACAGAAGACCATCAGGTGACAGACCGCCATTTGTAGCTTCGGTTAGAAGAGCCTCGGTTTTGAGGATTCACATCCAACCTCGCCACGAGGAAGACAATGCCAAGTCAAGGAATAAGGTGGGATAACCTTGGAGATGTAAGCTACACAGAAGACCATCAGGTGACAGACCGCCATTTGTAGCTTCGGTTAGAAGAGCCTCGGTTTTGAGGATTCACATCCAACCTCGCCACGAGGAAGACAATGCCAACCTGCGTGCCATCCGAGACCCAGGAAAGATACATCACAAAAAAAGGAATTAATATGTATTTTATGTATCCGCGATTAATTCCTTTTTTTGTGATTTATCTTTCCTGGGTCTCGGATGGCACGCAGGTTGGCATTGTCTTCCTCGTGGCGAGGTTGGATGTGAATCCTCAAAACCGAGGCTCTTCTAACCGAAGCTACAAATGGCGGTCTGTCACCTGATGGTCTTCTGTGTAGCTTACATCTCCAAGGTTATCCCACCTTATTCCTTGACTACACCGTACTGACGACGACCAATGAGTCAGAAACACGTGTCTACGGTTGCTCTACATCGGAATTTACCCGATAATTTTCCTTTTCTTGTATTTTATGTATCCGCGATTAATTCCTTTTTTTGTGATTTATCTTTCCTGGGTCTCGGATGGCACGCAGGTTGGCATTGTCTTCCTCGTGGCGAGGTTGGATGTGAATCCTCAAAACCGAGGCTCTTCTAACCGAAGCTACAAATGGCGGTCTGTCACCTGATGGTCTTCTGTGTAGCTTACATCTCCAAGGTTATCCCACCTTATTCCTTGACTACACCGTACTGACGACGACCAATGAGTCAGAAACACGTGTCTACGGTTGCTCTACAGCGGAATTTACCCGATAATTTTCCTTTTCTTGTATATATATATATATATATATATATATATATATATATATATATATTGTACTAGGTAATATCTCATACATATCAGTTCAACCCTCGAAATAATTATTAATTCCTATTACAGTTTAAATGTCATAAATTGAACTGTATATGAAATGAAATAACACTCTAGACATGTTTTGTAAAATTGCTATTATTTAATGAACAACCCTCGTATGTGCTAGTTTTATAATATCTTTATTTATTACCTAATATTCCATTCATTATACGAAAGTGTTTTATTTTTATGCCCAACTAGCTTTATATTTTATCTCTACAAAAATTATTTTACTCTATCCTAACTCTTTATTTAATTGAAAATATTTAACTCTGCCTACAATCATATACTTAAATAAATCTCAATAATCCTTTTTAAATTACTTATTTATTTCCTAAACTAACATTTTATATATTACTGATTTCTGTATTATCTTAATACATTCTATATTTTAAATATTCCAGTCTACTAACGAGTGTTCAATAAAACACCTAGATGTCACCACTACTCATTCCATTGTCGATGTATAAAACAATTAATACCAGTTTATTTATTGCAAATTTCTAAATGTTAAATTGTTGTATGTGAAATGCTATTTTTCTTTATTAAGTGGATTTTTGATTCCTCAGATTATACTTCCTATAACATTTACTTAATTCCTTCGGTAAGAAAACAATGATAAACAGATTCCAATTCAATATATCAAATGACATTTATTTCTTTCAGGTTATAAATTTACCATAATATTTCCTATAGTTGATAATTTGATTATGATAAAATAAAACGATACTCAACTAATAAATAATATGTTTATATTCAAACTTCGTGCTTTTTTAAATACTGGACATTTGCTAACAATATTTTAATACGGAAACTGAATATTTGACGCTTAGAAAATATTTAATCCCAGGTGTATAGTTCCAAATCCAACTAAATAATTCAGGTACGTGCTCTGATATTATTTATTATTGATATTCAAAATTAAGTAATTCTTTCTATTACTTTCTTTCTCAAATTAATTTATAATATTATTATAATGTGTTCAAAATTATTTACTTGCTTGATAACTCCATAAAATTTTATATAAATGACAATTATTCATATCTTAACATATTACTGGATAGTAGAGAATTAAAAATAACTTGTGTTGTTTATAACATATGTACTTGTTGTAATAACTACTAGTTCAGTCTATTTCAATACTGAATTATATTGCAAATAATTAAATCTTTTCCAACATTCACAAAATGTTATCTTTCTTTAATACTGACACAAATAATATACTAAAATGGTAATACTTAATTGCTTTCTTCTTTCAGATGAGTAACTATCCACTTCCTGATGACGTTTTAGGACGGATACTACTTCCTTGATGTTGTTCAACTTGAATCTTGTTCAAACCCTTAAAGAAAGAACTCCACTTGTCTTGTATGGGATCTTGTTCGACATTGAAATAAATTGTCCTTTTAATATGATGTCAATTCTCTTAGTGCCTATCAAATTCTTTTATATATCCAGAACTTGTGTAATTCACCAACCTTTATGGATCTCTTGTGATAAACTGCCTCTTAGTACCACCAGTACTTCTGGAATCAGCGGATCTTGTAAATTGTAACAATCTTTATAGAATTTCAAAAATTCTGGTAATTCAACAGCCTCCTGCAAACTCCTATAATCTCAGAATCAGCAACCCTATTTCGGATGGATCTGGATCTTGTATATTTGTAAGTATTATCACCTTTTCTTTTATATTAATTTATACGTAATTAACGTATCTCACTCGAAACACACTTTACTCTTCTATAATTAACTGTATTCGTGTTTTATATCAGAAATTAACTTCTTTCTGAAAAAACACGTCTCTCGTCTTTTTGAATTTTAAAAATTCTCCTTTTAAACACTATTTTAGGATTATTATCGCGTTAATATCAGTAAAGATATTCCCTTTTCCAAAAACACGTCTACCGCTTTTTAGAATTAGAAAAATTCTCTCGTTTATTTATTCATTTCCCTAGTAATCCTTTCTCATTTTGTATTCTCCAATCAAAGTTTTACAACAGCAATAACAATCAACAACATAGCTTTTAAATTCTCTAATATACCTAGAATACTTCTTAAAATTGTATTATTTGATTATCTAAATTCTTTTCATAATTTTATCAACCCTTCTTTACATATTCATATCCCAATACCTCTCTACATCTAGATTTCTGAACAAATGTCAAATAATGACAGTTCCTGTATTTCAAATTATTCCCGGGAACTGTTCTACATTACAATCTATACACCTTTCAAAATAAGATTCTAAATATTTTTATCACCTCATAAACGTCAATTACCCAAGTTTTTACAAATTTATAATACATTTTACAAAATAACAACTAATATTCAACTCTCTTCTTTCCAGAATATTTTGAACTTCTAAGAAAAATGAACATGGTCAACCTTTCCATATACAGGTGGTTTATAATTAAATTCGAATACTTGTTAAATACGATAAACCTCTATTATGATAAACCTAATAAATTTTATTTTAAACACATCATAATAAATTTTTCTACGTTTATTTAATTAAATTTGGTAACTTTCATAACTTTTCATATTATATGGTTAACGTATGCCTTTATACTATAACAATATATATATATATATATAAATCCAAACTGCAAATTTCTTGGCATTTGCGACCATTTATTGATTTATTACCAATTATTCAAACATTTATGGTAAAATAAAAGTCAATTTTAAAAGACGTTTCGACAATTGTATATTGTCTTCCTCAGTTTTACATATACATAACATATTAAAATTCATTTTGTTTTAATACACACACATGTATTATGTCATTATGTTGCTTAATTGTGTACAAAAGAACTTCATTGTTGTACAAATTATATTTACAGACTGCATACTATGTGTCTATTATGATTTTTAGCACCGTATGAATATTTCCTTTTCAAAGGATCAATGTCAAATCAATATTAAACAGGTTTAATATTGATTTGACATTGATCCTTTGAAAAGGAAATCTATATATTTAGTTTTATTTTAATACTGCACAACATCTCCTTTTATCTCAGAGTAAGTATTTTTTTATCGGTTATGATATATAACCCATAAATTAATCTGATGTTTTTATTTTTAGGAATTCCACCATTATATATACTGCAATAATTTTCTAACAGATATTCGACAACTACCAGTAAAACAAAGATAGAAAACTAACAAACAATATATTAAATTGATAAAGAATTTAACAATATTACTGGATCAATGATGAAAATGGCCAAAATTTTATACAAACACCCTATCTAAACTTGTTCAATATCAAAATAATATGGTTATGAAAAGAATAGTATTTAACCTCTTATTTTCCAAGGTATGTTTTTTTTATATATTTATATTACAAGTAAAATAACTTTATATTTATGAAAACTATTACGTATTTAAATGAATAGTATTATTATGCAATTATTTATGACCTCTTACTAAATTTTGTATATAGTTTGTCATATGGTTTTTTTCTGTAATCTTCAACAAATATTTAAATAATAATAGAGATTCCCCAAATGAAAAATAAAAATAGATCAATACAACCTTCGTTTATATCAGAGTATTTTCTTATTAAGAGCGCGCCAATTGTCCTTCAAAACGCCCTGAAGGTCAACAATTTGCATTTGTATACATAGAGGGAGTTACCATTAACAAATTTTAATATAAAGCTATGAAATGAATCTAAATGCTAGTTTTACTATTTTCCGGGAGATGGATATCCAAACGCTAGTTTAACTATTTTCCGGTAGATGGCAGGGATGATGTTATGCTTATTGGTAAACAAAATAAATATCCTGAACATAAGAAACGTTCATAGTGGGGCGAAAATCTGCAAAAAGACTCCAAAAAAAATTATGTAATTCTCTACATGAAAGTGTTATATATGCCTTTTTTGCCAGGTACTGGAGATCTGTATTGCAAAAAATTGACAAAATTCTTATGAAATGAGTTTTAAAAAACAAACACAAGCGCGCAACTGGGAAACTTGTTAGATATCACCTAGATTCTAGATTATAATTTTTTTGGCCCGAAAGCAAATTTATGAGCGCAGACAACTTTTTTTTGTTAAAAAAACATAAACACATAGCATTCCCAGTTTGATTTGAATTTTTGGCTATTTTACTAAATTGCTCATCCGTAAAAGTATATGTATATATGCCTCTACAAGCTACACGCGGAAGCACAATAACGACGCTTGTTATTTCCTCGATCTTTCGTGTGCGATATTATTATGATTTTCGATTGTAAAGTGTAAAAGATGGCTCGAAGTAAAGCAAGACATTCAAAAAAAAAATAAGAAAGCTAAAACTATGACACATGTATGGAATACCAAACAACAGTTAGCAAGGTGAAATTATATTCATTTCATAAATTTTCTAGAGATTTACAATTTTACATGCAACGAAACCTTATTGTCTTTTGAGAAACAATGCGTATAAGATGTAACATACATCTTTACATTATAGAGATGCATGATATATCGAGTGTCCCAGAGTAGCGGCAAATGCCATTAATTAGTATCTTAATAATGTCAATATCGACAAAATTTTATTACAAAAATTGTGGATTGTGAGTTCTACAATTTAAAAATATTTTCATACATACAGAGTGTTCGACAATGAATAACCAACACAAACTTATGTTTTTTTTAAATGGAATGCTATGCCTTTAACATTATATGATATACCTTGAAGAACTGATTAAATTGTTCAATTTGTGTCTGTCGATTCTCAACTGTTTCACAGATGTAGCGATTTTTCGGTCAACATTGTGTAACTTTTGAAAGATAGCTATGAAATAACGATTTATGATAAAATACCTAGTATGGGCTGAATTAGTAGATACACCTTTTTAGTACATAAATTTAATCTTTGTTTCGATATTTCAAAGCATACCATCGCTAAAACTAAATTTTTTAAAAATATTAAATGGAACAGCCAATATATTTTTATGCCAGCGAAAACTAATAAAAAATATACTGTTTATCAATATCTGATCTCTTGGGTATGTGGGCGATATTCTAAAAGTTATATAGAATATTATATTTGAATAAACCCGATTGCGACTTCTTAATTTAGAAGTATGAGTTGCTATGACTTCCGTTACACATAACATAACTAAAATAAATCGAAAAGAATTACTTATAATATTGTCGTTTTAAAATAAGTAATTTTTATTAAATTTTTAAAACATATTGCAGTGATCTTGAATAAATAATAATATGTAAATAAATAAGTATAATCAAGATCACTTCAAGATTTTATTTAAATTAATTTTTACTTTATTCATTTTTACTATGATGTGTATATAAATATTCACTATATCGATAATTTACGAAAACTTTATTTTTATTTAAGTAAAACAATAAAAGGATCTTAGTAAATTTTTATAAGGTTATAATATTAAGACGTATCAAATGTTACATGAAAAGGAGCGAGCAAGTGTTTCCGGCACAAAGACTTCTGACATTGGCAAAGATCGACTGTGTAGACCGGCGCAAAAAGTATTGTTTATCAGGTGCACGGCTGAGTCATAAACGTATAGACGAATTTATATTCGCATGTTTGTTTACCTTTTTCAAGGATTATTAATACACTGTTTCCCCATGTGACCGATAAGGGCAGCACCGTCGATATACAATTTTGGAAGTGGATTCGTGTTTGCCGAAAGTTGCCGGATGTTTTTATAAAGAAATTTAAGCATAAAAGCGCGGACGGATAAAATTTCCGAGATTGCTTGGTGAAAACCGCAATATTAACTAGTCTAAAAGTAGGTGATAAACCACTTCCTCCTTCTTTTAAAAGGATTGCTCTTAAATCCGGACTTAGAATAATTTTTGAGACTTTTGATACTTATAAAATTTTAACAAGATTCAACGCATATAATATTTTATTTTTAACATGCAGCGCGTATCACATAGAAATGTCTAGATATATTTGAATAATTACTTATGTATAAGATACTTTTATTTATGAACTCGGTTTTTGAATTTATTTAATTTCATTTTATTTTCTTTTTTCTAGAGTGTTTTGTTTTGCATGTAGGGGTACTATGCCATACATTATGACAGAACCTTCTAGTAATTGTAATGATAACTTTGGATAGCATAATCATTTCATTTTCACATAATTTACTTTTCTTTTAAAATTATTTATCCTACAAAAGGTATTTGAAATTAATAATTTTGTTTTATGTGTGTATAGGTTATATATATATATAAGTGAATTAAATTTTACTGAAAATTCATTATGGATGAGTTTGAAACGATGTACGAGGAGTTAAGGTGATTAAACGATATTTGTTATAAATGTGTGTATAGTGGCGTACCAAATTCTTTATTTGTAGTGGTGTTTTTGTATTGGAATTTCGCGAAAAAGGTAAAGTTTATTTTTTTTTAATGTATATATTATTTCTTTTGATATGTGTATTAAGTATATTTTTGTTGTATTTGGGTGTTCAATATTAACGTGTTGAATAATACATCAGGGATGTGTGAAATGAATTATGTCATAATTTAATTCATAGCATGGAGTCCTGGTGAATTTGAAAAAAAAACACGAATTGGTCTTGGTGGTACTGCGTTTGGGAGCGAGAAAAGGCACCAGGCAGAACTAATCAGGGCTGAGTTAATTTATTGGATACGCAGAGACATTATTTTATTTCATTTTATTTATTTAATTTAAAATTTATATATTCCTTAAGGAGTGTGCACATTGTGATGTATGTTCGGGTTGCGTCCAACGAGTTGAAAAGGACATGCTCGTAGGGTGGAACTTTGGGATACTCATCTGTGTGAATTTGTTATCTGATGGTACTGTGTTGGGAGCGAGAAAAGGCGCCGGACAGGACTAATTAGGGCAAAGCCACTTCCTTAATGTCTATATTTTGTTAGCAAATAGTAGACCGTACAAATTTTATTTTTATTTATATTCCAGTACAATTCATCACGGGTAATTTATTTTATTTTTGATTGTTTACATGTATCTATGACAAATATTAATCATAATAATCACGTTCACATTTTCTTTTAGACATAAGTTTTTCACGACATCATAATGTCATTTATTCTTTATTACTTGTAATATTTTATTGATGATGATGTATAAATTTGAATTATGACTGAATATTGATTTTTTGTGTGTAAATATTTGTAGATAAAAACTTTTGAATTCGTTTAAAATTATTTTATTTTAATAAATTAGATATTAAGATTTATTTTGTATTTTATTTCTTTACCTGACCTGGAGATAATTAAAGAGCAGGAGAATCAACTCATATTTTCTGCCCCTGAGAGAACTATTTATTTTCAAGCGGAGCTAGTTGCATGTAAAATGTTTTGCTTAACCTACCTTTCAGCAGAAAGTTCACCGTATCTTAGTCTAGCATAAGGCCTAGCACTAGGATGCGTGCTTGACTCTCAGTTACGCTTTAATTAAGTAAATTAAATTTATTTTATATATTTATAAATTTGTAAGAGTCACAGCATAATTATATGGCGACCAACGTAGTGGGGCAAAACTTTTACATTTTTAAACTGTTTAGATAAAAATTAATTGATTATTTAATATTCAAATAGCTGTGTAATTAGAGGGAGGTATTTTCACCTTTAAGTGCATTTGAATAATTAATAAATATAATTCACAAATAAAATTTTGTCAAGTTTTGATTTATTTTTCTCCACAAATAAGTCTCTTTAAGTGCCAGGACAGATAAAGTAAATATGTCTGAGTATAAGGGTGAGGGTGAAAATCCTGAAAGTGGTACAGATACCAAATATTTATTTGAAACGTAAAGGGAACCACAAGGCATTTCCTCTGTGACAGATTCAGAAAAGACGCTACCTCTTGATGAGGATGAAAATGTAACTGAAAATGTAAAAATTGAAACGAAAGAAATGTCAGGCGGAGACAGATTTGATATTTTATTTGAAAAACTTTTCTGTAAATTGGAATGTGACAAGATAGATATGAATAAAAAGTTTGAAGAAAATAAAGAAGAAATGGAAAGGAACAAAAGGGAAATGAAAACTGAAATAAATAAAAAGTTGGATGAAAATAAAGCTGAGATGAAAGAAGAGATGAATAGAAATAAAATAGAGATACAAACTGTGGTAAAGTCAATGAATGAGAAGATTGACGAAAGAATTAAAGCCTGTAGAATGGAGATGTCTGCAATGAATGAGAAAATAAAAGAGGATGTGAAACAAAGCACAACACAGATCAATGAGAGAATAGAAGCGAGCGAAAAGAAGTGTAAGAATAGCAGTGAATTCTTAATAGATGAAATGAATGAGAGAGCTAGTGTAGCAAGAGAAAATTTTAAACAAATAGAAGAAAGGATTGGAGGACAAGATAAAAAAATACAATTCTTGGAACTGAAGGTGGACAGTAGTGCCATGTCAGTTCAGAAAGATGTTAAAAATTTAACAAGTAAGTTTGAAGACTGTAGGGTTAAATATGGTGCATGCACAGACTCTCTTTTAAAGCTACAGGATATGACATTAAATTGTCAAGATACAATTAAGAATTTAAAAACAAGAGTTGAACAAGGTACAATCACACCCGGTGTTGTACCACAACAGATATCTATTGGTACAGAAAACATACCTAAGTTTTCTGGATACAACAAAGACAACCCAATGGCATTTCTTAAAACCATTAAGACATACATTCGTGGTATTAATGATGATATGTCAAAATTACATTTCATGAGGGGGTGTCTTAGAGATTATGCATTATTATGGTACGACATGGTAATTGATGAGGTACAGACGTACGAAGAATTAGAAAATATGTTTATTAGACAGTACTGGGGACAAACTCAGCAAAGACGCATTAGACATGACCTTACCTTTGGAAAATATCGTTCTATTACGTCTAGAGAGAATTATGTTATTCGGAAATATTCTTTCTTGAAACATATACAACCTGTGATCCAGGAGTGTGACATTGTTACCCAATTAGCTAATCATTTTGAGCATGAGGTAGTACAAGCAGTTGCTTTACAGGGTATAGACACCGTTGAGCAACTCTTGGAATTGGTAAAGCGTCTGGACGACGTGGAAGATAGGAGTGTATCTCAGAATAAAAATGGGTATAAAGCAGGTAACAATGGTAACTATTATAATACTCAGCAAAGGTATAATGGTAATTACCATAATAACCAACAAAGATACAATGGTAATCGGTATCAGAATAATAGTTACCAGGGAGGAAGGGTGGAGAATGGTAACAACAAGAATATGAGTAATAGTAGTAATGGTAATAATAATAATTGGAGACAGGAGGGTCATGTAGGAAGGAAATATGGAAAAGATGAAACAGAAGATAATCGAGGATTTAATAACGTAATTATAGAAAATAAAGAAAATAAAACAGAAGCTGTAACAAGAGATGCGTCAAGAGGAGCAATAAAGAAGGACCTGGATTTTTGGTAGGTCCAACCAAAGGGAGAAAGAAGAAACAACGAGGCAAGAGAAACGTCGTAGATTTAAGTAATATAACCACTAAATTTCCACTGGTAGATGTTAAAGTAGGGGATGTATATGGTGTAGCTGTAATAGATAGTGAATTAGAATTGTCACTTTTAGATGGGGGATTATTTGATAAAAGGTTTAAAAAATTAGGTTTTTATAAGCAAGATAATGTATTTTGTATAAATATAGAGATGGGTGATGTAGAACTTGTAACACAATTTATTGTTACACCAAGATTAAAATATTGCTGCGTACTTGGGATGGATTTTTTGAGTCTATATACATCGAAATTGGAAAGGGAAAATAGAACCCTTCACAATAGTAAAGTAAACATGTCTTGGGACAAAGGTGCTCAAGATGATAAAATATTAGTTAATAATTCAATCATTGATAATTTTGATAGGGACCTCACTTTAAAAATAAATAATGATAGTTTGATTGACAAGGATAAAGGTTCACGCCATGTGGATGATCTTCAAAGGGAAGAGTCCATGTTTGCCACGGGTGACATAAATAATAAATGTACACACCATGTGGAGGGTCTTCAAAAGAAAGACGCCACGAAATATATGGGTGACATAATAAATAAATGTTCACACCGGGAAATAAATATGGGTGACAAAAATTTGATTTGCAACAAACAGATTAATAATGATAATGTGAGTGATCCTTTGACAAAAGATGTTAAATTATTTAATGGTAATGTAGATTTAGCAGTAGGCTATGATAATTGTTTTAAGACAGAAACGACTCATCCATTTTTCCATAAGCAGAAATTAAGTATCAGGTTTAAAATTAAAAGTTTGTTAAAAGATGAAATTATTGAAAATTTAGTATATAATTTAATGAACCCCATCACAGTAGTAATTAAGGAATATTTAGATTATTTAGAAAACATTGAGAATAATAAATTAAGTTTATGTTTATTTCAATCAATAAAACAACAGCTACAACTCCCCAAATTAATAGAAACATTATTGTTAATAAGTACTAATGCAAAGTGGTTTGTAAACGTTAATTCTCTTTGGTTGGTACAGCTATATAAATGTTTCGTGAAATTATATCCAATAGTGGTAAATTTATTAGTGAATTTAAATAAAATTGTTCATAAGGAACAAAATATTTTACATTATGGGTATGTAAAGCCCGTACAGCACATATTAAACTCACATGATGAAAATGTGTCACATCATGTGAATGATAAAATGATTTTACAAGAGGGTGTTAAATTTATATGGACCCATGCGAGAATAGAGGTTTTGGATGCAGTTGAAAAGTACCCACAGCCCAGATACTTAAAAATGTTAAGAAGTTTTCCCAAAATAGTGGACTACAATTGCCACTTCATTTTAAGGGAACTCGATGATGCAATTACAATATTTGTAATACCTATGAAAGGTGTAAAATTTAAAGAATTTAAGTACACTTTTGTATATATATTTATAAGTAGTTTAATTAATTTAGGTGTTTTAAATGTCATTTGTTTAAACTTTCTCGTCATGAAAGGAGTAAAGTTTAAAATAAACTCCAAGAGTTTTGCATATTTACTTCTGACTTGTATATAGATAGAATAAGCATATTATAGGGAAATTTCATGTCTCTATGCTTTATATCAATAATATGATAAGCAATCTATAAGTATATTAACTGGTATTTATGGGAAATCTTGAATTTATACCATTGGCATTAGCGATTCTCGCTTATAAATCGCAGATATTCCCATAGGGATATTTATGCAGTGATCTTGAATAAATAATAATATGTAAATAAATAAGTATAATCAAGATCACTTCAAGATTTTATTTAAATTAATTTTTACTTTATTCATTTTTACTATGATGTGTATATAAATATTCACTATATCGATAATTTACGAAAACTTTATTTTTATTTAAGTAAAACAATAAAAGGATCTTAGTAAATTTTTATAAGGTTATAATATTAAGACGTATCAAATGTTACATGAAAAGGAGCGAGCAAGTGTTTCCGGCACAAAGACTTCTGACATTGGCAAAGATCGACTGTGTAGACCGGCGCAAAAAGTATTGTTTATCAGGTGCACGGCTGAGTCATAAACGTATAGACGAATTTATATTCGCATGTTTGTTTACCTTTTTCAAGGATTATTAATACACTGTTTCCCCATGTGACCGATAAGGGCAGCACCGTCGATATACAATTTTGGAAGTGGATTCGTGTTTGCCGAAAGTTGCCGGATGTTTTTATAAAGAAATTTAAGCATAAAAGCGCGGACGGATAAAATTTCCGAGATTGCTTGGTGAAAACCGCAATATTAACTAGTCTAAAAGTAGGTGATAAACCACTTCCTCCTTCTTTTAAAAGGATTGCTCTTAAATCCGGACTTAGAATAATTTTTGAGACTTTTGATACTTATAAAATTTTAACAAGATTCAACGCATATAATATTTTATTTTTAACATGCAGCGCGTATCACATAGAAATGTCTAGATATATTTGAATAATTACTTATGTATAAGATACTTTTATTTATGAACTCGGTTTTTGAATTTATTTAATTTCATTTTATTTTCTTTTTTCTAGAGTGTTTTGTTTTGCATGTAGGGGTACTATGCCATACATTATGACAGAACCTTCTAGTAATTGTAATGATAACTTTGGATAGCATAATCATTTCATTTTCACATAATTTACTTTTCTTTTAAAATTATTTATCCTACAAAAGGTATTTGAAATTAATAATTTTGTTTTATGTGTGTATAGGTTATATATATATATAAGTGAATTAAATTTTACTGAAAATTCATTATGGATGAGTTTGAAACGATGTACGAGGAGTTAAGGTGATTAAACGATATTTGTTATAAATGTGTGTATAGTGGCGTACCAAATTCTTTATTTGTAGTGGTGTTTTTGTATTGGAATTTCGCGAAAAAGGTAAAGTTTATTTTTTTTTAATGTATATATTATTTCTTTTGATATGTGTATTAAGTATATTTTTGTTGTATTTGGGTGTTCAATATTAACGTGTTGAATAATACATCAGGGATGTGTGAAATGAATTATGTCATAATTTAATTCATAGCATGGAGTCCTGGTGAATTTGAAAAAAAAACACGAATTGGTCTTGGTGGTACTGCGTTTGGGAGCGAGAAAAGGCACCAGGCAGAACTAATCAGGGCTGAGTTAATTTATTGGATACGCAGAGACATTATTTTATTTCATTTTATTTATTTAATTTAAAATTTATATATTCCTTAAGGAGTGTGCACATTGTGATGTATGTTCGGGTTGCGTCCAACGAGTTGAAAAGGACATGCTCGTAGGGTGGAACTTTGGGATACTCATCTGTGTGAATTTGTTATCTGATGGTACTGTGTTGGGAGCGAGAAAAGGCGCCGGACAGGACTAATTAGGGCAAAGCCACTTCCTTAATGTCTATATTTTGTTAGCAAATAGTAGACCGTACAAATTTTATTTTTATTTATATTCCAGTACAATTCATCACGGGTAATTTATTTTATTTTTGATTGTTTACATGTATCTATGACAAATATTAATCATAATAATCACGTTCACATTTTCTTTTAGACATAAGTTTTTCACGACATCATAATGTCATTTATTCTTTATTACTTGTAATATTTTATTGATGATGATGTATAAATTTGAATTATGACTGAATATTGATTTTTTGTGTGTAAATATTTGTAGATAAAAACTTTTGAATTCGTTTAAAATTATTTTATTTTAATAAATTAGATATTAAGATTTATTTTGTATTTTATTTCTTTACCTGACCTGGAGATAATTAAAGAGCAGGAGAATCAACTCATATTTTCTGCCCCTGAGAGAACTATTTATTTTCAAGCGGAGCTAGTTGCATGTAAAATGTTTTGCTTAACCTACCTTTCAGCAGAAAGTTCACCGTATCTTAGTCTAGCATAAGGCCTAGCACTAGGATGCGTGCTTGACTCTCAGTTACGCTTTAATTAAGTAAATTAAATTTATTTTATATATTTATAAATTTGTAAGAGTCACAGCAATATGAAGTGACAAACTTGAAAATTCAGGAATTATGCATACATTGAAAATATCGCGTTATAGTGTATCAAAAAGTTGTCAAAAAGCCAAACCTACGTTTACTAATATAAATCGAATATTCGCCTTCTAGTTATGAATACACTTCAAGTCAAGTTTCGAATGATCTATAAACTTTACCTATGATTTCTTGAGGTAGTAGAACTGGCATATTCCTGTATATTCGTTATGACAATAAATAATTTCAATCCTTTTCCCGCCAAACAAAGATCATATTTGTTAATTTTTGCGATAAAGTAAATTCATGTACATTGTAATGGCAATTTTCTCTTCCAAGTAAAGTTATAAAGGAAGATTTGAGGTTTTATCAATTATTTCTCTTTGCAATTAATTTTTTTTGAAAATTATATATTTCTAAGTAAATAAGTTGTAATTAGGTTTATTCGATATAAGTAAAATAAAACACTTTTGTTTTACTTATATATATATATGATGTTTCCTATATCCAGTATCATGAATCTTCACAAAGTAACAGCCGAAAGTGTTATATATTTGGGTTTATTCGAATCTAATATTCCATAACTTTTTCAATATTGCCCACAGACGCAAGAAAGTAGGTATTTTTAAATAGTACATATTGTTGATGGACAATCAAACTTATTTGAATTTGCCGGGTACTTGTATATGTATGTAAACTATGTGAAAGTAGATACACTAAGCAGTAGCTGTAAGCAAGTTGTTCGCTAATGGTGAATGTTATTTTGTAATACTTTAAATAGAAAGTAAACTATATTTTTACTCCACTGGCTGGCTTTATTTCAACACAACAACTAACAGGTTATCGGCCCAAGACGTGCTTAGTGCTGTGGTTTGATTTCTTTTCATCCAAAGTTATTTTGTTTGAAACTTTTTTTCAAACATAATTATATACACAAAATGGAGGACGATAGATACAAGATTCCTTTGTTCGATGGAAGCAATTTTAATAATTGGAAATTTAGAATGGAAGTTCTGTTAGAAGAACATGATTTATTGGATCACGTCAACAAGGATATTGGAGAGGCAGAAGAAAATAAGAAAAAGGATCGTAAGTGCAAATCAATGATCATTCAAAGAATAGCCGATAGTCATTTGGAGTATGTGAAGGATAGCAAAACTGCAAAGAACGTATGGGATACATTGGCAAAAACTTTTGAACGGAAAGGAATAATAGGTCAGTTGTTTTTACGACGCAAGCTGTTGGCCATGAAATTCAGTGATGGCGGAAATTTAGAGAAACACTTTCTGGAATTTGATAAAAGTATTCGGGAATTACGAAATTCTGGAGCAACTTTAGATGAGGCAGATATAATATGTCATTTGTTACCAAAAAGTTTTGATACAATAGTAACAGCTATTGATACTATGGCAGATGATAAAATAACACTTAATTTTGTAAAAGGAAAATTACTTGATCATCAGCTGAAAAGGAAGACAAATGACAGAATAAATGAAAAAGTAACAAGTACTGCTTTCACAGGTCACACAAAGTTTAAATATAAATGTCACTTATGTGGAAAAATGGGACATAAACGTGCTGATTGCTACATTACAAAAAGAAAAACTGAACACTCAAACAATTACAAAATAAATTCTTTTAATAACAACAGGAATGCAAATCTCACAGTTGAGGAAGATATTGCTTTTATGGTTGGTAATAAACACGCAAACTGTGGCATAAAATGGTTCCTAGATTCAGGTGCCACCGATCATATGGTAAATGATGCAAGTTTTTTTTAAAGTTTTAAAAGAATTAGAAGAACCACGAAAGATTGCAGTAGCTAAACAAGGACAGACGTTGGAAGCTCACAAGTATTGGTGACATAGATATTTTATCTGAAGTAAATGGTAAACATACAAAAATACCTATTCGAAATGTGTTATATGTTCCAGATTTGCTGTATAACCTATTTTCAATTCATAGAATTGAAGAAAAGGGAATGAAAATAGTATTTTATGACAAGGAAGTTAAAATTTATAATAAAGACAGCCTACTTGCTAAAGGAAATAGAAGTGGAAAATTATATAAGCTAATATTTCAGTTAGATAGACCGACTGAGGAACTGGCAAATATTGTACTTGAGGATCGTGTACAATTATGGCATAAAAGGCTTGGCCATCTGGGGAAAGAAAGTTTAAAAAAATTAGTTTCGAATGACATGATCGAAGGAATAGACATAGCGACAAAAGATGTGCAAAACAATTTTGAAAAATATTGTGAAACTTGTATTCAAGGAAAGCAGACTAGGTTAGCATTTGAAAATCGTAAAGTTAAAAATACAAGACGTCCTTTGGAACTAATACATAGTGATGTATGTGGACCAATAACCCCCATAACGTGGAATGGTAAAAGATACTTCTTAACTTTAATAGATGATTACACTCATTTTGGTATGGTATATTTAATAGAACAAAAGAGTGAAGTATTAAAATGTTTTCAGGAATATGAAGCTTTAGTGACAGCTAAGTTTTCTACGAAAATATCAAGATTAAATTGCGACAATGGAGGGGAATATATATCAGGAAAATTTTCAGATTTTTGTAAATCTAAAGGTATTATGGTTGAGTATACAGTTCCATATACTCCGCAGCAAAATGGTGTTGCTGAAAGGTATAATCGTACACTTATGGAAAAAGCTAGATGTATGATTATAAATGCGAGTCTAGACAAACGTTTCTGGGGTGAGGCGGTACAGACAGCAGTATACTTATGTAATCGAAGTCCATGTAAAACAATTATGCATAAAACTCCTGCAGAATTATGGCTAAATAAGAAGGTAAATTTAACGAATTTAAGAGTGTTTGGATGCAAGACTTATGTACATATACCTGAAGTATTGCGGTCAAAACTGGATTCAAAGACAAGAAAATGTATAATGATTGGATATGCCAATCATGGATATAGATTATGGGACACTGAACAAGAAAGAATAATAATTGCGAAAGATGTTCTTTTCAATTTTCAATGAGGATAGTAATTTAAAGGAACAAATATCATTTGATGACCAAGTTAATAATGAAAGTGATAAGGAACTTGAGGAAGAAATAAACAATGAGACAATTAATTTCGAAAATTCAGAACAAGCAACAGAAAGAGAAGTAGATAATGAGACAAATAATTTTGAAGATTCAGAAGAAGCAACAGAAAGCAAACGTGATCGCAAACCACCAATATGGCATTCAGACTACGAATTTCTTAGTTTTGTTTTAAATACGTCAATGTTAGAAAATATTCCAGAAACAATGGATGAAATAGAAAAATCATCAGATAGGGAACACTGGAAAAAGGCTATTGAAGAGGAATACAGTGCTTTACTCAAGAATAATGCATGGGAATTGATTGAAAAACCACAAGAAGCCAAATTGATTGACAATAAGTGGGTGTTCAAACTAAAAACTGATGAAAATGGAAAAGTGACAAGATACAAAGCACGGCTAGTTGCAAGAGGTTTTTCCCAAACAAAGGGTTTAAGTTCACAACAATTTTTGTTTTTAAGAGAAAAATTAGGAGTGTTAAATGATTTTCAAGAAGCTTTGATTGAAAGGGGGTGTTGATGGACAATCAAACTTATTTGAATTTGCCGGGTACTTGTATATGTATGTAAACTATGTGAAAGTAGATACACTAAGCAGTAGCTGTAAGCAAGTTGTTCGCTAATGGTGAATGTTATTTTGTAATACCTTAAATAGAAAGTAAACTATATTTTTACTCCACTGGCTGGCTATATTTCAACACAACAACTAACACATATTAGTACTTGTAACTCCATATAAATATACAGAATGCTCCATTTAATTTTTTTAAGAAATTTTATGTTCAGCAGACGGTATGTAATTCTAAGGAACATGCCTTGAAATATCAAAATAAATAATAAATTCGCACACTAAATTGGTTTCTCTACTAATTGAGCCCATAATAGGTCTTTCATCATTAATGGTTTTTACATAGCAAAAATCATAGCATTTCTTTAAAAAAACATAAGTTTGTGTTGGTTCGTCGTTGTCGAACTCTCTGTATACATGAAAATATCTTTAAATTGTAGAACTCATGATTATCTACAATTTTTGTATTCACATTTTTTCGCTATGTGCATTATTAGATACCAACTTTGCCGCTTGTCTGGGACACGCGGTATAAACAACTGTCTCTGAATTCAGCCACTCAAATTGCAATATTTTCTCGGAAGTGGGAAGTTATACGGGCCCTGATACCGTCGGTACCACACCAATAAGTACAAGGTAATTGTCTTGCTTGACTGTGTGAAAAAATCGAATTCTACCAATATTTCGTCAACTACTAAGTTTAAACAAATTTATAAAGAATTGAAATCTAGTCACAAGTGAATTTGAGAAAATTTTTATTAAAAAAGTTTTTTAAAAAGCCTACCGGAAGTAGGTCTTTTACTCTATCAAAAATCAATTTTTTGCGAATATCTCGCAAGTCAGGCTTATATAAAAACAAATTCTGACTGAAAGTAACATTTTTATCGAGCAGCGATTTTTTGCAAACATCTCGTAAATTATACATTCTATATAAAATTAGCAAGAGTACAAAAGTATTTAGAGCTAGATTTGGAATAATTTTTGTATACATTTTTTTTCAGAAGTCGGACCTAAAGTAACACACAGTTTTTTTTTAAAGAACATAAAAGTATAAACTTAATATAGAACATTTGTATTAGTTGAAACGCGCAATACGTATAAGAAAGTCGTGTGGTAGCAACAGCTCATTTTTTTTGCTAGTACACGTGCGTATAGTCGTTTGAATTGTTATAAAAGGAGTTAGCCTTACAAAATCCATAACATTGTTCGTTTCTGTATTGTGGTATCTATCACCGATTTATTAGGATCATTTGATTCATCCTCTAATTTGTCAAAACTAGAAAATCGCAATAATTAAATGCGTTACGAAATGGCTAATTCCGAATCTAACTCATTCAGATAATTTTATTACTTTTCTGGAGACCAAAAAAATTGCTTTATTCCTACTAAGCTATTTACTTCAGTACAAAAAAATCGGTCAGAAACAAGTTTCGTAGCAGAAATGAATCAAAAGAGCAACTAATTTGTCAATCAATTTTTTGCATATTCCGGTCTGCAGTAGGAGGTACCTAAGTATCTGTTATAGGCGAGCAAATGCAAAATATGACCTATACATTCGTTGTTTTTTTTTTATCTAGCTTGTTTTTATACCAGTACATTAGTAGACAAAAAATCGAAAAGAGGACAAATTAAAATTACCTATATTTTATAATGATATTTTGGCATAATCTCTTTAATTACAACTATTTTCTTCTAATTGCTTTTTTTTTAATATATAATTGTGTATAAGTAATTGAAAGAACAAGTCTATAAAATATATGAAAGAATATGTGTTTTGTTTTATGAAATGTGGTTACTTACTATACATTTCACATATATATATTTGTATTGAATGCCGACAGAAATAAACTGGCCTTTTGTGCTGCCCATAAACATATTTATAAAATTACTCAATAGCTTCATTGATAATGCATTCTTCTTTAAATAAATAAGTAAATAAATAAATAAATAAATACCATATCTGAATTACGAGATCTTTCGCTAAACATTGTAAATAAAATATATAAATTGTCCGTTTCAACTTGATTATGCAGTACAGGTCTTATGGCTAACGATTTCGATAAAGATAGAGTTATTAAGAGATTACTAAAGACAATGAGAGATGCAATATTGCTATTAAACCTCTACTGCATAACTGGGTTGAGATGCTCTTGTAATTTGAAGTTGCGCCATCTGATGCTGAAGGCTCCAATTAAAAGCGAAACTATTACCTTATTATAGACAAGACCCAAAAATTGTTGATGAAAAAACATAGTAATTGGCGTTAATATCTTGTTTTTTGCGCTGATCTTTCACAGAACGCTTTGAGATGACCATGTCGAGGTTCTCAAATGATATAGACACATTTTATTACTACTATTTCAGAAAAATTTCATGTTTTCAAGTGTTTGTAATTTTATTATTTGAGATTATTAAGCGCTGCTATTTTCAGAATACCTAATCTACATATTGTACTTTTTAAATATCACAAAGAATGGCAGCAATATTCAATGGTTACTTGTATTACTTGTCATAAAATTTACGTGTTTATCTACCGTGCTGCCATCTAGTCGCGTTTTGCGCAGCGGTGCCGCTCTTAAGTAGCTCCTTTTAATATATTCTTGTTACTTTGTAGCCTCAGATGAACTAGAATCCTACTGCAATTTCTTATCCTAACAATGGAACAGCTGTCTGTGCCTCGTAAAAGTGACTTCCTGTACTGGAACAATAAAAAATGGTCCTAACACGATTGGATTTTCTCTCTTGATGTATCTGAATAATGCTCCAATGAATTCATAACCCCGTCCAGGAAGTTCTTCGATTAATTAAATAGCCTTGATAGATAAACTTGAATTAGTCCTACTTCTATATGAGTTTTTCCTTCTGGATATGTACGTATGATGCTCCAATTCTTTTGTGACACCGTTTGAAATGGATACTCCTTCAGGATAATTACGTATGATGCTCTAATTCTTCTGTGACCTCGCTTAAAATGGATACTCCTTTTATGGTAAGTAAATTTCTAATTATATTTTCTGCTCTTATTCACTACAATCTTCCTTCACTAGTACAGTTTAATTAAAACTGCTAACATTTATTTTACAGCACACTAATACTTCGTTTTCTTTACCAATTATAATTCAAAATGTTTGAATATTAAATTCTAATATAAATATACTTTTATTTAGCTTTATTTTATGAAATTTTGGCTAATATAATATTATCGCCAATTTCATAAACTCTCTCTTCGAATTCTCTTTTTTTTTTTAATCTTCTTTATTTATCCCATTCCCTTAGTGATACTACCTATTTTTCAAACTGACCAATCTCCATTATCCACCTCTTAACTATACTCAATATAAATTCCATTACGATAATATTTTTTTAAATACCTTTCCATATAACAGTACTCTTATTTTGATAATTTTATCCATGAATTTAGTATTAAATTTATGTATTCAGAACAATTTAAACACATTCTCAAATAAATACTCTGTAAAATGTCAACATTGACACCCACTGACAGTTCCTTTAAATATTTTAAAGCGGGAAATTATAATCAATTTTGACGATGCCTTATAATAAAATTTACCTCTTAATACCATTTCTCTTCATTAAATTCAATTGAACAAGTTTTTACAAATTTATATTACATATCGAATTATCAATTAATTTCAAAATCTCTATTTTACAGATTTCTGTGTCATTTGACGAACCATGGACCTTATTCAACAAACTATATAGAATCAACTATGGACCATTTGTAAATATAAAAAATTAATAAACAAATATTTTCTTTATAATACTATTCCTATTTATTAATTCACTCAATTTCTAACACTAAAAGAAATCTCTAATCATAACTATATATTGATATTGACGGTAGGTACCTAGTACTACCTCAATATATATATATGCACACTGCTCAAAATCGTACAGGGAGTTAAATATAAGACGTAAAAGCAAAATATCGTATTGTATATAAATGTTGCTACACGAAAACCAACATGTAAATATAGCAAATTCTAGAACATCCAGTAGATATTTTTAAAAAGTAGTACGATCATACGTTATATAGGTTCGTCAGCCGACATAACTCTTTCAATCCGAAACCAATACAAACGGGTGAGCATAATGAGTTTCAACTTTGGATCAGCATTGAATGTTACCAGTCTCAAAGTTATACTAATATCGCAAAAAAATGGATCTACCTTGAAATCTGTAAATTTGTCAATCGAAGAAATCGAGTATGAAAAATACTTATACAATACCAGAATCTGTATCCACCGACACCAATATTCGAACAGACGTATAATTTTGGTGCGATCATCAGTCTTAACTTTTGGAGTATACACGAAAATGATCCGAGCATAGATTGTGATAAATTTACACGTACACCTCGAGAATTTCAAGATATTTTATTGAAAATGATAGGATGTATTATGATTGGTGACAGCATCGTATTGGATCGTATACCTAAAGATTTGTTGAATAAAATTACATCGATCGAAGTGAAGGCGATGTTTAGTGACCAAGAAGCTCGAGAATTGATACACAAAGCAATGTAAAGTAAAACGCTCGATGTATCATCTGATGGAGATTACTATCGAAGTGAGGAATTTAAAGAGAAGTACATGGGTCGTTTTAAAACGTTGACCGAAAAGTATGTGACAAACGATATTCGAATTCAAATGTACTTAGTTATGCTGTGTGAGAAGATACTATTTGCAAACAATATGCTATTTAGCAATATTAGGTGATGCCCCTAAATTAGGTGAATCAAACAGGTTGTACTAGTAACTAGGGCAAAATTTTATTATGCATTCCACTTCACGGATATTGCCACAACGATGCCTAGGTAACTAGTACGCCTATCGTGCAATAGTATGTAAACACAACATGTAAGTAGATTAGTTTAGAATAACATAGAGGATAAGTAGGTTATTGTGATATGTATATATAGTAAGTAAGAATAGAGTCGGAAAAGAGAAATGTATCGCTCGTATTGTTAACAGCACCTGTGAATAAACGCACCTAAAATGTTACCTGTTTAATTGTGTTTGTTCTACCGTATCCGATGCTGTCTTGCCCGGAGTTCCCGCACAATGTTTCATGGTAAAATACCAGTTTATTTTATGGCGATCCTGCCAGCCACTTACGGCGTTGCGTCGTGGAAATACGGAACGAGCCCTAGGAATCAGGGCAAATTGGACCAAGCTGGCTGACTAAATAGAAAATTAAAAGAAAAAGGAACTATGGGGAGCTCGCAAACAAAAGAAGAAGTCGTCATCGCACAAACGGGGAATAGCGGAGGCCAATCAACCACATTAAGCACAACACACATCCTTGCCGTCCTCTCTTTCGCTGGAGTCACCTTGATGTTGGTATGTCGCTGTTGCGCCGCCGGTTTGTTATGCGTGCAGAAAAGGGTGAAAAAAGCCGTCAACGCAAGAATCAGACAAGAAATCAGCCGGAGTCAAGAGCAGGTTTAAAAGAGCTACTCATGTGATGCCCGACCCCGAAGAATTTGAAAATCTGCTATCCGAAGTACAGGTATTTCTTAGGAATTTAAAAAAGGATAATTACATTTATCGTAGTGATATTTGAGGTTTTGAACCGTATATTAAGTACATTTAATGAATTTAAATGTGAATTATCAAGATTAAGGAAAATATTTAATAGCAAGGTTCACAGCTCAACTGTAACCAGTGAAACGATTGTTACAATTATATTGTTGTATTTTATCTCTGAATTGAGAATTTTAGTTTTATCGTTGTATACTTAAATTATCTTGGCTTTTTGGATTAAATTAATGTTATCAACTCCTTCTGCCACCTAGGGAAGGATTTCATAAGCTTCCTACTGCCGAGCGTCTGCCTTATCTCATGTGTGTAACGTATACATTTGCTGGCGGGTAGATGGCGTACAATGTTTTATTTAATAGATTAGGTATTTTTAATTATTTCTAATTTAGTTTTGGAGTTTCTTTTTGGGCTTCGAGTTATGTAACAAATTAATTATAATTATTTTCCACTTTTCTATTGTCATTTGAATCTGCGTTTATGTCGTGTGTGTGAAATATCAGTTTAGGTCTCGTGGTTATTAGGTCGAATGTGTTGATAGCGCTGAGATCGCTGGATGACAAGTTAGAACCTTTCTCTTGAACGTTAACTGCCGGAGAAGAAGCATTAAGACCTCACAGAGCAGAAGCAATCTTTTTAGTCACCATCTTGAGAAATGTTTGGTTGTTAAGTATATCGTGTTTAATCGCTAGTAAAAAGCGGATAGTATTATATTTCTCGAGGTTTAATATGGAATTGGCGTTATATTTATAATCCTGTTGGGGATATTGTTGTCGTGACTTAAGAATTGTTAGCTGCTGTAAGTATAATTTCCACGTGTCTAATCGATCTTAATTTGTGTTGTTTCTATATTCAAATATAGCTGTTTGTGCATGGCATAGACCTTCATTTGAGCACTTTTGTTGGTTTAAGTTTAAGAACCACGTGCCCATGGTAATTTTACGGTTCCAAGGGAATTAATTGCTGTATCCTGCGGTGAAGACATAATTGAGGTACAGATTAATGAAATTCTGTAGCCTTCCTACGCTAATTTTTCCTGAGATGTCGTTAGCCGAAGATATGTGAGCAGTTTTCCTTGTAACAAATGTGACCCGTAGAAGGTATCGTGTATGGTAGCTGTGGATGTGATTTTCCTTAAGGTACTGTGACTGTGTAAATTTTCCTGATATTATCCATAACGTAGAAATCATTGGCCAAACAGTTTTGGTAAAATTTATGTCAATTTCGAGTACTTCGTACAGTAAATTTCTCTTTACCGGCCTAGCTAATCAAATAAGTCATCGTAATTTCTTAATTTAACTTCTTGTGGCATGTGAGCCTTTATAATTTGAATTTATTAAATTAACGTAGTTTATTAATAACAGTGACCCCAGTTTGGAGGTTACTTTGTCATTTTTGGAGACGTTACGTAGCCTTTTTATTTTTGGATTTAGAACTTGAACAAATTTTGGATGTGTATTGGCGTTGTAGCCTCATATCTGTCTTGTGTAAATTCATAGCTTATTATTTAGTGTAATTAGAAAACCATTTAAATTTATATTTGTACAATCTTGTAAGAAATTATTGAATTTAATTTTGATCACGTTCTCTTATGTAAAGCATAGTTAACTAGCGCTAATATTTATAGTATTAGATACCATATAACTTAGAGTCTGCACTCTAATGTCGAATAGATTGTCGGTTGCCTCTGGTATACAGAGTGGTTTATTTTGGTGTTGACGTGTTGCAAATCACGATCAAACTGTTCGACTTTGGAGGGACTTTCGGCAAGTTGCCTTATAACTGTATGCTTTTGGTAAGAATATTGTCGGTTAATTATTTTAACTTTAAGGTTGTTTCATGTGTTCTCCATTTTGAGTTTCTTAAATTTTGTAATTGTACGTCATTGATAATTTTAAGTTGTGGATCACCTTGGGTGACCATTTAAGGTTTTATTCATTCCTTCAGAAATTTATTACTGGCAACTGAGTTGCGCTTTGTGATTTACATTTCATTGTTTTTTTTTTGTCTTTTGAATATCTTGTGAAATCAGAGATTAGTTAGTATAGCCGGTTTTGTGTTCAATATTTGAAACGAACTGTTGGTTCCAATTTATAGGTTCAATAAACCGTTTGTTAAGTTTGAATGTGTGTGTGTTGGTCTTATTTTTCTTATCACCTGGGGAGTTTTACATTGGATCTGGTCCGGGGTCTGAATATCTGTTGGGCTCAGCATATTTTAACGGATAGGCGCCCTGACAACTTAACCTTCGACGAGTACTGTATTCGAACTCGCCCACATTACGACTGTAGCTGGAGGCGGTGCTGACTCCCATATTTAACATCGACCCCTGGGAAGTAAGAGGTAAGACATGAGTGTTATAAGTTGGTGATTATTTAATAGACAAACGTCTTCCTAAATTTAAATAGAAGGTTAATTACCGTGGTGGTGTCTGACTTGCTACCTTCTTGGAATTTGGGTACCGAATATGTTTAGGGCCTTGGCCATTTATAATTTAAATACAAGAGGGTAGCACGATGGCTTATGTTAAGGCCATAAGCGTTGATTTGGATGAGATTAGTATTATTTTAGGAAAAAGGTTAAGTACTTTAGATAAAGATAAATATTCAATCATGGCTGAAAAATTTGATTTAAAAACCACTGCAAGTTTAATCCCAATGATGAATAACACAGAAGAAGTGACAAAGCAATTAATTGATGCGATTGAGTTCTACGACTCAATGTTAGACATAAATGGTAAGCTCACTTTAACTAAGTATATTTTGAAAGCGCGTTTATCCGAAAAGGCGAAAATTAGGTTAAATAAAACATACAATAGTAATGTCGAATTGATCGCGGATTTGAAAAAATATTTTATTACTAAAAAGTCCGCAACTGCCTTGTCTATGGCAGTTGCACACGGCGAAGCAAGGTGGAAAGTCCACCAAAGAGTTCGGCAGAGTTATCGAGGAACTGTTCACCGAATTAACAATAGCCCAAGCGGGAAATGACGATACTTTAGTGGATAAGTTGCGCGACGCTAACGAAAAAATCGCGATAAATATCTTCGCAAACGGTCTGAATAATCAGGGGTTAAGAACTCTAGTAAAGGCGAGGAATCATGATAAGCTATCTGACGCAATTCAAAACGCTTCGGAGGAGCAGTTACAGTAAACGGAAAATTCCCAGTTATTTTATTTTCGGAAACGCCCTCAAAGGGGAAACTACAGGTACCCTAGCAATCATTCCCAGCGCGGCTAGTCACAACAGACATTACGCGGACAAAA
The DNA here is from genome assembly GCA_963170755.1 of Amphimallon solstitiale. NCBI lineage: Eukaryota > Metazoa > Arthropoda > Insecta > Coleoptera > Scarabaeidae > Amphimallon > Amphimallon solstitiale. Next base: position 12,722,667 of record OY720677.1, read on the forward strand.
TTATTCGCACGGCAAAATTTTTTAACGTAGCGCAGAGCAATAGTTATCGGCAAAACTCCAACACCTCGCATTATCACAGGGGTAAACCGGGTGCTAGGGGTAGGATACCGTCCAATAGGGGCAATTCGTTTCACAAGAATAACGAACATGTTTATAATGTGAGCGCGGAGAGAAGCAACTCATATGCCGCTCACGTGGACGAAGACCAACGGTTTTTCGAGACGCAGTCAACCATTACGGTAATAAATGTAAACAATAAGGTGTTCAATGCGAATAGACTAAATTTTATTCTTGCAAAATATAACAATAAGACATTAATTTTTTTGGATGACAGCGGCGTGTCGATCTGTGTCTTTTTCAAGAAATATTTAAGTAATCACGAAGTAGTTGACAAATCTAGTAAAATTAAAATACACGGCATAACGGGGCCGACGGAATCTCAAGGTACGACAAACATTACGTTAGACATAAACGGTGTCAAGTTCAATCACGACTTTTTGCTAATGGACAACTTTGATGATGATATACACGGTATAATCGGTGCGGATTTCCTGACTAAGCACTTTGCGATAATAGACTACAAGCAATTTAACCTTGCACTTTGTTTAAATCACCAACAAATAACGGTACCTCTGCAGTCAAAACACGATTCAATTATTACACTGCCAGCACGTAGCGAAATTATGACATATTGCACTACCATGCATGCACGCAGCGACTGCGTAATTCAATCTGAGGAAATTGCGCCCGGGATTTTTATCGCCGGCGCTATAGCTTCGCCAAATCGAAATAGAATACCCGTCCGCATATTAAACACAAAAGAAAGCGAAGTCAAACTTAGAAATTTTACTCCGAAAATTTCAGATTTGCGCGACTACGATATATGCGATTTTAGCAGTCCCGTATCTAGGGATATCGAACGCGTAGAAAATGTCATTCGAGCAGTAAATCGCGAACACTTGAATAAAGACGAAGACTTTGCTTTACAGGAGGTGCTTGCTAAGTACTGCGATGTATTTCACTATGAATCGGAAAAACTGACCTGCACGAACGTCTACAAGGAAAGTATACGTTTGAACGCGTCAGCGAAGCCAACATACTCCAAACCGTATCGTTTGCCGCATTCGCAAAAAGCGCAAATAAATAAACAAGTCGACAAACTTCTGTCAGACGGTATTATCGAGGAAACAAAATCTGCATGGTCTTCCCCGTTGTTATTAGTGCCAAAAAAGAAAGATCCTCAGGGGATACAAAAATGGAGAATAGTAATAGACTACCGTTTATTAAACAAGCAAATCGAAGACGACAAATTCCCTTTGCCGTCAATTAACGAAATTTTAGATTCACTCTCGGGCGCAGTTTACTTTTCCCACTTAGATTTAGCCCACGGATACCACCAAATTCAACTGGACGAAAGCAGCCGCCCTTATACATAAATTTAAATTCCGGCAGTAATAAATAAATTGTCTGCAGCTAGTTTTGCTGCAGACAATTATATGTCTCATCCGTTAGTTTTTTTTATTATTATTGTAGAATTACCGTATTCTGTAATAAATATATATGCTGTATCTACAGGCTGATTTGCAGATAACTGTTGTAAAATACTTGTCAAAAACAAGATCTTGTTTGCAAATTTTATTGTCTAGCCGTAATTCTAAGTAACTTGGCTACCGCTTGCTACTCTATTTCTTACTCTAATGTAATTTGTTTTCTTTTTTACATATTGATTTAATACTTGAGACAAGTGGTTCTTGCGAACTTATTATTTAACTAAATTTTGTTGCACATATTGCTGTGGCAACATAATTATTTGAATATGATAATAGTATTATTGCCATACATTAGGCCTTGCCAAATAAATTATGTTGTGTGCTGTTTCAGCAACATAAATAACTAAAAAGATGATAATTTTTATTATCCTGATGTGTATTTTTATTTACCTTAACAGCACGTACTTTATAAGTATTCATGAATTCTTCAGTGTATCTGAATTTCTTCCCTCTCGTCTAATCTCTTGTTTTTATTTAAGATTGGGATAAGGTTATAGCTTATTTAAAATGAAAAACCAGAAATCATATAACACATAATTGTCAAATTTATTTAATATTTATTACATAAAAATAAATATAGCATCGCTATACTGTATTCACTATATTTATTTAAAAAGAAACATAATTGTAAGAAAATGTTTGTACCTTGTTCTAGGTTGTAACATTTCTTTATGATACGAATATATTTTCTTATACTTTATTAAATAGAACTCTAAACATATTTTCCTGTTTATCAACAAATAAATCCAATTAACTTTTGTACATTGCTTTTTTTTTATGGTCAATGTTTGGAGAAAAGCTTGAATCATTATTTTTATAAAATAACACAAAACAATTAAACAAAGAAAATAAAATAAGTGAAACTTGAATGAAAATAAAATTAACACGCTAATACAAAAGAAATCAATATGAATCGTGGTGTATCTAACCCTACGATTTATATAACCAGCTAAACTGTGTATAATAAATGAATGTTAATGAATGTATGTTAACGAATGAAAGTCAATGAATGCTTCTTCATCAATCCCATCGTGTCGATTCTTGTCTTCAATTTATATTTCCGGGAAAGACATGTGACCGTTTTCAACGCCATCTTCTGAAACTACCATTTAAGTTGTCACCCTGCATCTTTAGTGCTCCTGGCTTTCAAGTTGCCGTAATGTTTTGAACACACACACACACACGCACTTGTCTTTTTGACAGTTCTTCACCGCAAAAGGTCAACACCCCAAGAATTGTCTGTTTACAACTTAAAAACTTCCTATAAATTGTACAGCGTTTCTCCAACGTAAGTATACTTGTTTTAATATAACTCTTCTTTATATTTGTCTATAAATTTATTACCTTCTTTACTATTTTTCACATATTTCCTCTTTCCATTGGCTAGTACAATTCTTATTTTTGTTCTTTTTCCAGCTTTCGGCAATATTGGAAAAACATTGCAAATAGGTATCCTTTTAATAAGATTACTTGCACCACCATGGTCCACTTGGTTTGCCCCTTCGTAGCCCCCAGTAGAGGGTCTCAGCCGATTCTGGAACCTCCTCATTGACCTTGATCATGCACGCAGCATAGATCAAGGTCAATGAGGAGGTTCCAGAATCGGCTGAGATGGAACGGTCAAGGTCATGTCAGGGTCAAGGACACGTCAAGGTCAAGGTCAGACAAGTCAATGTAACTATAAGGTTGTAGGAAGGGTAATATTTGAAGGTGGATATTATATATCTAAGTGGAGTTAGCGACTATATATAATTATATTCTTTCTTTCTCATCATCATTCAGTTATAGTGATAACATTTAGTGAATATGTGTGTCACATTTCTAAAACAAAGTAGATTAGATATAGATAAATTAAATTCATTGTCACCAACGATAGAAGAAGAAATTGCAATGTTAATCTTTGATGAATATGATACAGAAGATGATGAAAAAGATAGTGAAGAGGAGGATGAAGAGGGTGAAGAAGAAGAAGAAGAAGAAGAAGAATATGTTTTGGATAATGATGATGAGAATGACATCTTCGACATGGAGACAGTCATTTTAATGAATGATTTGGATAATTTGGACAGTGTTTATTGTAATTTTGAAGACTTTTAATAACATCAGTTATATGCATTGTCAGGTGTACATATAAGTAAATAGATGTAAAATGTTTAATGTAAATAAGTTCATGAAATTCGTAAGTAGGGGGAGTGGGGTGGGGGGCTTGAGATGTAACCTCCGATGGGAGGTTTATAAGAAGATCGTGCTTTCATTCGAATAATAGTTCAAGTCTGTACCTACTGAAGTGTTGTTTCGTTTAAATATATGGTTCATGGATAGTAACTCAAAATGTTTGAATGTGATTATTGTTGTAAAAAGTTTTCACGAGCCGATAACAGAATTCGTCATATGGCAGGTTCATGTAAAGGAAAGAGAAGAAGAGTTGATGATGGTGATAATAACTTAGATTTAATGAAATGTGAAGTATGTGATATATACGTAGAGAAGAATTGTTATACTGCACATATTCGCAGTGCAATACATCGAAGTAAGGCTTTCATAGTAATTGATGATGGAGTAAAGAAAAGTGTCGGAACATTCGGTGACAGAATCGTAAGTTATCAAATATCCGATAACTCGACTACATATATTGATGTTGAAGATTTTGCAAATAATATCAGAGAGAAAGTAGTGGCACTTATGGATAGTATTCTGTATATACATACCTCTATAAAAGCGAATTTTGAACTGTATGGTTTATACTACTTATTAAGCAAAGAAAATGTTGAAATAAAATCTTTTAATACTCGGAATAAAATCATAACGCAAGGAAGTAATTTATACGACTTGTTTACTGATTATATTGATGAGATTATGAATCAAATGAGTGAATTTCAGGAACGTGATTCAGGTAAACTTAGGTATTAATGCTAAATCTTATTATCATATTAATTTTTATTAACATTCTAGGATGGACATTGAGCAACATTTTGTATTTGGAAGTAAATATGAACAAATACAATCCTATGAGAGGTTCAAGTTATATAGATTTACCACCAACAATAAAGAAAAAGAAGGCCGTAATAAATATTCACAATTCTGACAATGCCTGCTTTGCTTGGGCTGTTACTTCAGCTTTAAGGGAACCAGTAGGTCTTCCTCAAAGAGTTTCTTCATATCCACATTACGATACAGTTGCTGATTTCACCGATTTAACTTTCCCTATAAATTTAAAAGACATTATTAAATTTGAAGACAAAAATAATATATCTATCAATGTGTACGGCATAGAGGAATGTTTCAAAAATAATATTAAATTACATGAGGTAGTGGGTCCTCTACATTTTACGAAGCAGAGAAGAATGACTCACATTAATTTATTACTTGTTTCCGAAAATGAAAATTTACACTACTGCTGGATTAAGAACTTTTCTCGACTAATTTCATCACAGAAATCGCTTTCTGGTCATCAGAAATATATTTGTGAAGGGTGCTTAACTTTTTTTACAAGTGAAGATGCTACCGGATCTACGTCGCATTAAGATAACGGGCAGAATTCGGAAAAGAAACGGAGAGTCGCAATAGGGGTTGTTAAACAGGATAACGCAGGGCCGAGCTAACTCTGTCGCAGACGGCGTGACGGTTCAAGAAAATAAGAACATCTAATAGTAGAGCGTCGGTCGGCAACGACGCTAGCGACGATTGTCCGGGCACCAGGACACTATGCTATCTACAGATAACCTACCTGCGCCTCCTACGAACTACCACTGGCTGTGTCCCTCCAGCGGGTTACCTAATGAACACCCTGTATAGTTGTAGCACCTACTCTTAGGTACGTGCCTGTCACATTAAAATATGAGATATGCAAAGGTAAAAGAAATAAAATAACAGGTAGTTCGAAGCGTAACAAAATTTAATTAAAGTTGATGTGTTGAATGGTTATGTGTTTTAAATATAATTAAAATGGTGAAATTAGGTATTACAACACACAAGCGTTGAATGAAAAGTTAATTTAAATAAAATAAATGAAGCTAGCCAATTGATAAATAAAAAAACAAAGCGTTAGGTGACAATTACAAAATTTGAAAGTAAAAAAAACAAGTCTTAAAGATTTAACAAATTCTCTGCGCTTCAGCAGAAGTTGGTCGGTTGCAGAAACGTTTCCTTCACCTCACATTAGGTGTACAAGAGTTTCAAGGACACGCCACACCGGCAATGTCAATACAAAGGGGTAATTATATATATAAATTAATAAGCGCAAGAAAATTAATACGACAGTATAGGGACTTAGTCAAAATTGAGAAAAATTCGCTAAATAAAAAAAACGTCAGGTTTGCTTACATGAACTAAATTAAATTAATTGAAGGTTATTTATTGGCATAGTCAATAGTTAAAGGTAACATTAGAAAAGGAATTTCATAAAATACAATAAAACCCTGAGCTCCGAGAACCAAAGTTTGCTTCTACAAAAATGAATTTATCTAGCTCAGGTAAATTAATTGATCAACGAAAGGCAAAAATTTACAATCTTACAGCAAAAGAAAAAATAAACGTGCCAAACTATTAACAAATTTTAGATTTTTTTAAATGCAACACATCATATAACACACAATTATTGTATCGGAAGAGAAAACACTAGGTATATTACTAATTAAATAAAATCTACCCAAAAGACAAAGTGATAATATAAAGAATTTACTTGAATTAGTTTTAATTAAAAATTTGCCTCAATATAGGGCTACAGAAATACGGTAGTGACAAAACCAAAATTCTGGTCAATCTGATTATTACATAATTAATAAAATAATAACGGTAATTTAATAAGGATTAAATTGTGACCTCGCAGTTGACTAAGAGGTGCGATAGTTAATAAGCCACTCAAAAATTCTTGGTCAAAAACTAGGCAAACTGAAGTCTTGCTCACAGACGTAAAGACGTCGAAAATTGGACGTAAAATATATAAAAGGTAAAATTACAACCTTAGCTGGCAAGATGGTTGCCGGAAAGACGCTGCGGAAAACCAAAATGGCGGCGACCCCCTTGTTGGTATAATTTCACTTAACAGGTGGGCTGGATGTTGGAAAACCACTGATGTGGGCGATATCCCCAAAAATAAGACTTCGGAGGGCTTAAATGGCCGTCAAAGGAATCCTAACAGCTTCTGAGGGCTTTAGCGCCCGACATAAGAATCCTATTAAAATTTAGAGAGAAAAAAAAACCAAAGATAAAATCCCGAAAATTTAACACAGAGTTTTGAGAACTTACCCCAATTATGAAGGATAATGGAGATTCCACGGTAAACGACTTCAAGTCACCTCAGGGTGCAAAATTTACATCAAAAGAAACCGGCACATGGCCATACGTGAATTTTTTTAGATACTGTACGACGATATAAATTCACGTCAATAACCCAAAATTAAGGTAACGGTAATTACTGCTTTCTCCAAATTAAGCCGCATACGCGAAAAATATCCACATGGATAATGTACATAAGTACTAAAGGAAGAGAAGCAATTTGCACACACTGTTCTTTACGCAAGATGTGACCAACAAGTGTCGTCGAAAACCGCGAAAAATCTCCTCATTCACACCCGCGCAATCGCTACACGCAGCCCTGTCCAAAACATAAAGACACGAAAATACCTCAAGATGGACATCGGAAGCATTCAAATAGAATTACAAACACCAGTTGGAGATAGACCGTAAAGGGGGCTAACACTGCGACTTTTAATTAAACGCAAACATGAACATGACTTAGGCGAACGAGAATAAGCGAAATACCCGACCATTGTGCGAAGAAAATTATAACGTCGACAGCACGAGGGAAAATTTTATGCAAGACGTTGGCATTCCGTGTGCAGACAGATCTGTACTACATAGCCGATAGGTTTGACAGAAATAAACAAACAATCTTCCACACGTAGTTTCTATTTTATTAGGCGAAAGGACAGCATCTCTGCAGGTAAATAACGAAATAGCAAAGCTTTAATATCAAAACGCTGCAAGAAGACGGTAGAGAGACCGATCTTAAACTTATGTTACAGAGAAATTACGACCTAACCCCTGCGGTGATTCTGGGGACGGATTAACAGCAGTTCCTAATACTAGAATGTCGAAGATAGAGCAGCAAGTGATCGGCAACAATTAATAGTATGCCCTCTGTTCCAAGCATTTCCTTAATTAACACTCCTTACTTTTTTTTTTAGAGAGACGACTGCAAGGAAAAGAAGAAAACAATACTAAACGGCCTGCTCGAGAAACTGTGTCTGGCAATACGCAAAACATGTGAAACAGTTAACACAAAAACTTGACTATCGTCTCAAAGCGTTTACAAACCACAAATAAATGCATTAGGTAGGGATCGGACGTAATGAATAAGTAGATATTCTTTTAAGAAAACTTACGCAAGGCGTAAAAGTAATTGCAACTGCGGAAAATACGAAACTACAGGTAGGTTAGAATAAGCTAGAACTAAGATAAATAGAATTAGTTACTCAGATATAGAGGCTTACACAAAAACAGGGTGTAAATGCCCGATCTTACACAAAATATATCTGTCATATTCGCGGTACATGGTTTAGAGCGGTGAGGGCTCAATAGTAGGTTTAATACCCACGGAAGCATACGGCAGGCAGTCTTAGTAACCGGTGCAATAGACAATATACAGGGTACGCTCAAAAGTCACGATCTTTAAACAAAATTCCACGTATTTAGACAAAGGCACCCAATCTTTCGAGAACTATAAACAAAGTAAATTTACAACGTAACAAAGATAAATTGCGTAGACATGAAAATGAAGACTAAGCAGGTTAAAGCAGTATTTCCCGGAACAGAAATAAAAATTAACAAATATGGTGAGCAATTACCAGAATATATATTAAAGTTTGATAAATTTGAGAAGCAGTTGAGAATTCCATTTATTGTGTATTCTGATTTTGAGGCTGTATTAAAACCTATTAACACGTCACAGCCAGATCCATCTAAACCTTTCACTGTAAAATGTTTCGATCATTAACCATATTCTTTTGCTTATTATGTGAAATGTAGTTTTGATGATAATCTCAGTAAATTGCGTTTATATCGTGGTGAAAATGCAGCCAAGACTTTTATTAGAGAGCTAGAAACTGATGTTACTATTTTATATCAAAATTATTTAAGTAAAGAGGTACAGATGAGACCTTTGACTACCGAGGAGCGTGTCAACTATGAACTGGCGAGAGTGTGTCATATTTGTGACAAAGAAATACAAGCACACGAAGAAAAAGTTCGTGATCATGATCATATGACTGGATTGTTTCAAGGTGCAGCACATATGGTGTGCAATATAAATTATAAAGAACCTCGATATATACCTATTATATTTCACAATTTATCGAATTATGATACACATTTGTTTGTAAAAGTTCTAGCATTGGATAAAGAAGAAGTTGATGTTATTGCGCAAAATAAAGAAAAATATATATCGTTTTCAAAAAGAATACATGTAGGAGACACAATTGATTGCAATGGTAAGAAAAGAAAAGTGTTCTTCAAATTGAGGTTTATAGACTCATTTAGATTTATGAATTCTTCGTTAGCAAAACTATCAGCTTGTTTAGATGATGAGCAATGTAAAGAAGTTAGAAGATATTATTTGGGTGAAAAGTTTGAATTAATACGACAGAAGGGTGTGTTCCCATATAACTACGTTACTTCTCATGAAAGTCTCTCATTTCCAGAATTACCTAACAAAGAATGTTTTTATGATATATTCTCCGATAGTGAGATAAGTGATGAAGATTATCGTAGAGCTATTAGAGTGTGGGATGTATTCGAATGTAAATCACTGGGACAATATAGCGATCTATACATACAGTCAGATGTATTACTACTTGCCGATGTTTTCGAAAATTTTCGAAATATTTGTATGAGCAATTATAAGTTAGATCCAGCACATTATTTTACTTCACCTGGCTTAAGCTGGGACGCCATGCTACGTATGACTGGTATAAATTTGGAATTATTAACAGATATAGATATGTTTCATTTTTTTAAGAGGGGTATACGTGGAGGTGTGAGTATGTGCTGTAAAAGAAAAGAGATTGCAAATAATCGATACTTACCAGAATTTGATTTATCCGAAAGTAAAAAATATATTTTATACCTAGATGCGACAAATTTATATGGTTACGCTATGACGTTCAGTTTACCGATTGGTGATTTTCAATGGTTAACAGATGAAGAGCTTAGGAGAATTGACATACAAGACTTGGAAGAAGATGCAGATATTGGATATGTTTTCGAAGTAGATTTAGAATATCCTGAATATCTCCACGATGTACACAATGACTTACCTTTTTGTCCAGAACACGTTATTCCACCTAATTCGAAATATAGTAAATTGATTCCAAACCTTCTCGATAAATCGAATTATATTATACATTACCTAATTTTGAAACAATGTATAAATAATGGTTTGAAATTATGTGGAATACGACGTGGGATTAGATTTAAACAGAGTAATTGGTTAAAAAAGTATATTGATTTTAATACAGCAAAACGAAATGAAGCCACTAATGAGTTTTTCAAACAATTCTATAAATTAATGGTAAATAGTGTGTTTGGAAAGACCATGGAGAATGTGGAAAATCGAGTTAATATAAAATTAGTATCCCATTGGGAAACTATTCATAAAAAACTTGGAGCTGAGGCGTATATCGCAAAACCTAATTTTAAATCTTGTAGGGTATTTTGCGAATCCCTAACAGCCATCGAATTGGCCCATGTGCGTGTAGAATATGTGAAACCTATATATGTAGGATTTACAATTTTAGAATTAGCTAAGAGGGTGATGTATGATTTTTTCTATAACTTTCTAAAAGCTTTGTATGGAACAGAGGTTTCTTTATTGTACACAGATACTGATTCACTCATTATAAGTGTAGCGAATTATAATGTATATGATGATATAAAAGGACATTTAAATATGTTTGATACATCGAATTTTACTGAAGGTAATATTCATGGAATACCTCGCTCTTTACCAATGCTAGGGAAAATGAAGGATGAATATGCCGGTAGCATTATCGAATGTTTTTATGGAACAGGTGCTAAAGCTTATTGCATTAAATTACTTGATAAGACGATAAAAACTGCTAAGGGTGTGAAGAAATATGTTATCCAGAAAAGTTTATCTGTTACTGATTATAAGAATGTGGTGGAAGGTGATACAAGTATTTTGAGGAGAATGTATATATTCCGATCTGAGTTACATACAATGTATACTGAATTAAAAAATAAAGTTGCCCTATCGTCCAAGGATGATAAGCGATACATTCTCCCTGATAAAAGTAATACTTTAGCGTGGGGTCAGTATAAAATAAATGAAATTATCAGGGCAGAAAACTTAGAAAATTTAGTGTTAGAAATAAGTTGTTACACTTTGTTTTTTTATTATTTTCAGTATTGTGAATTTTACGTTTACCCTGTAGGATTTTCGTTCGGTATTATTTTATTTTAAATATTGGGAAATTGTTAGTTTTGTTTCGGACAATAAGAACTGGATTACTAGATTATTTTTGGTGATCTGTGTTTTTAATGTTAATGTTTGTCGACCCTATCGCCATCTCGTTTCCCTGTCGTGGTGTTGTTCATGTGTGTATCACTACCGACTGATGGAAGATGGCGTGGGCCTCGTGATTTTTGAGATGGCTTGATTAATTAGTCTTCGGGAAGCATTTATTTTAATTGTTTTGGGTTTTACAATTCATGGTTTGTCGTTTAAAAATATTGGTGTAATTTTCCACTTCTAAGTTACTGCTTGACGCTAATTATATGTACGTAGTTGTTATCCTTTGTCTGTTGGGGTTTGTGGGCATTGGCTCATTTGGTCGGATATGTGCTTCACGCTGTGTGTGTGAGAAGAATTCTTGGTCTCTTTTGTCTTGTCTTGTGAACAATCAACACGTGGTTAATTGCAAAACACGGTGGCTGATCGGCACTTGTGGATTTAATACCTTTTAGTTGTATCGTGAATCATCGTCGTAAGATGGATTAAATGAAGGAATTCACAAGCATAAATTTGGTTCTGTCGCTTTGAAGAAAAGCTATAAATGGATATTTGTTTAGCTGGTTAGGGTTGCCGTTGTTGTAAGTATTTTATTAGCGTGTTGGACTGTTGGTAATTTCCTTTTGTCTTTCCTATCTTTCTTTTAGTTGCAATTATTGGCAGATGTTGCAATTGGTAGCGGCTGATAACTATTAGTAGCGGTTGATTACAATTAGTAGCGGTTAATAACAGTTGTTCAGGAGTTTGTAAATTGCCGATGCCTGACAAGTATTAAATACCGTCCCGCTGGGAATTGTGAGCACGTGTACCTTGGAGGTTATGTAGGAAATTGGAAACCTGTATCTTTGGAATGTTTTGGTGAAACACATATTTTTGGCACAGTTTCGTACACTTATATGTTGCTGTTGCTGTTCTGCGATATTTTGGAAGTGTGAGTAACCAAACAGACTTTTGATCGGACATCCCTTGTACGTGTTTCGTATCCTTGGAGGAAAAGTATTGTGTATTTGAATGTGTGTCAACATCGAACAGGTATTGTGACAAATTTAATTTATGTTTATTACCATTGTCTGTAATTGCATCATAAGAGTGCAGATAAACACGACTAAGTTGCATAAGTTGTGTACATTTTGAATTTGTATCGTACAGTGTATTCGTAAATTCTTGTATAACTATTCATTAGAGTCAACGTTAATCTTTTAATTAATTTTTATGGTGACATACGAGCCACTAAGTTTGTCTCTTTTCTTGTAACGTTCAATTAAATTTTACTTGTGACCTATGTGGGGTTACAACATCAATTTTCGGCTTGTTATATAGCAGAATTATTTTTGGTGTATCAATTTTAATGTATGTTTTGGATGCTATTTGCTTTGTAGTAATCCAGTGATCATTGTATAAAATTTATTGTTTGGTAAACTTGTAATTAATCAATTTAGACCCTGTAGTATGTATAAGTTTGAACGATCATCAACGATCTGAATGTTTAAATCACGTTCACTCTATGTAAGGCAAAGTTAACTGAAGCTATTAGTGATTATACTAGTATTAGTAATAAACATCCTTTAGAGTTATTGCCCTAGTGCGATCAGCTTGTTGTCAGGCTCTGATATACAGAGTGTTACGTTTACTTGGCTAAGATTTTGTTGGACTGTGTACAAGCTGCTCGACACTGGAAGGAACTCTTGGCCAATGCTGCCTGTGTTATTTTGTCAACTTTTACATAATACGTTTGCGTAATTCATTTGTTTCTTTGGTACACATTTGGTGACCATGTACAACGTTTAAGTCAATTTTCAGTGTTTTAATTAATTACATTTGAGTACCCTTGTGGGACATTGTTTTCTTAATTATGTCATGTTGCTTATATTTATTATTTATTTTTGTAAAGTTGTAACGACAATTGGGTTGACCAAATGAATAGATGCTGTTAATGTCTCGTGCGTCTACTGTTTTCTGTTCTATATATGTTTATTTTTAATATACCTGATGTTGAGTTGTGAATGAGTGTGATGGTTTTATTTATCATTCTACCCGAGGGTCATGAATAAACTAGTTTCGGGTTTATAATCGTCGGCTAGGTGTATGGCATAGATACAATAGCGAAACTGGCGTCCTTTTTATAAGACCTTCGAATTATTTGAGTTTGAACCACGCCCATTTTCTCGACTGGCTAGAGGCGGTGCTATACATCTTATTCTACAACAATCTTTGGGGAAGTATGAGGTAAGACCAAAGTTGGGTTATGAGTTGGTGTGTTTAATTGAATAGCGTTTCTCAAAATTTTAAGCCATCGGATAATTTGATTTAATAAATAGAAGGTTAGATATCGTGGTGGCGCCATACTTACTACTACTTGTATTTTTGGGTTTTGAGATGGCTATGGCCTTTTAAAGCGTTTGGTAATTTTGATATACAAGGGGTAGCAAAGTTCTTTGAAATAAATATTTTTAGGTAATTGTACTTTTTCATTTGTATACTCCTTGACAGTGTGTAATAATTATGTATTAAATAAAAAACATTGTTTGAATTGTTGTTTTTACACCGTTTTATTCATAGTACTTTATCTTTAGATATCCACGAGTTATGCGAAGCAGGCATACCTAACCATTTTACGAGAACTTTATTCTTTTGTCGTCGTAAAATTTTTTCAACTAGATACACGTCAGGATGCTTTACTTTTAACAATTCTGGTTCATAAAACCCACCCAGAATATTTTGTTTTTGCGAATCTTGCAATAGATACGTTCTAGGATTCGTATTTTGAACCTTTATTACTGTAAATATTTCGTTTGACCAATTAGGAGTGTACATTTTTGCAAATACGTGTCTATGTTTACTGATGCGAACAGGTTCTCCAATTTTAAATTTTGGAATTCTTACGTCGGCAACTTTAATATTACTGTAGACCATTTTCAAAATATTTTTCGCATTTTTTTGATTGACTGCAGTAGGTTTATACCCCGTTGTACTATGTACCGTGTTATTATAATCTTCAACTAATTTCTCCAACATGTCGATCCGGCGGTAGTTTCCATTGAAACTAAATTCCTTCCACATCTTGTTTTTAAGTGTTCTATTAAAACGTTCCACAATCGAACTTTTTAAATTGGAGTAGGTACTGTAGTGATTAATATCATACTGCTTCATGAGTTTCCTAAAATGTGTATTATAAAATTCCTTCCCATTATCGCTTTGCAGATTTTTCGGAATATTGTTGTTCCCTTTCAAAAGTATGAATTCCATGGCTCTTGTCACTTCATTCGACGTTTTGTTCTTTATTGGTATGGCCCAAGCAAATTTTGAGAATGTATTAATACATACAAAAATATATTTGAAATTATCATTTTCTTTCGCATACGGTATCATTTCAACCAGATCGATTTGAAATAAATCTCGCAATCCTTTTATTATGACTCGTCTTCGAGAAAACTTTCTCCGCGCGGGACTGTGTATTTCGTTAACGACATCTCTTTTAATTGTTGACATATCCTTCGATTACTACTTCCGCAAAAACGGCTTCTGTTTCTTTCGGTGCAGGTTTGGTGCCAATGTACTTCAAACTTAACTTTGTTCCCTTTACCAGTGTGACTGGTTTTGTAGGACTAAATTTTTTACTGCCAATATGCAGTTCTGCTAATTTCTCGTTGGAATAATGAACATCAATGATCTGTCCACTATATAATTTGTTAATATAATAAATACTTTTTGAATTTGAATTCCTTTTATAGAAACCTACGGGGCTAATAGAACCATCACTGTACATTTGCAGAATATGCTTCATTGGTGTAGCTGACGTTGGAGCAGAAATTCTTGTAGTGCACATTTTCAAAACCTCTTTAACTTTAGGGTGACTGAGAAAGTCTGTCACTACATCTCCTTCCATTAAATGTCTTTTGACAATATGTTTATGAATATGTCTACCAAATTTATCGATTGTCATCGTTACGTATCATCAGCATCGATATGTTAACTACTAAAAAAACAAGATTTGTAAGGCATTTATTCAGATTCACATTGACATAACTATTTAATTATTTTTGACTCCTTTAGTTCCTCAAGTATTGCTAGTATCTCGTTGCCATGACCAGTAACTTTAATCTATTACACAATTCATTTACATCATCCCAGTTCTTATATTCTATTTTACTCTTAGGTATAACGGTCTTTCGATTAGGTATTTTTTTTGATAACCCTAAACCAGTCTTCCAAGTTCGAGTCCACCATACTTCAGGCGGTCTTCCTTGTATTATAGGTTTTATAATAGTTGTATATTTAGTACCTTTACTAGCTGCATATTTTTTTTGAGGATCGTAATCAACTCGATGAGCACTGGTATCATTAAGGATGAATTTATAGTTTTTCGCATCTGTATATAAAAATTTTCCTGGCTTCTTTTTAAAAAGTAATTCCAGTAAACCCTTCGTAGCTTTGTAAGTAAATTTACCGATTATGATGTCATCTTTGTCAAATCTAACATCAGCAGTTCCTATTTTTAAATTACCATCAGTTTCGTGAACGCCATACTTTTCATCGAATTCATCTTTTTCATCTATCATTAAACCGATGAGATATGGGCGTATATTAGGACTATAATCTTTTAATGACTCCTTCACAACATCTGTTTCTAAGAGTGTTTTATTCAATGATTTATTTCCAATTATTGACTTCTCTGGACGCGTTTGTAAAAGTGATATAGCATGAGCCATGGATTTATCTAAATTATAACTTTCACTCGAATCCATTTCGTCTTCTTCACCGCTTTTTTCTTCTATTCTTTCCAGACCACCAGGAGTGTTAGGTAAAAGTTCACCTATGTATTCATCTTCTAGAAAAGTAGGTTGACTGAATGATGTTGACATCCGAGGTTGGGGTTCAGACTCCACCTTTGTTTTTTTTTTGGTCGGAGAAGAATGAGTTGCTGGACTAAACCATGATACATGCTTCCGGGCGGCTTTAGGTGTGCCATACCGTATAATTGATATTCCGGGAACAGGTGTATAAGATTTATCTGGATAAATATCTGACCATGATTCATCTATACTCTCCGAAATGTTTTTCAATCGTGATGTACCTCTCTTAGCGTCACTACCATCTAATTTCATAGCAATTTCTTGCAAAGGTTTTGATATTGGCGCATACTTTATATCTATTGCTCTTTGAGAACTTGCGATATCAGCCTTTAAGGTTCTTAACTTTTGGCTTAACACTTCTCGAGCTTTTACTAAATTATTTACTAGTTTATCATCCATATTTCACATGTATATGAACTCTTTAACGAATAATTACATACTGATGGTAAAACAAAAATGTATACACATATATGCATAACTCATTATAAATGAATATAAGTATCAAAACCTATACGATATCGCCCTTCGTTGAACTTACAGTCAGTATCAATAAACAATATGTCAAACTGTTTCTTCCAACACATTCTACAAACGTCTAAGAACTGCTCATATTTTAAATCATGAATATGATCGTTAAATATGTGTTTCAAATTAGTACCATCTTGTTGAAATAAAATTAAGAGATTTGTATTATCCCTTAATAATTGCTTAGGTACTGCACTATACGTTTGAATTAGATAAAAGCAATCTAAATTGCGATGTCTGCCGAAAGAAAAATATTGTTTCACAATATTTAAATCAATAGTGGGTATATCATCAAATATGATGACTGAATAATCAGAAACTTCATCAGGTTTTATCATATTATTAGTATCTGTATATTCATAGTAACCCATTTCCGGAACGCTTTTCATCAAATTTCTTAAATACTCATATTTTTGTTGGTGGAGAGTTCTACAGCAGATATAAATATTTTTGAAGCGAAATCCATTGGGGTGCAGTAATAACGTAAGAAGAGCGTTGGTTTTACCACATCCTGATGGTCCTACTATTAGCACCCTCTTACATGTACCACCAAAAAGGTTACTGTGACGTGTAAAACCTTTCTCACTAGATACTCTATCGTAGTTATAGATTGGTAATGATAATTCAGAAGTTTTTAAATGCATACTGAACGTTATCACTTCAGAAGTTATACTGAATAACTTCGGTTATGTTACTTATATTTAATAGTTTTGAAGGTATGATAAATAAAAACAAGTAATGTTCTCTTTTATTTAATTTATTTATTTTTTTGTATTTTTTTTTTGCTACTTTTTTTTATGTTGGGTGAGGAAAAGTAGCAAACCTCTTGCGCCGCAGCTCCACTCCACCCACTCCACACCGTTATCACCACCCCTAGCCAGTACCCACCCTCTACCCATGAGTCATCCGCCGCTACTTTCTTCTTTTATCTTGTGGTCGCCCGCAGCATTCTATGTAATTGTTCTTGGAACTTCTTCCTAGGAGCGTCAGGCGCATCCCTCCGCTGGTATGGAGGAGGGGGTGGTGTTTTCGGTGTTGCTTGTGTGTCTGACGGAGTTTCCCCTGCGCCTGTGGTGTTTGTGGAATGGGCATCGTAGAAGATAGCAGCGGTCCTGGCTCCCCCCGCTACTACCCTGATCTCAACGGCGCAAATGTTGGAAGCTTCTATATATTAACGTGTATTTCCTGAAAAGATATGGGATTTAGTATTAAGTTCAATTGCAATTGGATGAACCCACCTTCTACCATGAGTCATCCGCCTCTACGCATTCTTCTTTTATCTTGTTGGTCGCTCGAGCCTGCAGCATTCGATGCAATTGTTCTTGGAACTTCCTAGGCGCGTCAGGCACATCCCACCGCTGGTATGGAGGAGGGGGTGGTGTTTCCGGTGTTGCTTGTGTGTCTGACGGAGTTTCCCCTACCATTGTCTGTGCCTGTGGTGCCTGTGGTGTTTGTGGAGTGGGCGGCGGCGGTTGCATCGTTGAAGATAGCGGTCCTGGCTCCCCCGCTACCACCCTTATCTCAACGGCGCAAATGTTGGAAGCCTCTATATTAACGTGTATTTCCTGAAAAAGATATAGGATATAGTATCGAGTTCAATTGCAATTGGATTTGAATTTAGAACGAGCAATAATTGTTTGAATTTAAAACTAGCAATAATTGGAATAATAGCGCACTAACATCTATCCGGCAATGTTGTAATCCAGCATAACATCGACCCGACAATGTTGAAATCCAACATAGCATGTCACCATGATACAGATTTGTTGTCTTGATGTTCGCCTTGATGTTACAGGTGTGTTCACTGAAAATGTTACAGATACGGTCCACTGAAAATGTCAAAGTTAAAGTTATGTCAACTACGTGACATGAACATGATTGAATAAATATAGAACCCTGCTTAATGAATAAATAAAAATATTCATTGAATATTAATTAATAAATAAAAATATTCATTGAATATTTCGAAAATATTCATTAATAAGTTTTCTAAGTTTATCTAATCTATTCTTCTTCTCCTGGAGGGCTCGAATTTGCTCATTAGTAAGAACACCAGGAATGTTCTTACTAATGACATCATTATAGAGTCGAAAAAGCATGTTATGTCTTACTAATTCAGTCTCTATCTGATCATTTACCTCCATTAATTTTTGATCAACACTGCTACCTAGCGAATCACCCTCTAGATATGTCAAAAATTTGGCAGCAAACTCTTTGAAACTCGCAGCTAGAGTGTTGATAGGTTGTTGGTGCGGTTTTGATGGTGTAGAGGGAATAGGAATTGGGTGCGGTGTTGATGATGTAGAGGGAATAGGAATTTGACTATCGTTTAGTGGGGAGGGGAGGGGGGATGGAGTTCGCAATATGGTGGTTGCAGGTGAAACTGGAATATGAGTGGGTGATCTCTGACCACAAGTAATTTGTGATTCAGGGGAGGATGGTGGAGTAGGACTACGAAGTTTTTTAGCAGGGGGAGGACTAATTTGAGTTGAAGAAGTTAAAATGGGAGTAGGGTCAGAACAAGTAAAAAGCGATAGATTTAGGGGCTTATCTTGAGGGGGATCATCTTGGGAAGATACAGCTATGACAGAATCTTGAGAAATGGAAATATGGGAAACGTTCATAGCCGTTGAGGATGATGTAAGAAGTCGGGGTTGATGAGCAGAAGTAGGAATTGGACGGGGGGCTATGGGACCAGCTTGAGGATAATGGGATAAATGAACAGATGACATCTCAGCAGATCGTGTCCCACGCACCACAGGTACCACTGGACCGCCTAAAATAATGTTTTGTAATACCTGTACCCGTGGTGCTAAAGTAGGCACTACTGCACTTGCAAACGGTCGTTTACCGCTTATAAGTAGAGCCCGGAGTGAAGACGAATTCGACACACCAGCACTCAGACCAGAAACTGGTAAAGCAGAGGTCGTCGGTGGTGTCGGTAAAGCAGAAATAGAAGTCGGTGCTGTCGGTAAAGTATTGGTCGATGTCGGTGGTGTCTGTGCCATGCGAGCAGCACGAGCAGTACGGTCCCGTTTTTATGCTCGTGCTGCACGCATCGCTTGTCTTCTTTCTTGTATCGTCGGTCGTCTTTCTTGTCTCTTTTCTGCTTTAACCAGTTTAAAGTCCACTTGGAAGGGTAAATGACTAACGTTTACAGGTGTAATAGTGGCGACCCGGGACAAAACCTTTGAAGATTCTGTAATGACAGTTGAACCAAACACGTTCGCAGCTGACGTAGTTGCTTCAACTGATGGTCTGGTGAATACTACATCAGATGGTGCAGATGGTATGGTGAATGTCAAATGATCAGTAATTATATCTTCCACAGAAGGTGCTGCTGCTTCTATGGAAGCTTCTATAGCAGTCATTGCGTTATCTACTTCTTCGGATGAAAACATTGCCTTATCAACTTCTTCGGACATTACTTTATCAACTTCCTCGGATAGAAACTGATCATTTGCATCACCCATCATCTCATCTTGCACATCAAGATGTTGTATAAAGTGCGAGTCTGGCGTCCAGTTCATGTTATAATTATCTGCAACATTTTCAGCGAGTAACCTGTCAACATCAGGTGACATCGTTAGTTGTTTTCTTGAGGCCTAGATGGAAAAATGTATTAAATACAATTTAAAACTATAAAAATTATTATAAGGTAATACGTAAATATGATTTCAATATATATTAAGACAGTATCCATACTATCTTTGAAATTATTAAGCAAACTATACAGGAATTAAAATATTGAATAAGTGTAATTAGTTCATAATTATTGAATAATACAAAAACACATTAAAATATATTAAAATTGTAAGTTACTCAAAGTAAATTTAATTATGTAATATGTAAGCATTTACTGATTTGAACGATATATCAAGACTGTAGTGGATACATCATTTAAAATATATTTTACAATCAAATAATCAAAAAAACAATTACTTGGTCACATAAATTATTAAACAAGCCATAAAGCAATACATACAAATAAAATAAAACAAAATTTAATAAACAAAATATATAATATTTAATATGTAATTCTTTTTTACTTGGTCACAGAAATTATTAAACAAGCCATAAAGCAATACATACAAATAAAATAAAACAAAATTTAATAAACAAAATATATTATTTAATATGTAATTCTTACCATTGGAACTGCTGTGCTAGAACTGTTGAATAGCTTTTTGCTCTAGCTCAATTACTTAAGATAGAACGATTTTCAAAAAGTTTCAATATTACTAATATAATCCAAATAACTACATTTTCAACTCAACATCATCCACCTGCAACCGAACAACAACCTATACATTCTCTATTCATCAATACTACCCCACTACCCTCCAAAATCAATTTAAATAAAAAAAATTTTTTCAACTAATATTCTTATTTATTATCTTATTGTGATCAATTTACATCGAAATAATTATTTCGCATCATCTCTCGATCCTTCAAAATAAATTTATATAAATGTATTTTTTTCACTAATTTTCTTAATTATCATCTCAATTTGATCAACCTACAACCAAATAAGTACTTCACATAATCTTCCTATCCTTCGATACCCTCCCACTACCCCCAAAATTAATTTATAAATCTAAATATTTCTTCACTAATTTTCTTATAAATCATCTTCTCTCAACTAGTACACACACACCTAGTAACACGCGTCGCATCGCTCGTGACATTAGTTTAATCACGTCTCCTGAAGACAGATAACCACAACAAGGCTTCGTATATATTACCATATTCCAACCAAACCAACTAAGAATATAATACCAAGTACTAAAACTAACTATAATATAAATAATACCAAACAATTTTTAAATCATATATTTATTTACTCAAAACATCAACATCATACATTACAATATTACAAAATTATTTTCTTAAGAAAACATATTTACACATTGAACAATCTCCTCTTCGAAAACACCCATCTATAGTATCTCCACTCCTTACGTAATGATCCAGACATGGTCTACATCCAATTAAATCTACATCTTCTTGATAAAATATTGGTAATCAAAACCACACCAATTCTAAATCAACAGTCCTTACTCTCCTCATTAAATATGATTTTGGAATAAACCTTAATTGTGCATCTTCTATTTCTACAAACGAACCTGCATCTTCATATTGTTGTAACACACTTCCAACCCTCTCCACGACATAACTAATAATGTGACTCCAAACACATCCCATTTCTAACTATTATATATAACAACCAATCATTAAATATAATAAATTTTATTCTCATTAAATCTCATATCCACTAAATAATTATATAAACATTCCACATTAGACAAAGCACAAACATCATTTCCAACGTGAAAACTACAACTTGGTTTTCCGCTCTTAATTCTGTCAGCATCCACTAAATCTATTATTCGTTTATCTATAATACACTTCAAATATTCCAACTTTTCTCGCCCCTTCACGAATACCAAATCCACACCAATACACAACCGCTTAATTATCTCATCAAATTCACCAACAGCTGTATAACCATCTTCCCATTTCAAACCGTGATAATAACTAAAAACGTATCTTGCAACTCGTTGATCTTCTCTTGCTAATGAGCCAAAACTAAAAAACGGTTTAAATAAAAAGTGACTCTTCCTGAATTCATCATCACAAGTAGCCAACTCCTTTGGAATCACATTACTATTAAATCGATACCATTGAAAGTCAATAACTATAAATTTCTTTCCACCTAAACTTATCATCGTCCATCCAATAAACCGTTCACTTCCAAAGAATTACACCCAACAACTAAACTTAAACACAATTCTTCTTCAATCTTGTCCATATCCAAATACTCCTTAAACTACCTCTCATACTAAACCAAAGTATTATATAACTAATATTTTCGCTGTACCACCTTATTAAATGGTGAATATTGATATAATTTATTATGTAAAATCACACAATACAACACCGTATCCTTTGGCACATTATTTTTCGTAGTGAATTCAATTCTAATCTCCACCCCACTTCTATGTAAAACATCTTCCTGATGTGAACAATCTATACCAATTAATGGACACAATTTAAACTGATTCAACTTTAGCATCGGCTCACTATAATCATATCCATAATAAATCTGTTGAAATCTAGCATACATATTATATAAAACAGCTACTCTGTTATCATCAAAATCAACTCGAACATTTTCATATGGATATCTTTTACCATTTAAATACGCTGTTACATCCGTTAAATTTATCGCATCAAATTTACTCATATTTTGATCTAACTTTCCTTTCTTCCCTGTCTGAAAACCCAAAATAATATATCTTGGTGTCTTGTGGAGCAGTTTTAATAGCCCAACTGTGTTTAGTTGTTTCTGGAATTCCTGGATTCTCGTGAATTTCCCATCCTCTAAAAAACATTTCCATCAAAGTATTCTTCGTCGTTAATTTCGTTAAAGCTAAATCCTGACTCATACCAACTTTAATATGTGGTACTCGCCACACTACACAATCAATTGTTAACTTCATTTCCTCAGTTGTAACAGAATTATAAATCACATCACTATCATCAGCACACCTCTTCAATATCAATTCTTGCGACACATTCATAACCACTTGCTTAAAATCTTCTGCAAAGCCCATCAACATCTTCAACGGAATACAAATACTAAAATTACCATTATTATTCAAAACTGGCGCCTTTCCTGTTGTAAATTCCCATCCACAATTCTCTAATTTATTTATATAACTTGGACTGTAAGAAAAATATCCCTTCATAGTTGATGTAATACCCACATTCCTAACTTCATCAACCTCTACTCCACTAATTATATATCTGATGTTACTAAACATAAATGCTGCCGCATTATGAACTAAGTATGCTGTAGCACTTGTAGCATCATTAGCTAATCGCAACCTTCCTTCAATAAGCAACTCCGACTCCGACGGTAAAGTATATTTATCTATTTCTGGAACTACAATCCTAATTTCATCATTATTTCCATACTTCGGTGAACCAAACGGTACGTGATTATGAAATTCCATTTCAGTAATAGAATTATCCACTCGAACCTTATTTAAAACATTTAACATTTCCATTCTTGTTTTCACTCAATAATACACAATCAACTTCACCCAAACAATTTTCTTCTTCTACTAAAGTATAATCCACTTCTCACCACTTCTTATTAACCTCGAATATCTATTATAAACCGATCCTCTAACAAGAAAAAATATTCTTACACTAACACTCGAAAACCCAAATTCTTCAAAAACTTCCTGTTTTCACTAGTTAGAGAATTTCGTAACTTCCCTTTACCAACCACTCTCCATAACTTATGTGATACACTCCGTATATATTTTCTCATCTTCGTTCCCTTCCACAACTTATTTGCATTATTAGTCCTCATACTTTTATAACAATTTTTAATTTATAAACTGAATTCACTCTTTTCTTCTGCGAATTCGTAAATATAATGTCAACTCTTCACCTCTCAAATTAATTAACCGTCCTGTTTGGTCGACTGCTCGAATAACAATATCAGTTAACATGTTAGTATTTACCGGCATATAAATTTTCTCTTCAGGAACTTCTATTATCTTAAACCCTGGTGGAATATTCGGATAAAAATGATATAAAACATGTGATAATTCTCCATTAATATATGAACCATCCACTATATTACACATAATATCAATAGCACTGACTTTATTTATATCAACTATTTCATCACTATAAACCGGTATATTACCTCCTATTATTTTCTTGTGAAAACCAAACATAGAATCAATCGAATTTTCTATTCCAAAATCAACATCTACTGATGCCTTCATAAACACCTTCATAGTATTACTATTAGCAGACAAAATAAAATACTGTTGCTCATCCTCGTGAACTTTCAATTTTTCATCAATATACTTCTCTAAATCATGTATATCATAAGTTCCCTCTGGAACAGTTATATCTTTCCAAGCATTTACTTTATTAGGTGACATAGAATAATATCGAAATACATTATTAGCAGACGTAACATTTGGAATAGAATTATAAGTTTGTAAACTCACCATACACATTTCATAATCACCATTTAAATATATAGGTGGATTTAATATACATCCAACCTCTGATCCCTTTCCAGTTAACACAAAAGTTAAATTATCCATATCTTACTTAATCAATCCTTTTAAAAACATCAAACATAAATGACCGCAATTCACAGAGTTCACATCTTGATATCTCTGGTAGTTATATTGAATAACCCCACCACCATTTGATAATAAATACTCCTCAACCTCAATCGGCGGTCTTAAATCACCATAACTATCAAAATATCTTATGACATCATTATTTTTATTATATGCTACCCAATGAGTACCACCTCCAACATTATCATCCAAATTCACTATTCCTTTCTCCTTCACATATATTTTCCTCGGTAAAACGTCTCTACTAAATACACCCCGAAATTTTCCAATTTTCCACCTCTTCACAAATTTCCGTAAATCAATTTCTGTTAAAGGCCTTCGAGGTAATTCACTTAACCGTTTTTTGAAACAACTCCACTTGGTAAATACACACCACAACCAGATTTATATGGTTTTATATACAATCCACTCCCAATAGATACACCGCATCCTACATTATATGGTTTCACATATAAACCACTACCACTTTTGGATTCCATTGTCCTATTATGTCGTTTTGCTTCCTCTAATTGATCTCTTTCAGTTTTCGCAGATGTTACAGCTTTTGCTATCGCCGCAGCACCACCCCCTAACGACCCCAGAGCACCCAAAGCTGCAAATAATGGAATTAACGGTAAAAATCCAACTTTCTTTGGTATTGCAATTACTCTTGATCTTGGAAACAGTATCCGTCTTCTAGGTTTCATTAAACTCTGATATGCAACTTTCACATTCTCTAATAGACCTTTTCTCCTACCTATATGTCTTATGGCATTGCGCGCTTTCTTCATTGCGTGTAAAAATGATAGAACACCACCCGATCGATTTCTACCACTACTTCTTCTATGCCTTCTTCTTGTATTATTCTTCCTACCCTTCACACTCACTCTTTTTCTATATTGCCCCCGCACACCCATACCTAATATTGTTTTACCTTTCATAGCAGTTGCAACTACAGTAGCAGCTAATTTTTCTCTCACACCCGCGTCTTTACTCTTCACTCGTTCTATAGCCCTTTGATACAATATCTTATCAGCTTCGTGTCGTTTCGATAAATCATTTGATTTTGAATAAGATATATCGTGTTTTTTACAAGCCTCGTCCAAATTATTCACTCCCTTATCACCTCTTTCTAAACGTTTCCCCAATCTAGTTCCTGGACCACAAAATCTATAGCCGGGTATATGTAACTCAACTGGTAACTTATTTATTAAACTATTCAATAATCCACCACCTTTCCTTCTCACTGTCTGATTCAAACTACCATCAGACTTCACTAACGTTCCCATCTTATTAAAAAATAACTGATAGATATATCTTTACAAATACCAACTCTCGAAATATAACAAAACACTACTAACCATATTACTTATACTCCACCAAATCTACACTCAAATTCAATAAAACTCCATCAATTTCCCTCTCAAAAATAATAAAAAAAAACCATACAATTTTTAATCATTTTATTATTATATACATTATTCACAATTACAATCGATTTTTTCTTAAAAATTGTAAATCATTTAAAATCTTTGGCAACCAATACATAGCTAACTCTATTGTTATACAAACATGTTCAGATACCGCGCCATTACATATTCTATCTATTGCAGTATTTACTTCTTCTCCGTTTAAAACTATAGGATCTAAAAATTGCTTATAGAATTCTTCATATTTTAAATCCTGTAAAAACACTAAACGTGTCGCCACTACTTTCACCAGTCGCCACAATTCCGCCAAACTTTCATACGCTAAATATGCGTGTCCTCCCTCTTTATTTATTTTCATTATTCTATTCACACCATCAAAACTTTCATGTGATAGCCATATATCCATACCATTAATAACGGGAATCGCACCATTATAATATTGATAATATTTCTTCAACTTTACACTCTCAGCTACAAACCATTCCCATTCTTCTAAATTAAAATATACACATTGTTTTTTAATACACACAATCTTCACTGTCGGTTCAAAATCCTTATTTGGTGCTAAACCCACACATATCCACTTAGAATGACTTTTATTTAAAAAAAAAATTCTTTCTCCCACTAATGGTACATCCCATATTGGTTCTCTAGCAAATTCGTCCGGTGATACTTGTTGAACTACCTTTTCTGCAGTCGTACTCACTTTATTCCAAAAATTATTTGATTCGCCCATTTCAGTAAAAAATGTGTCTACTCTCGGATCCGCTTCAAACATTTTATGTAAATCAATACTATTATCTACCAATTCACTGTCGTCCACTATCAGTTCACCCTCCTCTACTATCCGTGAACAATCACACTTTTTTTCTTCTCCAGTAAAACAACGCTTCGACATATTGGATTATACTAACATTTATTTATCATATCAACGTTTATATATACCTACTACCTACCACTTCTCACAATCTCCACCTCCACTAACCAATTCTAAAACCTCTTCATTAACCTTGACCTTAACTGGACATTGACCTTGAGAACTATATACAATTTAACCTTAACTTCACTTTAATATTAACTTTTTAACCTTGAATTCCTTCTTTCACCTCCATCGCCATTTCTCTCCCTTGCTTCACATTTATTCACAAAACCAATTTAAATAATTCAATAATGTACTGCTTCTCCTTTTCCCATCATACTTATAATATTCGTATACATCACATAAATACATTAAATTATATTTATACGACTCATAAAACTGCTGCGCTATATTATCATTTATTATAGCCCACCCAAATTCATCTTGACTTACTTCCTCACTATTTGAAAATATCTCCCCAACATTTTTAAAACTATTAAATTTCTCTTGCACTTCCAGCAACACTTCACTTGTTAGTTCTTCATTTTCATTCATATTTAAAATGAAACTACATCAAATCATACACATTATATACACTCAATCTCATTTCAACGACCTTGACTTGATCTTGACTTAACCTTGACCTTGACCTGACCCTTCACCTTGATTTAACCTCAGCCTGATCTCAACTTGTCCTTGAATTGACCTTGACCATTCTATCTCAGCCGATTCTGGAACCTCCTCATTGACCTTGATCTATGCTGCAATCTTGACCTTGAATTATGACCTTGACATGACCTTGATATGACTTTGACCGTTCCATCTCAGCCGATTCTGGAACCCCCTCATTGACCTTGATCTATGCTGCGTGAATGATCAAGGTCAATGAGGAGGTTCCAGAATCGGCTGAGACCCTCTACTGCCCCCTTCTATCCAAGACTTTTCCAACGGTGATATGTCTATCTGTAATAAACTACAAACCAAGTTTACATTATATTTTCTTTTTATTTTGTAGGTTATCGAGAACCGTACAAGAACCTCTCTACTGTTTATGAAACATGATATTACATATACAAATTCCTGAATGTATTCTATTATTACCAGCTGTCGTTTATAAAAAAAACACTACTACTGATGTCTCAGAATATTTTTATTCATATCCTTTTTTTTTATTTACTTATCTAGTTATAAATTAAGGTAAATATTTATTCTTTCTGCATGATTTATTTAATACATTTTTATTACCTTATGCACGTTCTCAAGTTTATATAATTATTCAATTATTTTTTTCTCGTGCATATCGAATTCTATTTTATTCATACATTTTTACTGCATTAAGATGACTAGTTCGTATTACACTACCATCCATAAGCATAACCCTCTCTCGGTTATTTACTTTCATTTCTTTTTTATTTTTAAACAACGGTCCATTATTTAAAATGTTCAGTGCAATTCTCACACATTTTATAAAGTCAGGTTGTTTTTCATTATACACAAACCATACATCTTGTTTCTCTTTTCTATAAAATATATATATATGCATCTTAAATTCTATCTCGTCTTTTATTTTAGTACTTATTTAAATTGTAAATATAAATTCAATTTTTATGTCTGCATAAAAGTGTATGCAACCCAATATACTCCCAACCCAACCCAACCCAATATACTCATGTTAAAATTCCTTTAACTACAATAAACTTATTATTATTGTTTCTTTTATATTTTATACACTTAAATTAAATCTTAATACTATTGCTATCATCTTATTAATATGCAAGATACCACGGCATATTCCCTTGATTGATATTGTGTTATGAATCATTGATAATACAAAATATTGATGTATGAACAACACATATATTAATCATTGTGTGTTCTTGCACATTATATATATCAGTTGTCTATATTTATATAATCATATAGCATAGATACGTGATATTTTCCTTTGATATTTTCATTATTTACATCCTGTAACTCATAAGTTACATCGCTCAGAATTTTATTTATTCTATATGGGCCTCTACACGGTAAGTCCAACTTTGCGCATTTGTTTAAATATCTTCTCCCTAATCTGTAGTTCTTTACTACTACCAGATATCCAACTTGATACGCCTTGCGTCTTATAATTTTTTCATTTTCTATTCTCATATATTTCTCTGCAATATTTGTCTGTCGTTGTTTACCTTGATCTATCAAATATTCTAGATTATCCACAACTGGTGTTTCTTGATTCCAAGGCTTAGGTGGATATCTCCCATGCATCAATGTGTAAGGACTTATATTCGTGGTGACACTTGGCATGAAGTTTATATTATTTTCCACTTCCTCAATATATTGCACCCAAGCATTATGTCTTTCGTGGGTTAGCATTCTTAGATGCCTAGTCACCTCTTGTATATATCTTTCACTAGGATTTGCTTGTGGATGCCTTATGCTAGTGAAAATTACTTCTATATTCATGTCTCTTGATTCTTGAATAAATCTCTTATTATTCAAATATGTTGCATTGTCTACTAATAATTTTCTTATCTGTCCATGTTCAGTTATGAATTGATTTACACAATTTATTGCTGTCTGAGTATTGTATTTTCTTGTTGGATACAATTTTACATATTTAGTTAAAATGTCCACCATTACAAAAATATTGCAGTATCCTTGCTCTCCTGGTATTAAATTGCCCAGAAAGTCAGCAGCTACAAGATCAAGCTTATTTTCTACTCTTATGCTATGTATAATGTTTTGATTTACTCTGTCCTTATATTTACCCAATAGGCATTTTCTACACTTTTTATTTTCTGTAGCAATTAGGTTTTTGTCTCTTAAAGAATAAAATTGCTCCCTGAAAACAAGGAATGTTTTCCTATTTCCTGGATGCCCTAAATTATTGTGTATATTTCTAATAATTCTTATAGCTAAATCCCTATCTAAAACGATTAAATTACTGTCTCCTAATGTCTTATATACTACTCCCTCCGTCCGAAAATATGGTATACGTTTGAAATTTTTTTGAAAAATAATGAGACATTAGTAACGAACTATAATTAAATATACTTATTTGGCAGTTCTTATGCTAGATAAACAACTATAATACATAGTTGGCTGATGTCCGATTTGGTTTATGTCAAAAACGTCAATAGAGTTAAAACGTCATTTCATGAAAAATTATTTTACACATGCCCTATTCACAAAATGGCAGATATTGTTATAAATAATGAAGTAAGCTTATTGAAAAGGAATTCCAAGTTCAAGTAATTAACCGGTGAGCAACGTCATGGTCTATTGCAAAAATTGTTGCAGCTGAAAGAAGGGCAGAAGCTGAAGCACGGCAGTATAAATAAAGTTGCAACTGAATTTGGGGTAACCTGTTTATCCGTATCTAGAATTTGGGAAATGGCTCAAAAACAGTACAATGACGGTAAAATTTGTG
Source organism: Amphimallon solstitiale (assembly GCA_963170755.1). NCBI lineage: Eukaryota > Metazoa > Arthropoda > Insecta > Coleoptera > Scarabaeidae > Amphimallon > Amphimallon solstitiale. Next base: position 12,752,999 of record OY720677.1, read on the forward strand.
CTGATGTTACATCAAACAAGAAATGTAAATGTGGACGGAAAAAAATTGTAAATGTATACCATAAATCCGGACAAAAATAAATTACAAAATGTATACCATATTTTCGGACGGAGGGAGTATGTTATTTCTTATGTTATAACCTTTAAAATCTCCTTCTCTTTGTATTCTCCTTCTTATTTCTAAAATCTCTTCTATCTGTTGACTGGCTTCTATGCTCTGTTGACTATATATTTCTGGAGCATGATCAAAATCATAATTGTTTACTTGGTATGCATTATGTTGTTTGATCCCTCCTTGAGCTCTACTCAGTGCATCAGCAACGATGTTATCCGTTCCCTTTCTATGCCTTATTCTGAATGAATACTCCGACAATAGAAGTGACCATCTGTATATTCTTGAATTATTGAATCTAGTTTTCATGAGGAAAATTAAGGATAAATGGTCTGTCTCAACCAAGAAGCTATTTCCTAGTAGGTAGTATTTTAATTTTGACACTGTGTAACGAAGTTCCTTCGTTAATTGCATCAAAATAACATTTTTGAATTCATAATTAATTTATTTGTAAATATCAAATTATCTGTATGAATTTTATTTTGTTCAAATGTTAATATTGTATAGTGTGAAATGAGTCGACCTGTGTGTATGCTCAATTGTTTGTAATAATTCTTGTTATTTACTTATTTTTAAATGGAAAAATACCGTGTGCAGATTTTGTATTTTGAACTGTTTTTTTACTTACCTACGTAGAGGGTATTCAACATATAAAAGACCGTCGTCGAGCTTGTATCGTTCACTTAGATCTCCGACCTACCTCAACTCCTATGCCTGACTTTATTCAGCCTCTGATGGCGTGGAAAAGACCAGGATATTCCGTAAAGAGCGTTCTGTATTCAGGTCCTTGTATCATGGAACAGACGTTCTAAATCCATTTATTCTCATCCGCATACTTCTCTCTTATTCAGGCCAGATGCCGTGAAAAGATTGAGTATTACCGTTTAAAAACCTACAATCCGTCAAGATCAGACTTTTGATGTCGTGATCTCCATAAATCCGAAATTAATTTTAATTATTATTTCAGATGTTTTACAACCGTTAAATTGCGATATTTTGCATTAATCCGCGCCGCGTATTTGTATTTATGTTTCACCAAGGTTATTGACCTGATACCCGCGCTACTTAGCCCGTACTAAAAAAAACATTAATTTTATCATTGTTTACCGAGATCGAAGTATTCTTTAAATGAGCATGTCGTAACCTGGAGATAATTTACAGAACGATTTAAATTAACCTAGTTACGTATATTAATTCAAATTGACGGAGACATATCTTGTATTTATTAAGAATAATAGAAATGTATTGGAATCTATTAGTGACATTTCGGGGGCTAGATTTGATTGTATGTTAGTTTACGATAAACGAAATTTCTTTTGTAATGATTTGAAGATGTCAATAAAGCAGATTCGAGCTATAATTAATCATGTACATATAAAATGACTTTGTGTATATATAGATGTAAATAAAAATGTGTATGAATATTGATATTGTTTTTGACAGATAATAAAGTCTATTTTTAGATAAGTTCCCGCACATGGTTTTACTGTTTTCTTTTCACCAGCCCGTCAGTGTAACACTCAGTATAGTGTTATAAGTATTGTAAAACATTTAATAATACAAGTCAGCAGTTTGACTGAATGCGGAAGCTTACGACATGCATGCTTGCTATCCTAATATGGTAAAATGTATATAGTAATACGTAGATAGGAATCTAGGTTACCAATATCGCACATTCCTTTATTTTAGTCTATATATATATATATATATATATATCTTGTACATATACTCACCGACAATTACAATTACGATTATAATTAGATTTACGCAGTATCAAGTAAATAAAGACATATCGAACAATATGGCGTTATTAATTACATAAACGAACCAACAAAGTATTACATGGCGATCCATGCCAGTTAGTGCATTACAATTTTAGCACTAAGGCTTGAGAAGAAAAGCTTAGGTTGATGGAATTTAAATATTAAAATGGAATAAGCTTAAATTTAAAAATTTTATCGAAAGCATGTTCGAAGTTTATGGAACAAGAAGAATGTAATTTAACACTGTAATAATATACACAGAAGAAAAAAAAATGGGACAAACTAAATCCACGGCACAAGACCTGACCGAAACGGGGGTTGTAAACTCAAATTTTATAGTACAAGAGCCAGAATATAATATTACCAAGGATGTTAAAATTATTTTGTATGTGATGGTGGCAATAATGATTGCATCCTTTCTTCTGAAAGTCTCCAAGATGTATAGAAAAAATATGAAGAAAGCTATACACAGAAACTGGGCATCGTCAAGAATCAACGTAGAAGCATAAATCCTGATAATTTAAAATAGAGACAAAAAAGTAAGTCGTTTTATGTTAAATTTAGTTAAATTGTAATAGCAAACATGCAACTTTGTACATATATATAGTGTTAATTGTAAATTAATGTGAATTTTAAATTTGTAACTTAATTATAAGTAATTGCTATTTAATTTACTATTCATGACTACGTGGGAACAAATTAATTTAAATCTTTTAAAATACAAAGAGGATATAGTATGTCAATTCAAACGCGCGATAAAAAAGGAAGTTCCCAAAGGAGAAACTACTAGACAAGAAATTCGAGATGCTCTTATCATATTATTTAATGATACTACTAGTTATATAAATACTTTTTGGCATAATTTAGATAACGAACAAAAAATTTCTGTTAAAAATATATTTAATTCAATTAGAGAAAAAGTTGTTAAATCCTTTATTTGCTTAAACGTTGAGTACCTAGTTCCGACTACTTGTTTAGGGAAAATAGATTGTTTGTTGGTAGACGAAAGCTTCATTACAGAGAAAAAACCCGCAAATATGACGACACCAACGGAATTTTTTAATTTAGCAAGCAAAATCGTGCCCCACGAATTTGACGGTTCACTCGATAAATTGCAGTCCTTTATAGACGCGTTACATTTGTTAGACGCTAATTCCGAGAATCATGCAAGCAATGCAGTTGCCTACATTAAAACGCGCTTATCCGGTAAAGCTCGAAATATTATTACAAAAGAAAATTCGCTGAAAGAAATTATTACTACTTTAAAATCCAAAATTAAAGGCGAAAGCTCGCAAGTATTAGTAAATAAACTAAGTAGATAGTAAAATGCCATTCCTGGCGCACCACCACCAAACTATATCATTAACCAAAATTCATAGTATTTACTCAAAAAAATCCCTATATTATGTTGAAACTTATAAAATTACTCTATTTTCTATATGTACTCAATATTCAGGCCATTTCGTGAGCATCCACATCCCCATTGAATAATTAACCAAAATTCATAGTATTTACTCAAAAAAAATCCCTATATTTTGATGAAACTTAAAAACTACTCTATTGGATAATTATCCAATATTCTAACCATTTCATGAGCATCCAAGTATCCAAAAATTTATAGTGTTTATTCAAAGAAAAAAAAACATATTTTAATGAAACAAAGAAAATATCCAATATTCAGAATATTTTGATGAAACTCTGTAGAATAATTTCAAAGATATAGAAAATAAATATTAATCATAAAATAGGCTGTCATATATTATTAGACAGCGAACCCGAAGTCCTCCTTCAAAAAAAGGAATAATTCTAATAAAATTAAAAAAAATCATTTTCCATTTGATTCTAAAGGATCAATCGTTCAAAAAAATAATGGTTCTAGTTCTAATCCATCAACATCAATCTTTCAAGAAAATAATAATCGTATTAAAAATTATAATGAACAAATCTTTCAAGTAAATTATAATCAACAACGGCTTCGAGAAAAATATAATGAACAAAACTTTCAAGAAAATAATAATGAACAAACGCTTCAATGAAATTATAATGAACAAAACTTTCAAGAAAATAATAATGAACAAACGCTTCAAGGAAATTATAATGAACTAACCTTTCAAGAAAATAATAATGAACAAACGCTTCAAGGAAATTATAATGAACAAAACTTTCAAGAAAGTAATAATGAACAAACGCTTCAAGGAAATTATAATGAACAAAACTTTCAAGAAAATAATAATGAACAAACGCTTCAAGGAAATTATAATGAACAAAACTTTCAAGAAAATAATAATGAACAAACGCTTCAAGGAAATTATAATGAACAAAACTTTCAAGAAAATAATAATGAAAAAACGCTTCAAGGAAATTATAATGAACAAAACTTTCAAGAAAATAATAATGAACAAACGCTTCAAGGAAATTATAATGAACAAAACTTTCAAGAAAATAATAATGAACAAACACTTCAAGGAAATTATAATGAACAAAACTTTCAAGAAAATAATAATGAACAAACGCTTCAAGGAAATTATAATGAACAAAACTTTCAAGAAAATAATAATGAACAAACGCTTCAAGGAAATTATAATGAACAAAACTTTCAATAAAATAATAATGAACAAACGCTAGTAGATAAGCTATGGGGCTTCTAACTCAATTTCCCATATGATTTAACATAGGGGTCTAAATTTTGTTTTCCCCCCCACCACTCCAACTTCTAACATCACGTGACCGAAAGCAACGCTCCCATTGGTCACCCCAAGCCACGAACACTCCCACATGTGACGTCACATGATCGAATCCAGCGCCCCCATTGGCCCCACATAACCACAAAGTGTCAGTCCCCACCAGGAGGCGGGTAATTTGAAGCGCAGCTTGCACGTACCCCACAACAATGGGGCCGACAACATATTGTGTGAATCATAATTTGCAATAGTGTTTGTACGTACCACCAATAATGGCGCAGAGATAAAAACAACAAGTCAGCCATATTGTATGTGTGTGAGATACAGCCGTAAGCATCATCATCATTGGAAGAAATTTCGATTTCTTTATTTTCTTTGTACTTGGGGCAACGTGATTGGTCCATGACGGATGGCGGGTGACGTAATACCTTTAGCATGCGGTGGAGCACACCTAACGGCTTTGTAATATATTATTATGTATGATTAAATAAAAACAACAACAAATACTGAAAAAGAAGAAAATAATATATTTCACCCAGTTTAAAATATCATGTTAATGTTAAAATCGCTCATCTTGTTATTTTGTGGTTTGTCGTTGGCTTTATCATATAGCGTGTAAAAACAACAAGATCATTGTCAGAACTAGAAGAAATTTCAAGAAAAAATAATATATCCCATCTCTCTCTTTCACGTCGACGCTAAAACGCTTATCTTGTTATTCTTACTTTGTGGTTTACACACAAAGAAATTAAATAAAATACTATATATATCCATATCAAATCGCTTCATAGTGCCCTTTTGACATCCAAGATGGCGTCCTAGAGCCGTTTTGACACTCAAGATTGCTTGGTGATTTTTGAAATGTATTTTATACACTAGTAAATAGAATATAATAGAAACTGATATTTTTTCAATAAACAGAAATATGTTTATCGTCTAAAATGCATGTGTCGAGTAATATTTTCCAGATAAACAACTGTAAATAGCATTATCTCTCACGTCCTGTTATAAACTATTTGTGGTTTTATGCATAATTTATCTACAAATATTTTTACATGGGTATTATTTCAAATAAAAAATTATGAACGATTTTAATGTATATAATTACATTAAATTTTTCAAGTCGTTTTTATTCAACAGCAATATTAATAGACACTAGTCAATATGTACTTACTTGTAGAATAATGTAACACTCACTATGTTGAATGATATTTACAATAATGTATTTTATACACTAGTAAATAGAATATAATAAAAACTGATATTTTTTCAATAAACAAAAATATGTTTACCGTATAAAATGCATGTGTCGACTAACATTTGTAGATAAACAACTTCGTAATATCAATACATTACTGTAATCTCTCACTTCCTCTTATAAATTAAATGTGGTTAGATTCACCCGTTGCATATTTTTATTGAATTTAGGTAATACACAAAGTTAATATTAAATGAAGTAAATAATAACGTCCATTCCATTAAATTTCATGTGTGCGCCATAATATTAAATAAACATCCATTGACTCTTTGCACTTTATCACAGTCGTCACCTTATCTTATTTTGTATGTATTAATAAAAATAATCCCAAGAAATTTCTGAAAAACACAATAACATGTCAACAACAGGTGTGATAAGACGTGGTTTGAATACTGATAACCACGAGAAATTTCTAGAAAAACAAGTTGTTTATTAAATAATAGTAGCGTTTACCCACTGTTTGAGATAGTGTGGGGAGCTTCATCAACAACAGAAAATTTATTTATGCCAAAGCAAACTAATATCAGATTACAACATCCAGAATTTCCAACCACGAGTAAATATTTTTATTTAATTCATTGCAATTGCTATTACCCCCACCACGTCGTGACATTATTAATAGGGCTCTCATCAATAGCTTCACTCATTCAACACATACGTGTCAATAGAACAAAGGTGTGTTTTTATCAGTGTTAGTTGAAAATTTATTGTTTAAGTATACTAAACATAATTACTACCATCTAGTTTAGAATATGATTCCGAAAATTTAATAATACAACGAACATATCATATAATACACATAGTGACAAATTATTAACATCAGGGTGTTAGCATAGTATACATGAAGAAGATATTTTATGAACAAACTCCATACCATTCTATCACTTTAAAATTTTCATAATATGTATTAAATGTGAACTATGATAACCAGAACATCAAAGGATTGGCAGATGACAATCTGGTGTGAACTATGATGTGACGTCACACGAATCATGAATGCATGACATTAAAAATAATCCATAGAAAATTAGCGCCTACAATCATATTTGTGCACAAGTTTTACCACCACACCACATCAATAGCATCATCAATAGTTTCATTCAGTCATCTCCAATCAGTTGAGATAACAAGACGTGTTACGTTATTAGCTGCCAAAATATTTTAAAATAATAGATATATTTTTGTTCGTTGAATAATAACATCTAAAACACGATTTCAGAAATGGAATCAACCGAACCTTTTTCACAAATTGCGGATGAGTTATGTAAAAGATCGCGGCTCTAAACGCAGACAGTTCTGCAGAGATAGAGCCGCTGATCAAGAGATGCGGTCGCGAGCTAGCACTTATGAGGGATGCTCTAAAAAATGCAACAACAGTGGGTGTTAAACAGCACATAACGAGCTGTTTAACACTCACACAGAGCTGCAGAGCGGTGCTGAAGTCCCTCCGCACCGTATATGGAAGTGGTTATACGCCGACCAACCCTATTACCTACACCAGCTCGCGAGTGAAATGGGTGGATGTAGATTCCGCATTCGCTAGCAGAATCAGAACTGGTGCAGTGGTGAACATCCGACACAAGGATCCGCAAGCATTTCTACAAGACGCCAGCGCCATTTTCAAGAGGAAAATAATGAACACCCTAAAGAGGGAGGCAGCAGCAAAAGTAAACGCAGTATTTTGCGGAGAGTTTCATGTCATTAAGGGGGAAAGAGAAATTCAAGAGCTCAAGTACCTCAAGACAAGGAACTCCCCCCTATATCAGGATACTGACATTAGTGCCTGGTACGAAGAGCACATAGGAAGACCCATTTTAAGAGAATTAAGTGAGTTCCAGGAGAGAGATAGTGGGTGGGCTCTCTCCAGAATCATCAACATAAGCTTTAACATCAATCGCTACAACCCGCAATTAGGTTCTTCCTACATCGAATTGCCACGCCCGATAAAATTAAAGCGTGCATGTGTTAATGTACACAACGATGATGAGATGTGCTTCAGTTGGGCAGTTACCTCAGCGCTATTTCCATGTGAGAAGAATACTGAGCGGATGTCTTCCTACCCACACCCCTCATCAGTCCTGAACCTCAAAAATATATCATTCCCGATGACAATAAAACAGATACCACGCTTTGAGAGCCAAAACGGTGTATCAATAAATGTATACATCCTGGATAAGTCTCCTAGAGGTGCATTTACAACTGTTCCAACATATCTAAGTAAAACTAAACAGCAGAAACACATAAATCTGCTACTCATCCTAGATGCATACATTGACGAGGAGGGGGAAGACGATGGGGAACAAACACGCTTTCATTACGTGTGGATAAAGAACCTCAGCCGACTTTTATCCAGACAACTCAGCAGACATAAGTGTAAGAAACACTTTTGTGATCGGTGTCTCCACTATTTTACGACTGAAGAAAAATTAATGAAACACCAAGAGGACTGCGAAAAGATGAATGAATGTAAAGTGCGACTTCCTACAGGGGAATACACAAATTTACATTTTAAAGATTGGAGATATAAAGAGCCCGCCCCGTTCATCATATATGCGGACATTGAGTGTTTGCTTGTGCACAGGAAAAACAAGGAGCAAGAGCATATACCGTATAGCATAGGGTATTATGTCAAGTGCACCTATGACGATACCCTCAGCTTCTATAAGTCATATAGGGGAGAAGACTGTCAAAAATGGTTCACACAAGAAATGAAGGATTTTGCTGAGGATGTCGAGACGGTGTTTCTCTGCCCTCTACCGATGGAGCCACTCACACGCATGCAAGAAATGGAGTTCCAAACAGCTTCCCAATGTCACATCTGTGAACAACCATTTACAACGGAAGACACCAGAGTTCGAGATCACAACCATTTTACGGGAGTGTATAGAGGACCAGCGCATAGAGACTGTAATATTAATTATAAGGACGGTTGTACGATTGGGGTGGTATTGCACAATTTATCAGGGTATGATAGCCACTTCATTATTAAAAATTTAGCCAAAGATTTTGAGGGTCGCATTGACTTACTTCCTATAAATAAAGAAAGGTATATATTGTAATGGTATGTAAGACCGTTATGCCTCTACGTTGGGCACCAAAATGTATTAATATACACAAGTGAATAAAATTATAACCTCGGCATAGCTTGTATACTTATAATAATTATTATTATTTCTCTTTCTTTTTTTTTTTCGTGTAACTTGGTCCGATAAGATTTCTGGTATTTTTATAAAATCATTCAATTTCAGCTATATTAATTTTTAAGTACAATTCTTTAAATAAGTAGATTTCTATATCCACATATATAAGTAGAATTCTGTAATTTTACTGTCTATTCCCTCTGTATTTTTTTAACTGTCTATTCCCTGAAGAAAACATATAATCCTATGTGCACAGCTGATTACATACTAAATAAAAAAAAACGATTAGATTAAGTTCTTATATTGCTTGTTTTTTTTTAAATGTTGTATGTACAGGAAATGGTGTATTTATATGAATCAAAAAAAAACAATTAAATCTTAGTAAAATTGTTTAATACGTGGAAAAAGTGTTTGATTGATTAAGAAAAGTTATTCCTATTTCTGATTTGAACAAGGTACGTAACCTAACAATTTAAATTGTTCTTAAATAAATTGGTTTATAATTAAATTTATAATGTGTCTTCTATTATTCAAATCGTTATTATGTTCACTCAAATAATACTTATAAAATGTCAATGTTCATTTGTAAATAACATATGATGCAAATTTCTATATTTCTAACCTATTTTTTATAAGTGTCAGTACTCTTTAAAATTTTGTTCTATGTGAAATGTTTATATTCAAATTATCGTACTGGATTTACTTAAAATCTGTTCTAAACTGGTCTAATATAATTTACTAATATCAATAGGTATATTTTACATACAACCTTAATTCATTTATGTCCTGTAGTTCAACCAATTCAACAAATTAATAATATTTCCTTCTTCTAGATTTACACTGCCTCGTTATATACAATTTCCTCAAAATAGGTGGATAATTCTGGATGTCTCTGCCCTCTTATTACTTGAAATTGTTGGTTATAAAGAAATGCTGCCTGCAAAAACCCGTTGCAACTCTCGGATAAATATTTTCTCTGGCCTAAAATATAAAAACACTTCTCGAAGACACTTTACAAATATCAGGAACTGTATCAGATTCTCTTCTTCTTCAACTGGAGCCTCTATATGGATAAACTTGCATTAAGGAATAATACTTCAAATATCAGGAACTGTATCAGATTCTCTTCTTCTTCAACTGGAGCTTCTATATGGATAAACTTGCATTAAGGAATAACACTTCAAATATCAGGAACTGTATCAGATTCTCTTCTTCTTCAACTGGAGCCTCTATATGGATAAACTTGCATTAAGGAATAACACTCCTGTTTGAAATACTTCAGCACACGTTTGGTACTCGTAAACAACTCTCTGGAAATTGGAACAATCACAGAATTTCTTCCTCCTCAAATATGATTTCTAAATCGTTAAACTTGAACTACGAACACCTATATTTCTTCTGGGACGTCAAAATTATAACCTCACACTGGATCTGGTCAATATTTCTTTAAATTATAGGTAAGTTTTCTTTATGTATTACTAAAATCTTCTTTATATTATTATACGTTAGATATTAATCACTTAACACTCCAATAGTAATTGATAGTTAACTTTTAATTCCATACTACATTGGAAATTATAAATAAATCTTTATTCGCGTTGAATTATTCAATATTCTCACTTTTAATGCTCAGAAATCTTCTAATTTGTATAAATTTCAATGTTATTTTCTTAACATTGAAATTACACACCCGCACAGAATCAAAAGTAAAATTATTCTCCTTTTCATTTGTTTATAAACATTCCCTTGACGATTATATTTAAAAAATTTCCTCCACCAATCAAAATATACCACCTATACTTTATATTCAAAATAATTCTTTTAAACTCTTGTAAAACTATTTATCTCCAGTTTAGCTTATAGAAAACACATTATTTAATTCAATTCGTATTATTATCTCTTGATTTTTATATCTCTAAAATACATTATACACTGTTTCTCAATCATGTTTCTTAGAACTGTCAAAATCAAAGCTGTCACGTTCCTTATTTTAAATAAAGCCGCGAATCTTAATACAAGATTAAATATTTTTAGTACCCAATAAATTATCATACTTGACTTCACCTATCAACGTTAATTAAACAATTTTGTACAAATTTATAAAATACAATATTTTTTATACAGTAACTAATATCTCTGAATTCTTCCTTCCAGAATTTACAATAATTGGTTTGAAGAAAGAAAAATGAACATTCTACCATTAATCAAAGTGAAAACAATAATTGTGAATATATTTTTAATTTTATAAGTATTAATTTTATGGACTTGAATATATTTATAAAAACTTGATAAGAAATAAGAATACCTTTTCTTTATATAAGAACACGTATCAAATTATATATTATATATAGCCTGGTCATTCAAACCATGACAATATCTTTCACAAAACATGTTGATGAAAATTTAGTAAAATTCAGATTCATAGATTCATACAGATTTTTAGCATGCGGGCTTGAGACTTTGGCGAGCCATTTAACAGACTACCCGAACTTAAAAGCACAATTTCCGGGTTTGAGTGAGAATAATTTAAATTTATTAAAGCGTAAAGGTGTATTTCCATATGATTTTGTTGATAGTTTTGAAAAACTAGAAACCACGCGATTACCTGAAAAATCAGAATTTCATAGTCAACTATATGATAGATATGGATATTACAGATAAAGAGTATGCACATGCTAGGGTAGTTTGGGACCAGTTCAATGTTCAAACGTTGGGAGAGTATTCGGATATTTATTTAAAAACGGACGTTCTACTATTATCTGATATATTTGAACAATTTCGTTTAAGTTGTTTGCAAACTTACGGCCTAGATCCCGCACATTATTATACATTGCCCGGTTATACGTGGAGTTGTATGTTAAAATTTTCAAAGATCAATCTAGAACTCTTAACAGATATTGATATGATTATGTTTATTGAAAGAGGTATTCGAGGCGGGCTAAGTCAATGTTCAAAACGTCACTCACTTGCGAACAATAAATACCTACCAAATTATCAGCCAAATCTTCCTTCGAAATTTTTAATATACAACGACATTAATAATCAGTACGGTTGGGCCATGTCGCAATATCTCCCATATGGCGGGTTCAGGTGGATAACAGACGTGGAAAATTTTAACTTTAATGTCTCTAATGATAATCCAGAGGGGTACATTCTCGAAGTGGACTTAGAGTATCCGCCCAACATTCATGATTCTCACAATGATCTTCCATTCTGTCCCGAACATCTATCTGCACCGGGGAAAAAAGATAAAAAATTATTGGCCACCCTGTATAACAAGACGCGCTATGTTATACACTATCGAAGTTTAGTGCAAGCTTTAGAAAACGGGCTGAAATTAACTAAAATTCATCGGGTGTTGCGTTTCAAATAAAGTCTCTGGCTTAAATCATATATTGATTTGAATACTCAATTGCGCACGGCAGCCACCACTGATTTTGAGAAAAATTTATTCAAATTAATGAACAACAGCGTCTTTGGGAAGACAATTGAAGACGTACGTAAGCACTCAATCGTGAAGCTTGTGTCTAAATGGGGTGGACGTTATGGGGCGGAAGCGTTAATTGCAAAACCCAATTTTAAATCATCATCAATATTCGATGAGAATTTAGTGGCCATCGAATTAAACAAAACGGAAGTTTACTTTAATAAACCAATATACGTTGGCATGTGTATTCTTGACATTTCAAAATTAAAAATTTATGACTTTCATTATTCATATATGAGGACTCGATTTGGTGATAAGGCTCAAATTTGTTATACAGATACTGATTCACTCATATACGAGGTAGAATGTGATAATTTGTATGAAGTAATTCGATGTGATGCCCTAAAATACTTTGATACCAGTGATTATCCCGAAAACAATATTTATAACATACCACGTGTAAATAAAAAGGTGCTCGGCCTGATGAAGGATGAAAATAGCGGTAATGTGATGGAGTTCGTTGGCCTACGTGCCAAAATGTATAGTTGTAAGGTGCATAACTTTAAAACTACGAAGAAGGCGAAAGGTGTTAAAAAACACATCGTTAAAAATAATATAGATTTTAATGACTATATTGAGTGTTTGACTGAAAACAAAGAGACAATTGTCGAACAAAAGCTCTTTCAATCCAACAACCATCAAGTTTCAACCATATCACAAACAAAGATAGCATTAAGCCCCCATGATGATAAGAGATATATAATACCGGGTTCTCATAATACACTATCATGGGGGCACTGGCGCATAAAACAATGATACTCAATATAGTCATTAAAATCAATATCAATTTTAATGACACCTGATTGCATATGTTTCGCATATTTCACCACCATTTCATCAAGTTAAGCTTAATGTATGTACTTGTATACAACACCTATTTATGAATGAAATAAAATTATATTAACCATATTATATAACACCTCAAAATATATTGGTGTACTTGTATATAATATTCACATTGTATTAAAACCAACATATAAGATTTATTAGTAATACAAAATATATTGAAATTAGGTTAAGTTTCTTTTTATATATGTTAGAAATTTTTTTTATAAATATATAACTCCTCTATTGTATTAAAAAATGTATTTACATATATAACATTTCTATTGTATTAAAACCAACATATAAGATTTATTAGTAATACAAAATATATTGAAATTAGGTTAAGTTTCTTTTTATATATATATGTTAGAAATTTTTATAAATATATAACTCTTTTATTGTATTAAAACCTACATATATGATTTATTAGTAATACAAAATATACTGAAATTAGGTTAAGTTTCTATTATATGACATGAATTTTTATAAATATATAGAGTTATGCTAACCCACCAATTGCTTTATTCAAGTAACCCTATCCCATCATAATAAGTAATTTTATTCAAACTCTGTGCGTTTCTAATATTAAGACACCCTTCAATTAAGATTAGAGCTTATCCATATTATTGCACCAATAGTTTACCAATATCATGATGAGGGTAATCGATTACATAAATAGACTCTGTGACGCGTACTCACATAGGAAAGGAGTAGGATGGGGTGGTTATTTGGAATAACCACCCCACCATGGGTTTTTTTGAACAGCAACAGCTTTTGAACGGCTCGTGAAGAGCTTTTGAAGTGCTTTGAAGGGCTTCTGAAGTGCTTTGAAGGGCTTCTGAAGTGCTACAAACAGCTTTTCAAGTGCTTTGAAGGGCTTCTGAAGTGCTTTGAAGGGCTTCTGAAGTGCTTTGAACGGCTTCTGAAGTGCTACAAACAGCTTTTGAAGTGCTTTGAAGGGCTTCTGAAGTGCTTTGAAGGGCTTCTGAAGTGCTTTGAACGGCTTCTGAAGTGCTACAAACAGCTTTGAATGGCTATTTTATTCAAGTGACCCTAGCCACCATAATAAGTAATTTTTAATCAAGTTCCAATTATGTGCTTCCAATATTAAAACACTATTCAATTAAGATTAAAAAAATGAGGTGTGGCCACCACACGACTTTCTTATACGTATGAGCGTTTCAAACTATACAATTTTAAGAATTTTTTTATACAAAACTTATTCAAAATCCTATTCTAAGTACTTTCATTCTCTTAATAAATCGCTATAGAATGCATACTTTGCAAGATATTCGAAAAAAAGTGCTACTCGCTAAGAGTAAAAGTGCACTTCCGGTCCGAATTTTGAAATTTTTTTTATACAAAAGATATTTAAAATTATAATTTAAATACTTTTATACTCGTAATGTACCTGCCTAGAAAGCATGACTTGCGAGATATTCGCAAAAAAACTGGTTTCGATAAGAGTAAAAGACCTACTTCCGGTTGGAATTTCGAAAAACTTTTTTAAGATAATTTGTCTCAAATTTAATTTTGAGTACATTTCAATTCTTTATAAATTTGTTTAAACTTAGTAATTGACGAAATATTGGCAAAATTCGATTTTTTCACTGAAGTAAACTGCTACTTCCGGTCTACCGATTTTACTGAAAAACTAATCAGATCTCAAGAGGGAGATTGTACACGTAAATACAAAATTTGGACTTGATATATACAGCGGTTTGACCGCTATCGTGGTCACAGACAGACAGACAGACAGACATTTTTTAAAAACCACTTTTTCGGTATCAGGGGACTTCAAAACGTGGACATCTGCAAAAATCTCGAGGTCGAAAATTTTCATCATCACAATACTTCCTTATACTACGTATAAGAAAGTAAAAGGACTCACCCATATTGTTGCTTCCATAGTTTACCAATATCATAATCTTTATGTGGGCATATCGATGATGGGGCTACCCCCATCACCCATTCACCTAATATATTCAGAGTGGCATATTAAGCAGCACATTTTATAATTCAAAGCTAAGCAAAAAATTCTGATGTTTTATGCGGAGTTGATTAGAGATTCAGCTATAAAAGATGGATTTTAAAATTACATCCATTATAGCCGAATAACCACCCCACCCCACCTTTTCCAAACCTAAATGCAAGCAAAGCATAGTTGAAAAAATTAATTGTATATGTTGACATATAAAAATTTTGTCTGAAGAAGTTAATCTTTTATTCAATGAACATTGTGTATATACATATACAAGTTTTTATCTCTGGACAAATTGCTTTGTCATCATAAATGTTAAAAGAATGTATAGAGAACCTACTTGATACATAATATGCATTTTTATTAATTCTCAATATCAGTTGTTTGCGGTTAACTTTATCGTTAGAGTAATATAGTGTGATTTATATACACGCATGAGAGGTAGAACATCCAAAATCTTCATTGATTACCTATATTGCATTAAATAATTTAGTGTGGGAATACTTATGAAAAAATGTTTGCGTCTTGAAAGATACCAACCTCTCCACTATCATAGTTTCACCGCTTGTGTAGTCATTAGAGTTATTGAATAAAAATCGTGGCAATCTATTTTCTAAATGCAGCTGTCTATGACATGACTCACTTGGCATTAATTTAAATAATGCTGTCGTGAAATAATAATTACACCGCATTCTTCTACACTTTATAATTGCAGACATCATTGGAGGTGACATTTCAAAATGTTTGTGGATTAAATGACGTTTAATTTTTCTACGTTTACACTTTCATTGAAAAACTTCTTCTCCGCCACGTAGCATTCTCGACATATCATATATTTTGTATCGTCTAGAAGATACCCGCTGTACCACATGCATGATATTTCGGGAAAGTGTATGTGCCACTCTCTTTCACTATGGATTGTACGCCATAATTCTAGACTATTGATCCTGCCCCCATTGAAAACATTCTCTAAACAATATAGTCTGTTCTCAGAGTTAACTGTCTCGGGCAATACAAAATCTGCTTCCGCCTATTACCCGGAAATTGAGATTATATCCACCAATATACTTAGTGGTATTAGGAATATAGTTTAAATAAGTCGTTTACTTCACGAATGTGTGTTATAATTATAACATTGATTGATTGATTTTAATACTGAACAACCGCACCAATATATTAATATTGGTTGTGGGTTGTGTATATTTAAATATATTGGATTAATGTAGTTTATAATATCAACATTATTAAACTCTTTATATGTATTAATAAAGTATAGTGCCCGATTGTATGCACTTAAGAACTGTTTATAAGTATTAATAATGAGTGCACTGTGGTTGATTGTATGCTGTTAAGAAAATTAGGAAGCAATAACGGCAATAAATATAATAATTTGTATAACTTGTCCACGCCAATTTGATTACTCCATACACTCCACATATACACAACTGACCAATCACTCTAGGAAATTATTCACATTTTATATATAATATTAAAACGGAATTTGATAATGAATAGACCACCATATTAAGGGGCTGGAAAAATGTGGAGAACACCCCCACAGTGGATGTAATAGTAAGTGCTATATTCTACAGAGAGTATGAACTCATCATGGGGGGAAAGGTATCTTAGAATTTAAAGACACATATCTAAGTAGCATCAAACAACAAAGATATATAAATCTATTGCTTATTCAAGATGTATCTGGGGATGAAAACGATGAAACCACTCTTCATTGTTGGAGTCTTGTTTCGGTATCCCATTTAGAAATTAATATAAATTTATTTGCCCCAATCAAACTGATTCACCATAAATTCCTCCGACTGATAATAAATATGATATACATCGCTAGATCTCGTTATTACGGCGTAACGTGTGTTGCTGACAATGAATGTTCATTCATGGCTTATGAATATTATTATTTACTATAAAGCACATATTTATATATTTTAACTAATGTAATACATGTGATATGTATTTTGTAATATGCTAATAATGTCTCTGGAATGTGTCGCCTATGTATTGAATGACATCCTTTTCACTCAACTTACAAACCAGAGCTGACGTTCACATATTACAAAAAAAACATAATAAAGCACTCAAGGAGTACGCAAACCGAAAAAAAAAAAATCTCAATATCCCCCTCAACTGATGCGCGGAAAACTAAATTTGTAGATATGTTGCCACAAAACATTTTACGTTTTGATGGTTATGATAAGAAAATGTCCCTTACATTTGTTGTTTATGCCGATTTTGAGAGTATTCACCAACCAATTCACACATGCCGCAGTGATCCATCTAATTTGTATACAAATTGTGTGTTCGTTTGATGCAAATTTAAATAAATTTGTCACGTATGCCGGTTTAGATTGCTCAACGGTGTTTGTTGAGAAATTGATAGAAGACGTTAAGCTAATCTATGAAAACTATTTAAAGACTATCGCGCCGATGAGTCCTTTAAATATTATCGAACAAAAATTATATAATGTGACCGTGATTTGTCACATTTGTGAGCTATCTCACAACGGAGATAGAGTGAGAGATCGCCGGCACATTATGGGGAAACAGCTTCAATTTGATGCTGCTGTATCATATTCATATATTAATATTTCAGTAGATTTGAGAATTTACGTATACCGCCTGATAAAAGATGTTCTGGTTGGGGGTGTATCGGGCATAAAGGTGCAGTTAGAGTTATTGGGTCATGGCGTTAATACAAGGGGCATATAAGCGTGTTGTGGGTATTAAATTTCCAATAAAAATTAAAGATATTTCAAAATTGAACAATTAAATAAAAAAGATGTGGCGTGAATGAAATCTTCTGCAGATATTGCAGCTGGAATGGCTGTATAGGGGGGTTGCACCCCCTCATCCAAGATGCATATTTCATTCTAGAAAAATAGTAAAGAAAATTACAATCACCCAAAACAAATAACTGTATATTGACATACATTTGGGTGTTCTACTAAGACACATTGATATAGATATTCTAAAAAGAAATTTTTATTATTATTATTATTGTATGATAATATTCAAAACGTAGAACTCTCAATATAGTTGAGGGTATGTGCATTAACAGCTGGAGCGTCATGATACCAGCAGTAAAGGTTAATGTCATATTCTATAGGAAAGTTCTACATTGACGCAGGTGAAAAAGAGATTCGTTTATTTGAGCCAATCGGAGGTTCCTCGTATATAGATCCCCTTGGGGTATGAACATTAACAGCTGACATAGTTGAAAAGTGGATCTTGAAGATGACGTCAGCAGTATAGGTTAACGTCACATTCTATAGGAAATAGAGGGGTTAAAGATCACAAGATGAAGAACCCCTCAAGCTCTGGGGCCCATTGAAATTAACAGGTGACGTAAATCAAAGTAATTTAAAAGGAGTCTTTTCATACAATAAAAGATTAAAATAGAAAATACCTGGTAAATGTATCCTATTGAAACGTCTATGCTATAACACCATCAAGAAATCTAACTAAATTGCTTTGTTTTCATTATAAATTTTAAATTGAGATTTCTCAAAGAGCGTTGAAGGGCGCTACATGTGCTGTCGTTAAACATCACGTGCCATGTGTGGTGTCCCATGTGGTGGATGAGATATGTAAAAAGGCTGCAGCTCTAAACGCAGACAATTCCTCACAGATAGAGCCCCTAATAAAGAGATTTTTTTTTTACCCCTATATAAGTTGGGTCTCTATACATTCTCATAAAACACTAACATTAATATTTGATATTAGTTTTATAAATATAATGGAAGCCGGTTGAGTGGGGGAGTGTTTAGGCCCGGGTGAAATTATTTTTATCATATAAATAAACATGTTGAATTGCTCTTAAAATTCAATTTTATAATCAATGAATGGCGCGTAAATTGTTTGGAGACACCAAGTATTAAGATTATGCACACGGCAATAGATATACATATACATAAAAATATTAATCATTTAGTTAATGTATGACTTTTATTATAATTTTTAAAGTGTGAGTATGTGAAAAAGATACGGACAGTTTCATTTTAAAAGTAGAGACCAATGATATATACAGCGACATTAAAAATAATATCTCTATACATTCTCATAAAACACTAACATTAGTATTTGATATTAGTTTTATAAATATAATGGAAGCCGGTTGAGTGGGGGAGTGTTTAGGCCCGGGTGAAATTATTTTTATCATATAAATAAACATGTTGAATTGCTCTTAAAATTCAATTTTATAATCAATGAATGGCGCGTAAATTGTTTGGAGACACCAAGTATTAAGATTATGCACACGGCAATAGATATACATATACATAAAAATATTAATCATTTAGTTAATGTATGACTTTTATTATAATTTTTAAAGTGTGAGTATGTGAAAAAGATACGGACAGTTTCATTTTAAAAGTAGAGACCAATGATATATACCGCGACATTAAAAATAATATAACAAAATTTGACACTTCAAACTTTTCGGCCATAAATATTTTCAACATAGCACAACAAAACATAGCCGTTTTAGGTCTATTTAAAGACGAAAACGCTGGTGAGATAATGACGGAGTTTGTGGGCTTACGGTCTAAAATGTATAGCTGTAAGCTCATTAACTCTAAAACAACCAAAAAGGCGAAAGGTGTAAAAAGAATGTTGTGCGAGATGAAATCAGTTTGGTGAATTATCCCGGCTGTTTATTCGATCAAAATTTATTGTTAAAAACTAAATTTCTTTAGAATCAATTATGTGGGTGGTATGACGGAAGCAAATTATGCGGTTAGTAAATCAGATGAATGTGATATTTTAATAGACGTAAAGAAAAATATCAAAATTCGACACATCCAACTTTGGAAAAATGATGTTGTGTTGGGTTTAATGGGGAGGATGAAAATGTTTGTGGGGTATTGAGTGATTTTGTTGGACTTCGCGCTAAAATGTATGTGTTAGAAGTTGCGGGTAGACTGGTGAAAGAGTCTAGGGGATAATGAAAAGTATTGTTGAATGAAATTGATTCGGTTGATTATAAACATTGTTTATTCAACAAAATTTATTTTAAAGTTAAATTACATTGTGTCTATTCAGTTGAACAAAATAAAATATTAAATGTGTTCACATTTACTGAATCAATAATGCACATCTATTTTAAAAGCATAATATTTATAAATAAAATATTATTGTAAAACTTACGATTGCTTCCCCATATACAATTTAAGCGCCAAACTAACACATTATTTTAAATTTTAATAATATTTTATTTAATCTTAATCACAATACATCTAATTAATTTCACCGGGGCCTAAACACTAATTTTATGTATGCATTTTTAAATCCAAGAAAACTTCCTTTTCCCATCTCCCTATTTTGATCTAAATCACCATTGGTTATCACACTACTACGTTCTAAATCACTATTGGTTCATTCCTTTTTCCGTTATTTCTAGATTAATCATTTTTATTAAAATGTAATCAGTGGCACATCCTGAAAACAGCAGGAAAACTATTTTATAAAAAACGTTAACTTCCTGATGCTAAGGAAAATGTAATAGCTCTGTAAACCAGAATTTCCGTTTTCTTAAACAACAAATAACCACAATGTGCATAATTATCATTACAGTGCGTTCTATTTTAGTATCGCAAAGCGATTGCACATTTTTTAAATGTAAATATGTATAAATTTGTAAAATCATTGATTTTAAATATTCAAGTATATATTATTTTTATTAATCCCACACCAATTATATCCAACACACTATGTTGAATAATACCCAATCATATTATGTGGGTTTGATGAATATTATCATAAAGAAATAGAGGTAAATTTTAGTGCGGATGTAAATTTAAATTGAGATATGTGGGTTGTCGGCGTACTTTGTGGAGCTGTATGTATTACTGGGATTCCAGCTTTAAAGAGGTTTTGTATGTTAAATAGACTTTTAAATCAATTAATAAACTGAGCTGCGCCACCTTAAACTGGATGAATGAGCTTGGTTATTTTCTTCGGTATGTTTTTTTTCTAATCATACACATAAATAATATATCACCACAGTCACATTAATACTTAAGTAATATTTTATTAAATAGACTTTTAAATCAAATAATAACTGAGGCACGCCTTAAACGGGGTGCATGAAGTTGATATTTTATTGGTGCTTACAGAAATAAGGTAAACCTCAGGTGTCAATCCATGTTTATTTAATATTATGCCATACACATGAAATTTAATGGAATGGACGTTATTATTTACTTCATTTAATATTAACTTTGTGTATTACCTAAATTCAATAAAAATATGCAACGGGTGAATCTAACCACATTTAATTTATAAGAGGAAGTGAGAGATTACAGTAATGTATTGATATTACGAAGTTATTTATCTACAAATGTTAGTCGAGACATGCATTTTATACGGTAAACATATTTTTGTTTATTGAAAAAATATAGGTTTTTATTATATTCTATTTACTAGTGTATAAAATACATTATTGTAAATATCATTCAACATAGTGAGTGTTACATTATTCTACAAGTAAGTACATATTGACTAGTGTCTATTAATATTGCTGTTGAATAAAAACGACTTGAAAAATTTAATGTAATTATATACATTAAAATCGTTCATAATTTTTTATTTGAAATAATACCCATGTAAAAATATTTGTAGATAAATTATGCATAAAACCACAAATAGTTTATAACAGGACGTGAGAGATAATGCTATTTACAGTTGTTTATCTGGAAAATATTACTCGACACATGCATTTTAGACGATAAACATATTTTTGTTTATTGAAAAAATATCAGTTTCTATTATATTCTATTTACTAGTGTATAAAATACATTTCAAAAATCACCAAGCAATCTTGAGTGTCAAAACGGCTCTAGGACGCCATCTTGGATGTCAAAAGGGCACTATGAAGCGATTTGATATGGATATATATAGTATTTTATTTAATTTCTTTGTGTGTAAACCACAAAGTAAGAATAACAAGATAAGCGTTTTAGCGTCGACGTGAAAGAGAGAGATGGGATATATTATTTTTTCTTGAAATTTCTTCTAGTTCTGACAATGATCTTGTTGTTTTTACACGCTATATGATAAAGCCAACGACAAACCACAAAATAACAAGATGAGCGATTTTAACAT
The DNA here is from genome assembly GCA_963170755.1 of Amphimallon solstitiale. NCBI lineage: Eukaryota > Metazoa > Arthropoda > Insecta > Coleoptera > Scarabaeidae > Amphimallon > Amphimallon solstitiale. Next base: position 12,775,364 of record OY720677.1, read on the forward strand.
TAACATGATATTTTAAACTGGGTGAAATATATTATTTTCTTCTTTTTCAGTATTTGTTGTTGTTTTTATTTAATCATACATAATAATATATTACAAAGCCGTTAGGTGTGCTCCACCGCATGCTAAAGGTATTACGTCACCCGCCATCCGTCATGGACCAATCACGTTGCCCCAAGTACAAAGAAAATAAAGAAATCGAAATTTCTTCCAATGATGATGATGCTTACGGCTGTATCTCACACACATACAATATGGCTGACTTGTTGTTTTTATCTCTGCGCCATTATTGGTGGTACGTACAAACACTATTGCAAATTATGATTCACACAATATGTTGTCGGCCCCATTGTTATGGGGTACGTGCAAGCTGCGCTTCAAATTACCCGCCTCCTGGTGGGGACTGACACTTTGTGGTTATGTGGGGCCAATGGGGGCGCTGGATTCGATCATGTGACGTCACATGTGGGAGTGTTCGTGGCTTGGGGTGACCAATGGGAGCGTTGCTTTCGGTCACGTGATGTTAGAAGTTGGAGTGGTGGGGGGAAAAACAAAATTTAGACCCCTATGTTAAATCATATGGGAAATTGAGTTAGAAGCCCCATAGCTTATCTACTAACGCTTCAAGGAAATTATAATGAACAAAACTTTCAAGAAAATAATAATGAACAAACGCTTCAAGGAAATTATAATGAACAAAACTTTCAAGAAAATAATAATGAACAAACGCTTCAAGGAAATTATAATGAACAAAACTTTCAAGAAAATAATAATGAACAAACGCTTCAAGGAAATTATAATGAACAAAACTTTCAAGAAAATAATAATGAACAAACGCTTCAAGGAAATTATAATGAACAAAACTTTCAAGAAAATAATAATGAACGAACGCTTCAAGGAAATTATAATGAACAAAACTTTCAAGAAAATAATAATGAACAAGCGCTTCAAGGAACTAATGATGAACAAAACTTTCAAGAAAAGTATAATCAACGACGGCTTCGAGAAAAATATAATGAACAGCGGAGTATAGAAAATAATAATTATAATAATAAAAATGCATTAACAGTAATGATAGTGATAGCGATCATAGTGATTATGATAAAGTTCATACTTCTTCTGAAAGTATTAATTCTGGTGAAAATAATTGTAAATCTTTATTAAGTAATAGTTATACTACAACCATAAAAACTAATAAGAATAATTATAAAAATATACTTTTAGTCATACTTGTAATTATTTTATTCATTATATTTATATCTTTAATTGCATTTATTATAAATTACAAATCAGTGGAGCCAGATATTATTAATAATTCTGTGATAAATATTTATGATACTGACATAAATTATTTTAAATTAACTACTGAAACAGATTACGTTGAAATAACTACCGAAATAGATTATTTTGAAACTACTACAGAAACAAATCATTTTAAAACAACTACCGAAACAAATAATTTTGAAACAACTACCGAAACAGATTATTTTGAAACAACTACCGAAACAAATTATTATGCAGAAAATATGAATCATATCCAAACAAATAATATTAAAAATAGTATATATGATGAAAAATATTTTAAATACTTCATACACATTAAAGATACTAGTGTTATAATATTATAGTCAATAATATTAATACAGCATTAAATGCTAAACACATTAAATCAAAACAAGTTTATGACTATAATAAAGCAGATTTAGTAATTTATATAATCCATGAAAATTATGCGTATTTAAACAACAAAGAATTATATATAAATATATATCAATATAGTAGAGGGTCTCAGCCGATTCTGGTACCTCCTCATTGACCTTGATCATGCACAGGGCATAGATCGTGGTCATTGAGGAGGTACCAGAATCGGCTGAGACAGTCAAGGTCAAGTCGAGGTTAAGTCAAGGTTAAGTCAAGGTCGTTTATATTGAATATATATATGTGTATGATTTGGAGTAGTTTCATTTTAAATATGAATGAAAATGAAGAACTTACAAGTGAAGTGTTGCTGGAAGTGCAAGAGAGATTTAATAGTTTTAAAAATGTTGGGGTGATATTTTTAAATAGTGAGGAAGTAAGTCAAGATGAATTTGGGTGGGCTATAATAAGTGATAATATAGCGCAGCAGTTTTATGAGACGTATAAATATAATTTAATGTATTTATGTGATTTATATGAGTATTATAAGTATGATGGGAAAAGGAGAAGCAGTACATTATTGAATTATTTACATTGGTTTTGTGAATAAATGTCACGGTCAAGGTGAACCTAGATCAAGGTCATGTCAAGGTTAATGAGGAGGTAAGCAAGGTTAAGGTCAAATCAAGGTTGTGACAGTGTTAGAGGTTTTCAAGGGACTAGTAGTAGGTAGTGGTAGACAGTATATAAAGAAAGACTTGTGTAAAATAAATATTAGTGTAATTCAGCATGTCGAAGCGTTGCTTAACTGGGGAAGTAAAATATTGTGATTGTTCACAGATAGTGGAGGAGGGTGAATTGATAGTGGATGAAATGGTAGATAGTATTGATGTAAATAAACTGTTTGAGGAAGAGGAGAATAATACAATAGATCTGACAGTGAGCAATTTTTTTTCTGAAATGGATGAGTCAAATAATTTTTGGAATAAAGTGAGTGCAACTGCAGATAAATTAGTGCGACAAGTATCAACAAGTGAATTTGTTCGGGAACCAATATGGGATGTTCCATTAGTGGGAGAAAAAAATTATTTTTTAAATAAAAGTCATTCTAAGTGGATATGTGTTGGCTTAGCACCAAATCACGATTTTGAACCAATGGTGAAAATTGTGGGTATTAAAAAACAATGTGTGTTTTTTAATAAAGGAGAATGGGAATGGTTTGTAACTGAGAGTTTAAAGTTGAACAAATATTACCAGTATTGTAATGGTCTGATTCCTGTTATTAATGGTATGACTATGTGGCTATCACATGAAAGTTTTGATGGTGTGAGTAGAGTAATGAAAATAGATAAAGAGGGAGAACATGCATATTTAGCTTACGAAAGTTTAGCGGAATTATGCCGATTGACGAAACTAGTGGCGATGCGTTTAGTGTTTTTACAAGATTTGAAATATGATGTATTTTATAAGCGATTTTTGGATTCTGTAGTTGTAAGTGAAGCAGAAGTAGATAATGCTATAAACAAAATGTGTAATGGAGTAGTATCTGAATGTGTTTGTATAACAATAGAGTTAGCTATGTATTGGTTACCCAAAATTTTAAATGATCTAGATTTTTTGAGAAAAAATCGGTTGTAATTGTGAATAATGCATATAATAAAAAAGATTTAAAAAAAATGTAATGTGTTTTATTATTGTCACAAGATGATTGATTGTATTAGTAAGTTTCATTAAATTTGAGTGTAGGGTATAATTATATAAGTATTGTGGTTAGTAGTGTTTTGTTACATTTCGAGAGTTGATATTTGCGCAACATACACTTATCAGTTATTGTTTAATAAGATGGAAAGGTCAGTGAAGTTTGATGGTAGTTTGAATCGGACAGTGAAAAGGAAAGGTGATGGATTATTAAATACTTTAATAAATAAACTTCCAGTTGAGTTACATATACCTGGTTATAGGTTCTGTGGTCCGGGGACTAAATTGGTAAAACGGTTAGAAAGAGGTGATAAAGGAGTGAATAATTTAGACGAGGCTTGCAAAGAACACGATATATCTTATTCAAAGTCGAATAATTTGTTCGAACGGCACGTAGCTGATAAGAAATTGTATCAAAAGGCTGTAGAACGAGTGAAGAGTAAAGACGCGCGTGTGGGAGAAAAATTAGCTGCTTCTGTAGTTGCAGCTGCTATGAAAGGGAAAACAACATTAGGTATGGGTGTGAGGGGGCAATATCGAAAAGGAGTGAGAGCGGGAGGTAGCAAGAATAATACAAGAAGAAAGAATCGAAGAAGAAGAAGTAGTGGTAGAAATCTATCGGGTGGTGCTCTTTCATTTTTACGTGCAATGAAGACAGCGTGGAATGCAATAAGACATGTAGGTAAGAGGAAAGGCATTTTAGAGAATGTGAAAATTGCATATCAGAGTTTGATGAAACCAAGACGACGGATATTGTTTCCACGGTCAAGAGTAATAGCAATACCAAAGAAAGGGGGATTTTTACCGTTAATTCCATTGTTTGCAGCTTTGGGTGCTTTAGGATCATTAGGAGGGGGTGCTGCAGCGATAGCAAAAGCTGTAACATCGGCAAAAACTGAAAGAGATCAATTAGAGGAAGCAAAGCGACATAATATGGCAATGGAATCAAGAAGTGGTAGTGGTTTATATGTGAAACCATATAATGTAGGATGTGGTGTATCTATTGGGAGTGGATTGTATATAAAACCATATAAATCTGGTTGTGGTGTGTATTTACCAAATGGAGCTGTTTCAAAAAACGGTTAAGTGGATTATCTCGAAGGCCTTTAACAGAAATTGATTTACGGAAGTTTGTGAAGAGGTGGAAAATTGGAAAATTTCGGGGTGTATTTAGTAGAGACGTTTTACCGAGGAAAATATATGTGAAGGAGAAAGGAATAGTGAATTTGGATGATAATGTTGGAGGTGGTACTCATTGGGTAGCATATAATAAAAATAATGATGTAATAAGATATTTCGATAGCTATGGTGATTTAAGACCGCCGATTGAGGTTGAAGAGTATTTATTATCGAATGGTGGAGGGGTTATCCAATATAGCTATCAGAGATATCAAGATGTGAACACTGTGAATTGCGGTCATTTATGTTTGATGTTTTTAAAAGGATTGATTAAATAAGATATGGATAATTTAACTTTTGTGTTAACTGGAAAGGGGTCAGAGGTTGGATGTATATTGAATCCGCCTTTATATTTAAATGGTGATTATGAAATGTGTATGGTGAGTTTACAAACTTATAATTCTATTCCAAATGTTACGTCTGCTAATAATGTATTTCGATATTATTCTATGTCACCTAATAAACAAAATGCTTGGAAAGATATAAATGTTCCAGAGGGAACTTATGATATACATGATTTAGAGAAGTATATTGATGAAAAATTGAAAGTTGACGAGGATGAGCAACAGTATTTTATTTTGTCTGGTAATAGTAATACTATGAAGGTGTTTATGAAGGCATCAGTAGATGTTGATTTTGGAATAGAAAATTCGATTGGTTCTATGTTTGGTTTTCACAAGAAAATAATAGGAGGTAATATACCGGTTTATAGTGATGAAATAGTTGATATAAATAAAGTCAGTGCTATTGACATAATGTGTAATATAGTGGATGGTTCATATATTAATGGAGAATTATCACATGTTTTATATCATTTTTATCCGAATGTTCCACCAGGGTTTAAGATAATAGAAGTTCCCGAAGAGAAAATTTATATGCCGGTAAATACTAACATGTTAACTGATATTATTATTCGAGCAGTCGATCAGACAGGACGGTTAAATAATTTGAGAGGTGAAGAGTTGACAATATACTTACGAATTCGACGAAGAAAGGAGTGAGCTTAGTTTCGCAAATAAAAAAATTGTTGTAAAAATATGCGGAGTAATAGTGCAAATAAGTTGTGGAAGGGAACGAAGGCGAGAAAATGTACACGGAGATTATCGAATAAGTTGTGGAGAGTGATTGGTGGAGGGATGATACGGAATTTTTTAACTAGAGAAAATAGAAAGTTTTTGAAGAGTTTGGGTTATCGAGTGTTGGTGTAAGATAGAAGTATTGATTTATAATAAGTATTTGAGGTTAATAAGAAGTGGTGAGAAGAGGATTATAGTTTAGTCTAAGAAGAAAATTGTTTAGGTAAAGTTGATTGTGCTTTTAGTTACGATTTTCAAGCATGGAAATGTTGAATGTTTTAAGTAAGGTTCGAGTAGATAATTCTATTACTGAGATGGAATTTCATAATCACGTACCGTTTGGTTCACCGAAGTATGGAAATAATGATGAAATTAGGATTGTAGTTCCAGAAATAGATAAATATACTTTACCGTCGGAGTCAGAGTTGCTTATTGAAGGAAGGTTGCGATTAGCTAATGATGCTACAAGTGCTACAGCATACTTAGTTCATAATGCGGCAGCATTTATGTTTAGTAACATTAGATATATAATTAGTGGAGTAGAGGTTGATGAAGTTAGGAATGTGGGTATTACATCAACTATGAAGGGATATTTTTCTTATAGTCCAAGTTATATAAACAAATTAGAGAATTGTGGATGGGAATTTTCAACAGGAAAGGCGCCAGTTTTGGATAATAATGGTAAATTTTAGTATTTGTATTCCCTTGAAGATGCTGATGGGCTTTGCAGAAGATTTTAAGCAAGTGGTTATGAATGTGTCGCAAGAATTGGTATTGAAGAGGTGTGCTGATGATAGTGATGTGATATAGATAGATAGATAGATGTTTATTCGTGTAAATCAACTTACAGAAATGTCAGACAATCCATATTTGTACAGATAAAATAAATAAAAAATAGAATAAAAATAATTCACTTGCACATATACATTATTAAAAGGAAATTTGAAGAAAATACAACATATTAAAAACATGGTGAATATTCAAAAACTATTCTGAAATTCGTCATAATTATAAAAGCTATGATCAATTAAGTATTTTTTCATTTCTAACCTAAATTTATTTATTGGTAGAAGCCTAATACCGGCAGGCAACACATTAAACAGTCTCGGTCCCCAGAAATCAACATATTTTTGGGTCCTGGCTATCCGATGATACGGGATCTGAAAGTCTAGTCTCGATCTGGTGGAGTAGTTATGATTCTCACCATGGATTGCAAAACTGTCCTTATTTTGATGTACATAGGTAAGCGCACAAAATATATAAACGCTTGGCAAGGTAAGTATTCTTTGTTTTTTAAAATGTTCTCTGCTGCTGTCCATATTTTTCAGATCACACACCGCTCTGATCGCCTTCTTTTGTAGTCTAAACACTCGCGAGAACTCACAAGATTGTCCCCAAAAAAGTATGCCATATGAAGCAACAGAATGGAAGCATGAATAATATGCCAACCTAGCCGCCTCCTGCGTCGATACGCGCCTGACACGCCTGATCGCGTAAACTGCCGCGGTCAGCCTTTTGCACAATTGCTCCACATTACTCCCCCAGGTAAGTGTATTGTCCATATACATGCCCAGGAATTTTTCTTGCAAGGGTTCTGATATGGGTTTGGTACGAAATACAATTCTATTGGTTTTTGACTCATTTTGTAATAATTTATTTTCATGAAACCAATTTCGAGTCTCCTGCATTATCCGCATGGATTCGTCGAGTAGAATATTTTCGTCTCTGCCTCTGACTAGAATCGAGGCGTCATCAGCATACAAACATATTTCCCCAGCGACCGCTGATAGCAAGTCGTTTACGTAAATGATAAACAGTAGAGGGCCCAAAACTGATCCTTGTGGGACACCATGTTGCATCTCCACAATGGCGGATCTTGTGCCCTGCCATTCCACATATTGCCTACGGTCAGACAAATAAGATTCAAACAGCCTGAGCTGCGTACCTCTAACTCCATAGAACTCCAGCTTTCGAATTAGAATCTGATGATCAACAGTGTCAAAAGCCTTACTTAAGTCCAACATGGTCATTTGCACCATTTGCTGGTCGTCTAGTGCATCTGTAATATAATTTATTACTTCTGTTATAGCTGTAGTTACTGACTTAGTTTTTCTAAATCCATGCTGTTTATTGGAGAGCAGATTAAACTTCTCTAAATAGTTTATAAGCCTTTTAGCAATTATCTTTTCAAAAATTTTACCTAGCGCAGGCAATACTGAAATCGGCCTAAAGTTGTCACAGACGTCAATGTCACCATTTTTATGGATCGGCACCACTCTAGCAACCTTCAGTTCACATGGAAACACGCCCTCACTAACGCATTTGTTTAGCACACAGCACAGCGGGAAAACGCACTCGTTCACCACACTTTTCAGCAAGTTCATATTCATTCCATAAGCATCTGCACAAGTCTTAGACTTGAGATCTTTTGTAATGTTAATTATTTCAGCTTCAGTGATAGGCGCGAAATAGAAGGACTGCACATGTCCAACGTCTAATCTGTTCTGGTAGTTGCCAGGAGAAACCACATTCGGAATATTCTTAACAATATTTTCAGCAATGTTGCCAAAAAAAATGTTTAATTCATTCGAACTTAAAGCTGATGTTTCAAACGGGTTTTTCCTTTCATTTCTAACTTCTTGATTAATTATTCTCCAAATAGCTTTTTGCTTATTTTCTGCATTATATATTAGTTTTTCCGTTTGTTCTTTCTTATGCTGAATGACTTTGTCACTCTATTCCTTTTTGTACTTTTTATATAGATAGTAACAGTCCTCTTTATTTGTTGCTTTCATTATCACATACAGAATATCCAAAATATCCTTAATTTTTGTTGCTTCCGCAGATCCCGCAGGACTAATAGCTATGCCTTTCTTAGAAATTTTCTTATTTCTTTCAGGAAAACTCTGATTAAAGATTTCCAGGAAAATGTTGTGGAATATCGTGAACACGTCTTGAGCAGAACCAGTCTCCCCATCAATTTCCCACACCACCTGACGCAACTTTTGCTTAAAAAGGTATATGTTTCTCTCATTTATATCTCTTACTTTTATTACTCTTTTTATTACGCTGTCCCAGTACAGAAGGTACTAAAACTTAATCTCTGTGCCAAATGATCGGAGATATGAAGGTTTATTGTTTCAGTGTAGCAATCTGCCAGCGCAACATTAGTGAAGATATTGTCAATGCACGTCGCTGCATTATGCCCGTAGCGGGAAGGTTCATCGAATAATTTATATGTTATACGTTGCCAACAAATCAGTCAAAATTTCCGCTTGTTTATTTTCTTTTAAAAAGTTTATATTGAAGTCACCCATTACGAATATATTAGAATTCATATGATCTGCGTGCAGCAACCCAAGAGCCTCATCCAGACGTCCAATAAATATATCAAAATCGCCCAGAGGGGGCCTGTATAATGCAATAGCAATGGATTTATTTTTTGGGAATTTGGCTGCGGCGATCTCAACATTCATCTCGCTAGACAATGTTCCGATGTCTGTACGGTCAACAGATTTAATGTCCACGTGCGATAACAACATTACTCCACCATGCAGCTTGCTTTTTCGACAGAAAGCTGCGGCAATCCTATACTTTTGTAATTGTACCACCGACATGCATTCGCCCGACAACCAATGCTCCGTTATCGCTACAATGTCGTATGTATTCGCGTTCAAAATATTCTGCAAAGCATCCAACTTTGGCGTCAGTGATTGAATGTTTAAATTCATTATCCAGTGTCTAACAATTAATTTGTCCTTATAGATTCTTTGATTGTCCGACATTTCCTGGTTATCTTTTACGTCTAAAGTAGTTCTTTCATCTTTTAAATGTTTCTCTCGTCCATTTCTATGCCTATGTACTATATTTGAATTTCCTTTTGGTTCACCCTCAATAAAAAACGGCTTATGCAGGTTCCCACCGGCCATAGATTTGGATTTTTAACATCTTCCAGAATATTAATGGGAACAGAAATCTTGAAGGATGCGTATTCTTCTGGGTGTTTAGATGCTAATTTCTCACAGATAATGTCGGTTAAATTATTAGATATCAAATGAGCTAGTATGTCACCCACTTCTGTGTCCTTATTGAGTCTGTAGACATGCAAATAAGCATGTTTGATAGCCCCCTTTAATGTTGTATTTGAGGCGGCACCATGTATAGTTGGTTTTCTGTTTTGTAAGGAACGTTTCCTATAAACAACCGTTGTGTAATCATCCGTCTCATCTACGTCCTTCTGGGGAATTTGGTCATATTTTGTGGGATTACGTTCCACTAATTTACTATTTGTCGGTATTTTTTTTTTTGTCGCTCCTGTAGAGTTGTCTACATTCGTATTTATCGCTATATTTCTATTGTCTGTATGTTTTTTCGTAGATATTTTATTAAGGTCACGGTCATCCTTTTTCTGTTTATTTGCATCACTTTGTATGTTTTTTGTCGCCTTATCTTTTTGCAATATTTCTTTGAAATGTGCATTTGTATCTCTTTTTGTTTTGTTATTTACAGGCAAGACAGGTTTATGTTTATTAAAGGTATCTTCAACTTTTAAAGATAGTTCTTTCACTATAGATGTTAATCTTGCCACCTCTTGCGAGAGGGCTCTGTTATCGCTATTTAATCTATCAATTTTCTCATTAAAAACAATTGACATCCTAGTAACGATTAAACCCACAACAGTATTGAATTTTGAACCGATAATGGAATCCATTTGCGCACCCAGCCCCTCTTGGTTAACAATATTTAAACTTTTTTTAACTGTTTCTTTCACTACGTCTATTGAGATTGGATTTTCTACACAGGAATTACACCTCCAATCCGTTAATTCATCATTAGTTCTCATATTTGTATATTTCTCAACAGGGACCTTAACAAGATATATGATAATTCCCAGCACACCTGCCTCTACAAGCCACGTAGTCTTCATATCTATCAATTTTCCTTTCGCACACACGACACTTGATCGCCATGTTACTTCGCGCGGCACATACTACATACATATATATATAAATCTGTCACAACTGAGGAAATGAAGTTAACAATTGATTGTGTAGTGTGGCGAGTACCACATATTAAAGTTGGTATGAGTCAGGATTTAGCATTAACGAAATTAACGACGAAGAATACTTTGATGGAAATGTTTTTTAGAGGGTGGGAAATTCACGAGAATCCAGGAATTCCAGAAACAACTAAACACAGTTGGGCTATTAAAACTGCTCCACAATTAGAGACACCGAGGTATATTATTTTGGGTTTTCAGACAGGGAAGAAAGGGAAGTTAAATCAAAATATGAGTAAATTTGATGCAATAAATTTAACTGATGTAACAGTTTATTTAAATGGCAAGAGATATCCATATGAAAATGTTCGAGTTGATTTTGATGATAATAGAGTAGCTATTTTATATAATATGTATGCTAGATTTCAACAGAATTATTATGGACATGATTATAGTGAGCCGATGTTAAAGTTGAATCAGTTTAAGTTGTGTCCATTAGTTGGTATAGATTGTTCACATCAGGAAGATGTTTTACATAGAAGTGGTGTAGAGGTTAGAATTGAATTTACTGCTAAAAATAATGTACCAAAAGATACGGTTTTATATTGTGTGATTTTACATAATAAATTATATCAATATTCACCATTTAATAAGGTAGTACAGCGAAAGTATTAGTTATATAATACTGTGGTTGTAGTATGAGAGGTAGTTCAAGCAGTATTTGGATATGAACAAGATTGAAGAAGAATTGTGTTTATGTTTAGTTGTTGGGTGTAATTCTATGGAAGTAAACGGTTTATTGGATAGACGATGATAAGTTTAGGTGGAAAGAAATTTATAGTTATTGATTTTCAACGGTATCGATTTAATAGTAATGTGATTCCAAAGGAGTTGGCTACTTGTGATGATGAATTTAGGAAGAGTCACTTTCTATTTAAACCGTTTTTTAGTTTTGGTTCATTAGCAAGAGAAGATCAACGACTTGCAAGATACGTTTTTAGTTATTATCACGGTTTGAAATGGGAAGACGGTTATGTAGCTGTTGGTGAGTTTGATGAAATAATTAAGCGGTTGTGTATTGGTGTGGATTTGGTATTTGTGAAGGGGCGAGAAAAGTTGGATTACTTGAAGTGCATTACAGACAAATGAATAATAGATTTAGTGGATGCTGACAGAATTAAGAGCGGAAAACCAAGTTGTAGTTTTCATGTTGGAAATGATGTTGTTTGTGCTTTGTCTAATGTGGAAGGTTTATATAATTATTTAGTGGATATGAGATTTAATGAGAATAAAATTTATTATATTTAATGATTGGTTGTTATATATATAGTAGTTAGAAATGAGATGTGTTTGGAGTCACATTATTAGTTATGTCGTGCAGAGGGTTGGAGATGTGTTACAACAATATGAAGATGGAGGTTCGATTGTAGAAATAGAAGATGCACAATTAAGGTTTATTCCAAAATCATATTTAATGAGGAGAGTAAGGACTGTTGATTTAGAATTGGTGTGGTTTCGATTACCAATGTTTTATCAAGTAGATGTAGATTTAATAGGATGTAGGCCATGTTTGGATCATTATGTAAGGAGTGGAGATACTGTAGAAGGGTGTATTCGCAGAAGAGATTGTTCAATGTGTAAATATGTTTTCTTAAGAAAAGAGTGCCCCCCTGCACCCCCCTCCCACCCCCGTCAAGGTTGCCACGGCCCTCCCATTCCCCAAAATGGGGGAAAAAACACATACCTTGAATAATTTCGTTTTTCAGACTTTGAAGGTCACCCCGAACGTCACCAAATATCAAAAAAAAATTGGTATTCCCTGTACATCAAAATTCAATGTCAAACACAAATACTTTAAAAAACATAGCTATTAATATATGATTTCAAATCTTTTTTTATTATAGTAACATTTATTCTAACTGTGTTAAAGAGAACATTAAGAAAAAACATGCCTAGATTATGTATGTTACGCCACTGAACACATAATCAGTCATACCGGATATATGACAAGTTATTTAAAAACATAGGTATTAATATATTGTGGTAGTTCACCAACATGAATGGGTGATGATATGTGGGAAGTACTAGTGTTAATAAAATATACTGTATATGTTCTTGAAGTGAGTATTAAAAAAATGAAAGTTGGTATTTTTTTATAGACCAAACTATAATTAAATAAATAGATGTGGGAATATTTGAATTATACTTAAAATAATTGTGAGAATATTAAATGGATATTTTCCTATGGTTTTTTTGTGAATCGTGCAAAGTTGGTTGCATATCAGGGTAGGTTGAAGTTGTCTTGCATCGAGTGGTTGGTTGCCTATCAGGTTTCTTTGTTGCATTAATTTTACCCATTTCTGAAAGTAGAATTTTAAATGTTACTTGATGTATTTTTATATGTAATATTATTTGTAAAAGCTTGTTTAATTAACACTTTTGAAAAATAGAGATTATTAGTATGGATTTTGAATCATAAAGGTTAAAAAATGATGTATAGTTACGCGCTTAAATTCAAATGTAAGAAGTGTCAGATTTTGACATTTAAATAATATCGTTATAGTATTGAGTATTTGGTTTGCTGAAGTGTGTTAAAGGTTGTAAAAAATAAAGTAAAGAATTAAATTGATAAATTTTTGGAATTACAAAAAGGTATTTTGAATATTCAATTACAAATAAAACATGTTTTGGATTATCACAATGTGTGGACAAATATGATTGGATATTAAAAAAAATTAAGGAATTATTGCCAGGGATATGAGGGATAAATAAAAAAGATTCTAAAATAATTTTGGAAAGCAGTAGATGTGTTTTCGGGAAAACGAAGTTTTTCTCCGAAAAAACACATAATAAAGAGATTCATCATTGTATAAAAGTGTAAAAGAAGTGATTAAGATATAGTGGAAAAGAAAGCAGATATTTGTTAGGTGATTTCAACATTTTCAAGAATTGTACCATTTATCATCATACAAATATAATTAAAAAAAAATATAAGAAAAAAGGATTTTGGTTACGAATAAAGAAATAATTGAAGAATATTTAAACTTGAGAAGAAAGCGAATAAATACATAATTACAATTTAAAAATAAACTTACTGCATTGGTAAATATCAAAGAAGATTTATCCATATACGGCGAGAGAATTATTACACAGGAGAATTGGTGGAGTTCCAGAAGTTGTACTAGTATTTCAGTCCAGGACTTGAAGGATTCGAGAACTTCAACATAGCAGCGAACACAGGTAATCTAGTCCAGTGGAGATATAATTTGTGGAAAGGCAGGTTTCAAGGAACAACACGCAAGCGTTCGACGGTTCGAGATTCCAGTTGATAGCAGATTTGAAGGTATTACAGGATAGCAGTCAATACAGTTCACATTTCGAGCATTCCAGACAATTAAGAAAAGGAAAGGATCTACATCTTTGATTCCAGTAAATGTCATCTACAAGCTAAAAAGAAAATTGTTTGGAGTACAAGAAAGAATACTAGTTCAGTATTTGTGACAGGTCGTATACTTATTTGGAATAATATGAATTTAACAGTTTCGAATTGAAAAAGTATATCAAAATTTAGAAAACTAGTATATAATCGTACATTATAACAGTGTTGATAATCAAGAAAAGATATTTTGTATTCTCCTTTCATAACATTAATTTGTGTCATCATTTGAATAATTTTAGAAATCAAAGAATCTGATCGGCAAACTAAAACTGAAACTAAACAAATTGTGTGGGAATTTGATTTACAAACAAGAACTATACAGTATTTTTAAAATAGTAGAATTAATATACTTACTTGCGTATATTTCGATCCACGAAAGGTGTATTTTCGTGCATATATAAATTTTCATAAGAGTTTTTCTTAAACAAGCTTGGTACTTCATTGTATGTTTTATTTGGGGTTTGTGTTGAGAACTACCATTTAATTTATAATTTGCCTGAATTATTAAACAAATTAGTTTTGATACATTTGTTTTTATTTGGTATGTAAAGAAGGTTTTTGAATTAAATTGATGAAACAGATATGATGCTTAAAACCTTAACCTATAAATAGAAAAACAACTGTCAGTGATTATTTTTATTATTTGAATAGTATGCTAATATATACCTTGAGATTGAGTTCGCAGTACGTATTATTTGAAGATAGAGTTGAAATACACATCATAATTCACTTGAGAATTACTGTTTTGTAGAATTTAATTTATAAAGTTAAGAAATATAAAACGTAAATATCCTACGATATATACAGGTATTAAAGAGATTACATATAGGTAACTGTTTGGCTTTGATGAATCAAGTGAAGTTAGCAACATATAAAATAATTAATTTAAATATTTTAAATAAGAACTGAGTTAGTGAGGGCATAAATAAAAAATACCTGAGAGAATTTGAAAATAGATATAAATATTACATAGAAGATTTCAATTTTATATATTGACGAGAATAATTACAGGTTTCAAATACATAGTAAAAATAAATATTATTAAATTTATCTGAGTGTAATTGTATCTTTATTAATTAAAGGTATTGTTACATTTTATGGCGTGCCCAACGTGGAGCGATTAAAATAAGACTCGCAACAACATATTTCAAATATTTTATTAATTATAATAATAGCGGTAACATTAGTATACATTTTACAAAGGTAATAAAATCAGTTTAAAGTATATCAAGGTATAAGGAAGTGTGTACTACAATTATTGAAAATGAATACCAGATCTAAGAGTAATTTTGGATTAAATAGATCTGAATCGTCTAGCGATAGTGAAGAGGAGGTTGGTCAGGATGTGAATGTACCAGAGGGAGGAGAAATTATATTACAAGTTCAGGAAGGTATTCAACAGACAGGAGAAACACAGGATAGAGGTGATAAGGTGGAAATATTAGGAGAGACTTCTAAAACAGAAATGTCGAATACAACAGCAGATATGGAATTAATTCTACAAATGTTTAAACGAATTAGTGAAGAGAATAATAAGAAGTTAATGGATAAACTTGACAAGGATAGTGAAAAGAATAATAAGAAGTTAATGGATAAACTTGACAAGGCTAGTGAAGAGAATAAGAAAAATAGAGAGGAGGATAAAAAAGAATTAGGAGAAAAATTGGACAAGTTGGAAAAGGCGAGCATTGATACTAGAGAAGAAAATAGAAGAAATCTGGAAGAATTAAAGAAATCGTTACTGAGAGATACAGAAGAAAAGGTTAAAGAAATTACTATTGAAATGGATAGCAGGGAAGTGAAAATGCGGAAAGAAGTAGACGAAAAGTTACAAATTAAGGATACGGAAGTTAAAAATATTATTAGAAATAAAGTACAAGAGGTTGAAGGTAAAGTAAAGATAATACAAGAAAATGTTAAACAAATAGATAAGAATAGTAGTGAGAAATATAAGGAGTTAGCTAAACGCATACGGGAGGAAGTTGATCAGGTAAATAAAGAAGTCTCTGATAAAACAGAAAAATTAGAAGAGAACTTTTGTAAGAGGATAGAAAATACAGAAGATAGATGTTTGAAAGAAATAAAATTATCGACTGATACTAATATTGCGCAGAAGTTGAGTATGGAAGATATTCTGAAAGAATGTGAAGAACAGAAGACGAAAATACAAGATCTTTTATTAAAGACTCAGAATATTAACATCCCTCATGTAACATGTCCTCCGGTTTACAATGTTTTAAATAATGGTATCAGAATTGAGAATATAACACATTTTAGTGGGGATAAAATGTCCACTCATCCAATGGCCTATTTGACAAATATTTTAAGATATATAGAAGAGATACAGGATTTTAGGAGCCAAATGAATATTATTAGAGCGACTTTAAACAGTGGTGCAGCGGATTGGTTTCAACGGGTTGAAGACAATTGCGATGATTTAAGTAAGTTTGTGGAATTATTTAAAAATAATTTCTGGAGTGAGACGCAGCAAAGCAGAGCACATCAGAGGTTGTTAACAGGGAGATATCAACCAGGTAAATCTTCGAGGGAGGCTTACGCACAAAGAATGTTTAATTATTGTCGATACATATCTCATTTGGACGAAAAAACTATATCTCAACATTTATTACAACATTTTATTCCTGTTGACACACATGCAATTATTTGTCAAAATGTCACGGATATGAATGGGTTGATTAATATTCTTAGACGCTTAGATGATTATTCAGACGGTGTGAAATATAGGGAATCTCGTCAATTAAATGGAAGAAACGATATACAGAATAACCAGCAACGGTTCTCGAATAATAGTGGTGTGAATAATCAATATGTTCGTAATAATTCGTCTTTCCAACAGAATGCATATCCAAGGAATAATCAACCTGGTAATAGTTATAATAACAATTTTGGAGCTAGACAACCTTACCAATTTAATAGTCAACAGAATAATAATTATAATAGGAATTATAATACACAAGGGAATGGTAATACAAATTGGAATAATAATCGAAGTATACCAAATGGAGGGAATGGAAGACCGAGTACAAATAGGAATAATCCTTTTATAAATCAATCTGCAAGACAAGTTCCTCATAACAATGACTATCAAGAACAAAATAATAGGTATTATGGAAATAATAACTCGAGACAGGTGAATAATATACAAACGCAAGATTGGAGAAAAACAGATAGGAGATTTACTGGTAATCAGGTTCCTAATCAAGATAGAAATGAAATTGGAGATGGTTTGGAAGAAAAAAAAACGCCAATTTTGGATATGAAATTGGATCCGTATCAGAATGCTATACCGGGAACATCTCATTAATAAATGATTTTGTTAATAGTAGTGTTAGTTGTAATATAATTAGTAGTAGTAAAATAACGGGAATGGGGAATGTTCAGAATAATTTAGATATGGGAAATATAATTAATAATTTTGAAAGTTTACCTTTTTGCACAATTAGTATTAGAGATGTTAATTTTAAAACTTTGTTAGATTCTGGTGCTGAAATTTCACTCATAAAAGAAGAAATGATAATGAATATACCTGAATATTCTAAATATATTATTAAAGTCAAAAATACTAATGTTATGTCTGCGAATAGGGGAAAAATGGGTTGTATTAATAAGCGGTTATGTATAGATGTAGTGGTAAATGGACACAAATTTATTATGCAATTTTATCTGTTAGGGAATTTGTTTTATGATTGCATATTAGGGATAGATAATATGAGAGCGCTGGGTATGAATTTAGATTTTGAAGAAAACAAAATTAAAATCGAAGGGAAGGAAATTTTATTAGATAAGGTTGTGGATTTAAAAGAAATAAACGCTTATATTGAATACAAGGAAGATATACAGTACGAGGTAAATAATGTCATTATAGCTGATCGTGCAGAGAATGATGATGCACAAGAACATTTGGAAGGGGCAATGTTTGAATTACCTAGATCGGATATAAATGACGAATATGGAAATGCTGTAATAATAGAAGATAAACAAGAAGTTAAAGTAATAAGAAATATAGCTGACATTCAAACTTTTATTTTACAACAAAAATTACCAGAACCATGGATTGAAGAAAGTCTAATAGAAATTTTAGCTAAGAATATAAAATTAATAAATGATGAAGTTGTTTTTGCAAAAGATTATGAGCATCGATTATTGATCAATGATGATTCGCCGTTATCGTGTAAAAATTATCCTATTCCGTATTTTTTTCAAGATCGTGTCAATGAGGAACTTAGAAAATTAGAAGAAGCTGATATTATCGAGAGATCGAACACCTATTTTATTAGTCCTGTTGTGTTGGTTAAGAAGAAGGACAATTCTATTCGCCTTTGCATTGACGCTCGCTTAATTAATTTAAGGATCATGCCTGAGCATGAAATACCACAAAACATTGATGTTTTACTTACAAAATGCGGTAATAAAAAATGGTATAGCAAATTAGACCTTAAGAATGCTTTTTGGTTAATAAGGTTGGACGAGAATTCTAGGAAGTACTGTGGATTTAACGTGAATGGAATTACTTACCATTTTAAAGTATGCCCATTCGGCATAAAAAGTAGTCCTGCTGGATTGATTAGATTTCTACATAAAATACTAGACCAATATGAGAAATTCGCCCTTCATTATTTAGATGATATCATAATATTTTCGGATGACATAGAATCTCATATAAATCATATAGAGATTATTATTAATACATTACAAGTTAATGGTATGAAATTAAATTTATCTAAGTGTCAGTTTTGCCAAAAAGAAGTCAATTATTTGGGTTACGTTATTAACCAACAAAATATTTTATTAGATCCTCAAAGATTAGAAGAGATACAAAATTATCCAAGACCTAATAAACTCAAAATGTTGAGAGGATTTCTTGGGTTGTTGAATTACTATAGGAAATTTGTATCTAATTATAGCCAAAAGACAAGTACGTTGTTAAATCTACTAAAGAAAGGAACAAAGTGGAAGTGGACTGAAGAATGTGAGGATTGTTTCTTACAATTAAAATCAAATTTTGTAGAAAATCTTAAGTTGTATCATCCGGATTTTAATTTAGATTTCATCGTACGAACAGATGCATCAAGTGTAGCCGTAGCAGCGGAATTAGTACAGATCAAAGATGGTATCGAGGTTCCAATATATTTCGCGTCAAGAACTTTAAAACCGTGCGAAAGGAAATTTGGGATATCAGAACTCGAGATGCTTGCTGTCATTTATGCTTTAACTAAGTTACGCTATTATCTCATAGGGAAGAAATTCAGATTGGAGACAGATCACAAGGCGTTACTGAATATTATGACAACGAAATTAAATAATAACCGGATTTACCGTTGGACGTTATTAATACAGCAGTATGATATGGAAATTATATATAGACCAGGTAAAGAAATGATTGCAGCCGACATACTGAGTAGAAAACATGGTGAGACAAAAACAACAAATGTACATATAAACTTAGTAAGATTGGGATCAGAAGGTATTTTTTCATTACAAAGAATCAGAGAAGCTCAAGATACTCCTGAGTTGGAGTTAATTAAAAATAGATTACGGACAATAGGTACATATAAGGGATTGAGAATTAATGAAGGGATAATTTTGAAGAAGATAGGCGATCTGGAGGTATATGTTACGAATGAAGAACACACGATTAATATTATACGACATTTACATGTAATGTATACACATATAGGAGCTAGAAAATGTTGGCTAATGTTCCGAGAAGCTTATTATTGCCGGAATGACGAGAAGATAATTAAAAGAGAAATTAAACGGTGTGAAACTTGTATTTTAGCAAAAGAAAAGAATTATACAAACCAGAATATAAGTTTAAGTATTGTTGCTGATGATAGATTACAATTAGTAGCAATTGATTTTATTTCTAATCTGATTCCGAGCACGAGAAGATATCGAAATATTTTAGTGTTATGTGATATATTTTCGAAACATGTGCGATTAATACCAACACAGAAATGTGATACAGATACTGTATTACAGGCATTACAAGAATATATAACTGAGTATGGAACTCCAAGAACAGTATTATCTGATCATGCAACATATTTTATGAATCAGAGATATCATGAATTTTTAGATGAAAGAAATATTAAATCTCATCACATATCTATACGTCATCCACAAGCTAATCCATCGGAAAGATATATAAAGGAAGTTCTTAAATATTTACGGATATTACTCGAAGATCGACATCATAAATGGGCCAGATGTTTAAAACAAATTGAATTTGTAATGAATAATACACCAAGTACTGTACATGAAGCTTGTCCAATAACTATTTTCACAGGACAACCTCCACAAAGGCCTTGGCAAGATGATGAAATTGCAGAAATAGGAGGCAGATATGAACAAATTAAACAAAAATTAATGAAACGAAAAATTAAATGGGAGCAGAAGAAAAAAGAAAAACAACGTAAATATAAGGTTTATAATGAGAACGATAAAGTTATTGTACGCGCGTTACGAGTAACGGATAGAAGGAATAAAATTATAGCAAAACTCATAAGGCCATATTCGGGACCGTATTTAATACATCGAAAAATAGGATTAAACAATTATGAATTAATTGATGAAGAAACGGGATATCTTAAAGGAACTTATCATATTTCTATGTTACATGATTATATTGATGAAGTATAATTGTTAAAAAAATATAAGGGCATGGCGGTACTGAAGGGCCAGTAACCGTTGGTAAATAGCGCTACCACCCACCAGAGCTACACTGTATATAATAAAGCCCAAAATTCAGGGGCATGGCGGTTGAATTTCATAGGGCGACAACCGTTGGTAAATAGCGCTACCACCCACCAGAGCTACATCAAAATTAATAGAACCAAAATTTAGGGGCATGGTTAATGTATTTTGTTTCTATAAAAGTATGTCATAAAGAAGCGGAATATAAATATGTGCATTTAATTTTTTTTTTATGATTGAGTTAATCATGTAAGAAATTTTAGCCAAGATGATCTAACAAAGGTTTATGTATTTTATTTCCTTGCTCTAAATTAATTGAATCAGGATAGAATTATTTAGACGAAGAAGAGTTGAAAATATTAGTTAGTATAAAGAAGTTAGTAATATTTAATTCTTTTCCTCATTCCTTACATTATAAAATTTGTAAATATAAATAATAGAGGAGTATATAAGTAACTTTACAGTTAGTAAAAAGCATACAAGTATAAAAATGTGAAGAAATGTATAAAATAGATATATGAAAGAAGAATAAGAAGGAACCTTATAAAAAAATTTAAAGGATATTTATCGGAGTAATAAAAGCATTTAATGGTCAAGAAATATTAAAGTCATTAAGAGTTATAAAAAAAAAAGTGTGATATACAAATAGAAGAAGCCTTTAAAATGAAATATGTTTAGAAAAGATAATAATGAATGCTTGCTATGTATAATAAATAATAAAAGGGAAACATAACAAAATATATGGAATAATTTATAGAGAGTATGTATGAAAGGGTAAATAAAACCCAAAATGATAATAAATATATAGAATGATGATGTATAAAAGAAATATATAGGTCACGTACGCCTTAAAAAAAAACGAAAATATAATTTGTGTACTTTCAAAAAGGGAAAGTTTTAAAAGGTAGACGAAAATGTCTATTATAGGTATAGGGATTTTGTTCAGCTAGGAACAGTTTATATAAAATAAAATAATAAAGAATAAGTGAGCATATGTAAAGCATATTTTGTAGAGGCTATTAAATATCTGAAGAAATAACAGATACAACTTAAAAGTAATCACCAGTAAATGTTAAAAGTAGTTTCGATTAAAATATTGATACGAATTTTTAGAAGGTTTAAAATCATGAATAGGATAATACAAAGAAGGTATAAGATAGGATAAGAAAAGGAATAAAGTTACTTATATAGAAAGCATAGAAATGTTAAAAGATACATTTTATGGCATTTTTATGAATACAAATGGATAAAGATGTAAATTTTGAATATTATAGTATAAATTAGTATATTTATGAAAATAAGTTTAGTTAAAATGGTTTGTTGTAGATAATTGAGATTTAAAAATTAAAATAGATACAGAGAGATAAATAATTATCTTATATACCAAATATTAAGAAATATATATGGGTTTATATGAGAATATATTGTTATGCTACAGTAGTAGTACAAATTGAATTACATCATTTTAGTTCAGATTGTTGAATAAATATAAATTTATATATTCTATAGAAATTTAGATTTATTAAAAAAGGGGCATATGTGGTAGTTCACCAACATGAATGGGTGATGATATGTGGGAAGTACTAGTGTTAATAAAATATACTGTATATGTTCTTGAAGTGAGTATTAAAAAAATGAAAGTTGGTATTTTTTTATAGACCAAACTATAATTAAATAAATAGATGTGGGAATATTTGAATTATACTTAAAATAATTGTGAGAATATTAAATGGATATTTTCCTATGGTTTTTTTGTGAATCGTGCAAAGTTGGTTGCATATCAGGGTAGGTTGAAGTTGTCTTGCATCGAGTGGTTGGTTGCCTATCAGGTTTCTTTGTTGCATTAATTTTACCCATTTCTGAAAGTAGAATTTTAAATGTTACTTGATGTATTTTTATATGTAATATTATTTGTAAAAGCTTGTTTAATTAACACTTTTGAAAAATAGAGATTATTAGTATGGATTTTGAATCATAAAGGTTAAAAAATGATGTATAGTTACGCGCTTAAATTCAAATGTAAGAAGTGTCAGATTTTGACATTTAAATAATATCGTTATAGTATTGAGTATTTGGTTTGCTGAAGTGTGTTAAAGGTTGTAAAAAATAAAGTAAAGAATTAAATTGATAAATTTTTGGAATTACAAAAAGGTATTTTGAATATTCAATTACAAATAAAACATGTTTTGGATTATCACAATGTGTGGACAAATATGATTGGATATTAAAAAAATTAAGGAATTATTGCCAGGGATATGAGGGATAAATAAAAAAGATTCTAAAATAATTTTGGAAAGCAGTAGATGTGTTTTCGGGAAAACGAAGTTTTTCTCCGAAAAAACACATAATAAAGAGATTCATCATTGTATAAAAGTGTAAAAGAAGTGATTAAGATATAGTGGAAAAGAAAGCAGATATTTGTTAGGTGATTTCAACATTTTCAAGAATTGTACCATTTATCATCATACAAATATAATTAAAAAAAAATATAAGAAAAAAGGATTTTGGTTACGAATAAAGAAATAATTGAAGAATATTTAAACTTGAGAAGAAAGCGAATAAATACATAATTACAATTTAAAAATAAACTTACTGCATTGGTAAATATCAAAGAAGATTTATCCATATACGGCGAGAGAATTATTACACAGGAGAATTGGTGGAGTTCCAGAAGTTGTACTAGTATTTCAGTCCAGGACTTGAAGGATTCGAGAACTTCAACATAGCAGCGAACACAGGTAATCTAGTCCAGTGGAGATATAATTTGTGGAAAGGCAGGTTTCAAGGAACAACACGCAAGCGTTCGACGGTTCGAGATTCCAGTTGATAGCAGATTTGAAGGTATTACAGGATAGCAGTCAATACAGTTCACATTTCGAGCATTCCAGACAATTAAGAAAAGGAAAGGATCTACATCTTTGATTCCAGTAAATGTCATCTACAAGCTAAAAAGAAAATTGTTTGGAGTACAAGAAAGAATACTAGTTCAGTATTTGTGACAGGTCGTATACTTATTTGGAATAATATGAATTTAACAGTTTCGAATTGAAAAAGTATATCAAAATTTAGAAAACTAGTATATAATCGTACATTATAACAGTGTTGATAATCAAGAAAAGATATTTTGTATTCTCCTTTCATAACATTAATTTGTGTCATCATTTGAATAATTTTAGAAATCAAAGAATCTGATCGGCAAACTAAAACTGAAACTAAACAAATTGTGTGGGAATTTGATTTACAAACAAGAACTATACAGTATTTTTAAAATAGTAGAATTAATATACTTACTTGCGTATATTTCGATCCACGAAAGGTGTATTTTCGTGCATATATAAATTTTCATAAGAGTTTTTCTTAAACAAGCTTGGTACTTCATTGTATGTTTTATTTGGGGTTTGTGTTGAGAACTACCATTTAATTTATAATTTGCCTGAATTATTAAACAAATTAGTTTTGATACATTTGTTTTTATTTGGTATGTAAAGAAGGTTTTTGAATTAAATTGATGAAACAGATATGATGCTTAAAACCTTAACCTATAAATAGAAAAACAACTGTCAGTGATTATTTTTATTATTTGAATAGTATGCTAATATATACCTTGAGATTGAGTTCGCAGTACGTATTATTTGAAGATAGAGTTGAAATACACATCATAATTCACTTGAGAATTACTGTTTTGTAGAATTTAATTTATAAAGTTAAGAAATATAAAACGTAAATATCCTACGATATATACAGGTATTAAAGAGATTACATATAGGTAACTGTTTGGCTTTGATGAATCAAGTGAAGTTAGCAACATATAAAATAATTAATTTAAATATTTTAAATAAGAACTGAGTTAGTGAGGGCATAAATAAAAAATACCTGAGAGAATTTGAAAATAGATATAAATATTACATAGAAGATTTCAATTTTATATATTGACGAGAATAATTACAGGTTTCAAATACATAGTAAAAATAAATATTATTAAATTTATCTGAGTGTAATTGTATCTTTATTAATTAAAGGTATTGTTACAATATATACTTTCGAATCTTTTTTATTATAGTAATATTTATTCTAACTGTGTTAAAGAGAATATTAAGAAAAAACATGCCTGGAATATGTATGTTACGCCACTGAACACATAATCAATCATACCGGATATATGACAAGTTATTTAAAAAGCATAGCTATTAGTATATAATTTCGAATCTTTTTTTATTACAGTAACAATTATTCTAACTGTGTTAAAGAGAATATTAAGAAAAACATGCCTGGAATATGTATGTTACGCCACTGAATACATAATCAATCATACCGGATATATTACAAGTTATTCAAAAATAAATATAACAAGTAAACGACATTTTAAAGAGACGGTACATATATAAAAGCAATACAATAAGAACAGATTCAACAAATAAACAATCTAATTCATTTAATTGGTCAAATTCAAAATAATTGATCAAATATGGTGCAGTACTTACAAATTTTTACACAATAATATTTACTCACAATAATTAAATATCTAATTATTTTAAAATTTATAAGTAAGTACCAGAGTACAACTTATCTTGCTGCACGATGCACAAGAAATGAAAAGTGAAATAACTAAAATTTGGCAATGAATATTGTCCCGGATGTCTATTATGTAATATAAAATTCACCAGACTTATAAAAAAATTGCATCTATTAAAAATGCACACAGATATGTCGTGTTAATAGACGACGAACACATATTTATCACGTGGACAACCGTAAGTTGTCCACGTGATAAATGTATGGATTATTAGTTTTCATGCAAATTTACAATATCCAAAAAACAAACTATAGGTCAATTTTTTACGTCAGTGGTTGGTATATATTCTCCATGGATTTGCTTAACGAATTATAGTTAAAGAGAAGCACTAAACATGGTAAGTTCACATCATAATATTAAACTATTCTCGTACATTAATTGTTTCAATATTTATTATAATAAAATAAAAACAGTATATCCTCTTGGATACTTATTATTTACTCTAGAACATGTTTAACTAATAACCGACAGCATTATGCATTTATTTTATTATATTAAACACTTTACGTTACTGCTTATTGTATTAATGGTCATATATTGAGTGTATAATTCATTTTGGCACTTTATCACGACAATTAATAATGGAAGTATATTTATTTTGCCATTACTTGTGTACGATTTTCATTGTCTTTATTAACGATATCACCAATAACTTAGTGTCACAGAACTTACTCTATGTTGATGATCTTAAATTATTTTGCGAGATAACTTCACTTGTAGATTTGGCCTATATTTGCCTTATACAATGGATTTTCTTCAATCAATATTTATAATTTTTTTATTTTAATAAAATATTTTGTAATAATTAAAGTGTATTTATGTATGTTAACATATTTATTGTATGCTCGTGTGTTTATTTTAAATTGTATACATTTGCAATTGTCAGTGCTTGTGCTTTACAGCTCACATGTAATAATTTCAGGATCAAGAACAATTATCTACACCGACCCCTTCACAAGTAATGTCTAATGTTACCACTCCCAATTTAGAAAGAGGGAACACCATTTCCAATTCAGAAATTAGAAACCTATTTCCTGATGATGCTGCATTAGACGAGATATTCGCGTCAATACCTATGCCAAGTATTGATGACGTTAACATAGCAACAATTACGACGGCAGCTGTTGCGGCAATTACGACGACAGCTAGTCCAGCTACGACAGCTGTTACGACTACTGTCGTTGCATCTGCATCTGCAACAGCTGCCGACATAATTCATGTTTCGACTACTGCAGCATCATCTCAGTTGACTACTATTCCACAACTGGGTGTTAAACGAGTTAGACAAGTAATGCGACAAAACAAGCAACACAAACGACATAACAAACAACAAAAACGACAAAACAAAGACAAACGACAACGACAATACACACCACTTCTACCTACCAATACTTCAAGCACACTCCGTACACTACTACTTGGTAAGCGGGTAATTTCTGGTAGTGGAATTGTAGAGGCTACAGTGCAACCACCGGTAATTGATCTATCAGAGCAAGCATCTGTGGTGGCACCCGCTGATAGGTCAGTTATTTTTGTATCTACTCATTTAGCTGATCCTTCCAATCCCGATCCTTCCAATCCAAACCTATCCTTGTTCACATTCACACAACCCCCACCACAGTCAAACGTGCCTCCCACATCTTTCTTACCACTTCATAATGTACCTCAAGACCCTCAACCTCAAGACACTCAACCTCAAGACCCTCAACCTCAACTAACTTTCTTACCTTTTCTACTACCTCAACCTCAGAGACCCCAAGACACTCAACCTCAAGACTCTCAACCTCAAGACTCAACCTCAAGTACCTGTCTCCTCTACACCTGTGGCTTCACAACATGAATACCTACCTGTTTCATCTCCTATTTCCAATTCATCGCAGTCATATTATCTAACTCCTTACCAACAACGACCAAAGCCTAGTCCAAGTTTAATACCTGCAGTCCCAGACCGAAGCAACATGCTTAACCTACCTGCACGAATTGTACAACTTACTGACATGTTCAAGTCGCACTTAGAGGGGAATTCGTCGGGTGATGTTAGTGATGTTGTCCAGAAAATAATCAGTATAAAAGAAGAGATACAGACGGCTGTTGCACACTTCGACATCTATCTTCTTCTCTTGAAAAGTGCCATTAGTAATAACATTTCCGGTGGTGTTATTACTAATGAGGAAGTTGAACCCCTCGTAGAGAAGAGGAATGCTTTAGAAACCATTCGGACAGCTTTGTCAAGTGCAGAAATATCCGAAGCTATCGATAAGTTCAGAAATTCCTGAATTTTTATCTTGGTTAGGATATTTCTGCACTTGACAAAAAATCGGAACGTGTTCCCTCTATTTGAATTGGGCGTGGTAGTAGAAGATATGGAAGGGGTTAGGAGTTAGGGATACATCCTGAAAATACGGAAAAATTGATATGGAAACATAAAGCTGATCATTTTCCTACTATACTATGAAGTGATAAAGTACAAAATGTATCCATTGATAAAGTACAAAATATATCCATCAAGGTATGATAACTATTCGCCCATCAAGGCCTGATAATTTCATTCATTCATCCAAGTGTTTATGTAGAGTTCCAAGTTTTTTCTAACTTTGTTATTTTTGCAGGCAACCATAAATATTTTTATAAAACACAATTATAAATTTGAATTGGGGACGGTGGCCCCACCACAACAGCCACCACCACCACCACAGCAGCAACAACAACAGCAACACCACCAACAATAACAACAACAGCAGCAACAACCTACTACGCCGCCGTCACCAAGCGCGTCCTGGAGTCCGTCAACGCCGTTGGCTCCATTACCCAAGACGACACCGTCGGCTCCGAGAAAAACGCTATCGAACAAGGAACTCATGAAAATAATGCTGGCGCACAGGGCGCCGGCGGTGCCAGAGGAGGACCCGGAAGAGTGGTGATGACAGCTGCTGCCTCCCTAATAAAAAAATAAAAAAACTAAAAAACAGAAAATAAAAAAAGAATAAACCATATATACTTGTTTTATTTTACACTCCTCGTACATCTCATGGTATGTTTAAAACCCTAAAATTATAAAAATAAAAAAAATACATAAAACAAATACTTAAAGCTTTATTTTTATATATCATAACTTCAGAACCTTCAAAAGTAGTATTTTAAGTAAATATACATACATATTTCTCAGTCTATATCCTGAAGTGATAATGTTCAGTATGCATTTAAAAACGTCTAAATTATCATTACCTGTCTATAACTACGATGCCGTAGTTAGTGAGGAAAGTTTTACACGTCACAGTAACCTTTTTAGTGGTACATGTAAGAGAGTACTAATAGTAGGACCTTCAGGATGTGGTAAAACGAACGCTCTTCTTACATTATTACTGCACCCCAATGGATTTCGCTTCAAAAATATTTACATCTGCTGTAGATCTCTCCATCAACAAAAATATGAGTATTTAAGAAATTTATTACTCGGTGTACCAGAAATAGGTTATTATGAATATACGGATGTCAATAATATGGTAAAACCTGATGAAGTTTCTGATTATTCAGTCGTTATATTTGATGACATACCTACTATTGATTTAAATATTGTAAAACAATATTTTTCTATCGGTAGACATCGCAATTTAGATTGCTTTTATCTGATTCAAACATACAGTGCAGTCCCTAAGCAATTATTAAGGGATAATACAAATCTTTTAATTTTATTTCGACAAGATGGTACTAATTTGAAACACATATTTAATGATCATATTCATGATTTAAAATATGAACAGTTTTTAGACGTTTGTAGAATGTGTTGGAAGAAACAATTTGACATACTGTTTATCGATACTGACTGCAAGTTCAACGAAGGGCGATATCCTATTGAGTTTTGATACGTATATGTATTTATAATGAGTTGTGTATATATAAGATCATTTTTTTGTTTTACCATTAGTATGTAATTATTTGAGAGCATAGATACATGTAAAATATGGATGATAAACTAGTAAATAATTTAGTAAAAGCTCGCGAAGCTTTAAAACAATAATTACGAACATTAAAGGCTGATATCGCTAGTTCTCAAAGAGCAATAGATATTAAGTATGCCCCAATATCAAAACCTCTGCAAGAAATTGCTATGAAATTAGATGGGAGTGACACTAGGAGAGGTACATCGCGATTGAAAAACATTTCTGAGTCTATAGAAGAATCATGGTCGGATATTTATCCGGAGAAATCGTATGCTGCTATTCCCGAAACATCAATTATACGACAAGGCACCCCTAAAGCTTCCCGGAAACATGTGTCATGGTTTAGTCCATCAACTCATTCTTCTCCTACCAAGAGCAAGGAAAAAAGAACAAGGGTGGAGTCTGAACCTCAACCTCGGTTGTCAACATCATTCAATCAACCTACTTTTCTAGAAGATGAGTACATAGGTGAGCTTTTACCTGACACTCCACGTGGTCTGGATAGAATACTAGAAGAAGAAAAAAGCAGTGAAGAGGATGAAATGGATTCGAATGAAAGTTTAAATTTAGATAAATCCATGGCTCATGCTATATCGCTGTTACAAACACAACCAGGCAAGTCAATAATTGGGAACAAATCAATGAACAAAACACTCTTAGAAACAGATGTTGTGAAGGAATCGTAGAAAGATTATCATCCTAATATACGCCCATACCTTATCGGTTTAATGATAGATGAAAAGGATGAATTCGATGAAAAGTATGGCGTTCACGAAACTGATGGTAATTTAAAATTAGGAACTGCTGATGTTAGATTTGACAAAGAGAACATCATAATCGGTAAATTTACTTACAAAGCTACGAAGGGATTACTAGAATTACTTTTTAAAAAGAAGCCAGGAAAATTTTTATATACAGATGCGAAAAACTATAAATTCATCCTTAATGATACCAGTGCTCATCGAGTTGATTACGATCCTCAAAAAAAATATGCAGCTAGTAAAGGTTCTAAATATACAACTATTATAAAACCTATAATACAGGAAAGAGCGCCTGAAGTATGGTGGACTCGAACTTGGAAGACTGGTTTAGGTTTATCAAAAAAAATTCCTAATCGAAAGACCGTTTATACCTAAGAGTAAAATAGAATATAAGTACTGGGATGATGTCAATGAATTGTGTAATAGATTAAAGTTACTAGTAGCATCGAAGGAGGCGGGACATACGGGGTTGGGCAACGAGATACTCGCAATACTTGCGGAACTGAAGGAGTCAAAAATAATTAAATAGTTATGTCGGTGTGAATCTGAATAAATGCCTTACAAATCTTGGTTTTCTACTAGTTAATATATCGACGCTGATGATACGTAACGATGACAATCGATAAATTTGGTAGACATATTCATAAACACATCGTCAAAAGGCATTTAATGGAAAGAGATGTAGTGACAGACTTTCTCGGTCACCCTAAAGTTAAAGAGGTTTTGAAAATGTGTACTAAGAGGATTTCTGCTCCTACCTCAAGCATACCAATAAAGTATATTCTTCATATACATAGTGATGGTTCTATTAGCCCCGTGGGTTTCTATAAAAAGATATCACTTTCAAAAGATATTTATTTATATATTAACAAATTATACCGGTAGGTTTTCTGGTAACGCAACGATTGTATAGCGCATGTATCAGTCCCCACAACTGAACGACTACGTATATGTACTCCCCTCGAAGCGTATCGACTCATTTCATTTCAATACAGTGAGACGCTTGGGTAACAGCCGTTCGCGTCGGGGAATACGATAACTGTAGCGAGTGATAGTGGGGACTTGGACACTCCTCTGTCGTTGCTTCACCCGAAAACTTACCGGTATAGTGGGAAGATCATTAATGTTCATTATTCCAACGGAAAATTAGCACAACTATACATTGATAGTAAAAAATTTGATTCCACTAAACCAACCACACTGACAGAGGGAACAAAGTTAAGTTTGAAGTATATGGGCACCAAACCTTCACCGAAACAAACAAGCCGTTTTTGCAGAAGTAGTAATCGAAGGATATGTCAACAATTAAAAGAGATGTCGTAAACGAAATACATAGTCCTGCACGGAGGAAGTTTTCACGAAGACGAGTCATAATAAAAGGATTGCGAGATTTATTTCAAATCGATCTGGTTGAAATGGTACCATATGCGAAAGAAAATGATAATTTTAAATATATTTTTGTATGTATTGATACATTCTCAAAGTTTGCCTGGGCTATTCCAATAAAAAATAAAACGTCGAATGAAGTGACACAAGCCATGTAATCCATACTTCTGAAAGGGAAGAAAAATATTCCGAAAAATCTGCAAAGCGATAATGGGAAGGAATATTATAATACATATTTCAGGAAACTCATGACTAAGTATGATATTAATCACTACAGTACCTATTCTAATTTAAAAAGTTCCATTGTGGAACGTTTTAATAGAACACTTAAGAATAAGATGTGGAAGGAATTCAGTTTCAATGGGAACTATCGCTGGATCGATATGTTGGAAAAATTAGTTCAAGATTATAATAATACTCTACATAGTACCACGGGGTATAAACCTACTGCAGTTAATCAAAAAAATGAAAAAATTTTTTTAAAAATGGTCTATAGTAATATTAAAGTTGCCGACGTAAGAATTCCAAAATGTACACACCTAATTGGTCAAACGAAATATTCACAGTAATAAAGGTTCAAAATACAAAAGAACGTATGTGTTGCAGGATTCACAAAAACAAAATATTCTAGGTAGGTTTTATGAACCAGAATTGTTAAAAGTAAAGCATCCTGATGTCCATCTGGTTGAGAAAATTATACGTAGACAAAAGAATAAAGTCCTCGTAAAATGGCTAGGTATGCCTTCCTCACATAACTCGTGGATATCCAAAGATAATGTACTTTAAAATAGTTGTGATATATTGTTTAAAATAAAAAACAAAAAATTCATACAATGATTTTTATTTAATACATTATTATACACTGTCAAGAAACATACAAGTAAACAAATGCAAAAAAATAAATAAACACATACAAAAAATTACGCTTACTTAAAAATAATTATTTCAAAGAACTGATTTCTAATACTAAATTTTCTAAGTTTTGCGCCCTCATAATTTCATTTATTTTATAATGGCCCCACGCTAAAGTATTACTTTTATCAGGGAGAATGTATCGCTTATCATCCTTGGATGATAGAGCAACTTTATTTTTTAATTCAGTATACATCGTATGTAACTCAGATCGGAATACATACATCTTCCTCAAAATATTCGCGTCACCTTCTACCACATTCTTATAATCAGTAACTGATAAATTTTTCTGTATAACATATTTCTTCACACCCTTAGCAGGTTTTATTGTCTTATCTAGTAATTTAACACAATAAGCTTTAGCACCCGTTCCGTAAAAACATTCGATAATGCTACCAGCAAATTCATCCTTCATTTTTCCTAACATTGGTAAAGAGGGAGGTATTCCATGAATATTACCTTCAGCGTAATTCGATGTATCAAACATATTTAAATGATGATTTATATCATCGTATACATTATAATTTTCTACACTTATAATGAGTGAATCAGTATCTGTGTATAGTAAAGAAACCTCTGGGCCATATAAAGGTTTTAGAAAGCTGTAGAAAAAATCATACATCACCCTCTTGGCTAATTCCAAAATTGTAAATCCTACATATATGGGTTTCACATATTCTATTCGCACATGCCCCAATTCAATGGCTGTCAAAGATTCGCAAAATACCCTACAAGATTTAAAATTAGGTTTAGCGATATACGCCTCCGCTCCAAGCTTTTCATGAATAGTTTCCCAATGTAACACCAATTTTATATTAACACGATTTTCCACATTTTCCATGGTTTTCCCGAATACACTATTTACCATTAATTTATAGAACTGCTTGAAAAATTCATTAGTGGATTCATTTCGTTTTGCTGTATTAAAATCAATATATTTTTTTAACCAATTACTGTTTAAATCTAATTCCACGACGTATTCCACATAATTTCAAACCATTATTTATACATTGTTTCAACATCAGAGAATGTATAATATAATTCGATTTATCGGAAAGGTTTGGTATCAATTTACTGTATTTCGAATTAGGTGGAATAACGTGTTCTGGACAAAAAGGTAAGTCATTGTGTACATCGTGGAGGGATTCAGGATATTCTAAATCGACTTCGAATACATATCCAATATCCGCATCGTCTTCCAAGTCTAGTACGTCAACTGCCCTAAGCTCTTCGTTTGTTAACCATTGAAAATCACCAATAGGCAAACTGAACGTCATAGCGTAACCATATAAATTTGTTGCATCCAGGTATAATATATATTTTTTGCTTTCGGATAAATCAAATTCTGGTAAGTATCGATTATTTGCAATTTCTTTTCTTTTACAGCACATACTTACACCCCCACGTATACCCCTTTTAAAAAAATTAAACATATCTATATTGGTTAATAATTCCAAACTTATACCCGTCATACGTAGCATGGCGTCCCAGCTTAAGCCAGGTGAAGTAAAATAATGTGCTGGATCCAACTTGTAATTGCTCATGCAAATGTTTCGAAAATTTTCGAAAACGTCGGCAAGTAGTAATACATCTGATTGTATGTATAGATCGCTATATTGCCCCAGTGATTTACATTCGAATACATCCCACACTCTTAAAGCCCTACGATAATCTTCATCACTTATCTCACTGTCGGATAATATATCATAAAAGCATTCCTTGCTAGGTAATTCTGGAAATGAGAGACTTTCCTGAGAATTAACGTAGTTATATGAGAACACACCCTTCTGTCGTATTAATTCAAATTTTTCATCCAAATAATATCTTCTAACTTCTTTACATTGTTCATCATCTAAATAAGATGACAGTTTCGCTAAAGAGGAATTCATAAATCGAAATGAGTCTATAAACCTCAATTTGAAGAACACTTTTCTTTTCTTACCATTACAATCAATTGTGTCTCCTACATGTATTCTTTTGGAAAACGATATATATTTCTCTTTATTTTGTGCAATAACATCTACTTCTTCTTTATCCAATGCTAAAACTTTTACAAACAAATGTGTCATAATTCGATAAATTATGAAATATGATAGGTATATATCGAGGTTCTTTATAATTTATATTACACACCATATGTGCTGCACCACGATAGAATCCACTCATATGATCATGGTCACGAACTTTTTCTTCGCTTACCTGTATTTCTTTTTCACAAATATGACACACTCTTGCCAGTTCATAATTGATACGCTCTTCGGTAGTTAAGGGTATCATTTGTACCTCTTTACTTAAATAATTTTTATATAAAAAAGTTACGTCAGCTTCTAACTCCCTGATAAAAGTCCTGGCTGCATTTCCCCCACGATATAAACGCAATTTACTGAGACTATCATCAAAACTACATTTCACATAATATGAAAAAGAATATAGTTCATGTTCGAAACACTTTACAGTGAAAGGTTTAGATGGATCTGGCTGTGACATGTCAATAGGTTTTAATATAGCCTCAAAATCAGCATACACAACAAATGGAATTCTTAACTGTCTCTCAAGTTTATCAAATTTTAATATATTTTCTGGTAATTGTTCACCATACTTATCAATTTTTATATCTGTTCCCGGAAACACTGCTTTCGCCTGCTTACAGTCTTCATTTTCATGTCTACGCAATTTGTCTTCACTTGTGAAAAAAGTTAAACACC
Source organism: Amphimallon solstitiale (assembly GCA_963170755.1). Lineage (NCBI taxonomy): Eukaryota > Metazoa > Arthropoda > Insecta > Coleoptera > Scarabaeidae > Amphimallon > Amphimallon solstitiale. The sequence goes on from OY720677.1 coordinate 12,810,385, forward strand.
CTTCACAAATAAATTTCTGATGTCCAGATAGTGATTTCTGAGATGAAATTAGTCGTGAAAAATTCTTAATCCAGCAGTAATGTAAATTATCATTATCGGTTACAAGTAATAAATTAATATGGGCTATTCTTCTCTGCTTTGTAAAATGTAGAGGGCCTACTACCTCATGTATTTTAATATTATTTTTGAAACATTCCTCTACACCGTATACATTGATAGATATACTATCTCTCTCTTCAAATTTTATAATGTCTCTTAAATTTACAGGGAAAGTTAAATCGGTAAAATCAGCAACTGTATCATAATGTGGATATGAAGAAATTCGTTGTGGGAGACTTACTGGTTCTCTTAAAGCTGAAGTTATGGCCCAAGCAAAGCAATAATTGTCAAAATTTTGAATATTTATAACGGCTTTCTTTTTCTTTATCGATGGTGGTAAATCTATATATCTTGAACCTCTCATTGGATTGTATTTGTTCATATTTACTTCCAAATACAAAATGTTGCTCAATGTCCATCCTAAAATGTTAATAAAAATTAATATGAAAATAAGATTTTAAAATTAATATATAAGTTTACCTGAATCACGTTCCTGAAATTCGCTCATTTGATTCATAATCTCATCAATATAATCGATATACAAGTCATATAAATTATTTCCTTGTGTTATGATTTTATTCCGAGTATTAAAAGATTTTATTTCAACATTTTCCTTACTTACTAAGTAGTATAAACCATACAATTCAAAATTCACTTTTATAGAAGTATGTATGTATAGAATACTATCCAAAAGTTCCACTACTTTCTCTCTGATATTATTTGCAAATTCTTCAACGTCGATATATATGTTAGGGTTATCAGATATTTGATAACTTACGATTCTGTCTCCGAATGTTCCAACACTTTTCTTTACTCCATCATCAATTATTATAAAAGCCTTCCTTCGATGTATAGCACTACGAATATGTGCAGTGTAACAATTTTTATCTACATATATGTCACATATTTCACATTTCATTAAATCTGATTTATTATTATCACCATCATCAATTCTTCTTCTCTTTCCTTTACATGCACTTGACATATGACGATTTCTATTATCGGCTCGAGAAAACTTTTTACAACAATAGTCACATGCAAACATTTTAAGTTACTATCCACGAACTATACGTATAAACAAAACAACACTTTAATATGTACGGACGTGAACTATTATTCCGATGAAAGAACGGCCTCCTTATAAACCTCCCATCGAAGGTCACATATTGAGATTCTCCCCACCTATGAATTTCATGAACTTATTTACATTTTACTTATATATCTTACTTATATACATCTTGACAAAGTATATATCTGACGTTAATTAAAATCTTCAAAATTGCAAAAGAAATCGTCCAGTAAGATTACTGTCTCTCTATCAAAGATATCTTGTTCTATCTTCTCTATATCGTCTATATATTCAATATATTCCTTTTCCTCTTCTTCCTCCTCTTCCTCCGTATCCTCTTCTTCGCTCTCCTCTTCCCCATCTTCTGTGTCATTCATCAGATAATAACATATCAATAGTTTCATTTATCATTGGTGATAATAAATCTATTTCATTTAAATCTTTTGTAAATGCGATGCACATATTCACTTATATTATCTCACACAATTGAAATCGTTAACTATAACGTTTAAGAAAAAAATCACAAATATATAGTCGCTAAACCCCCCTTCAGCGAGAGAAAAGTAATACCCTTCTGACAACCTTATAGTTACATTGACTTGTCTAGACCGTGACCTTGACCTTGGCGTGACCTTGACTTGACCTTGACTGTCTCAGCCGATTCTGGTACCTCCTCATTGACCTTGATCTATGCCCTGTGCATGATCAAGGTCAATGAGGAGGTACCAGAATCGGCTGAGACCCTCTACTCAATATGATTTGTTTAAATATATAAATAAATATATTAATAATAAGTATAATATAATTAATTGAAAAATTAATTATTAAAAATTAATTTAATACGTATAATATATGTAAATTATGAATTCTGAAAAATTTGATAAGTTATCATATCATTATATAAATATAATATTAAGTATGAAAAATGAAAAAAATAATATTGTAGATCAGAAATTAATTATTAATAAAATTTATGAATATAAAAAATATATTAAAGACGAAGATTCAAAAGATATGTTGGAACAAAAATTAAATATAAAATTGAATTTTTAAATATATAATATAAATATTTATTAAAAATGATATATAATCCTGCTATATTCCAAAATGAATACATAAGTTTATTAATTATATTATTAATATTGTTTATTGCTATATTTATTATAATAATATGCTATTCACAGTCTGAATAATTATATTAAATATAACAATCAATATGGATATAGATTACGATAAAAATAAACATGCTATTAAATAATAAAAATATTATTAAAAGAATAAAAGAAAAATATAAATCATAATTATTTTTTTTATATTTTGATAAATCTACCCACACCCATGTTTTGTCTATAAATACATGTATATTTTTATCGTAATCTATATCCATATTGTTTGTTATATTTAATATAATTATTCAGACTGTGAATAGCATATTATTATAATAAATATAGCAATAAACAATATTAATAATATAATTAATTAATAATTGATGCGGCCACTACAAAGGAGGAAGTGGGGGAGGAAGTAAGGAAAGCAGTGGAACAGCACGAGCACGAGACGATCACAATAAAGTCGATGAGACCAAGTAGGGATGGGAATCAGATAGCCACGGTACAAGTCAGTAAAGAAACTGCAAACAAGTTAATAAAAGACAGAAGGATAAGGATCGGGTGGATAAACTGTAGAGTCCGGGAAAGGGTGATAGTACCTAGGTGCTATAAGTGTCTGGATTTTGGACACAGGGCGATGCAGTGTAGCGGACCGGACCGATCAAATGTATGCGTTAATTGTAACCAACCGGGGCATAAAGCAAAAGAGTGTAAAGGCACCCACTTCTGCGCAACATGCCAGTCGGGTGACCACCGAGCGGACACCACTAAATGCCCAAGATTCAGGGAGATATTAAGAGCCCAAGAAAAAGTGAACAAATCGAGTAGGGCCGCCGTATACAAAAATTTATAATGATCAAGATACTACAGGTCAACGTGGGTAGGTCAAGGCTGGCGCACGATATTGTCAATGTCACTGCTTTCGAGAGGGAGATCGATATTGTAATTATCAGTGAACCAAATATTAGAATCGCATTGGACAATGGGTTTGTAATGGACAAGAAAAGAAATGTAGCAGTCAATATAAGAAATAAAGATGTTGGTGTCTGTAGTCATTCTGTGGGTGACGGGTACGTTTGTATAAAGTGGGACAAATGGTGCATATACGGGTGTTATGTATCGTCTAATGTTTCCATGGAGGAGTTCAGAAGGTACATAGACATACTAATGGGGCAGGTAAAGATATGAATACGGAGGCAGTTGTTGCGGGTGATTTTAATTCAATAGCACCAATGTGGGGATCTCCTACTACGGATGCTAGAGGTGAATATCTAATGGAATGGGCTGCAGAGTTGTCGTTGAATGCCGTGAATACTGGAGATACCCCTACCTTTGAGAGGGGAGATTCTAAATCATATAGATATAACCTGGGCTACGGAAGATATGACTAGACGAGTCCAAGAGTGGCAGGTATTATCCGGCGAAGTATGCACTTACCATCACCATATCTACTTTGAGATAGACGGAAATAGTAAGAACAAGAACAAAGGTATAGAAAAGGGATCGCGGCACATATTGAAGGAAAAGAAATTTGCTGAAAAACTTAAGCAGCATTTCCTAGGAAAAAATGTAGGAGTTACCCCAGATGCTTTCATATCTATTGTAAATAAGATAAACAGAGAGTGCACAACCCGTATTACTAAGGAACACAGACCAATGCCTTATTGGTGGGATGATGAAATAGCCGATAAGAGGAGGGAAATGCCATAGATGGCGACGTAAAATGACGAGAACGAGTGAAAGTCAGCATAATGCATCCTCACTTGAAACAAAAAAACAATACTACAAGCAGGCAAGAAGAGAGCTTAAGAGACTGATCATTAAGGCAAAAAAAAGGCATTGGAAGAAAATGCAAGAAGATTTGGAAAACGATATATGGGGAGATGGTTTCAATATAGTAATGCGCCATCTGGGCATGTTGCAACCGCCATACAATCCACCTATGGAACAAAAAATACGTATCATAAAAGATCTTTTCCCATTAAAGGACGAGACTCTCATGAAAACTAACAATAAAGCTAAGGAAATCCCCCCTTTCACGAAGGACGAGCTGGAACAGGCAGTAGGGAAAATGAAGACGGGCAAAGCCCCGGGCCCGGATCATATACCAGTGGTAGCGGTTCAAATTCTGGCGGAAGTAGTCCCGGATGTTTTACTGCAAACCCTGAATGAGCTTCTCGTGGAGCAACGCTTCCCAGTACCGTGGAAAGAAGCTACGGTGGTCCTTCTATGGAAAGGCAAAGAAACGGACACATCCGCTGCATACAGACCAAGATGCTTACTAAATACCCTGGGAAAGTTGTTCGAAAGATTGATAAAGGGCAGAATTGAGGAAGAGCTGAATAAAAGCGGTGGTCTATTAGAGAGACAATATGGTTTTGTAAAACAAAAGTCAACTGTGCACGCGATTCAAGCGGTGGTCCAAAAGGTCAGAAAATCTAACGAAAAATGGGTCGTTATAGTCGCCTTGGACATAAAGAATGCTTTTAACTCGGCATCATGGAGCAAAATAGTAAGAGAAATGAAGAAAAGGAATATGCCTTTGTACTTGGTAAATATCATAGTGGATTATCTCAGTGATAGAAGAATAATCGTGAACGCAGAAACAAAAAGGGAAGTTAATGCGGGTGTCCCACAGGGATCAGTGCTGGGACCTACTTTGTGGAATATCCTATATAATGGCGTCCTGGAGCTGGAGACGATGGACGGCGTTACAATGATAGCATATGCCGATGATCTGGCTATAGTTGTAGAAGCTCGTGATGAGAGGGAACTTATGTTTAAGGCAAACGAGACACTAGAAAAAATTGCCGAGTGGATGGAAGAAAACGATCTTTGTATAGCTCCCCAGAAATCGGAAGCAGTTGTTCTTAAAGGCCCGCGGAAAAAAGAGGATATAGAGTTCGAAATACGGGAGAACAGGATTCATCCAAAAAAACAGCTGAAGTACCTGGGAGTGCTTTTGGACAATGATATGACATTTGGTGCACATGTGATCTATATTCGCGAAAAAGCGGAGGCAACTATGGGGGCCCTTCTCAGGATTATGCCGAATGTCGGGGGACCAAGTAATAGAAAAAGAGACGCGTTGTATGGGGTGATACAATCACAAATACTGTATGCAGTAGCAGCATGGGCATCTGTGCTGAACATTAAGAAATATAAGGATATGTTAGAGAAACTTCAAAGAAGAGCGCTTTTACGAGTAATCAGCGGATATCGGACGGTGTCGACGGCGGCGGTTCAGGTGATAGCCGGCATACCATCCATCTCTCTTATGGCGGAAGAACATGTGCGTACCTTTGGTTCAATGAGTGGGCAGTCGACCCAGTCCAAAATAAAGGAAAGAGAAGTAACTCTTAAGAAGTGGCAAAGGGGATGGAATAAATAGGATACATCCGCTTCGTGGACGAACGTCCTGATCCCGGATATCACTGAATGGGTGAAATGCAAATTTAGGAGAACCGACTATTACCTGACGCAGTTTCTGTCAGGACATGGCCATTTTAGAACATATCTAAAGAGATTTAACCTGTCGGAGGAGGACACCTGTTTAGACTGGTGAGGTTGACTCCCCTGAGCACGCGATATTGGCCTGCGATAGATGGTGTGCGGAGAGGCAAGTACTGGAAAAGGATCTGGCGATGGGTTTGAATAAGGATAATATTATAAAACTCATGATGGAGAGTGGAAAGAATTGGGAGGCAGTACGCAGTTATGTGGCCAAAGTGTTATCTGTGCGAGAGAAGGATCAAAGAGAGGAGAAGAATGGAAACAGGAAAGGAGAATGAGTGATAGCCCTGTGATACTCCGAAGATATGCCTGAAAGGGCGGTTCCAGAGCACAGTGGTGAATGTTTCTGGGGGGTTTTTAGTGGGTATGCCTTTTTGGAGACTCCCACACTACCATACCAAGGAACGACGGCAGGTATGGTGTCCATAAAGGATTTTCCCCCCGACGCAAAAAAAAAATATATAATTAATAAACTTATGTATTCATTTTGGAATATAGCAGGATTATATATCATTTTTAATAAATATTTATATTATATATTTAAAAATTCAATTTTATATTTAATTTTTGTTCCAACATATCTTTTGAATCTTCGTCTTTACTATATTTTTTATATTCATAAATTTTATTAATAATTAATTTCTGATCTGCAATATTATTTTTTTCATTTTTCATACTTAATATTATATTTACATAATGATATGATAACTTATCAAATTTTTCAGAATTCATAATTTACATAGATTAATAGCATAATTTTTAATAATTAATTTTTCAATTAATTATATTATACTTATTATTAATATATTTATTTATATATTTAAACAAATCATATTGATATATATTTATATATAATTTTTTGTTATTTAAATACGCATAATTTTCATGGATTATATAAATTACTAAATCTGCTTTATTATAGTCATAAACTTGTTTTGATTTAATGTGTTTAGCATTTAATGCTGTATTAATATTATTGACTATAATATTATAATTAACACTAGTATCTTTAATGTCTATGAAGTATTTAAAATATTTTTCATCATATATACTATTTTTAATATTATTTATTTGGATATGATTCATATTTTCTGCATAATAATTTGTTTCGGTAGTTGTTTCAAAATAATCTGTTTCGGTAGTTGTTTCAAAATGATTTGTTTCGGTAGTTGTTTCAAAATGATTTGTTTCTGTAGTAGTTTAAAAATAATCTATTTCGGTAGTTATTTCAACGTAATCTGTTTCAGTAGTTAATTTAAAATAATTTATGTCAGTATCATAAATATTTATCACAGAATTATTAATAATATCTGGCTCCACTGATTTGTAATTTATAATAAATGCAATTAAAGATATAAATATAATGAATAAAATAATTACAAGTATGACTAAAAGTATATATTTATAATTATTCTTATTAGTTTTTATGGTTGTAGTATAACTATTACTTAATAAAGATTTACAATTATTTTCACCAGAATTAATACTTTCAAAAGTATGAACTTTATCATAATCACTATGATCGCTATCACTATCATTACTGTTAATGCATTTTTTATTATTATAATTATTATTTCTATACTCCGCTGTTCATTATATTTTTCTCGAAGCCGTCGTTGATTATAATTTTCTTGAAAGTTTTGTTCATCATTAGTTCCTTGAAGCGCTTGTTCATTATTATTTTCTTGAAAGTTTTGTTCATTATAATTTCCTTGAAGCGTTTGTTCAATATTATTTTCTTGAAAGTTTTGTTCATTATAATTTCCTTGAAGCGTTTGTTCATTATTATTTTCTTGAAAGTTTTGTTCATTATAATTTCCTTGAAGCGTTTGTTCATTATTATTTTCTTGAAAGTTTTGTTCATTATAATTTCCTTGAAGCGTTTGTTCATTATTATTTTCTTGAAAGTTTTGTTCATTATAATTTCCTTGAAGCGTTTGTTCATTATTATTTTCTTGAAAGTTTTGTTCATTATAATTTCCTTGAAGCGTTTGTTCATTATTATTTTCTTGAAAGTTGTAACGAAGTTCCTCGTTAATTGTACAAATTAACATTTTTTAAGTCCATATTTAATTTATTTGTCAATATTAAATTAAATGTATGTGTGTTATTTTGTTCAAATATTGTATAATGTGATTTGGACGGACCTATATATATATTCATTTGTAATAATAATTCATGTTATTTGCTTATTTTCAATGGAAAAATACCGAATGTGTACGTCATGCTCAAAGTCGCGGTTAATGTCCGAGTCGTGCGCAAATTGTTATGTTTTGAACAAGTTTTTACCTACAGACGTAGGGGGGTTTTCAGATATATAAAGGCCCCATCAAGTGGGTCTCGTTCATTTATTTCTCCTATCCGTCCGCTACCTACACCTCTCTCTATTCAGCCTTGATGGCGTGAAAGAGTCTGGTTCAAATCCTTGAAAACGCACTACTTTCAGGTCTTTAGTACCGTGAAACAGTCGTTTCAAAAAATCCGCTAAAATCCGTCCGAAAGTGTCTCTTTCACTCAGACCAGGAGTCGTGGGGAAGGTGCCACTTTACCGCTACAACCAGTATTCCCGTCTAAGTCAGACTATTGATGTCGTGACTATATTTCCGCATTTAATAATTATTCTTTATTTCAGAGATGTTAAATTTCCAATATTATGGGTAAACGCGCTGTAAATTCAAATAGATTATTCGCGCTTCTGAACCGCAATAAATACAGATATATTAGCATTTCACCGTGTAGCTATTGGATAGATGTCCAAAACCGTACCGCTTTAATAATTTAATTCACGATGAACTTGTAAAGATTCTTTCTGCGAGCATGACATAACACGGAAATAATTTGTAGAACAATTTAAATTAATCTGAGTATACATTTTATCCCAAATTAACCGATACGTATCATATTTCATGTATAATTTTGTTTATGTTAATAGATAAAATGCACTGGGATTCGTAAATAATAGTTCAGGGGCTAAAGATGTATATATGTTCAAACTTAGTTTTAATCACGACCTAAAGAGGTCATTGATGGGAATTTATTTTGTATTTGATTATGCCGATATTAAGCAGGTCTGTTTATGTATATAAAAATTGTAAATTGTAAATAGTAATAAACCAAATTGTGTATTAATTGTTTTAATATGGTTTTAGTAATAATAAAGGCTGATTATTCTATTTTTCAAATAAGTTTCTACACGTGTTTCTTTTATTTTACCGTTTAATAATGAGTTAGGGAATGTAGTATTTTCAATAAGCAATAAGATACATTAAAACAATAAGAAGTACTCACGTTTTTCTCCACTGTGCTAGTTGTAGAGCTTTTGGTCTTTTGTCTCTAAAACACAACACTTCAACCGCCATATTTATATTTATAAACAAAGCCGACCGTACGAGTTAATGTTGATGTCACACCGATAAGACGTTCAGTAATTCGCTATAGTGATGCCTGAGTATATAGGCAACCAGAAGTGCTGTGTATTTCGGTGGCATACAGAAGACATATCTTATGCCGGTTCGCTTGCTCTGGTGTTACATAAGCAAGTGGCACCATGTTATAAGTAAAACAAGCGAGCCAGGTTATAAGTGGCGCCCAACGTGGGGCCGTGTTTTAAGGAATTTAAAAATTAATTCAGGCAAGATTTAGATAAATTAAAATCCGACATTAAATTCCGCCGTGTTTTAATAAAACTGCTTGACTAGTTTAACAGTTTTCCGCCAGAATATATGTATACTTATTTTTAGAAAAAAAATAGAAAAATTGATACACAATTTATATACATACACAGAGATAAGTTTTTATTAAAGGATAGTAAGACGTACATATTCTTTATTAATTGTGAGGGGATAAAAGGATAGGAGAATAAATAGCGACTAAAATACATTTTTATTTTAATTTGGTACATTATAAATTATAAAATGTCTGATTCAGATAAAGGCAAAAATCCAAACCCTCTTGGGTGGATATATACCTTGAAAAAAGAGGACTTAAATGCCGCAGTAGAGTCTTTAGGGTTAGACGCTACCGGTAATGTAGAAGATGTGCGTAAACGCATTAGCACCTTTTTGAAAGAGGGTAAAACGAGTTCCGCGAATAAGGGAAACATTCCACCGCAAGTAGACACTAACGTTCAGATTTCTTCCGCTGAAATCTGTACTCAAATAAGGAAATGGGGGATTCATTTTAATGGCAGCTCGGACGCTGTATTTTTCTTGGAAAGAGTTAAAGAACTTCAAGTATGTTACGGGATTAAAAATGAACACATGCTCCACGCGTTGCCTGAGCTTTTTAGGGACAAAGCACTGCTTTGGCTCAGAAATAATAAAACACTATGGGGTACATGGGACGAGTTCTTAGAGGACTTTAAACTTCAATATCTTCCGCCCCGGTATAGCTTTTCAATTGAAGAAGAAATACGCGCTCGTTTGCAAAAACCGAAGGAATCTTTTAAAGATTATTTAACCGCCATATTAACGTTAATGAGACGCGGCCGAGATATGTCCGATGGTGATAAATTGGAACGTGTATATGGTAACATGTCACCCAGTTACAGAATGTATATACGTAGGGACGCGATACAATCTCTCAGGCAATTGTCTAAACTCGCTGCCGACTATGAATTACTGCTGGAAGAGCAGGCGCGCTTTTGTAAGAAAGAAAGTACGCTATCAGCACCGGAACGCCCGCCCAGCGATAAACCCAGTACTTCGCGTTCGCATCATTTGTCGTATGTCGCTCAGAATAATAAGCCTCGCCAATTTCCTGTACCACCGTCGCCATTACAAAAGTTATCACATCCGGAAAGCCGCTGTTGGCGATGTGGCAAGGAAGGCCATACGCGTAGTCATTGCCGTAACCCGTTTAAAATGTTTTGTTCACGGTGTGGCAAGTTAAATGTACGTTCCGTTGACTGCCGATGCCAGGGAAACGCCGAGAAGGGCGGTCTGCAGGCAAAGACCGTCCGCAAGCAGTAAAACCGCCTGAATCCGCAAGCACGTGTATTAAAGACTCGACGATACCAGATAATCGCGTCTGGATCCGCGTGCACATTCATAATCAGAATTTACGAGCCCTCGTGGACAGCGGAGCCACTTCTTCGTTTTTATCCGAATCACTAGTTGCCCGGTTGTTGAAAAATAATGACCAACGTGTCTTGAATAGAAAATCCAAAGTCCGCCTCGCAAATGGAGACGTTATAGAGTCACCTGGCTCAGTTTTATTACCGGTGCGCATGGGTAGCCGAACTACAGACGTTAATTTTGTAATTATGCCGAAGAGCCCGTGCTCAGTCATCTTCGGAATTAATTTTCTTAAGGAAATTGGGGCTGTTCTTGATTTTTCCGAAAGGAAACTGTACTTTAAGGGAGACAATGCAGTCTTTGCCGCGAGCTGTGGGATCTCCGAAGTACAGGACCGCCAAGAAACCGTTTTAAAAAAATTCCTTGAACAGGAATTGAGTAAATTTACTACCGTGCCTGGTCGGACGAATTTAATACGTCACACGATCCGTTTACAACCGAATACCGCCCCAATAAAACAAAAATATTATCCATGCAATCCGAAGAAGCAAGCACTGATCGACGCCGAAGTGGACAAGATGTTACAAGACGGTATAATAGAACCCAGTAACAGCCCGTGGAGTTCTCCTATCGTCGTGGTCACGAAAAAGAATGGTGGCGTTCGGTTCTGCGTCGATTTCCGCAAAATTAATTCCGTATCGATTAAAGATTCTTATCCGTTGCCGTACATTGCAAATATTCTTGACAAGCTCCGCGATAGTAAATATTTTCGACGCTTGATCTTAAAAGTGGGTACTGGCAAGTTGAGTTAGAAAAAGATAGCAGACCCGTGACAGCTTTTACAATTCCGGGAAAGGGCCTATTTCATTTTGTGTCATTACCGTATGGATTACATAGTGCGGGAGCGACGTTCCAGCGCCTATTAGATTCGGTGATAGGTCCTGAGATGGCAGAATACGCATTTGTATATCTGGACGATATTATTATTTTGGGCAAGACTTTTGAGGAGCATTTGAAAAATTTAAGTAATGTTTTCGCGCGTTTACGGGAAGCAGGCCTCCAACTCCAACCAGACAAATGTACTTTTGCCAAACAGAATATAAAATATTTAGGGCATGTTGTAACACCGGACGGCATCCGTACAGACCCGGACAAGATCGCCGCTATTTTAAATGTACCTCCGCCGCGAACCAAGAAGGAAATACGTGGTTTTCTAGGACAAACGTCGTGGTACCGTCGGTTCGTACCAAATTTCGCACAACTTACCGTTCCGCTTATAAAATTAATTAAAAAAGATGTGCGTTGGGAATGGACGACGGAACAAGACGCCGCATTCGCCGCCGTAAAGAAAGCTCTGACCGAGAGCCCAGTTCTCGCGTGTCCGGACTTCTCCAAACCATTCCAATTACATACCGACGCCAGCGAGAAAGGTTTGGGAGTCGTTTTGATACAGATAATAGAGGGTGCCGAAAGAGTGATCGCCTATGCCAGTAGAACTCTGAGTAAGGCAGAATTTAATTATTCGACGACCCAAAAGGAAGCCCTTGCCGTTGTCTGGGGTATCAAAAAGTTTAAGTATTATTTAGAGTTTTACCAATTCACCGTTATTTCTGATCACCAGTGTTTAAGGTTCCTGAATGACTTGAAGAATCCGTCAGGACGACTCAGTCGATGGGCTGTTGATTTACAGCAATATGATTTCGTCATTCAGTACCGAAAAGGAGTGATGAATAATTTAGCCGATTCCCTGTCCCGTGCACCGCTTCCTTTTAAACACGAAACCGATGAAGATGCCTGTGCCTTGTTGGAAGAAACGTCTTGTTCTTGGTATAATAAGAAAGTTTCGGATGTTCAATCAGATCCTGAAAAACATCAAGAATACCGATTAGAAAATGGCAATTTATACAGACACATACCTGATACACAACATACCGAGGGAGTGCGCGCATGGAAATTGTGCGTAGCTACACCTGATAGAAACGACGTCCTGAAAGAGATACATGACGCTCCTGAAGCTGGACATCTTGGGGTCGCCAAAAGTATAGCGAGAGCCGCTTCATTATACTATTGGCCAGGGATGTTTAGAGACGTCCGCCGCTACGTCAATCGGTGCCGATCCTGTAAGCAATATAAATTTAATCAGGGAAAACCGCTAGGCCAGATGTTGTTCTCACCTGTTGATTGCCCGTGGGAACAAGTGAGTGTGGACCTCCTCGGACCTTTTCCGCGTTCCAGGAGAGGATTCACTTCGTTATTGGTAATACATGATCGATTCACCAAATGGGTAGAGTGCCAGCCGCTACGCTCTGCCACTTCACGAACCGTTATCCAGGCGTTGAAGGAGAAAGTAATATATCGTTTTGGTTGTCCGAAGATCCTGTTGGCTGACAATGGTCCGCAATTTGCCAGTCACAGTTTCACCAGTTATTTCAAGGGACTAGGTGTTAAGATAAAATTTAATGCTCCGTATGCTCCGCAATCGAACCCTGTGGAAAGGACAAATAGGGTATTAGGACCTATGATTGCACAATACATTAATAAAGATCATAGAGAATGGGACCAATACCTACCTCAGTTTATGTTCGCCATCAACACCGCTAAACATGAGTCTACAGGATTCACACCTGCTTTTCTTAATTTTGGTAGAGAACTCATGCCGCCGAGCTCTCTGCGAAGAACCGCTGATGGGCAGTTAATGGATCCTGCTCGACCGAATACCGAAGAATTGGCCCAAGAATTGTCGAAATTGGACGACTTTTTCAAGATCGTCAGAATAAAGTTGGCTCAAGCGTTCCAGAGGCAAAGTAGGCCCTATAATCTGAGACATCGTCCTTACCGCCCTCAAATTGGACAATGGGTATATCACCAGACTCATAATTTATCCGACGCCTCCAAGAAATTTACCGCAAAACTCGCTCCAAAATATGAAGGTCCCTCTAAAGTAATCCGGATCCTGTCCCCGTCTGTTCTTATGTTACAGGTACCAAACAGACGAAGGCCAGTGAAAGTTCACGTGAAAGACATCAAGATTCCGTCCGCAGACGAACTACAAACCGATCTTCCACCTCCAAATCCGCCGGAAGTAGTGGGGGAAGGCCAGGAGGATATTTAAGCTCGTGTGTACTGCCCAGTGTAGACAGTCGATGCGATGGGCACTTCTAAGAAACCAGGGAAGACGACCACTCCCCGTCCGTTGGTATCTCCGCCGCCATCCGCCATAGATGAACGAAATCGTGCGTTATGGGGTACACCGCCTGGGTTGAAGACGCCTGAACGCCCAATAACGCCTCGTTATTTGGTTTCACCAGCAACAGTTGCCCTCATGGAGGAAAAGTACCAGACGTACTGTTGTCAGACACCTCCCAAGCCAGTAGTTTCCGTGCCGCCCACCAATGAGACAACGATCGATGTGGGACCCACGTTGCACAGTCCCGACGCAGAAGCATATCTTGGGTTTAGACTTCTACAACTTTTTGGTGCTTCTCCAGTACCTGATTTATTGTCGCCATTGCCAGCGACGCCTGAAGCAAAGAAAGCACCCATTATTGATGCTTCCCCTCCGACGATCTCAATTCCTTCGCCGCCTCCCGCACATGGTACCTCGACTTTACCAGTTATTCCTTTTCATTCATACTTTTCCTTGGACATGCCGGTCCTTGGCTCAGACCCTCCGCCGCTGCCGACGATTCCGCCGCCGACCGTTAAACCTCGTCTGGCAAATCCTGGGGCCTGGGTGAAAAAGGAAGGTTCACTGGGGAAAGGAGTCCGGAAGAGGCGACACGGGAACAAGCGAGTCCATGTGCGGGTCAACGGAGTGAGCGTCGTAATGACTCGCCGGGAAGCCGAGATCCACCATGCCAACCTGCAACGTCAGAACAATTAGTGACAGTGCGCGCATAAAAGACGTCGTAAGTGATGATAGACTGACAAGTGTTAGTTTTTAAATTTAATTTTCCGTTTTTGAACATTTGATATGTAGTTGTTAGGGGTTCAATGTTTTCTTTTAAGGGAAGGCCTGTAACGAAGTTCCTCGTTAATTGTACAAATTAACATTTTTTAAGTCCATATTTAATTTATTTGTCAATATTAAATTAAATGTATGTGTGTTATTTTGTTCAAATATTGTATAAAGTGATTTGGACGGACCTGTATATATATTCATTTGTAATAATAATTCATGTTATTTGCTTATTTTCATTGGAAAAATACCGAATGTGTACGTCATGCTCAAAGTCGCGGTTAATGTCCGAGTCGTGCGCAAATTGTTATGTTTTGAACAAGTTTTTACCTACAGACGTAGGGGGGTTTTCAGATATATAAAGGCCCCATCAAGTGGGTCTCGTTCATTTATTTCTCCTATCCGTCCGCTACCTACACCTCTCTCTATTCAGCCTTGATGGCGTGAAAGAGTCTGGTTCAAATCCTTGAAAACGCACTACTTTCAGGTCTTTAGTACCGTGAAACAGTCGTTTCAAAAAATCCGCTAAAATCCGTCCGAAAGTGTCTCTTTCACTCAGACCAAGGAGTCGTGGGGAAGGTGCCACTTTACCGCTACAACCAGTATTCCCGTCTAAGTCAGACTATTGATGTCGTGACTATATTTCCGCATTTAATAATTATTCTTTATTTCAGAGATGTTAAATTTCCAATATTATGGGTAAACGCGCTGTAAATTCAAATAGATTATTCGCGCTTCTGAACCGCAATAAATACAGATATATTAGCATTTCACCGTGTAGCTATTGGATAGATGTCCAAAACCGTACCGCTTTAATAATTTAATTCACGATGAACTTGTAAAGATTCTTTCTGCGAGCATGACATAACACGGAAATAATTTGTAGAACAATTTAAATTAATCTGAGTATACATTTTATCCCAAATTAACCGACACGTATCATATTTCATGTATAATTTTGTTTATGTTAATAGATAAAATGCACTGGGATTCGTAAATAATAGTTCAGGGGCTAAAGATGTATATATGTTCAAACTTAGTTTTAATCACGACCTAAAGAGGTCATTGGTGGGAATTTATTTTGTATTTGATTATGCCGATATTAAGCAGGTCTGTTTATGTATATAAAAATTGTAAATTGTAAATAGTAATAAACCAAATTGTGTATTAATTGTTTTAATATGGTTTTAGTAATAATAAAGGCTGATTATTCTATTTTTCAAATAAGTTTCTACACGTGTTTCTTTTATTTTACCGTTTAATAATGAGTTAGGGAATGTAGTATTTTCAATAAGCAATAAGATACATTAAAACAATAAGAAGTACTCACGTTTTTCTCCACTGTGCTAGTTGTAGAGCTTTTGGTCTTTTGTCTCTAAAACACAACACTTCAACCGCCATATTTATATTTATAAACAAAGCCGACCGTACGAGTTAATGTTGATGTCACACCGATAAGACGTTCAGTAATTCGCTATAGTGATGCCTGAGTATATAGGCAACCAGAAGTACTGTGTATTTCGGTGGCATACAGAAGACATATCTTATGCCGGTTCGCTTGCTCTGGTGTTACATAAGCAAGTGGCACCATGTTATAAGTAAAACAAGCGAGCCAGGTTATAAAGTTTTGTTCATTATAATTTCCTTGAAGCGTTTGTTCATTATTATTTTCTTGAAAGTTTTGTTCATTATAATTTCCTTGAAGCGTTTGTTCATTATTATTTTCTTGAAAGTTTTGTTCATTATAATTTCCTTGAAGCGTTTGTTTATTATTATTTTCCTGAAAGTTTTGTTCATTATAATTTCCTTGAAGCGTTTGTTCATTATTATTTTCTTGAAAGTTTTGTTCATTATAATTTCCTTGAAGCGTTTGTTCATTATTATTTTCTTGAAAGTTTTGTTCATTATAATTTCCTTGAAGCGTTTGTTCATTATTATTTTCTTGAAAGTTTTGTTCATTATAATTTCCTTGAAGCGTTTGTTCATTATTATTTTCTTGAAAGTTTTGTTCATTATAATTTCCTTGAAGCGTTTGTTCATTATTATTTTCTTGAAAGTTTTGTTCATTATAATTTCCTTGAAGCGTTTGTTCATTATTATTTTCTTGAAAGTTTTGTTCATTATAATTTCCTTGAAGCGTTTGTTCATTATTATTTTCTTGAAAGTATTGTTCATTATAATTTCCTTGAAGCGTTTGTTCATTATTATTTTCTTGAAAGTTTTGTTCATTATATTTTTCTCGAAGCCATTGTTGATTATAATTTACTTGAAAGATTCGTTCATTATAATTTTTAATACGATTATTATTTTCTTGAAAGATTGATGTTGATGGATTAGAACTAGAACCATTATTTTTTTGAACGATTGATCCTTTAGAATCAAATGGAAAATGTTTTTTTTAATTTTACTAGAATTATTCCTTTTTTTGAAGGAGGACTTCGGGTTCGCCGTCTAATAATATATGACAGCCTATTTTATGATTAATATTTATTTTCTATATCTTTGAAATTATTCTACAGAGTTTCATCAAAATATTCTGAATATTGGATATTTTCTTTATGTTTCATTAAAATATGTTTTTTTCTTTGAATAAACACCATAAATTTTTGGATACTTGCATGCTCATGAAATGGTTAGAATATTGGATAATTATCCAATAGAGTACTTTTTAAGTTTCATCAAAATATAGGGATTTTTTTTGAATAAATACTATAAATTTTGGTTAATTATTCAATGGGAATGTAGATGCTCACGAAATGGCCTGAATATTGAGTACATATAGGAAATAGAGTAATTTTATAAGTTTCAACATAATATAGGGATTTTTTTTGAGTAAATACTATGAATTTTGGTTAATTATATAGTTTGGTGGTGGTGCACCAGGAATGGCATTTTACTATCTACTAACCTACTTAATTGCAAGCAAAATTACAAAGATGCTTCAGTTTATTGCACAGAAGTTGAAAAATTAGCACAAAATTTAGAAAATGCGTTTATTAGTGAGGGTGTACCTCATGACGTTGCAAGAAAATATACCGCGGAACATGTCGTTCGATCTTTAAGTAATAATGCTAGTTCAGAAAAAACACGCTTGGTTATGGAAGCAGGTTC
Source organism: Amphimallon solstitiale (assembly GCA_963170755.1). Taxonomy (NCBI): domain Eukaryota; kingdom Metazoa; phylum Arthropoda; class Insecta; order Coleoptera; family Scarabaeidae; genus Amphimallon; species Amphimallon solstitiale. The sequence goes on from OY720677.1 coordinate 12,828,259, forward strand.
CTTTGATACTGTTCAAAATGCCATTACAAAATTTGCCAGTGTCAATCCCACTAATTCTGTCGATACATCGAGTGTTCTGTATTTCAAACAGAACCGCAATTATAAATATTATAATAACAATAGAGGCAGGGCACAAAATTATAACATCAACAATAATTTCCGATCAAATAATAATATGCGTGGTAGAGATAATTATAGAGGTAATTATAGATTCAACTCAAATAATGGGAATAGATCGAACTCTTATAGAAACCGTTCGTACGCGTCAGAGCCACGGGTGCAAACACTCCGTCGGGAAACGAGCAGGGTCCCCAACAAGTACAGTTGGGGGACAAAATGTAAATGTATTTACTTGCAATTTATCTTTTTCTAATTTCGTAATTTTGCCAACTGAAATGACAGGAACAGAAAATACGTACTTAGTCGATACGGGTGCTGATATATCCATCTTTAAAAGAACTAAAATTTTTCCTCAGCAAATGTACCTACCCATTCCCAGTGACATCAGAGGTGTGACAGACGGTGTAATAAAATCTCTAGGAACTACAGAAACTAAAATATTCGTAAATAATCATGCAATCACGCATAAATTTCACATTGTAAATTCAAATTTTCCAATTCCCGCAGACGAAATTTTAGATAGAGACTTTCTGTCGAAATACAAATGTATTCTTAATTATTCAAATTGGACAATAAACATTAAAATTAATAACGAAAATGTAACCATTCCAATTCACAGTAGTCCAGAAGAACATTCACTAGTTCTTCCTCCTAGATGCGAAGTAATAAGACATCTGAATACTTAACAAAGAAGTATATCCTGGTGTTTTCGTAGCTAGTACAATTATTTCTAAAAATTATCCATTAGTTAAAATTATTAACACTAATTGTGAAAATGTTATATTAAAGGATATTTCACTTGACACCATAAATCTGAATGAGTTTAATGTGTACAACATCGAATCGGAAAGTAACGATAGACATTTAACGTTGATGAAGCAATTAAATACTCATGAAATACCTGAAATGTGAAGAATTTTCAGATATTTTTCCTTTGAAAACAGATAAATTGACAGTAAATAATTTCTACAAACAAGAATTAAAACTCGCAGATAATACCCCAGTTTATATAAAAAATTATAGAACACCTGGAGTACACAAAGACGAAATAAATCGTCAAGTTCAAAAAATGCTAGAAGATGGAATTATTGAGCCATCCACTTCTGATTATAATAGCCCCGTTCTTTTAGTTCCAAAAAAATCTAAAAATGAAGAAAAACAATGGCGTCTAGTAATAGATTTCCGTCAAATAAATAAAAAACTTATTATCACAAATATACATATATCCATTTATACGTAAACGTATATGAATATATGTACCATACACTTAGGTGTGCTGTGTATCTCTACACGTACATATATTCATATACGTTTACGTATAAATGGATATATGTATATTTGTGATAATTATTATCCGTTAATGTACGTTACACATTCAAGTATTTCATATCCTATTTATTTAAAAAACTTATTGCGGACAAATTCCCATTGCCACGGACTGATGACATTTTAGATCAACTAGGTAGAGCTAAATGGTTTTCAGTGATTGACTTAGCATCAGGTTTTCACCAAATACCGTTACAAGAACATTCACGCAATATAACGTCGTTTAGTACTGAAACTGGTTCTTTCAGGTATACCAGGGTTCCATTTGGTTTGTCAGTGAGTCCTAATAGCTTTTCGCGAATGATGTCATTAGCATTCGCAGGAGTCACGCCCGAAAAAGCATTTCTTTATATAAATGATCTAATAGTAGTAGGCTGCTCTGAGAAGCATCATCTTAAGAATTTAGAAAAGGTATTCGAAACATGTAGGAAATTTAACTTAAAATTAAACCCCGAAAAATGCACATTCTTCAAAAAAGAAGTCACATACCTTGGGCACAAAATTACAAGTAAAGGGATCTTACCGGATGAATCAAAGTATGATATTATAGACAAATACCCCGTCCCCCAAAACGCGGATCAAGTAAAACGCTTCGACGCTTTCACCAATTATTATCGCAGATTTATACCGAATTTTGCTGAAATTACTGCCCCTTTAAATAAGTTAACTAGAAAACATGCCACTTTTGTGTGGACAAGCGAATGTCAACATTCTTTCGAGAAGTTAAAAAGTAGTTTAATTTCCCCTCAGATATTGCAATACCCAGACTTTTCAAAACCATTCATTATAACAAGTGACGCATCTGGTGATGCATGCGGTGCTATACTCGCACAAAAATTCAATGGCGTTGAATTGCCAATTGCTTACGCTTCACGTTCTTTCACTAAAAGCGAAAAAAACAAACCCACCATTTTAAAAGAACTATTAGCAGTACATTGGGCTATAAAATATTTCCATTGTTACGTTTACGGTACCAAATTTTTGGTAAAAACAGATCACCGACCATTAGTACATTTATTCTCCATGAAAGACCCAACTTCAAAACTCACTAGAATGCGTTTAGATTTAGAAGAATACAATTTCGAAATTCAATACGTTAGAGGTCAAGACAATGTATGTGCAGATGCTCTTTCTAGAATAACAATTGATACACTTAAAGACATTACAAAGAATGTAAATCACGTGCTTGCAACTAACTACCCGATCAATGTCAAAAATATCATGTAAACAACGCGAATTACCAATGATACAGTCACAAACAAAACCAAAGGTCTATGAAGCATTAGACAATTATGAAACTTTAAAATTGCCCATATTACAATTCAAAATATTATCTACATTACTTAGACTGATGATTAGGTATAAAAGAAAATTGAACGTTCAAGAAACATATCCAATCATTAACGGTACTATTGCATTAGAGCAAATACTACCTAAGCTAGAATCTATAGCTGATGATTGTAAGTTTAATGAATTAAGACTAAGCTTAGCCGACGATATTTTTAAACAGTATACTGTAAATGAATTTAAAGAATTAGGGCACAAATATCTTAATAAACTTACCATTCTACTTTGCAGTGAAAAAAAGTGATCACTAATAAAAATGAAAAACTGCAATTAATACAAAAATTCCACAATAACCCTTTCCTAGGAGGTCATTGCGGTCAAAAACGGACTCTTAAAAAACTTAGAGCTTCTTTTAGATGGAAAAATATGTCACGTGATATTGCTAATTTCACTAAAAACTGTCATAAATGTCAGATAAATAAGACTAAGATTAAACCCCCCGAACCATTAATAATTACTCCCACTCCCCAAAAACCCTTTGATATCGTTTCTATCGATACAATTGGCAAACTACCCAGATCGGTTGAAGGTTACGAATACGCTGTAACAATACAATGCGAACTAACTAAATATATAGTAATAATTCCTATACAAAATAAGGAAGCAAATACTGTTGCAGATTGCATAGTCAAAAATTTCATTCTTATATACGGACCCATGAAGGAAGTACGAACAGATATGGGCACCGAATATAAGAACGAAGTATTCAAAAATATAGCAAAATTGTTAAGAATCGAACATAAAACTTCAACCGCATATCACAGCCAGTCGATAGGTGGATGTGAAAGAAACCACCGAGTCTTAAACGAATATCTACGTATGTACATAAATGATACAAAATCTGATTGGCCAACATGGAGTCAATATTACGCATTTTGTTATAATACTACCCCAAATACTTATCATAATTACACACCATTCGAATTAGTGTTCGGTGGAAAATCAAACATTCCTGAGTCGTTACTAGGCACACAAATTGATCCCCTGTATAACATTGATGCATATGACCAAGAATTCAGATATAGAATGCAACTCGCACAGCGAAGGGCGAGAGAGCAACTCGAAAAATCAAAATTTGATCGTAAAAACTATTTAGATAGTAAAGCTAGTAAAATTGATTTGAAACCAGGTGATCTAGTTACAGTAACTAACGAGGCTCGACACAAATTCGATTCTTGGTACAATGGTCCTTTTGAAATTGTCAATACTCACGAGGCAAATTGTACAATTAAGGATAATAAGGGTAGACTTTCCACAGTACACAAAAATCGTGTACGCAAATATAATAATCAAGATTGTAAATAATAACTAAATATAAGATAAAATAAATGCAATGTTTTAGTATTACTTAGATATAAGATTTTATTGTTAGTTAAATAAGTTTAAAATAAGCAGTAAGGAATAACAGGTATGCATGTCTCAACTGAAAATCATATTTAATTACTTCCGAAAATAGAACACCCAGGTTCCTGTTAATGCCTCTTGCAAGTGGCCATAGCAAGGGTCATTCTCCTAAAAATGGGTGGTGTAACCCTCAGTATAGTGTTATAAGTATTGTAAAACATTTAATAATACAAGTCAGCAGTTTGACTGAATGCGGAAGCTTACGACATGCATGCTTGCTATCCTAATATGGTAAAATGTATATAGTAATACGTAGATAGGAATCTATGTTACCAATATCGCACATTCCTTTATTTTAGTCTATATATATATCTTGTACATATACTCACCAACAATGACAATTACGATTATAATTAGATTTACGCAGTATCAAGTAAATAAAGACATATCGAACAATATGGCGTTATTAATTATATAAACGAACCAACAAAGTATTACATCAGTAATGAATTCAACAAATGTATAATTAGTTCAATAAGCAGTAAAGTTTCATTGGTTGACTTCGCAGATATTTTTTGGTGAAACATTTTGTAATAACTTAATTAATTATTCGAAAATAAATTTTCGAATAATTAATTAAGCAGTAAAGAATATTAAAACGAATATACTTATGACCAATCTCCACTTTGCTAGCTGTAGAGTTTTGTATTCACATGTCTAAAAGTCACAACACTTCACCTGCCATATTTGCATTTATAAATAGTACCAACCGGACGAAGTCGCGAAATATGGTATTACTAAAAGAGGACGTCTAAAATTTCGTGACATTGGTGCCTGTATGTATAGGCAACCCAAGGTACTTGTGTTCATGTCAATGTTTTCCTTTGTATGGACAAGATATGCAGAATACTAGTCTTATAACATTTGCTTCGTTTATCACTAGTATTATTTAAACAAGCGGAGCATGTTATAAGTGGCGCCCAACGTGCAGAAATTGACCAAAATGAATTACCGCGGAAGAATTTCGCAACGAGGACAGAGGCTGCCATTCGAACGAATGTTTGCAGATCCAGAAAATAGAAGTGAAAATGCAAGAAGATTTGTCGCTGAAGCAGAAAACGCACAAATCCCGAGGGGAAAAGGAAAATCAAATCCTAGTAGAAGAGGATACAATAGAGCAAGGACCCAAAATTATAGACAAAGTGAATCAAATATCACAGTTGGAAACTTCGCAGATGAACTCAAAAGAAGTATGTTTCCTGGAGTAAAGGATGGAACAACTGCCGCAGAGAGAGCAGAAGCAGTTAACACCTTTAAAGCTATCACAATAACTGTAACAACGAGAGCCATTGACTTTAGCTGCGTAACAATTTTTACATCGCTTTTTGAATTTAACAATGAACCAGCAAGAGGAAATATCTACCAGTTGTACAGAATAGGACTTGCCATGTTAGAAGCACAAGTGAAGATTAGTAGTAGAGCTGTGCAAGCAATATGCGATACTGAAGGAGACTATGCTGTATTGCCACAAGATGAAGATCTTTTAATAACTGCAAAAACAGCAATCGCATTCCCCGATCAATTGACAAGTGTCATTAACACAGTTGGCAACGTAAAAGTTTACGATGGGCACTATCTGCCACGCTTTGCCAGAGATCAAATTGTTAATGGAATATTCATTCCACGTAGTGAATCAGTAAGGTTTTCAAACCTACGAAGAGTAGTATTATCACTAGCAGATCAAAATAATCCAATACCAGGTTGTATTTGGAGGGGAGACCCAGCAAACCCAATTTTAGTTAACCCAGATGATATCATACCTGAGGAGTATAATTTTACTAACCTGTCAGATGACATAGAAGATATGAGAAGTAAGATGATCTTTTTAAGCCGTAAAGCTCCTAAATATTTTACTAAACCGGCTGAATTTGCACCAGAGGGTGAAAAATCTATGTTAATTACTAATGAGCAAAATAGAATGAGATCATCAAATAGACCACCTGAAAGAGATTTAAATAATTATTACTAAGTGGCGCCTACAACGTTAAGGCCTTGTTTTAATGAATTTAAAAATTAATTCAAGCAAAAATAAGATAGATTAAAATCCGATGTTAAACCCCGCCGCGTTTAAAACTGGTCGAGTAAACAACCAGTTTTGCTTCAAAATATATATACTTATTTTAAGAATAGCAAGATTGATACACATTATATACACAGAGATAAGTTTTCTTTATTAAAGGATAGTAGGGTGTACATATACACATAGATACATATTCTTTTATTAACTGTGAGGGAATAAAAGGTAGGAAAATAAATAGAAACCGAAATACATTTTTATTAGACAATTTTGTACATTGCAATTTATAGTATGTCTGATTCAGATAAAGGCAAAAATCCACATTGGGTGGATATACACTTTAAAAAAAGAGGATTTGAATGCTGTAACAGAGTCTCTGGGGTTAGACGCTTCTGGTAATGTAGAAGATGTACGTAAACGCCTTAGCACATATTTGAAAGAGGGTAAAACGGGTTCCGCGAATAAGGCATATGTTCTGGTTGTAACACCGCCTGTAGACACTAACGTTCAGATTTCTTCCTCTGAAATCTGCGCACAAATAAGAAAATGGGGGGTCCATTTTAATGGCAGCTCGGATGCTGTATTTTTCTTGGAAAGAGTTAAAGAACTTCAAGTTTGTTACGGTATTAAGGATGAACATATGCTCCTCGCGTTGCCTGAGCTTTTTAGGGATAAAGCACTGCTTTGGCTCCGAAATAATAGGACACTGTGGGGTACGTGGGACGAGTTCCTAGAGGACTTTAAACTCCAATATCTTCCGCCCCGGTATAGCTATTCAATAGAAGGAGAAATACGTTCTCGTTTGCAAAAGCCGAAGGAATCTTTTAAAGATTATTTAACCGCAATATTAACGTTGATGAGACGCGGCCGAGATATGTCCGATGACGATAAGCTGGAACGTGTGTATGGTAACATGTCACCCGGTTACAAAATGTACATACGTCGGGACGCTGTACAATCCCTTAGGCAATTGTCTAAACTCGCCGCGGAGTATGAATTACTACAGGAAGAGCAGGCGCGCTTTTGTAAAAGAGAAAGTACACTATCCGCACCGGAACGCCCGTTCAGCGATAAACCCAGTACTTCGTCAGCACCGTCGCGTTCGCATCAATTATCGTATGCAGCTCAGAATAGTAAGCCTCGTCAAGTTCCTGTACCGTCGCCAACGTTACAAAAGTTATCACATCCGGAAAGACGCTGTTGGAGATGCGGAAGGGAAGACCATACGCGCAATAATTGCCGCAACCCATTTAAAATGTTTTGTTCTCGGTGTGGTAAACTAGATGTACGTTCCGTCGACTGCCGATGCCAGGGAAACGCCGAAAAGGGCGGTCTTCAGGCAAAGACCGTCCGCGAGCAGTAAAACCGCCTGAATCCGCAAGCACATGTGTCAAAGACTCGACGATGTCAGATAATCGCGTCTGGATCCGCGTGCATATTTTTAATCAAAATTTACGAGCTCTCGTGAACAGCGGAGCTACTTCTTCATTTCTGTCCGAATCACTAGTTGCCCGTTTATTAAAGGATAATATCCAACGTGTCTTTGATAGCAAATCCAAAGTCCGCCTCGCTAATGGAGACGTTATAGAGTCACCTAGCTCAGTTTCATTACCGGTACGCATGGGTAGCAGAACTATATATGTTAATTTCGTAATAATGCCGAAGAGCCCGTGCTCAGTCATCTTCGGAATTAATTTTCTTAAGGAGATTGAGGCTGTTCTAGATTTTTCCGAAAGAAAACTGTATTTTAAGGGAGACAATGCAGTCATTGCCGCGAACTGTGGGATCTCCGAAGTACAGGACCGCCAAGAAGCCGATTTAAAAAGATTCCTCGAGCAGGAATTGAGTAAATTTACCACCGTGCCTGGTCGAACGAATTTAATACGTCACACTATCCGTTTACAACCGAACACCGTCCCGATAAAACAAAGATACTATCCATGTAATCCGAAGAAACAAGCGCTGATCGACGCCGAAGTAGATAAGATGTTACAGGACGGTATAATAGAACCCAGTAATAGCCCGTGGAGTTCTCCTATTGTCGTGGTCATGAAAAGAATGGTGGCGTTCGTTTCTGTGTCGATTTTCGCAAAATCAATTCTATCTCTATTAAAGACTCTTACCCTTTGCCGTACATTTCAAATATTCTTGACAAGTTCCGCGATAGTAAATATTTTTCGACGCTTGATCTTAAAAGTGGGTACTGGCAGGTTGAATTAGAAAAAAGTAGCAGACCCGTGACGGCTTTTACAATCCCGGGGATTGTATCATTACCCTATGGGTTGCATAGTGCGGGAGCGACATTCCAGCGCTTATTAGACTCAGTGATAGGTCCTGAGATGGCAGAATACGCATTTGTATATCTTGATGATATTATTATTTTAGGAAAGACCTTTGAGGAACATTTGAGGAATTTAAGTATTGATTTCGCGCGTTTACGGGAAGCAGGCCTCCAACTTCAACCAGACAAATGTACTTTTGCCAAACAAAGTATAAAATATTTAGGGCATGTTGTCACACCGGACGGCATCCGTACAGACCCGGACAAAATCGCTGCGATTTTAAATGTACCTCCGCCGCGAACCAAGAAGGAAATGCGTAGTTTCCTAGGACAGACGTCGTGGTACCGTCGGTTCGTGCCAAATTTCGCACAAATTACCGTTCCGCTTGTAAAATTAATTAAGAAAGATGTGCGTTGGGAGTGGACGACGGATCAAGAAGCCGCATTCGCCGCCGTAAAGAAAGCTCTGACAGAGAGTCCAGTTCTCGCGTGCCCGGACTTTTCCAAACCTTTCCAGTTACATACCGACGCCAGTGAGAAAAGTTTGGGAGTCGTTTTAATTCAAGTAATAGAGGGTGCCGAAAGTGTGATCGCCTATGCGAGTAGAACTCTAAGTACAGCGGAATTTAATTATTCTACGACCCAGAAGGAAGCCCTTGCCGTTGTCTGGGGTATTAAAAAGTTTAAATATTACCTAGAATTTTACCAGTTTACAGTCATTTCGGATCACCAGTGTTTAATGTTCCTAAATGACTTGAAGAATCCGTCAGGACGACTCAGTCGATGGCCTGTTGATCTACAACAGTATGATTTCGTCATACAGTACCGAAAAGGAGCGATGAATAATCTAGCCGATTCCCTGTCACGTTCACCGCTTACTTTTAAGCATGAAACCGATGAAGACGCATGTGCCTTGTTGGAAGAAACGTCTTGTTCTTGGTACAATAAGAAAGTTTCGGATGTTCAGTCAGATCCTGAAAAACATCGAGAATGCCGATTAGAAAATGGCAATTTATACAGACACATACCTGACACACAACATACCGATGGAGTGCGCGCATGGAAATTATGCGTAGCTAAAACTGATAGGAATGACGTCCTGAGAGAAATACATGACACTCCTGAAGCTGGACATCTTGGGGTCAGCACCAATTCTCGATGCATCCCCTTCGACGATCTCAATTCCTTCGCCGCCTCCCGCAGATGGTACCCAGACTTTACCGGTTATTCCTTTTTATTCCTGCTTTTCCTTGGATATGCCGTTCCTCGACCCAGACCCTCCGCCGTTGCCGACGATTCCGCCGCCGACCGTTAAACCTCGTCTGGCAAATCCTGGGGCCTGGGTGAAGAAGGAAGGTTCACTGGGAAAAGGAGTCCGGAAGAGGCTACACGGGAATAAGCGGGTCCATGTGCGGGTCGACGGAGTGAGCGTCGTCATGACTCGCCGGGAAGCTGAGATCCACCACGCAAACCTGCAACGTCAGAACAATCAGTGCTAGTGCATGTGCGTAAAAGACGTCTTAAGTGATGGTGGACTGACTAAGTGTTAGATTTTAAATTTAATTTTCCGATTTTGAACATTTATTATGTTGTTATTAGAATTTCAATGTTTTCTTTTGGGGAAGGGCCTGTAACGAAGTTCCTTCGTTAATTGCATCAAAATAACATTTTTGAATTCATAATTAATTTATTTGTAAATATCAAATTATCTGTATGAATGTTATTTTGTTCAAATGTTAATATTGTATAGTGTGAAATGAGTCGACCTGTATGTATGATCAATTGTTTGCAATAATTCTTGTTATTTACTTATTTTTAAATGGAAAAGTACCGAATGCCTACGTCATGCTCAGAGTCGCGTGTTCCTGACTCCTATGCCTGACTTTATTCAGCCTCTGATGGCGTGTAAAAGACCAGGATATTCCGTAAAGAGCGTTCTGTATTCAGGTCCTTGTATCATGGAACTGACGTTCTAAATCCATTTATTCTCATCCGCATACTTCTCTCTTATTCAGGCCAGATGCCGTGAAAAGATTGAGTATTACCGTTTAAAATCCTACAATCCGTCAAGATCAGACTTTTGATGTCGTGATCTCCATAAATCCGAAATTAATTTTAATTATTATTTCAGATCTTTTACAACCGTTAAATTGCGATATATTGCATTAATCCGCGCCGCGTATTTGTATTTATGTTTCGCCTCAAGGTTATTGACCTGATACCCGCGCTACTTAAGCCCGTACTAAAAAAAACATTAATTTTATCATTGTTTACCGAGATCGAAATATTCTTTAAATGTGCATGTCGTAACCTGGAGATAATTTACAGAACAATTTAAATTAACCTAGTTACGTATATGTCTCCATCAATTTGAATTAATTGACGGAGACATATCTTGTATTTATTAAGAATAATAGAAATGTATTGGAATCTATTAGTGACATTTCGGGGGCTAGATTTGATTGTATGTTAGTTTACGATAAACAAAATTTCTTTTGTAATGATTTAAAGATGTCAATAAAGCAGATTCGAGCTATAATTAATCATGTACATATAAAATGACTTTGTGTATATATAGATCTAAATAAAAATGTGTATGAATATTGATATTGTTTTTGACAGATAATAAAGTCTATTTTTAGATAAGTTCCCGCACATGGTTTTACTGTTTTCTGTTCACCAGTCCGTCAGTAATGAATTCAACAAATGTATAATTAGTTCAATAAGCAGTAAAGAATATTAACACGAATATACTTACGACCAATCTCCACTTTGCTAGCTGTAGAGTTTTGTATTCACATGTCTAAAAGTCACAACACTTCACCTGCCATATTTGCATTTATAAATAGTACTAACCGATATTACTAAAAGAGGGCGTCTAAAATTTCGTGACATTGGTGCCTGCATGTATAGGCAACCCAACGTACTTGTGTTCATGTCAATGTTTTCCTTTGTATGGACAAGATATGCAGAATACTAGTCTTATAACATTGGCTTCGTTTATCACTAGTATTATTTAAACAAGCGGAGCATGTTATAAAGAATTGTTTTCGATGTGTTTGAACCATATATTTTGTTTTCTTCTAGGATTATGGTACCAATTTTTAAACTTGTTATTTATAGTGGATAATTTTGGTATGACTATAAACTCTTTATAATAATATTTTTTCATTGTTTTTTGTTCACTTCAACGGTTTCATATCAATTGTTCTATGTTCAGAGTTATTATATTTTCTAACTTCAAGTAAAAATCTCAACTCACTTATAATTTTCTATATAATTAAATTCTCTCCTCGAGAACTTGTTTTCATATATCAAAACTAAATAGTATTTCTAAATTCAATGGTTCTACTCAGTGATGTAAAAATTACCGTAATTAATATTTTTGGGGTAAATTACCGCGGTAAATTACTACTCTTTTTTATCAAGATTTATTCTAGCAAAATTTACCATCGGCTGTCAAAAACTGCCGTTTATTCTGCGAATTTATTTAATCGATTCTACTTCATATTTTCTCATAGTTATCAAGTGTAAGTAGTATAGACAGCATCAATTATCGCTATTGAAAATTATACAAAGCTCTTCAACACCAGTATTAACAGCTTACAGCCCATTGTATTCTGTATATTACCAGTTTCGAAGCACTTGGGACGCAGTTCATAGCTGTTTGTAGCACTTCAAAAGCCGTTCAAAGCACTTCAGAAACTGTTCAAAAACTGTTTGTAGCACTTCAAAAGCCGTTCAAAGCACTTCAGAAGCTGTTCAAAAGCTGTTGTAGCACTTCAAAAGCCGTTCAAAGCTCTTCAAAAGCTCTGCAAAGCACTTCAAAAGCCTGTTATGCTGTAAAATTCACTTTTGTATATGGTTCTCATAAGAGAATGTGTCGTTGTTCAAGTACGTAGAATACGTATGAGCGCGAGACTTTTTGAGCGCACCTTGTATATCGGTTGGTTCACCGTGTGGAAAAGATCGTTGCTGTATATCTGTGCGTGTGCTAAACCTACTATTGTGCTCTCGGAGCCCTAAGTCACGAACTGTGTAATTGGCAGATATGTAATGTGTAATATCGGGCAAAAACACTCTTTATGTGTAAGAACTCTGTATCTTATGTAACTACCTCTAACTATCTTATCTCTAGCTTATTCTAACCTACCTGTAATTTCGTACTTTCTGCATTTGCAGTTACTTTTTACGCCTTGTTTAGGCTTTATCAATATCTGCTTAGTTATTACTTCCGAACTCTACGTAGTGCATTTATTTGTGGCCTTAAATTCTTCGAGACAACAGACAGGCTCGTGTATTTACTGTCTCACGTGTTTATGCGTATTCCTAGACACAGACTCTCTTGTACGTCTGATTAATATTCTTCCTTCGCAGCTAGGTCACTAAAAATGCAAGGGGGTATTATCTAGAGAAATCGTGTGTATTAACGGGCATACGTTAAGTTGTTATCGTGTACTGATTTGTTCTCCACAACATCCACCTTCCTTGATTGCCTTGTCGAGCATCTGTCGATATCTTTCCTTAGGAGGTTATGGCTCGTGGAGTTTATCTGCAAAACATTGCGAGGTCGGTTCTTTTTCTTTAACCGCCTGTTTGGTGTGCGAATTAAGAGATTGGAAATTTCAATAATTACCTGCGGAATCCGTTTTCTTCCGTATTAAATTGTGTCTACATCTGAGGTTTGTTTTGTTTTCTATCTGTCAAACGTTGGTTACTACGTCGCCGTGTAACGTACGCTTCACGCATTACCAACTGTTTAGCATGTATGTTCCTCTCGAATTGCCGACTTTATTAATTCTACGTACATCGAAGGGTTGTTACTGTTATTTTATCTTCATCTAAGTTATGTTCATGTCTGTGTTTAATTATATGTCATGGTGTTGACTCCCCCTATTGTCAAATTTCGTCTTGTGCCTGCTATTTTGTATCTGAAATCTCCCGCCCTTATTTTGAATCCTTTCCAGTGCGACGTATTGAGCGTGCGTGCTCATTGGCTATAACGTATATACCGAAAAGGTCACGTTTAGGGCACTTACGAAGTCGAAGTTGTTGTGAGTACATCAGTACGATATGCTTATTTTATTTGGTAAATTTTATTACTTTGTCTAAAAGATAGAATTACGCTTAGGCGGCTCTGACGAAATAAGCTTTGTGTATCGATACCTTAGTTAGGTGATTTATCGTAAATTTTTACCGCATTACCGCTACCTGATTTACGAATGCCACGTGTTGGATTTTGAATTTCATTTCGTGCTATGTGAGACTTCTGAGACTTTAACGTGCATCTCCAACTAAAATTGGGGTAAGTGGTTGTAATTTTGTGTTAATTTTTCGGGGTTTTATTCTTGTTTCTTTTCTTTCGAATTTAATAGGATGTTAGTACGGGGCTAAGCCTTCGGATTATACGCTGGTTTGGCCGCTGTAGATGCCGTTTTGATTTATGTAAGAGTTGTGCCTACCTATTCCTCTTGGTTTTTGGGTGGAATTACAACGTACAATTAGAAGACCTCCGCCATCTTAACTCCAGTTGGCGTGCCTCCGCCATCTTGAGATGTCAGTTAAGTACAACCATGTACCTAATTTTCCGAAGTGTATTTCGGCTATTTTGATGAAAATGTAGAGCCAGAGAACTGGACATTTTACAGATTTAATTTTCTTATGTCCTTGAATTGAGACTTTTAGGGTGTTTATAAGATACCTGTCGTACCACTTATTACATGTGTTGTCACATTAATTTCCTAATTAATTTTTGCTAAATTGTAAATTTGCTTTGCCGTATACCGAGTGACCCTAAGTAGCAGTTTTATGGAGGGCTCTCGTTGATGTAACTAAATTTTATTTTACTTAAATACTAGTAAATTTTTGTCGTTATAACACTAACTTTCTTGCAGACTTTTGTCTTAATATCTGAGCTAGTTAAATTCATCCCTGCAAGTGTAAATTTTTGTTCAGTAAGCTCAGTGTATTTTGCGCGTAAATTCTAAAATTTCCTTTTTATTTTACCTTTAATTACTTGACATTTGATAACAAGATACCTTCATTTATTTTAATTATGATCATGTAATCAAACCTTGTGTTTGGTAATTTAACAAATTTTCACTTAATTAGACTAAGTCTTAAGTACTAGTTATTATTAATTTTCTTGCGTACATATTAAATCACATTTTGTGTTAACATTGCCGTAGTGGCGTTATCATGATATTCCATTGTAAATATAATTTGTGAGGTAATGAAACGTTTCTGCTACCAACCATCTTCTGCTGAAACGCAGAGACTATGAACTAGTGTTAAGATTTGTTTTTTATTTTATTATTATTACCTAACGCTTTGTCGTCAAATTATCAAACTGTCTAGTTTTCATTTATTTTTTTTTAAATTCAATTTTACTCAACGTTTGCTAATCTTTATTTTTAACTGTTCAGACAGAATTGTTTCATTTTTGTTAATCTATTATACTTTAACTACTTTTTTTTTGTTAAAAAAAAACAATATATTCATTAACAACATTCAAAATTAATTAAATCTTGCTACATTTCGTAATACCTTTTCTTTTATTTTGCCTCTACATACCTCATTTAATTTTGTGACAAGCACGTGCGTAAGGTTAGGTGCAATTGTCTATGCAGGGCGATCAATAGGAAACCCGCTGGAGGAACACAGCCAGTGGATGCTCATAGGAGGCGCAGGTAGGTTATCGTTAAGGTAACATAGTGTTCTGGTGCCCGGACAAAGTCGCTCGCGTCGTTGCCGACCGACGCTCTACTTTTAGGTGTTTAAGTTTATCTGAACCGTCACGCCGTCTGCGACAGAGTTAGCTCGGCCCTGCGTTTTCCAGATTCTATCATCTCCCATTGTGATTCCCCGTTTTCTTTAACTTAATTTAGTCTGCTATCTTAGTGCGACGTGGTTTCGGGCGTAACAAATTTGGCGCCCTAACGTCTGGGCCTTTCTTTTGGTGATAAGGGAACAAGTTTTGGTACCAACGTTTCGGCCAAGTTTCCGCCATCTTCAATTTTTTTTTATTATTTTTGTGTCAACTAAGTTTCGCCCAATTTTCCGCCATTTTCAGAATTTATTTTTCTGTCCCCTAACTTTTAGACAAGTTTTCTCCCCTTCCGTACAAATTGACACACCAACGTTTTAGGGCCTTTCTTTCCGAGTCAATAGCAATAAAATTGGCGCACTAACGCTTTGGGTCTTTCTTTTGGAGATAATCGTAACAAATTGTTGGCCAACGTTTCTGCCATCTTTTCGCCATATTCCGGAATAAAAATTTTCCTTTGTTACCCAACGTTCCAACGAAGTTCTCGCTACCTTCGTAACAATTTGATGCCATCGTTGTGGGCCTAACGAACAACAATTCGCACCCAACGTTTCGGCTAAGTTTTCGCCACCCTCAAATTTTCTTTTTCTTTTGTGTGTCATCCATCGACTGACAAGTTGACACCTAACGTTTCGACCTAGTTTTCGCTACCTTCCGGAACAAAATTTGACAACCGACGTTTCGACCAAGTTTTCACCATCTTCAGGGAAATTTCTCGCCTTGTTATTGGTTGCTTTAATGTGACAACGTGTCGTTGCTCAACGTTTCGGACAAGGTCTCTCCATCTTCCGGAATATTTTCCTTATCTTCAAGTATCTCTGCCACTAACATTTCGTCGTACCGCACAGTGGTGCTATACTTTGGAGAAGCTACTTGTTTCGAATCAACGTTTCGGTCCTGACCATCTTCAGGAACAAATTTTGAATTTTCTCGATTTGAGCCCGTTTCTCGATTTAGGTGAGTAGGTGGACGCTAAGCCGCCCTTACTGCTCAGTTTTCTTGGTATTTCCGTCTACTCCCTCACCTAATCTAATTTTGACTGTCTATATTTCCTTTTCTTCCTTTTTTTGGAAAACAAATTAAAACGTGAGATTTACCTTAGGATTTAGATTACCTTGTCATCCAGAATTTATTTGTGTGTCTTAGGACTTGAGACTTTGCTTGCTGATCCCAGTACCGCCATTTCTTTTTATATTTCTTTCTTTTCGACTTTCCGCTGAATTAACTTTCGCCATGGCTCTTAAATTACAGATCAATCGACTTTCGAAGGAAGACTTCGAGTATTTGTTGACTGTTCAGGGTGCCGAGGTGCCATCTACATTGGATGAAATGCGACGAACGTATCGACGTCTGCTAGGGTATGCTAGGTCTTATCCGTCGGATACTAAGCTTACGTATCCATTTACATATGCGGAGGACTCTGCAGCCATTAAGGATAAGTTCACTGTTATCGAAGGGCTAATCGATCAGTTTGTGGGGAATCGTGAGTCTTCTGAATATCAAAAGATTTCTACCGCCCTGGCTTTTATAATGAGCCGAATTCAGAACTCCGTCCCACAATCTCCAGAGGAGGTGAAAGAACAACATAAGTTTAGGAGTCGCGTTGCTCATCTGGACGGTCGCCTCCGCGATAAGGCTCGCACCCTTGAACGCGCTTCCACATTCAGTTTGTTACAGTCACCCACTGCCGGTAACTCTGGTCCTCAGGGGAGTGAAGAGGAGTTTAGTGATGAGGATGATCCTATTCGATCTCCGGTTAACGCTTTCACTGGTCCAGTTCACTCGACTTTCGCTAGCTTTTCTTCTAAACCCGTCCCAGTTGCCTCCTGGAATATTAAATTTTCAGGTCAGAAGAACTTCTCGGTTAGTGCTTTTCTGGAGCGTGTGGCTGAGCTTAAAATCGCTCGGAATTCCTCAGACCAGTTGTTGTTTAATTCAGCAATAGATTTATTTGAGGATCGTGCTTTAGTGTGGTATCGGGCTAATCGCCATTTTTACTCTAATTGGTCAGAGTTAGCTGCTGGTCTACGGGAAGAGTTTCAAGCCGTAGATTATGACGACCGCCTTATGGAGGAAATTAAGCAACGAACTCAGGGTCCTAATGAGACTATTGGATTATACGTATCGGTCATGAAAAATCTCTTTTCTCGTCTTTCTGTTTCAGTCCCCGAAAGAACTCAATTACGAATTTTGCAGCGTAATATCCTACCTTTTTATCAGACGCAATTGGGTTTGACAGAGGTCAATTCTATCGCAGAACTCCTTAAATATGGAAAAGTTCTCGAAGCCCGCAAGGCCTCAGCTGAAGCTTATGTACCGCCTCCCTTGCGTGGTAAAACACTCGAACCGGATTTGGCTTATATCAATGCAGATCCAGTCCCAAGTTGTTTTCGAAGTCGTGTGACACCCATTACTCCCGTCTCTAATCGCTCTCGTGTCCGTGTGGCACCCGTTTCAGCAAATCCTGTCACATGTTGGAATTGTCGTCAGACAGGTCATCGTTACTCCCAATGTGCTTTACCTCGCAAACGCTTCTGCTATCGTTGTGGTCGTCCAGAGACCATAGTATCTTCTTGTCCGCAGTGTTCGGGAAACGCCCGACGTGCGCGCTAAGTGGCCGTCCCGTGCGTACAGTATACACAGCGGCCTATCGACAGATTAGAGCTCGGTTGGATTTTATTCTCGCGCAAGCCATAGGAGATGAACGCCCCTATCTTAAAGTACAAATCTTTGGCAAAGAGTTTCTCGGTCTTTTGGACTCAGGTTCATCACGCACTATATTAGGTGAAGCGGGTTGGTCCGTTTTAAAGGGTTTTGTTCCGCTTAAATCCTCTATGCCCTTTTGCACTGTTGCCAACGGATCTCGATGCAGGATATCAGGGGAAGTTGCCTTGCCTATTAATGTTAGGGATCGTTCTAAGGTCTTTGACGTGTTGGTGGTACCTGAACTACCTCATCAGCTTATTCTGGGCGCAGACTTCTGGCGAGACATGGGAATCGTCCTAAACATGCGCTGTGGCGATTGGGTATTTTCAGAAGAACCCTATGTGGCTTCTGTTGATGTCGGATCACGGGTGTTGTCTGATGAGCGTCAACGTCAGCTCGAGGCTATCATCAACCAAAACTTTCCTATCGTCGACAAGGAGGTGTTAGGTTGTGCCAAAGGTGCGGAGCACACTATCATCACTAGTAGCCCTCCGATTAAGCAACGCTACTACCCGATATCTCCGGCGGTGCAAAAAGTAGTCGACGCCGAATTGGAAAAGATGTTGGCTCTCGGGGTTGTTGAGAGGTCTCAGAGTGGTTGGTCTTCACCCATTCTTCTCGTGCCTAAAAAGGATAAGACTTATCGATTTTGCGTCGATTATCGTAAGCTCAATCAGGTCACCGAGAGAGATGCCTATCCCCTTCCTTATGTGTCAAATACCCTAGATAAATTACGAGACGCTAAATATCTTACGTCTCTCGATATAAAAAGTGCGTATTGGCAAATTCCTGTTGCCGAGTCTTCCCGTCAGTATACAGCTTTCACCGTACCGAATCGGGGTTTGTTCCAATTTTGTCGACTTCCTTATGGTCTCCACAACGCACCTGCCCCCTGGCAGCGTTTTATAGATAGAGTTTTGGGTCCTGAATTAGAACCCTACGTTTTCGTGTATCTGAATGATATCATAATCGTCACTCCTACCTTTGAAAAACACTTGACTATTTTAGAGCAAGTTTTATCTCGCCTGCGTGACGCTGGCTTAACGCTTAATAGAGACAAATGTCAGTTTTGTCGCGACGAATTGAAGTACCTGGGATATGTGGTCAATAGTCGTGGGTTGATGGTCGACCCTGACAAAGTTAAGGCTATCATCGGAATTGCCACTCCCAAAAATGTTTCTGAAGTCAGACGCTTAGTAGGTATGGCTTCATGGTATCGACGTTTCGTCCCTAATTTTTCTACTGTTATCTCTCCGCTTACCGATTTGTTACGGAAAAATCGTCCCTTCGTTTGGACGTTAGCTTGTGAAGAAGCCTGGACATCTTTGCGTGAATGTTTAGTTTCCTCTCCGATTTTGACATGTCCTGATTTCCAATATGAATTCATCATACAAACTGATGCTAGTGACTATGGTCTTGTAGCCGTGCTAACTCAAGACATAGACGGACAGGAGAAAGTAATTAGTTATCTAAGTCGTTCTTTAACACCTGCCGAACGTAAATTCTCTACCGTTGAGAAAGAGTGCCTTGCCGTCCTTTGGGCAATAGAAAAGCTTCGCTCATATATCGAATGCTCACACTTTACGGTGATAACGGATCATTACTCCCTCTGCTGGCTGAACTCCCTTAATTCTCCGTCGGGTAGATTGGCTCGATGGGCCGTACGTCTTCAGCAGTATGACTTTACTATCATTCACCGTAAGGGTAAATTCAATGTAGTTCCGGACACTCTCTCCCGTTCAGTTCCCAAGTTGGATATCGTTCAAGTCAATCCTAAAAGCCAAGACAAATGTTACGTTCGTATCTTAGAACAACTTAAGAGACATCCCGAGAAGTACCCACAATTTCAACTTATCGGTGAGATACTTCGACGTTACGTACCGCCTAATAGTACTTTTCCCTCTGAGGATACCGATTCATGGAAAATCTATGTTCCTAAGGAACAACGTCATGAGGTCTTATTAGAATGTCATAACGAGCCCACAAGTGGTCATCTGGGCATTGCGAAGACTCTCGCTCGCATATTGCAACACTACTATTGGCCCAAGATGTTAGGAGATGTGATTCGTCACATCAGAGCCTGTCCTAATTGCAATAAGGCGAAACCTCTTCAAAGAGCTCCTGTTGGTCGTATGGGTGGACATTCTAAAGTTACTAAACCATGGGAAGTACTCAGTATCGACATTGTTGGTCCTCTTCCGAGGTCCAAGCGAGGTTTTAATTACATTTTGGTGGTCTCTGACATCTTCAGTAAGTTTGTTCTGACTTTTCCGTTACGTAAGGCTTCTTCCAAGACTATTATCCGACATCTCGAAGAAGATGTGTTTCTGATTTTTGGCGTACCTCGTTCCGTAATTACCGATAATGGCGTGCAGTTTCGCTCTAACGACTACCGTTCTATGTTAAAAGAATACAAAGTACGTTCATGCTATACTGCGAATTACCATCCTCAAGCGAATCCCGTGGAACGCGTAAATAGGGTTATCAAAACCATGTTGATCTCGTATGTCTCTGACAATCATCGTGAATGGGACGTCTATCTTCCCAAAGTCACTTGCGCTTTGCGCACTGCTAGACACGAAGTCACCGGACATACTCCCTATTTCATTAACTTCGGCCGTGAGATGAATCTCACTGGAGAAAGAATTTCCGATGCTCCTATCCCTGAAGGAACTCCACTTGTCGAGGTCCGCGATCCGGAAAAACTTGTAGAACGTTCCGAAGGATTTTCTAAGTTATACCGCGACATCAAATCTCGCTTGCAGAAAGCATACGAGCGTTCTAAGGCGCGCTACGACACTCGTCATAGACGGGAAGAATTTTTGGTAAACCAGTTGGTCTGGCGTAAAAATTTCGTACTCTCAGATGCCGCCAAGTTGGCTGACAAATATGTCGGGCCCTTTCAAATTAGTAAACGTATCTCAACTGACATTTATGAACTCAAAACTTGCGAAGGTAAATTGTTGCCCGGGGCGTGGCATGCAAATCTACTGAAACCTCAGCCGAGTGATGAATAACTTCTATCTCCTCACGTATTCAACTGCCTAAATTATCGCTTATCTCGAATTTGTCTTTTCGTTAATTATACCTACCGCTACAATTTTTGGCCTGTAGAGAGTGCCTTGGCTTGCAGCCGTAACACCAGAATTTCTCTACCGTGTACCTCGCGTGATGTAGGAGGCATCTAAAGGGGCTTTTTGGCCTGTAGAGAGGGCCGAAAGAATTCTCCTACCGTGAACCCTGCGTGAAGTAAAAGTCTTCTAAATGGATCCTGTCTAATATAGTTCCTCTACCACCTTAGGACAAACATTTTTCTTTTATCGACCTTTCGATAGTGTGTTTACCGGCCCCATTGCACAGCTTTGTATCTGTGATTCCGTCTATGCATTTATCTTCTCGTATCTTTATCGCTTCCGTGTGTTTCGGATCTTCCGTGTCTTTGCATATATGGAGTGGCAGCCTTGCTAGGGGAGTCCACACAACTTTTCGTTTACCTTATCGGACATGACTTACCTTTTAAGCTAACTAATGTTGGTTATTGCTTAATTACCGAATTTGACTTATCTTATTTGAGAAGGTATAAAGAGGGATGGTCCCTTTATGCGTGATAGTCCTCAGCCTTCCAAGGGTCGTGTCCTGGCGACCTTTTTGCTTTTCTTACTTTCAAAATGTTACCTCCAGGAATTGATTATGACTTCAGCCTTTTGGTTTATCGTTTGCCTTCAGCGTTTCAGTCGGGACAACGCCGGTCCAGACTTTAAACTCTTGCTTCCTAATATCTATTTTTGTTTGGCGATCTTCTCTCGTTTTTGTTGTTACCGGATGTTACGTTTGTCGCAACGGCATATCCGTACCTCTGAGCAGTTGCACCATTCTGAGCTTTACCCTACCTTTAATTACCTCTTCCTTATTCCGCTTTGCATCCCGTATCTGTAGTAATAAACCCGTTTTTAGTTGACCTTTTTTTGTTTGTTTTGAGGCTCTCGGTTTCTTTCCCAAGGGTCTCTTTTACCGTCGCGTGTCTGCAGAGTGTCGTTTCGGGGGTTGCCTTTCCCGCATCTTGGCCTATTGGTAGTGCCTACTCCTTATTCCTGTGCCTTCGACCGTCGTAAGGATCACCGCCGGCCGGGCACACCGATATCTAACCCGTCTATACCTTCTCCCTCGTGATGCTACCAATAGTGCTGGGCTGTCGGTTGGACAGGTCTCGGGGCGCGTCTGTGCAGAATCTCGACACCCTTTGTTTATTTATTTTTCGTTACTTTCCCGTACCGGCTGAATGCCGAAGGGCCACGTGGTGGTTTTGGCCAAGCTGTTTGGTGTTGCTGTGACTGAGTGTGGCTATGTGCGTTCATGTAGTAGACAACGTCCGTTTTAGTATGCTTACTTACCCTTTCAATTATCTTCTATTCCGACTGTTATGTTCTCGGTGCAAGAAATTGCTCTGCGATCAATTTCTTTTCGCTGGAAAGGGGGGAATTTGTTATGCTGTAAAATTCACTTTTGTATATGGTTCTCATAAGATTATGTGTCGTTGTTCAAGTACGTATAATACGTATGAGCGCGAGACTTTTTGAGCGCACCTTGTATATCGGTTGGTTCACCGTGTGGAAAAGATCGTTGCTGTATATCTGTGCGTGTGCTAAACCTACTATTGTGCTCTCGGAGCCCTAAGTCACGAACTGTGTAATTGGCAGATATGTAATGTGTAATATCGGGCAAAAACACTCTTTATGTGTAAGAACTCTGTATCTTATGTAACTACCTCTAACTATCTTATCTCTAGCTTATTCTAACCTACCTGTAATTTCGTACTTTCTGCATTTGCAGTTACTTTTTACGCCTTGTTTAGGCTTTATCAATATCTGCTTAGTTATTACTTCCGAACTCTACGTAGTGCATTTATTTGTGGCCTTAAATTCTTCGAGACAACAGACAGGCTCGTGTATTTACTGTCTCACGTGTTTATGCGTATTCCTAGACACAGACTCTCTTGTACGTCTGATTAATATTCTTCCTTCGCAGTTAGGTCACTAAAAATGCAAGGGGGTATTATCTAGAGAAATCGTGTGTATTAACGGGCATACGTTAAGTTGTTATCGTGTACTGATTTGTTCTCCACAACATCCACCTTCCTTGATTGCCTTGTCGAGCATCTGTCGATATCTTTCCTTAGGAGGTTATGGCTCGTGGAGTTTATCTGCAAAACATTGCGAGGTCGGTTCTTTTTCTTTAACCGCCTGTTTGGTGTGCGAATTAAGAGATTGGAAATTTCAATAGTTACCTGCGGAATCCGTTTTCTTCCGTATTAAATTGTGTCTACATCTGAGGTTTGTTTTGTTTTCTATCTGTCAAACGTTGGTTACTTCGTCGCCGTGTAACGTACGCTTCACGCATTACCAACTGTTTAGCATGTATGTTCCTCTCGAATTGCCGACTTTATTAATTCTACGTACATCGAAGGGTTGTTACTGTTATTTTATCTTTATCTAAGTTATGTTCATGTCTGTGTTTAATTATATGTCATGGTGTTGACGCCCCCTATTGTCAAATTTCGTCTTGTGCCTGCTATTTTGTATCTGAAATCTCCCGCCCTTATTTTGAATCCTTTCCAGTGCGACGTATTGAGCGTGCGTGCTCATTGGCTATAACGTATATACCGAAAAGGTCACGTTTAGGGCACTTACGAAGTCGAACTTGTTGTGAGTACATCAGTACGATATGCTTATTTTATTTGGTAAATTTTATTACTTTGTCTAAAAGATAGATTTACGCTTAGGCGGCTCTGACGAAATAAGCTTTGTGTATCGATGCCTTAGTTAGGTGATTTATCGTAAATTTTTACCGCATTACCGCTACCTGATTTACGAATGCCACGTGTTGGATTTTGAATTTCATTTCGTGCTATGTGAGACTTCTGAGACTTTAACGTGCATCTCCAACTAAAATTGGGGTAAGTGGTTGTAATTTTGTGTTAATTTTTCGGGGTTTTATTCTTGTTTCTTTTCTTTCGAATTTAATAGGATGTTAGTACGGGGCTAAGCCTTCGGACATTATACGCTGGTTTGGCCGCTGTAGATGCCGTTTTGATTTATGTACGAGTTGTGCCTACCTATTCCTCTTGGTTTTTGGGTGGAATTACAACGTACAATTAGAAGACCTCCGCCATCTTAACTCCAGTTGGCGTGCCTCCGCCATCTTGAGATGTCAGTTAAGTACAACCATGTACCTAATTTTCCGAAGTGTATTTCGGCTATTTTGATGAAAATGTAGAGCCAGAGAACTGGACATTTTACAGATTTAATTTTCTTATGTCCTTGAATTGAGACTTTTAGGGTGCTTATAAGATACCTGTCGTACCACTTATTACATGTGTGGTCACATTAATTTCCTAATTAATTTTTGCTAAATTGTAAATTTGCTTTGCCGTATACCGAGTGACCCTAAGTAGCAGTTTTATGGAGGGCTCTCGTTGATGTAACTAAATTTTATTTTACTTAAATACTAGTAAATTTTTGTCGTTATAACACTAACTTTCTTGCAGACTTTTGTCTTAATATCTGAGCTAGTTAAATTCATCCCTGCAAGTGTAAATTTTTATTCAGTAAGCTCAGTGTATTTTGTGCGTAAATTCTAAAATTTCCTTTTTATTTTACCTTTAATTACTTGACATTTGATAACAAGATACCTTCATTTATTTTAATTATAATTATGTAATCAAACCTTGTGTTTGGTAATTTAACAAATTTTCACTTAATTAGGCTAAGTCTTAAGTACTAGTTGATATTAATTTTCTTGCGTACATATTAAATCACATTTAGTGTTAACATTGCCGTAGTGGCGTTATCATGATATTCCATTGTAAATATAATTTGTGAGGTAATGAAACGTTTCTGCTACCAACCATCTTCTGCTGAAACGCAGAGACTATGAACTAGTGTTAAGATTTGTTTTTTATTTTATTATTATTACCTAACGCTTTGTCGTCAAATTATCAAACTGTCTAGTTTTCATTTCTTTTTTTTTAAATTCAATTTTACTCAACATTTGCTAATCTTTATTTTTAACTGTTCAGACAGAATTGTTTCATTTTTGTTAATCTATTATACTTTAACTACTTTTTTTTTGTTAAAAAAAACAATATATTCATTAACAACATTCAAAATTAATTAAATCTTGCTACATTTCGTAATACCTTTTCTTTTATTTTGCCTCTACATATCTCATTTAATTTTGTGACAAGCACGTGCGTAAGGTTAGGTGCAATTGTCTATGCAGGGCGATCAATAGGAAACCCGCTGGAGGAACACAGCCAGTGGATGCTCATAGGAGGCGCAGGTAGGTTATCGTTAAGGTAACATAGTGTTCTGGTGCCCGGACAACGTCGCTCGCGTCGTTGCCGACCGACGCTCTACTTTTAGGTGTTTAAGTTTATCTGAACGTCACGCCGTCTGCGACAGAGTTAGCTCGGCCCTGCGTTTTCCAGATTCTATCATCTCCCATTGTGATTCCCCGTTTTTTTTAACTTAATTTAGTCTGCTATCTTAGTGCGACGTGGTTTCGGGCGTAACAAGCCGTTCAAAAAGCTGTTTAGCTATTTTATTCTATTATTTTCATAACGGGAATAAAACCACAAAAGTTTTCAACAACATTGATTTACGGTGTTATGAAAAACTGTAGAAAAGTCCACATCTAAGATTGGGGATAATAATTTAATTTTTTCTCCGCCTCTCAAATATTTTGTGACTTATCCGATTTTTTGTCCTTTCCCACTTAATTATATACATCATTTTCCCCACTAATTTCATTTTTCTCAGCCCCTCAAATATTTTATGACTTATCGGTTTTTTGTCCTTTCCCACTTAATTATATACATCATTTTCCCCACTAATTTCATTTTTTCTCCGCCTCTCAAGTATTTCATAATTTATCGCAATCCTTTTTAAATATAAATCAATCCATATATTTGTGATTTTGATATTTTGTTTGAAAATGTTTAAATGCTATACTCCAAATCTGAAATTTAAGATCGATTAATTTTTGTTGAAGTTTAAGAGAAAATGGATAATGATGAGCGCATTTCACTATATTCAAAATCGAGTGCCGATGTGATTGTAGAAGATTGGGAGTCTGTATCGACACTAAGTCTGTCTTCAATACAGAGTGACTTTGGGTACATCTCTGACAACTCTAATAATTTGAGTGCAGATGTATATCGTGATCAAGGGTTCGGTCGCTACCAGTTATTGGATAACAGAAATATTAATATGTGTCTAATAACATCAGGTTTCGAACAAATAGCTGGTCGAGGGAATGTGTTATGTAGCATATGCTATTATAATGCATTTCCTCGAGAAATAACTCGCTACCGAATCCTATCACATTTTGTGGTTAATTATTTTATGATAGGTGGATTTTGTAAATAAAAGGATGTGAAGAAATTGATAATTCGACATATATTTTTATAGATTTGGAGATAGTGAGGTGTAGGCGTTGTTCGGAGCGGATTAGCATAGTCTTTCCACCTAGATTTTGCCCCATTTGCTACCCCAGCATTAGGTGTGTGAAAATATCTATATATAAAATCCTATCCTATTTAAACAAAATTTTCTTAGTTTCCAAGATATGCATTTATAAGGGTGGAGAATGTATGTTTATTCTGCATATATGACAAGAAAAATGGTCTAGAACACAAGGATGTTACTATCCAGTTACAAAACTTTCAAAAATTCTTTCCACATTAAATTTTCTAGATATATAGATATTAAATTAGTTATTAAATGGTCAGGTAGATATGGTGCTAAATTTTAAATTATGCAAGGAACGAGTATATATAGTAATAACTACCCGAAAATGTTGAATTTGTAAAAAGAAAGAAATTCAACGACTTCACTACCACTGAAAAGAAGGAGAAAAAATTGTGTGAATAATAACTTTGGTATGTTAGAAAATAATATATATCAACAATTAATTGTAAATAGATTAGTTGTTTCTTGACTATTATTGAATAAAGATGTATTTCCTATTTCTTCTCTATTAATGCTATTGTCATTAAATAATATTCAATCATCTAGTGTTTTTATTACAAAAAAATATAGTATATCAACTGAAAGAAATTTCCTTTTAGTGGAAAGACATAGAGATTCACTTATTTTAAACGAATATCAATCATTTTATACGGATGATTACATACCATTGGGTTTGTTATTTATTAATTTAATGGGTAATAATTAAATATTCCAACTTTTTCGTTTTATTTTAGGAACACATATTATTGATGGTGATGACAGCAATTTAACAATAGGATATATTATTGGATCACATGGAGGTTACTATCCAGTTACAAATTTTCAAAGCAAAATGTACTGTGGCCGGTTCATTATTACGGAACTTGCCAATCCTAATTGCTATTTACTTTGGGTATTACTGGTGGGAAAATATTAATGATTTTTTAGTTGATATTAGTACTTCACTTAGTGAACATTTATTAAGAGATAATTTTTGTATTACATATAATAGTAATTATTATGAATTAAACCACTGAAATAGTTGGTTCTATTATTAAACTTCTTAACACCTGTAATTCATTTTTGTTTTTTCGTTTAAATCTAACTACTAGATTAGATACTGATATACATATTTCAAACAAGAGTGGAAGTTCCAGTGATGTAAAATTACCGTAATTTATATTTTTGGTAAATTACCGCGGTAAATTACTGTTCTTTTATACCAAGATTTATTCTCCCGTAATTATTTGGTCAATAAATGGTAGATGTTTTAGACATAGTTCGAATAGTAAATGCCACAAAAATCAATTGTTTAGAATGTATAAAAAGCGAAGCTTAATTTATTCTTAATATATGTTTTTCCTTACACCTATATTTAAATAAAACTCAAATTTTTAGTGTTTACGTTTTTAATTTTGTAATAATTAAATTAGCGGCGGACATTCGAACAAAGTTCTTATGACATTCCTTATCTTCTCGTTCCAATTCTTTTAATAATGTTTCCATTATGTTCTTGTTATCCCTCCTTTTAATCCAATTTCTCACCCAATATCTGTGAGACCTTTTCGTATCTGTACAGGATTTAACAAGCCCTTTTTGTTGACATCTTTTTATAAAATAATTCCACAACAGAGATTTATGTTTTTATTACAAAACATTGACAACTGGGGAAACAGCGGATTTAGAGACAACTTATATAATTAGAAACATTTCTGAACTCCGGTGTTTCATAGAAATATCTCATATTCTGTGGAAACACATCTAACATAAATTTCTCATAAAACAAAAAAAATCATGAGATTTGAGTCTCCTTGTGGACTTGAACCCTAAGAGTTTAAAATAACAGTCGTCGCTACTCGTTGTTGACGCAGCTTCTTTTCTCTTTGTATTTGTATAGGAAGCGAGATAATTGACCATGGATTTAGATATATAAGAGGGAAAACTACATTTTAAAATCAGTTTACAATTCAATACCATGTTTGCACCACCAGTGGGTAATAATATAATAACATCCGACATCAGAGAACATTTGCCACCAGAAGCCAGTGCCAAAGCGTGTATGTATCAAAATGAAACATTAAAAGTAGAAAGTCAAGCTAAAACTAAAAATATTTATCGTCTACCGTATACAAGATTTTGTGTTTTGAATCATAACGACTTTTATGTTTACGAGAATGCAGCTGAAACTTATGTGTTTTTTGTACATTCAACATGTTTAAACAAACGAGGATGTAAAGTCAATGCTATTTGTCATAATCAACATTGGAAATTAGTACCACGAATTCACAGTAAACCATTATTGGAACATCATAGCATTTATTCGGAAGCACTATTAGAAATTCAAAGATGTGGCATTTGTCGTCGCTACTCGCTGTTGACGCAGCTTCTTTTCTCTTTGTATTGTAACGAAGCTCCTTCATTAAATGAATAAAATATCATTTATTCACGTTTCATATCTACTTTGAATTGCAATTTTCAAATTATATATGTTTGATATTTTATTCAGCCGGTCATTAATCATTGTTTATCATGTTGTAAATATTTTTGTAATTAATATGCTATTTCATCTGTTCATTTCTTTGTCGTTGGCGCTCTTAAGTTATCCGAAGACGTCACGATTATTTTCCGCGCGTTGCTACGTCACGTCTACGTATGAGAATCCCACTCTGCATACTTGTTTTTCATGGCAAAGCGACCATATAAAAGAGCCGTCAACGGCCAAGAAAATAGAGAGTCTTCCTTCCGACCTGTTCCCGACCAGAACACTTAGACCTATTTATCGTGAGTGCTCTGATATCCGTCTTTCCTAATTGAATCAGACCCATTGTCGTGTTTCAATTAGGACCTGTCTAAAACCGTATCGCTTTTAGTTAGACCTATTGTCCTGAGTAAAAGCGTTCCCGCCTACCAGCTTTTTAATTGAGACAGACCCATTGTCGTGTTTTAATTAAGAATCCGCAACCCTTTAATTGAGACAGACCCATTGTCGTGTTTTAATTAAGAATCCGCAACCCTTTAATTGAGACAGACCCATTGTCGTGTTTCAGTTAAGAATCCGCAACGTTTTAATTGAGGCCGACCTATTGTCGTGTTTCAATTAGAATATCCCGAAAACCGCAAACCAAATTAAGTAATTTAAATTCTTTTACAGATCCGCGTAACGTCATATTAAGATAAAAATTCTCGCACGTACATAAAATTCCAAATCTCCGAACATAAGTACAAGTCACGCGTTATCGCGAAGTAAACGTTGTACCTTCTCGCAATAATTTTGTCCGACCGCATGTTTCGCGATAATCGATATCATTTACCGTCATGTGTTAGTAAAAGTCCGGACAACGTACTAAAAGTAATATTTAAAAGCACTACAGATGAAATAAAATATTCCTAGCATAACAAGACCTGTTGAATTTCATTTTATTGTAAAACTAGAAACTCCGATGTAGTTTTAGGTTAGAAAATAAATATTCTATTTATAGATCGCTGGCTGCGATATTAATATTTTGATTTAATTTGTTTTCTCTATTGTCAAATCGTAGGCATATAATTTGTGTATATATATTAATGTATTTGTATATAGTTTTGGTTGCAATAAACACAATAATGTAGAATCTATCTGTTGTATGATATGTCAATAAATTATTTTAATTCATGCATTTTAAAGGAAAACAAACATCTGTCTAGACATTAACGTAAGTGTATTAGAACATGAAGAAACAAAGTAATACGTACCCACATAAATAAACTCACGGCGAGAGCTAGGCCGTGATACGCAATTTAGATTCACAAAATCACTTTTCATTCATAAGCACGAGAGAAGTCATTTTAAATTTACTCTTGACATATTCCTACCGTTCAAAAAGATAGCACGTTTGCCGACATTAACCCGTGGATATGTAACAGAGTTCGATGTAAGTATAGGCTACCCCACGTGCATCCGTATATGGATGGAAAACTGCTTACAGTCATTTAGAATCTAATATTTTAAAAGAAAATAGATTTTTCTTGGTATGTGGTGGTTCCGTTAAATAAATATCGAAAATAATTAACAATAATTATTTATAAATAAACCACTGCATTACAGTATTTGTATAGGAAGCGAGATAATTGACCATAGATTTAGATATATAAGAGGGAAAACTACATTTTAAAATCAGTTTACAATTCAATACCATGTTTGCACCACCAGTGGGTAATAATATAATAACATCCGACATCAGAGAACATTTACCACCAGAAGCCAGTGCCAAAGCGTGTATGCATCAAAATGAAACATTAAAAGTAGAAAGTCAAGCTAAAACTAAAAATATTTACCGTTTACCGTATACAAGATTTTGTGTTTTGAATCATAACGACTTTTATGTTTACGAGAATGCATCTGAAACTCATGTGTTTTTTGTACATTCAGCATGTTTAAACAAACGAGGATGTAAAGTCAATGCTATTTGTCATAATCAACATTGGAAATTAGTACCACGAATTCACAGTAAACCATTATTGGAACATCATAGTATTTATTCGGAAGCACTATTAGAAATTCAAAGATGTGGCATTTGTCATGACTCCATTCAGTATAAAATCCTGTCTATTTTTTGTGAATATTGTGTAGAGAATTATCCGGAAATTAATCCAATATTAGAAGTAGCAATAAATAATAGTCACATTATAATAAATCGAAATATTGCAGCCGCTCAAAACGTAGAACAGTAGTTAGCACCCGATATATTTGAGAACAAGATCAAAACTTAAAGTGCTGCGAAAAATTGTCTAGCAGTCCATTGAACTGGATAATAGATTTAGAGTGTTACGGAGAGTTATCTAAGAACAGTCCATTTCCATAAAAAATTCATCATGTCACGACTTAGAAAAGATAGTGGTTGTGCATCTTCAACTCGGTCTGTACCTACCCGCATCTGGCTTGATAGTGGTTGCGCATCGTTATCCACAGCATCAACACTTTCTCTACCGATTGTTATTGATGGAAGTCGAAACGATATGGTTCAATATCAACAAAATGAAAAGGCGATTAATTTCATTCAAGATGAGAATGCTGAATATATTCGAGAATGGTTCAGTGAACAACGGCGTTTCTTTCCAACATTCCGAACATTTAAATTTACAGAGGAGAGTTAGTATAAATAATAATCAAATTTTGAGCAACAACAACATTGATTTACGGTGTTATGAAAAACTGTAGAAAAGTCCACATCTAAGATTGGGGAAGTTTGGTGCACTTCACTAAGTGAAAAAGTTTATACATTACCCCTATGTTTTAGACATAGTTCGAATAGTAATTGTTACAAAATTAATTGTTTAGTCAAATTCACTAAACTCTTTTCTAATGTTAGAAGTGCTACATACTTCTTTTACCACTCTTCATTATGATTATGAAGTAATGAAACTAGGCGATATTGATAATTGTAATTGGTGTGAAAATAGTGGTGATTGATTACTCTGTATACTCTATAAATGTGATACTTGATGATAAGTTTAATTGTATCTGATGTTATATAAAAAATAAATTTTGTCTAAAGAAGCTAATCTTTTATTTCCTTGTTCAACACTTTTGATATGTTCATAGTTACGTCATCAGAAACCATGCTGTATCTTAAATTAAAATGTATTTAGTTCTAAATTTGCGCGCCGACCACGGCGCCATCTATAAATCCTGAAAAAACTGTAGAAAAGTAAATTGTATTTATAATAGACACATAAATTAATTAGGCACCTGCTGCAGCTAAGGCAGGCCTGGGCAGGTTTCCGCTACCTATACTGGTGAGTTTGACACCTGGTCAGCTAAGTTTTACATCTGGTCTGGTTAGCGGCGCCATCTAGGCACCGGTTTGATAAACGATGTATTCGAACAGTGCACACTCAGCAAATTACGTCTTGTTTTGACTAAAAAGTGCCTTAGCTTATCAAGGCCATCACATTTTGGCCGCCATCTTACTTTTCTAAATCCTTACTTTTGAAACGTCCTGTATGGTTGATACGTCACAAAGCAGCATACTGTATATGTATTTATTTTTTAGAATTTTGGGACACCCTGTATATTAATTTGCGCGCCGACCACAACGTCATCTGCAAATCCACGGTGGCCGCGTTCGGAACTAAAATTAGTGGTGGGGAGTGGTGGGGCAGTCGTGGGGGATTGAGTGGTGGGCGGAGTAAATAGTGGTGGGGAGGAGCCAGAACTCTCCAATCTACCCTACTGACAATATTTTATTATGTTTGCTATTTTTAACATAAGCTTCGTGTTCACTTACTAGATATCCGATTAAAGTTTCATGTGCAACTGATCCATTAGTCTCGTCAATTGGTATAAATTGTGCGTCTTTTGGCTTTTTCACAGTTTTAAATGTAAATTCTACCGTGATACAGGCATTATAATGTATCGAAGGGATATGTTTTAATATTTCAGAGTCGATAACAACACCATCTTCAATAAAAGCTCCAAAAGGATTTCCAAATGCGGCTCGTAATTTCAAGTTCCATATTCTGGGTGATTTGAAATGCGCGTTATTATATATAATGGACATATAGTCTTCAACGTGCTTTGTACTATCGATGTTCTTTTCTTTTATTACCCGAGAAGTCTTTCCTTTTTTTTTGCATTCAATTAATAAATCTTGTGGTGCATATAAGCGCTGCAATGATTTCCTTGCTTTAACGCTGTTTGTTATTTTGGGTTTATCAAACGATCAATATCCAAGTATAATTCACTCACGAGCTCCTCGCTATAGAATGAAGTGTCATTATTGTGTGAAATGACTGCATAATCTATCAATTTATCAATTTCTTCTGGAGTAATACACATATAACATATAACACCAAGAGAATTTTCCATCAACATTTGATGCAGTGGAGACGTAACCATAGCAACACTCCCCTTGATATTTTTTATAGAGACTGTACTCTTTGCTGGTGGTGTCTTTCGCAAACAATTGAGATCCAACTCTTTAGCTGTAATCGACAACATATCCGATTCTGGATAAGTAATTTTAAAATGTGTCATCTCGCCTGGTGAAAAATATGTGTCGTGTTAGCGCTACATGGTCGCGTTAAAAATCTAACGTATGGTAGATGATATTATGTACTGATGTGAGGTAATACAGACTTGATCATAATTAAAGCTTTTCCATGGTAGTTGACAATGTATGATGTATCCGTCAATTGTTAAAATCTCCCCAGTTCCAGTCGAAATGCGTTTTAGATAATTATACAGTGCTATTTTGTAAGTATACCCATACATAATCACGTAATCTGCTAAAGAATTTTGTTCACCGGCGGACTTTAAATCTTTTGTATTCAACATGCAATAGTAATAGACTGCATATGTGGGAAATGTCAAAGCGCTCGAGTTTTTTATTGCCGCATTCGATGCACGAGTAATATTTGGCAGAAAATGGGCAGTCTTATTACTACGACCCTCATGCATTGTGTTATCATAGTTTTGTGGGTAATTTCGGCACCATTCTACCGTTTCATAAGCATTTTGTTTACTCAACGCTTGAAATAAGGATCCAGTCTCAAAAGCGGTAGACATCTTCAGACAACTGCCAGGTTTTTTCCTTTTACTGCGATTTAAATCATGAGTAATGTATTTTTGATGACTGTTGGTCCGTTAATTATTTGACGAATCTTCATGTCATTCATAGTAATATTTGGCAGAATACGGATATTTCAATATTGTATCAAACATTTTAATGTATTCTGAAGCCAGTACGGTAGTTTTAAACGGATTCGATAATGCCAAAAGTCTCACCCAGTCGTTCGAGTTGACAATATTATATTTGCGTTGTTGATATTCCCAAGATACAACTTTATTGCTATAAGTCAATTCTAAACCATCCTCTCCAATGTACGTGAATCATTTGATGTTTTGCTGTCTTTAGTTTCACGAACGTGCATCGATAACGCATCCATTGTTGAAAAGCTTGCATACATCTTTAATATACCGCGTAAAATTACAAGACCCCATTGAGCACGGATCTCAATTACAGCGTCTCTCCCACGAATACGATAATCAATGTAACTCCCCAAAATAATCGGAACCGAACAATGTCCGACTCTGGTTCGCACCACAGATTCGCAATATAGACAAGTCATGTACGACCCTCTATTATGAATAATGTATTCAATAAACGACGCTTTATTGTCATATTTTCTGTAACACTCGCAATCGATTAAAATGTCTTGAGTAAAGATTTTATTGTAGGAACTTAGTAGGTACGTCTCGGAAAACATGATTTTTGTGAAAGTACGTGTTCGATGTTGGGGTGAAATGTCTACTGGTTTTCATTCAACCAGCAAACACCACTTATACCCCCCCCCTCATATGTTAATGACGCAATTAACAAATTTTTTGTCTGAAATTCATCAAGTTTTATATATTTCAATATTCAATAAAGACGAAATCATGTTCTTCAAAACGTTATTTGTACCATTTAGGTATACCTCTAAAATTCATCAACGCTCATAACTGTACATTTGCTGCGCTTTCGTTTAAGTGTTTCCAGTAAATAACCTCTATGTGGTATATTATAGGCATAATAACCTTTTGTATATGGACCTATTCGACAATCTCCGAAAGCAGTTAATGTTTTTCCATATGTTTTACTAATAATATAATCTGCCGACAAGTCAAGTTCACGACATACATACATCAACAGATTCTGTATTGAATTCTTGTGCACCTTTAGGGAGCCTCTCCAATTTTACTTTTCGTAAATGTGCTCCAGACTTGTGTCTGAATATTGAATTTTTCAATTAATCTATTTCAAAGGACCCATTATACAAACGATTTCAGTGTTTTGCGTTTATAAATGAAAATATTATATAAATTCCTACAATTTGTACAGCATCAAACAACGCACTATATTGTGTAGTACAAATAATATTCCATCATATTACAAAATAAACAAGATCCAGGGATGGCTAAACGAAACTTTAGCATGTAAATATTTAACAGGTTCGCTAGTTATCGGAAAGCGTGTGGTATATGGAATACTGCAGTACGATTATTAACGAACTTTCTAAGTCTCGAAACGTCTACCATAAGCCTTTATAATGCAACAAGAAATAATACGAATAAAAGATGCACGGGTGTAGATCTTTATTTTTTATATTTAACCTATCCTTGATAATACACTTAGGCTATTCATACTAAATTGTATCACCATAAATATCTGGACTATCTGCGTTGGGAATATATTGTATTTCTTTAGTAGGTTTTTGGTGTTAGTTGAACTCGTTTCTGTTATGTTTTATCCCAGTTGTGGTAAGTTTGATGTTGTTTCTTAATAATACTTAGGATAAGAATGTCACTCATTATTCTTAAGTCTTTCTGCAATTAAAATATACATCTTTAATCTCACACGATCTCATTTTGTGTAGATGAACGGACGGTTGATTTTTAACTGTGTCCGCAATTAATTTTCATTTATATTGATTCGAAAGTGAAGGTGCTGCAAAGAAGGGTGGTCGTCACACATCAAGAAATTGTTGGTCAATAAGTTAATGCATGTCAGACTACGAGTCGTTTTTGAACAAATTGTTTGTATGGTAATGAAAGAGTTACGTCCCTATGCGACGTAAAATCAAAATTTTTTAAAAGTTTCGATGTCACAACTAAACATTTATTCACGATTTTCGATTTTTTCATAAATGTTATAGGTAGATTCAAAAATGTAATATCTGTCATATATAATGCGGTTTAAAGTGAGTCGGGTTTGAAAATTTTAAAGAATTGCATAAACTATTACATCGAACAACTAAAACTAAAGAACAAGAAACTGCAATTAGAAACATAGTAAACTTATTTATCTAGTCGTAAAAAATATAAATGCAAATGAAATAGTAGGGAAATGTTTCAAATTCCAGGTCACTGTTCAAAGTGGAATTTCAAATCACAATTAGCGATTATAAGTCAACAAAGACGAATATAAATTTCAAAATCATACATACATATCTACACGTTTACACATACATACATATATGATTGATGCATTCCTCAAAGTTACATAAAATAGGATTTGTAATGTCGACGCATGCATACAAGTTAATACTGTACACGTACCTTTTATTACATAGAAGAAAGAAACCTTATCGTCCCACCGCTATACGGAATGAACCAAGAAACCACATAAAATATCATAAATTATAACAAAAACTATTTTACTTACTTTTTCAACTTTAGTTAATAAATATTTTATCAATATAAAAATCATTATTTTAAGAACTCGAAATATCATTGAACATTATCTATGGCACGGTTATTTAAACCATGTCAATATATATATATATATATATATATATATATATATATATATTAATTATTTACTTATATGAGGTCAATAAAAATTTAATATCACATATATATATATATATATATATGTCATGGAAAAAGGATAACAAGAAATTGGCATCCTACAGAAACAGGGTAATATATATATATATATATATGAAAAATTGCTTTCTTGGGTTGCATCCCGCGTCCGAAGTGAATCCGTGTTAAAAACCGGATTAGTAGATACTCGACGTTTCAATGAATTCTTTTTCATTTTCTTCAGGAGTATGTTATTCGAGTAGAGTTAGATCGTCAAATGTGTCAGAAAATGTTTCAAAAATACTGTCACAATTTGTGACAGTATTTTGACAATGTCGAGTGGAGAACTGTATGTGCTTATGTAGCTGTAGGTGTTGGGTTCGCGAGTCGTGACTGGCTGCGTGTCGAAGGTCCAGGAAGTGTGTTGATGTTTTCATCGCGTTGTGTGTAGTGTTGGGTGTTCGGATTGATGTTCGGTATTAGTGTCGAGATGCCGGTATTGTGTGGCCTGGTATCCGAGATCTGTCTTGCCGTGAGTAGAGGTTTCCATGTAGCTGGCAGTCGCTGCGCATCATCACGTTTGTTCATACTGTTGGGCCGTTTTTCTATTTCTATAGCTTCCCTTATAATTCTAGTATTCAAATGTTGAGATTTCGACAGAGTTCTTGTGTTGTCGAATGCTATACGGTGACCCGTCATTAAGAAGTGTTGGGCCAGTGACGACGATCGCTCATGTTTAGCTACCGCATGCACATGTTCATCCCTGCGTACACTTATTCTTCTATTTGTTTGGCCAATGTATGAAATCTCAACATTTGAATACTAGAATTATAAGGGAAGCTATAGAAATAGAAAAACGGCCCAACAGTATGAACAAACGTGATGATGCGCAGCGACTGCCAGCTACATGGAAACCTCTACTCACGGCAAGACAGATCTCGGATACCAGGCCACACAATACCGGCATCTCGACACTAATACCGAACATCAATCCGAACACCCAACACTACACACAACGCGATGAAAACATCAACACACTTCCTGGACCTTCGACACGCAGCCAGTCACGACTCGCGAACCCAACACCTACAGCTACATAAGCACATACAGTTCTCCACTCGACATTGTCAAAATACTGTCACAAATTGTGACAGTATTTTTGAAACATTTTCTGACACATTTGACGATCTAACTCTACTCGAATAACATACTCCTGAAGAAAATGAAAAAGAATTCATTGAAACGTCGAGTATCTACTAATCCGGTGTTTAACACGGATTCACTTCGGACGCGGGATGCAACCCAAGAAAGCAATTTTTCAACATACAACCGCGAAAACATCAGAATTAATATATATATATATATATATATATAAATTTGACGAAATTCAGTTTTTAACTGAAGCTGTATTTCACTATGTACTATAAATAAATTAGTTTACCATTCCTAGGGAAATGGAAATATATATATATATATATATATATATATATATATACGCCAGCTACTACTTACAGTAACACTTTTACATAGTGCGTACGCATTACGGTAACTTCACCGCCTTTTGGTAACCGTAGTCAAAAGTCGGTGCTCATAATGTTCTACCGCGACAGGATTTTGGTAACCTAGTAGCAGTCGTATTCACTCGGGAGCACTCGGTTAGTAGGAAGCAAAGTGGCAATAGATCAACAGAAAATATGAAGGTGGCGCTAGCGTATCGAATGTAGCGTATTTGTGATATGTACAGGATAATTTGTGTACCGTTAGTTGCATACCTTATGTATGTAGTATATATTATAAAAAGATTAGAATATCAAAGAAAAATAATCCGTTCATTGTATAAATAATGTTTCGTAAATTATACAGATTTTACATAATAATAGATATTGCTTTTATAGACGTTGTACTAACCAATAGTTTTATTTCAAATTTTGTGATTTTAAACCTATCAATGATATTTAAGTCTGTCGAGTGAAGCGGTATTTATAACAATTATCGAGTTTTTTATTGCCGCATTCGATGCACGAGTAATATTTGGCAGAAAATGGGCAGTCTTATTACTACGACCCTCATGCATTGTGTTATCATAGTTTTGTGGGTAATTTCGGCACCATTCTACCGTTTCATAAGCATTTTGTTTACTCAACGCTTGAAATAAGGATCCAGTCTCAAAAGCGGTAGACATCTTCAGACAACTGCCAGGTTTTTTCCTTTTACTGCGATTTAAATCATGAGTAATGTATTTTTGATGACTGTTGGTCCGTTAATTATTTGACGAATCTTCATGTCATTCATAGTAATATTTGGCAGAATACGGATATTTCAATATTGTATCAAACATTTTAATGTATTCTGAAGCCAGTACGGTAGTTTTAAACGGATTCGATAATGCCAAAAGTCTCACCCAGTCGTTCGAGTTGACAATATTATATTTGCGTTGTTGATATTCCCAAGATACAACTTTATTGCTATAAGTCAATTCTAAACCATCCTCTCCAATGTACGTGAATCATTTGATGTTTTGCTGTCTTTAGTTTCACGAACGTGCATCGATAACGCATCCATTGTTGAAAAGCTTGCATACATCTTTAATATACCGCGTAAAATTACAAGACCCCATTGAGCACGGATCTCAATTACAGCGTCTCTCCCACGAATACGATAATCAATGTAACTCCCCAAAATAATCGGAACCGAACAATGTCCGACTCTGGTTCGCACCACAGATTCGCAATATAGACAAGTCATGTACGACCCTCTATTATGAATAATGTATTCAATAAACGACGCTTTATTGTCATATTTTCTGTAACACTCGCAATCGATTAAAATGTCTTGAGTAAAGATTTTATTGTAGGAACTTAGTAGGTACGTCTCGGAAAACATGATTTTTGTGAAAGTACGTGTTCGATGTTGGGGTGAAATGTCTACTGGTTTTCATTCAACCAGCAAACACCACTTATACCCCCCCCCCTCATATGTTAATGACGCAATTAACAAATTTTTTGTCTGAAATTCATCAAGTTTTATATATTTCAATATTCAATAAAGACGAAATCATGTTCTTCAAAACGTTATTTGTACCATTTAGGTATACCTCTAAAATTCATCAACGCTCATAACTGTACATTTGCTGCGCTTTCGTTTAAGTGTTTCCAGTAAATAACCTCTATGTGGTATATTATAGGCATAATAACCTTTTGTATATGGACCTATTCGACAATCTCCGAAAGCAGTTAATGTTTTTCCATATGTTTTACTAATAATATAATCTGCCGACAAGTCAAGTTCACGACATACATACATCAACAGATTCTGTATTGAATTCTTGTGCACCTTTAGGGAGCCTCTCCAATTTTACTTTTCGTAAATGTGCTCCAGACTTGTGTCTGAATATTGAATTTTTCAATTAATCTATTTCAAAGGACCCATTATACAAACGATTTCAGTGTTTTGCGTTTATAAATGAAAATATTATATAAATTCCTACAATTTGTACAGCATCAAACAACGCACTATATTGTGTAGTACAAATAATATTCCATCATATTACAAAATAAACAAGATCCAGGGATGGCTAAACGAAACTTTAGCATGTAAATATTTAACAGGTTCGCTAGTTATCGGAAAGCGTGTGGTATATGGAATACTGCAGTACGATTATTAACGAACTTTCTAAGTCTCGAAACGTCTACCATAAGCCTTTATAATGCAACAAGAAATAATACGAATAAAAGATGCACGGGTGTAGATCTTTATTTTTTATATTTAACCTATCCTTGATAATACACTTAGGCTATTCATACTAAATTGTATCACCATAAATATCTGGACTATCTGCGTTGGGAATATATTGTATTTCTTTAGTAGGTTTTTGGTGTTAGTTGAACTCGTTTCTGTTATGTTTTATCCCAGTTGTGGTAAGTTTGATGTTGTTTCTTAATAATACTTAGGATAAGAATGTCACTCATTATTCTTAAGTCTTTCTGCAATTAAAATATACATCTTTAATCTCACACGATCTCATTTTGTGTAGATGAACGGACGGTTGATTTTTAACTGTGTCCGCAATTAATTTTCATTTATATTGATTCGAAAGTGAAGGTGCTGCAAAGGAGGGTGGTCGTCACACATCAAGAAATTGTTGGTCAATAAGTTAATGCATGTCAGACTACGAGTCGTTTTTGAACAAATTGTTTGTATGGTAATGAAAGAGTTACGTCCCTATGCGACGTAAAATCAAAATTTTTTAAAAGTTTCGATGTCACAACTAAACATTTATTCACGATTTTCGATTTTTTCATAAATGTTATAGGTAGATTCAAAAATGTAATATCTGTCATATATAATGCGGTTTAAAGTGAGTCGGGTTTGAAAATTTTAAAGAATTGCATAAACTATTACATCGAACAACTAAAACTAAAGAACAAGAAACTGCAATTAGAAACATAGTAAACTTATTTATCTAGTCGTAAAAAATATAAATGCAAATGAAATAGTAGGGAAATGTTTCAAATTCCAGGTCACTGTTCAAAGTGGAATTTCAAATCACAATTAGCGATTATAAGTCAACAAAGACGAATATAAATTTCAAAATCATACATACATATCTACACGTTTACACATACATACATATATGATTGATGCATTCCTCAAAGTTACATAAAATAGGATTTGTAATGTCGACGCATGCATACAAGTTAATACTGTACACGTACCTTTTATTACATAGAAGAAAGAAATTATAACAAAAACTATTTTACTTACTTTTTCAACTTTAGTTAATAAATATTTTATCAATATAAAAATCATTATTTTAAGAACTCGAAATATCATTGAACATTATCTATGGCACGGTTATTTAAACCATGTCAATATATATATATATATATATATATATATATATATATATATATATATATATAATTATTTACTTATATGAGGTCAATAAAAATTTAATATCACATATATATATATATATATGTCATGGAAAAAGGATAACAAGAAATTGGCATCCTACAGAAACAGGGTAATATATATATATATATATATGAAAAATTGCTTTCTTGGGTTGCATCCCGCGTCCGAAGTGAATCCGTGTTAAAAACCGGATTAGTAGATACTCCGACGTTTCAATGAATTCTTTTTCATTTTCTTCAGGAGTATGTTATTCGAGTAGAGTTAGATCGTCAAATGTGTCAGAAAATGTTTCAAAAATACTGTCACAATTTGTGACAGTATTTTGACAATGTCGAGTGGAGAACTGTATGTGCTTATGTAGCTGTAGGTGTTGGGTTCGCGAGTCGTGACTGGCTGCGTGTCGAAGGTCCAGGAAGTGTGTTGATGTTTTCATCGCGTTGTGTGTAGTGTTGGGTGTTCGGATTGATGTTCGGTATTAGTGTCGAGATGCCGGTATTGTGTGGCCTGGTATCCGAGATCTGTCTTGCCGTGAGTAGAGGTTTCCATGTAGCTGGCAGTCGCTGCGCATCATCACGTTTGTTCATACTGTTGGGCCGTTTTTCTATTTCTATAGCTTCCCTTATAATTCTAGTATTCAAATGTTGAGATTTCGACAGAGTTCTTGTGTTGTCGAATGCTATACGGTGACCCGTCATTAAGAAGTGTTGGGCCAGTGACGACGATCGCTCATGTTTAGCTACCGCATGCACATGTTCATCCCTGCGTACACTTATTCTTCTATTTGTTTGGCCAATGTATGAAATCTCAACATTTGAATACTAGAATTATAAGGGAAGCTATAGAAATAGAAAAACGGCCCAACAGTATGAACAAACGTGATGATGCGCAGCGACTGCCAGCTACATGGAAACCTCTACTCACGGCAAGACAGATCTCGGATACCAGGCCACACAATACCGGCATCTCGACACTAATACCGAACATCAATCCGAACACCCAACACTACACACAACGCGATGAAAACATCAACACACTTCCTGGACCTTCGACACGCAGCCAGTCACGACTCGCGAACCCAACACCTACAGCTACATAAGCACATACAGTTCTCCACTCGACATTGTCAAAATACTGTCACAAATTGTGACAGTATTTTTGAAACATTTTCTGACACATTTGACGATCTAACTCTACTCGAATAACATACTCCTGAAGAAAATGAAAAAGAATTCATTGAAACGTCGAGTATCTACTAATCCGGTGTTTAACACGGATTCACTTCGGACGCGGGATGCAACCCAAGAAAGCAATTTTTCAACATACAACCGCGAAAACATCAGAATTAATATATATATATATATATATATATATAAATTTGACGAAATTCAGTTTTTAACTGAAGCTGTATTTCACTATGTACTATAAATAAATTAGTTTACCATTCCTAGGGAAATGGAATATATATATATATATATATATATATATATATATATACGCCAGCTACTACTTACAGTAACACTTTTACATAGTGCGTACGCATTACGGTAACTTCACCGCCTTTTGGTAACCGTAGTCAAAAGTCGGTGCTCATAATGTTCTACCGCGACAGGATTTTGGTAACCTAGTAGCAGTCGTATTCACTCGGGAGCACTCGGTTAGTAGGAAGCAAAGTGGCAATAGATCAACAGAAAATATGAAGGTGGCGCTAGCGTATCGAATGTAGCGTATTTGTGATATGTACAGGATAATTTGTGTACCGTTAGTTGCATACCTTATGTATGTAGTATATATTATAAAAAGATTAGAATATCAAAGAAAAATAATCCGTTCATTGTATAAATAATGTTTCGTAAATTATACAGATTTTACATAATAATAGATATTGCTTTTATAGACGTTGTACTAACCAATAGTTTTATTTCAAATTTTGTGATTTTAAACCTATCAATGATATTTAAGTCTGTCGAGTGAAGCGGTATTTATAACAATTACACAAATAAGCATTTTCGAACAATTTTAGATTTATCTATTGTCCTGTCAAATGATAACTTGATCCAAATTAAATCATAAATAATTTAGTAATTTTCGTTTGCGAAGTTGTCAAATTATTCACTTTTTCAGGTAGAAAGCGAACTTACCAAATATAAAAATCAAACTATAATATAACGATTTGTTGTGCAATTATTACTATTTGTAAACTTATCGGAAATCGTTAGCGTATTAACGTATTTTCAAATTTCAATGATATTGTGGTCTATTAATATTCTTTTTAACATTGAATTAAAATATTTAATGATATTACTGAGTAAAATACATCTTAATCCAAGTTCCTATGAACTTTCGTTCGGTGTTTATTAACTTTTCTCAAATGCTTTTGATTCAAGTCGACCGTTTTCTTCACATAAACAAATAAAATTATTAATGCACGAAATTATAACAACATAGGTATTTCAATTACTATTTGTTAAAAGTTTAATTATTTGTTCATATCAATGTTTGGGTGGTAGAATAGGAGCAGATTTATTTACTTGCTCACAGAGAGTGGAATAAAGGGTGTTT
The DNA here is from genome assembly GCA_963170755.1 of Amphimallon solstitiale. Taxonomy (NCBI): domain Eukaryota; kingdom Metazoa; phylum Arthropoda; class Insecta; order Coleoptera; family Scarabaeidae; genus Amphimallon; species Amphimallon solstitiale. Next base: position 12,872,596 of record OY720677.1, read on the forward strand.
ATTTATCTATGACCTCTTTTGTTATTTTTCCTAATACATATATAGATTTTAATGAAATATGTACTTAGCTTGTCCTGAAATATTTTTCAGCAATAAAGACAATATTATTATTAGTTGTACTACTTACTGTTTTCAAACAAACTCCATTTTACTCTACTTAGATGGTTTTAATGAATAGTTAATATTTTACTTATATCATGTAAATAGTATACAATATTTTTGTCTATGTCTAAAATTGAAAGTTTGCCTTTTTCATTACAGCTTTTCCAATTCGAATTAAACAGTTGTTCGAGTTTTTTACTATTATTTCAACTGTTGTTATTGTTTTGTAATGTACCTTACCTTAATTTTAATATTATTTTACATTATTAATATCTATTCTGTATAATTTTATTCAACTGTATTTTTCCTAATAATGATATTATCATTATACATTCTTCTCATGTTTACACACAAATAAATGTAAATTGATTATTCTTATTTTCCATTATTGTATTTACACAAACTGTACTCACAATTACTTTGTTTTATATTTATTTTATACAAATTATCACAGAAGGATAAATATCGTTAGGACTATGATTTCATAATTTCTAAGAATGGTAAATAACTGACTAAACGTTGAACTCACTATTATTTAAAGTAAACGATAATTTTCCTATCTGTTAATATATAAGCTTCAGAAATTGTATTAAACAGTAGTAGTATCCAGAATAGTATCCAGAGCAGTATCAAGAGTAGTAGTTAGAAGTAGTCATTACAGTTATTAGTAATACAAGTTCTTCTGAATAAAATAATTTAGTGTTATAAATTGTTTATTCTATAAATTATATTTATAACAAATAAACGAAGTTGGTGAAGATTTTTGTAGTTATTCCAAAGTACATTACAAAAAATTAATTGGTGTCAGAAGTGGGATCCCTTGAAGAAAAAAACCTAAAAACAGGAACAAGAGGAACCTTAAGTATTGGACAAAAGGAAACAAGTCATGCAGACCAGCTTCAACATCGCGTAAGTCAAAATTTTCTATGCATCCATTATTAAACAACGACACAAATACACCTACTTCGACTACTAACAATCAACCAGGAACAACAAACAATATGGCATCTATTGGAATCGAGCTTGCGGAAAAACTTCTAACAAAATTCGACGGAACAAAATCTAGATTATACGAATTCATAGATAATTGCGACAAAGCCAATCAATTAATTAAAAGTGATCAAAAGGAACTCTTATTCGCAATAATCGAAACAAAACTCACAGATAACGCTAGGGCAATCGTACGTAATCGCGCATTCAAAGATTGGTCCGAATTAAAAAATCACCTAACAGACATATATTCCGAGAAACGTACGATTGGTCAGTGGCAATTAGAACTTAATTCATGTAAGCAAAATATAAATGAAAATGTAATTTCTTTTTCAAACAAAATAGAAAATTGTTATGTAAAATTAATAAATACTCTTGATGATTCACTTTCTAAAGAAGCAAGAGAAGCTTGTATTAATTTACTAAAGAATGAAGCACTGAGTGTCTTTTTAACAGGGCTTCATAAAGAAATTTCACTAATTGTTAAAGCTTATAAGCCAGATTCATTAGAAAGCGCAATCGCACTAGCTCTCAGAAGAGCAAGAGCAAAAATCAAAATCTGAAATACACAAATATCAAAATGTGAATAATTCTTCCGCTAGACTGTGTAATTTTTGTAACAAACCTGGTCACGCTACGTTTAATTGCAGGTACAAACAAAATCAAAATAATCACTATCACTCTAACATAAAACAAATTCAAAGTTCAAGAAATCCAACTTATTATTCTAAATTTTGCAATTATTGTAAGAAAAACGGTCACGTAATTCAAGAGTGTCGGAAAAGAGAATACAATAATAATAAAAAATTAAATCAAGGTAACTCTCATGATACTAGCACATCTTATTCAAATTCACAATTTAAATCAACGTCAATATCAAATTCAAATAATCCTTCTACTTCAAAATATTTAAACTCGAGAGTTCCTCAACAAACGGCCGATTTGAGGAAAGTACACACAACACAGGCCGAATATCCGCAGTGAACAAATCAAATTCTAGTTTTATATTATTAAATGTCTGTCAGCTTACTGATAAATCTAATTCATTTCTCTTGGATACTGGTGCCGACATTTCATTATTAAAATTAAGTAAACTAAAAAATGATACTAAATCTTACAAAGACAACGTAATTACACTCAAAGGAATAGACCACAATCCAAACTCTCCATTACAAACTCTATGTTATGTTTATTTAGACATCATAATACAAAATACAAATTTTAAACATATTTTCCATGTCGTACCAGATAATTTCTCCATACCATATGACGGATTAATTGGTGCAGACTTCCTAAACTTCTTCAATTGTTCTATCGATTATAAACATAACACATTTCTAATTGATCAATTTACCTTACCCTTCTTCCAAAATTCTAGACAAGAAAAAGACTATATTACCTTAAAACCTAGATCCGAAACAATCATAAAAATAAATATAATAAATAATAATATACAAGAAGGTATCTGTCCTGGTATAAATATTCTTGAAGGTATTGAACTATGTCCAAGTCTTGTTAAAATAACTAATGATAAATACGCGTTTACTTCAGTTTTAAATACAACAGAAAAAGAAGTACAAATAAATCAAATAAACGTCGAACTAGAACCTTTTATTGAAAACAATTCTAACATTTACACATATCAATCGACAGATGTGAACTCCAACTCAGATAGACTAAATAAAATCACACAATTACTAAGAACTGAACACTTAAATCATGAAGAAAAAAATTCATTAATTCAAATATGTCACGAAAATAATAACATATTCTTTATAGAAGGTGATCACTTAACATATACAGATGCAGTAACTCATAAAATTCCAGCCACTTCAAGCTTTCCTATAAATACTAAGATGTATAGGTATCCACAAATACACAAAGAAGAAGTCGACCGCCAAATTTCCAATATGCTAAATCAAAAAATAATAGAGCCTTCTTCTCCGCCTTGGAATTCACATCTGTGGGTAGTTCCAAAGAAAACAGACGCTTCGGGAAAAAAGAAATGGCGCATTGTTATTGATTACCGTAAACTCAATGAACAGACGATCGGTGACTCGTACCCTCTTCCAAATATTTCCGAGATTCTCGATCAGCTAGGGCATTCGAAGTATTTCTCTACGATTGATCTTACATCTGGATTTCATCAAATTAAGATGGATGCAGATGATGCCGACAAAACTGCATTTTCCACATCTTCAGGTCACTATCAATACCTTAGGATGCCATTCGGGTTAAAAAATGCACCTGCTACCTTTCAAAGGTTAATGAACAATGTTTTGTCAGGGCTACAACACCAACGTTGCTTCGTATACCTAGACGACATCGTCGTTCACGCTGATACACTCGAAAACCATAACCGACGACTTCAAGAAGTATTCGAACGATTATCAAAATACAATTTAAAAATACAACCGGATAAATGTGATTTCCTTAGAAAAGAAGTAATGTATTTAGGTCATCTAATTACAGCAGAAGGTGTTAAACCCGATCCTAAGAAAGTAGAGGCTGTAACAAATTATCCAGTACCAAAATCTACTAAAGATATCAAATCTTTTCTTGGTTTAGCCGGTTATTATAGAAAATTTATTAAAGATTTTAGTAAACTAGCTCAACCATTAGCAAAACTCCTGAAAAAAGATAACTGCTTCGATTGGACAAGTCTTCAGCAAAAATCCTTTGAAACTTTAAAACAAGTATTGTGTAGCGAACCACTCCTTCAGTATCCTAATTTCGAAGAACCTTTTTATCTAACTACAGATGCTAGCAATTTTGCCATTGGGTCGATACTTTCACAAAAACTTCCAAATGACCTTCCAATTGCTTATGCAAGTCGAACCCTCAACAAAGCAGAGCAAAATTATTCTACAACGGAAAGGGAACTCCTTTCGATAATCTGGAGCGTAAAACACTTCCGTCCATATTTATATGGGAAAAGATTCTATATTCTTTCTGACCATCAACCGTTAACTTGGCTATTTAGTGTCAAAGATCCAACTTCTCGTTTAGTAAGATGGAGGTTATTACTAGAAGAATATGAATATGAAATCATATATAAGCTTGGTAAAACTAATAAAAATGCTGATGCTCTAAGTAGAATCACCACAATTAATCAAGAAAGTAATATAAAAGACGAATATTCCGAATTCTTAACAAAATTCCAAATGAGTCTAATTACAAATCAAGATTTAGAAGAAAATAGTTCCAAATTAACAGAAGGTAATCAAGCTATAGCTATTCCTATTTCAGTAGACTTAGAAAATATAAAAGATATGAAATTAGAATTTAATCACTCGTCTACTTTAATTAATGCTAAATTAAATGACATAATTAAAATATCAGAGAACAGGTCTATTTATTACATACTCTATAAAGAACATTATTGGGAAAATACAAACTATAAAGAAATATTTAATTTACTAGCGAGATTAAAAGAAACTTTAATCCAAGATAATATTTCTGAAATCCGACTACCAAAATTAGGCGATCAATATGATAAATTAAAATGGAATAAAGTCAGAGCAATAATAAGGTATATTTTTAGAAACACAAAAATAAAAATTTTTATATGTCATGATACTCTTCAAATCCCTAAAACTGAACAAATTAAAGAAATTCTAGAAGAAAATCACTCTAACGCTATTTCTGGACATTCAGGATTCCACCGGACGTATAATAGGATTAAACAGAAATTTAAATGGCAAGGTATGAAAAAAGATATTAAAATTTTTATTAAGGTTTGTGAATCTTGTCAAAGGAACAAACTTGTTAGAAACAAAAACAAAGAACCTATGGAGATTACTACAACTAGTTCGCAACCATTCGAAAAAATATTTCTAGATGTTGTAGGACCTTTACCTTTAACTGAAAAAGGAAATAGATTCATAATCACACTTCAAGATGATCTATCAAAGTTTTCACAAGCTTTTGCAGCGCCTAACCACGAATCTTTAACTATTGCTAAGTTACTAGTACAAAATTTTATTTGTAAATTCGGTATTCCAAAATCAATTGTTACCGATCAAGGCAGAGATTTCACTTCTAATTTATTAAAAAACTTCTAAACTTTTCAAAATAAAACAAATTAACTGCTCAGCTTATCATCCACAAAGTAACGGAGCATTAGAACGAAGCCATGCAACCCTAGCCGATTATTTAAAACATTATATTAACCAAGATCAATCTGATTGGGACGATTGGCTAGATTTCGCTATGATGTCATATAATACAACTGTGCATACTTCTACAAAGTTCATGCCTTTCGAATTACTCTTCGGCATAAAACCTCTGTTACCAAGTAATATAACCTCAACTCTTGAATTTAAATATTACTATGACAATTATGTGGACGATTTGAAACTAAAATTACAAAAATCTCAAGAGATAGCTAGAAATAATTTATTGAAATCAAAAGAAATAAACAAATCTTATTATGACAAGAATTCTAACTCGACAGAATTTAAAGTAGGAGATTTAGTTTATCTTCAAAACGAAAAAATTAAATCAGGAACTTCTAAAAAACTAACACAACACTATACAGGGCCATATAAAATCACAAAAATTAATTCCGCTGTCAATTGCACTCTAATGATTAATAATAAAAAGATAGTTGTTCATAAAAATAGGCTAAAATTAGCATTTGTTTCAGATTACTAATATGGATCATAATAATAAAAACATGTTACTGTCAATATACAAACACAAGGATCCAAAATGCTACCGGAATATATTACCATCATTTTAAAAATATAAAAATTACCGTGAATTATTGGGATTTAATATGTTATATCGATTTAAATACATTCAATCAAAAATTAGAATTCGTAGATAAAACGTATTCTAAAACATAATTACTTTGTAGCCAAAACCAAAACCTACATTCATCACATTGTAATACATCTCTTAAAATATTAGAACAATTAATACCTACTCTATATCATGAAGAGAAAAATCTTCAAAATTTACTAGGTGCCTTACGATTCAAAAGAGGATTACTCAACATTGTAGGATCCTTATTTAAAACAGCATTCGGAACTATGGATCAAAATGATGCTGATCATTACGACAATATTATTAATTCAGTCAGTGACAATGAAAAACAACTAGTTGATATAATAAAACAACAAAGTCAAGTTGTTAAAAGTACTATAATAAATTTCAATAACAGTATAACAAATTTAGAAAAGAATAGGAAAATATTTGATCAAAATTTCATAAAACTCGCTAATATTACTGAGAATTTAAATAAAAATTATTTTAATCTAGAAATCAAACAAACCCTTGAAGAACATTTTTCTTTACTTACATTAATAATCTCAGAACTACAGCATGAAATATCTATGCTTACTAATAGCGTTTTATTCGCTCAATCAAATTCTATACATCCAATAGTTATTAATCCCCAACAATATATTACAGAGTTAGAAAAAACTGTATCATTAATTCCACACTTTACATCTTATTCTCTTCCCCTTACATTACAAAATGCTCGCAAACTAATGGAAACAACTACGATTAAATATTTTGTAAAAGGTAATAGAATTATTTATATTATCTCTAATCCTTTAGTAAGTGAAATTGAATATAATCTATATAATCTAATTCCTTTGCCTATAAAACAAAACAATGTTAACAGTTATAATTTTATTCTTCCTCAAACTAGTTTTCTTGCTACAGATGAAGCAAAGAATATGTATTTCTATTTAAAGAATTTAGACGAATGCTTAGAATTAGAAAAAACAACACTAATTTGTGTAAAAAAGGAACCAATTTATTCAACACATATTAGACCTACATGTGAAACCGAATTATTGTTTCTCCCTAGTATCATTCCAAATCAATGTCATTTTAGAATACTTAACAATCCTATAGAGTTATGGCACAAACTTATAAATCAAAATAAGTGGATATACATATTGCCAAAACAAACCGATGTTACTATAAATTGTAAAAATAAGATTAAAAATAGTTTATCTCACACATCACTAATTAACACTGGATTAATTAGTTTAGAATCAAATTGTAAATTATATACCAGTTCAACAACTATTATATCAGATACTATACATTATGAAAGCAATTTTAAATCATTAATTCCAAATATAACTACTCAAATTGAAGATTGCTGTGAGAATTCATTTCATAAAAGAAATGTTACAGAATCGAATATTCTATTATCAAAATCTTTATCTCTAGATCATGAATCCTTAGTTCTTGCAAGTCATAAACTAGACCAAATAAACAATATAACGGAAGAATTATCTGAAAACATGTTTAACAAATTAATATCTAATAATTATTTTTCTTATATAATCTGTACAATTTTAAAGATTCTTTTATTATATTTAATTTATAAGTTGTATAAATATGTTAGAAATAGATGTAAACAATCTTCTGGTAATTGTCAACAAATAACTAATTGTTTGACCTTAAATATATGTAAACGTAGTGCAGTAGACAATATAGACATTGAACTACAAGATGCATTAACTAGTGAACGCAGTGAATCAGCTCCTGTAAGACGAAGTTTGAGAATAGCAAAATTAAAAGATAAAATATAATCTTTTAATTTTTCTTTTAGAAGGGAGGTGTAATGTACCTTAACCTTAATTTTAATATTATTTTACATTATTAATATCTATTCTGTATAATTTTATTCAACTGTATTTTTCCTAATAATGATATTATCATTATACATTCTTCTCATGTTTACACACAAATAAATGTAAATTGATTATTCTTATTTTCCATTATTGTATTTACACAAACTGTACTCACAATTACTTTGTTTTATATTTATCTTATACAAATTATCACAGAAGGATAAATATCGTTAGGACTATGATTTCATAATTTCTAAGAATGGTAAATAACTGACTAAACGTTGAACTCACTATTATTTAAAGTAAACGATAATTTTCCTATCTGTTAATATATAAGCTTCAGAAATTGTATTAAACAGTAGTAGTATCCAGAATAGTATCCAGAGCAGTATCAAGAGTAGTAGTTAGAAGTAGTCATTACAGTTATTAGTAATACAAGTTCTTCTGAATAAAATAATTTAGTGTTATAAATTGTTTATTCTATAAATTATATTTATAACAAATAAACGAAGTTGGTGAAGATTTTTGTAGTTATTCCAAAGTCCATTACAGTTTCATATAGAATTTTAACATATGAATACGTATATCTTAGATAAACATTAAGTTCACAATGAAATTCGAATATGTGACTATTTTCTGGATTATATGTTTGAGGCCCATTGCATTAAATTTCAGTTGTCAGCCTTTTTATGCGCTTTTGTGTGTTTTGTATGCGAATACGACCTTGGGAGTCATTGCAGACAAACATTTTCTTATCGCTGCTGACTCATATGTTGGCGGGTCGATTTTCTGGGATGTTTCAGCAATATGTATTTTAAATTCTCTTTCTCAATTTAATTCAAATTTATTTCTAATTATGCCTTGGGTATTTATATACTACAAAATTAGTCTATCCAGGTGATCTTTGCCGCTCTCAATTTAAGTGTTATACAAACGAATCAACTGTAGTCAACTCTAATGACACAATTGATATTTATTTGATTCCCGTATTTTTTTCTTGAGAAATATATTAAAATGTGTGCCAAATTTTTTATTTTATGTATAGTACAAAATGTCTTCGCTAAGATACCTATATACGTTATACATACCGTATGATACTGCATAAATAGAAGCTTATATTACACTAATCAATAAATGGACTTAAAATAAACATTAGAACACAACTAAATTAAAACATGCACATATTTTCATAACTACTATAATATCAATGATATACAAACAATTCATGATTATTAAGAAATATTCATTTGTATGATTATAATTAATGTATTAATATTTTTACGTCAAGTAGAGCTTTAAAATGAAAGTAAGAAATACACGGGCATTATATCATGTAAATGATCAATCACTATTGCTTTCAAACAAACAGAAACTGATAACTACATTCTTTAATTTTGATGACTAAGGAAGTGTTGGAGGGCATGTAGTTCTTTTTCTGTAGCAAATCTAATAGGTATATAAAATTCTCGTGTCACAGAATTTGTAACAAAACTCCTCCGAAACGGCTTGACCGATTCTTATGAAATTTTGTGTATATATTCAGCAGGTCTGAGAATAGGACGTAAACTTTTTTTTCATACCCCTAGGTGATAAGGGTGGTCCACCCCAAAATATTTTTATTTGTTTTTGGGACAAAATTTTGTATTTTATTTTTTTTATGATTCGGCATTTAAAAATACATGCAACCCTAAATTTTCACACTTCTACCACCAACCCCAATTTTTTAATAGCGATATTAGTACTTTAATAATTTTCCGTCCTTCTCTAAAGCAAGGTGTGTGAGAGAGCAACGTTTTGACAGGTGACTGTTGTCATTCGTACGTTGACAGTCAGAGTTTTGACGTGGACGAAATGTATTATTATAAGATTGTGTGCTTCAAACTGAAGCTGGAATTACGCATGTAGAGTACGGCGGAAAACACGAGTTACAAAAATGGAACAAGGATTACTATCAAATAATATATGTATTTTACATTTTTCGTTATAAGAAAATACGGTTTCAGTTTGCTTTGTGTGTACATAATAGTCATCTGTCAATTTGTGTAGGTACATAATAGTAATCTGTCAATTAAGATGGCAAATTAAGGAATAATAAATTGAAGCACTAAGGTATATACGTAATAACTAAATCCTACAAGATTATGAAATTACCAACAATATTATACAACGAAGAAATTGAAACATAAATGAATAAATATATATTCTTGATAAATTGAGCACTTGTGAATTTTAAACAATTAATTAGAAAGGATAACTCGTTTCACAAAAATACATGTGATTTGTTTCATAAACTAAATGTTGAATGGGATGAATTTGACCGAAAAGACACACAACAAGAAATTCAAGTCCCTTCTATCGCAAGAAGAAACGCTACAAAGGAGTATAATAATGTCAAAAATCAATCTATCGCAGTTTTCACACAAAAGGAACTTCAATTTTTAAACAAAGGTTTGAAATTTTCGGTGGAACCTGCAAAACTTCATCTAGATGAACTTATCAATGACTTGGAGACATCCACATATTACATCCCGAAAGAAGATAGACCGAGTTTCAAAGTTGAAGCGACTCGAATATAGTAAGTAAAATAGTCAAAAAGAAAAATGTACAAAACACAAATGTTAAGCATCAAAAACGCATTATACAGTCACTTAAAAAGAAAAATTGTATATACACTAAAGCTGATGAAGGTAATGCTGTAGTAATTCTAAATAAAGACTCATATATTGAACAAGTAGAAAACATGATAGAGGGGGGCCCGTACACTAAAATAGCAAAAAGCCCGTTAGGCAAATATAAAAGAGAAGTTACAAAAACATTAAAAACGTGCACTAAATTAATAGATCAGAAAATTTACTTAAAACTCAATATGAGTAATCCTAAAATCCCACACATGTACTGTCTTCCTAAAATTCATAAACCGGGAAATACATTTAGACCGATAGTATCAAATACTAATTCTCCAACCTATGCGTTGTCAAAATGGCTGGTACAAAAATTTAGTAAGTTAAAATTTGAAAATGATCATTCCATTAAAAACATGAAAGAACTCATGAGTCATGATGAAACTAGAAAAATATAAGATTGCACCTGATGATAAGTTAATTTCATTTGATGTAACTTCCCTTTTTCCTAATGTCCCTATTGAAAAAACTTTAGAAAACTTGAATTCTTTTCTACTTTAACAATGTCAAAGAAGAATAGATAACTGAATTTTTAAAACTAACCGAGTTGTGTATGGACCAGACCATTTTTGCTTTCAATAATCAGTTTTACAAACAAACCTTTGGAACAGGTATGGGCAACCCGCTATCACCATTTCTTGCGAACCTTTCCCTTAATTATTTTGAAAACGATATAAAAGAAAATGGATCAACGTTTCCTAAATTTTGGGTCAGATACGTTGATGACATTTTTGCAATTATTCCAAAAGATTTTGATTTAGACCAGTTTGTCAATTACATTAATAATCAGTACCCATCTATCAAGTTTACCCATGAAATGGAAATTGAACACACTCTACCCTTTTTGGATTTACTTATCTCTATTAGGGAGAACAGTTTCCATTTTGACATATACCGAAAAACCACACATACAGATAATTATATTCATAACACTTCGTACACTTCCTTTAGACATAAACAAACTACATTCTTTTTTCTTCTCAATAGACTACAGAACACCCCACTTTCTGAAAGAAATTATAATAAAGAGTTAGCTGAGCTGAGAATGGTTTCGAGAAAAATAGAGTAGATCGAATTAAACGCAAATTAGAGAGGAAAAAATTAATTACCACCAGAACTACACTACAATCCAAAAAAGAAGAAAATAATTTTTTTTGTAAATTTTGTTTAAATAAAAGATGGGAATATCAATTTTCAAACTTATGTAAAAGATACAAAATAATACCTTCATTTGTCAATGAACAGAATACTAAGAGTTTATTACATAACAACATTGAAAAGTCAGACCCTTTAAAATACTCAGGAATATACAAAATTGATTGTAATAATTGCAATAAAGTGTATATTGGACAGACAAAAAGAAACGCAGAAATCAGAGCATAAGAACGTTTGTATCATTTAAAAAATCATAATAGTTATAAATCAGCTTTAGCGTATCATTTTGTAAACACAGGACATACATTTTCAATCGATAATGTACAAGTAATCAAATGAGCTAGATGTAAAAATTTAAATATGTGGGAAAGTATTTATATGAAGAAATTTAAAAACAAGTTATTAAACACAGATGTATGTCCACTTAGTCAGAGTTTCCTAGAATTCATACCACCCTTACACATTCAGTAAACACCCACCATAGTTTAGAACATTACTGTAATAAAAGTATAGTTAGATTTAAGGAGGTCTTAACTTACTACAATAAGAAGGTTTTTCACTGTAAACGTTCGAATATATGTATATACAAGGTGTCTCTAAAAGGTCTTTAAACAACTCTACTACGTATTTTTCTGACCAAAATAAACCGATTTAGCAAAACTTGGCTTAGTCAAAGTTGCTTAGTTTGTGCGCAATACGGTCCTGAAGTTGCAGTTGGAAAATTGTTTTTATGTTATAAATTTGAAACGGCTGGAGCGATTGCGCTAAATTTTGTCACGTTTACATAGTTTTATGAGTCAAGAAATTCTGTATCAAAATTGTGATAGTAATCAATCCATAGGCGGAGAGCCTGCGTTTATAAATATTAAAACATTTCCATTTTCTACGCCAATGGATAAAAAAGAGTTTGTCTATAAAATTTAGATTAAGTGTCTTAAATACAAGAAAAAAGGTACTCTTGGTAAGACTCGAATAATTGCATCGTTTTCTCAAAAATCGCATTTTAAGATTTGAGAACATTAACTAGAGGACGGCAGCGCATACTGTGTGCTCCATGTACATGTATCTTTAAGCCGTGTACACGTGTCTTAGGCCGTTTAGACGTCTCTTTAAACTATGTACACGTCTTTTGACGTGACAAAATTTAGCGCAATCGCTCCAGCCGTTTCAAATTTATAACAAAAAAACAATTTTCCAACTGCAACTTCAGGACCGTATTGCGCACAAACTAAGCAACTTTCACTAAGCCAAGTTTTGCTAAATCGGTTTATTTTGGTCCGAAAAATACGTGGTAGAGTTGTTTAAAGACCTTTTAGAGACACCCTGTATAATGTAAAAACACGAATAAACTTGTATACTACCGATGATGTTTGCTTGGCAAAGGAAATGTATATACATTTAGTTTATTAAATAAATCGTATATATTTTTGTGAAACGAGTTATTCTTTCTAATTAATTGAATAAATATATATCACCCAAACATCTTTTTTTTCCTTTTCGGCCTGTCAACGTTCAACTAAGGCTAGATGCACACGAATTATAAAAACCTGAATGGCAACGAAATGTTTGAAATGTCAGCATTCAGTAAATTATATATGTACTACCAAAATATTCACTAGAAATAATTTATATGGCAAAACAACGTTTGCCGGGTCAGCTAGTAATATTTATAAAATCAATGAAATTGTTAGAAATACGACAATAATTATTATGGAATTAAAAACATGTTAAATGTAGGTTTCAAAATAAGGCACTCACAATATTTGTTTGAAAAAAAAATTAATTGTGTAAATATCCTAACATGGAAAAAACAAAGTAACCCAGATTTAAAAAATAAGATGTGGCCACCACACAACTTACTTATACGTATGTGCGTTCCGAAATGTGTATACAAAAGTTGTTCCAAATTAATGTTAAGTCTGTGTGAGTAAAACTGTTCCTTCCGCTCCGAATTTAGCTACATTTTTTTTATACAGAAATGATCCCAAATACAGCTCAAGAAACTACTATTCGGTACGAGTAAAAGTGTTACTTCCGGTCCGAATTTTGAAGTATATATTTTGATATTTTTCCCGGGTTGACATTTTATTACGTTTTTTCTGTGACGGGAAAAAAAGTTGACATTTTATCCTTCTTGACAGGTAATAAAATGTCACTTTATCAACCCGGGCATAAAGTGATCACTTTTTGCCCATGGGAAAAAAGTGCTCACTTGATTTTCTGACTTTAATATATAGTATTTACGTGTTTTTTCAATATTAAATCGTCGTTTTTCCCATCACAAAAAAAAATAGTGTATTATACACGGGAAAAAACTAGATTTTAGCTCTTGGTAATTTATAATTTATAAACCTTACCTCCAGCTAAAATGTAATACTTTTTTCCCTTGTATAATAAATAACTATTAATTGCATTTTTTTGAATGTCGGCCGTGTTTTCAAAAATTATTGTATTTTCAAAATGTTTTCTTAATTGCGAAAGATATTTCATAATTCTCATTTCCAAATCCTTACTAAAGATATCAAGTTTTGCCATAAATGTTTTAATATTTTTATACATGGTTAAAACGTTAAAACAATTAATCCTTGCCCTTCAAGTTTTTTATTCAGTTCATTAAAATGCTGAGTGATGTGGCATAAAAACATTAAATCATTTAACCAATGTACATTGGATAATTCATCGAAACTATTGTCTTTTTTAATTAAAAAGAGATTAATTTCATCTAATAACGTTACAAAGTGATTAAGGACTTGACCGCAACTAAGCTATCGCACGTTGTATGTCAAAATGCCAAAATAATTGCATTCAATTTCATCTATGAATTGTGCAAATAACCGTTTATTAAGAGCTCTTGCGTTTATAAAGTTGATGATTTTTATTACAACTGACATTACACTGGAAAATGTTTTAAATCCATGTTTCGCACATAAAACTTGCCGGTGTATTATACAATCAAATTCGATCAGAGATTGTGAAATATTTTGCTTAAGATACCGAATAAATCCAGATATTTGATTATTTTACAGGTTCCCATTAACAACGCAGGTGTAATGTCACTTGAAATGTCACATCGATTGATTTTCTGACTTCAATATACAGTGTGTCCAGATTTCGATGCTCACCATTGGTATATCGGTTATTAGAAGAGATAGAGGAACGGTTAAATGGGGAATGTTTTGCAGAATTCAATGCTCGCAACAAATCTCATTTCAAATTCATTCGGAATTTTTACAATTTTGAGATATTTTGAAAAAACCGATATTTGCCGATTTCAATTCTCGTCAATAACTCGATAACGCCTAATGCGATCGCTTTTAAACTCTAACATTATTCAGACACTTTTTTAAGACAAATTTTTTGGTGTTAACAGTAACCCCCGATTTTCATTTGTTTCCAAGTTCTTAGCGCTATCTTTTGTTTTTCTTATGGCGGCCATACTGGATTTTTAATTAGTTAGATAGTCCTTAAAAATAGCTTTTCAATAATGTTCAACATGCCTAATAAATCTTTATTTACACGAGAGATATGAATATTTTAATAACATTTCACTCTAATACGGAATTAGTTGGCTATGAAATTAAATGGTAGTGTAAAACAGACGATAAATAGATAAATAAGCTCAGTCATTGTTGACATGTCAAAGTGCAGTGCAGTTGGTGGGAGATTTAGAACTTTGTGTTGTAATTATTGATAAGTAATTACCGTTAAGCATTGCGATTAGATAAGAACTGATAATGGCACATACATTTTCAAATGAAGAAAGGGTTGATATGTTAGAAGTTTATTTCAAAGCAAATAGAAACTCTGAAAATGCTGAAAGACCACAACCACACCGGACAATTTTTAACAGAATAATCAGAAATTTAGTGGACTGTGGAAGCTTCGAACAAAAAAGATCCATCTATCAAGTTAACAATGCTGATGTACGTCAAAATAATATTTTGCAAAATGTTATAAACAATCCAAGTACATCAGTGCGTCGAGTGGCTCGAGAAACTGGAATTCCGAAATCTAGTGTTCATGGAACGTTGAGGAAAAACAAATACCACCTATACAAACCAACAATTGTACAGGGTATAAGTATAAGCGATAATGACTATCAGCGAATATTACAATTTAGGTGATATCAACAAAAATGTGACGATGATACTGATTTTCCTAGGAATACTTTGGACAGATGAAACACGGTTTACCAATTGTGGAGTGTTCAACAGGCATAATTATCATCACTGGTCAATTGATAATCCACATTTGGCAAATCAAAGAAGGTTTCAAATTCGAGTTGGTTTTAATCTCTGATGTGGTTTGATTGGTACGAATTTTTATTGACAACTTCTTTGTTGTTTGAGTTTTTGTTTTTTCATTTTAGATAATCACTTAATAGGTCCTTTCATCTTTGATTACAATTTAACTGGTAATAGATATTTAGAGCTACTAACGAATGAGATAATGCCTGCCGTAAGACAAATTATTAACCCTGAAAACATGCAAAACGTCTGGTTTCAGCAGGACGGCTGCCCTGCCCATAATGATCGTCACGTGCGACATTTTTTGTGAGAAGATTTCAATGAGAGTTATTTCAAATAATTGACCAGTACAATGGCTTGCGAGATCGCCCGACCTTACCCCCCTTGATTTTTATTGGTGGGGTGCCACTAAAAACGAAGTATTCAATTTTGAACCATCAGAGAATCGGGAAATTTTAGAACAACGAGTGCTGGATGTGCTGCAGATCATTAAACGAAAATACACTACGTAGAGTTTGTAACTCTGTTAAACCAAGGTACCAAAAGTGTGTGGAGCAGAATGGTCACCATATTGAACAGTTTATTTAAGTAAATCTGAACTTGTAATTTCGTATTAGAGTGAAATTTATTTTACATGTTCATATCTCTCATACAAATGAAGATTTATTAGGCAAGTTGTACATTATTGAAAAGCTTTTTTAACTCGTATCTAACTAATTGAGAATGCAATATGGTCGCCATAAGAAAAACAAAAGATGGCGCTAAAAACGAAGTAGCAACAAATGAATTACTTATCAATAATTACTATACAAACTTCTAAATCTTCCACCAATTGCACTGCACTTTTACATGTGACTAATGACAGAGCTTATTTATTAGGCATGTTGAACATTATTGAAAAGCTATTTTTAAGGACTATCTAACTAATTAAAAATCCAATATGGCCGCCATAAGAAAAACAAAAGATAGCGCTAAGAACTTGGAAACAAGTGAAAATCGGGGGTTACTGTTAACACCAAAAAATTTGTCTTAAAAAAGTGTCTGAATAATGTTAGAGTTTAAAAGCGATCGCATTAGGCGTTATCGAGTTATTGACGAGAATTGAAATCGGCAAATATCGGTTTTTTCAAAATATCTCAAAATTGTAAAAATTCCGAATGAATTTGAAATGAGATTTGTTGCGAGCATTGAATTCTGCAAAACATTCCCCATTTAACCGTTCCTCTATCTCTTCTAATAATCGATATACCAATGGTGAGCATCGAAATCTGGACACACTGTATAGTATTTACGTGATTTTTTTAATATTAAATCGTCGTTTTTCCCATCACAGAAAAAAATAGTGTATTATACACGGGGAAAAAATTAGATATTAGCTCTCGGTAATTTATCACCTTCTGCCAGAGTAACGCTGCTGGTAAATAATTTTTTGACATTTCTTCAGTACAAAAATCGTATCTGTAAGCTTTTCTTTAGAAAAATTCATTATAAAATCACCTCAATTATTTTCAGTTAACTAGCAGCAAAACCATGGCATACTATCCCATATTCAAATAAAATACATAAAGTTGACTAAATTATATAAAAAAATGACAATGCTCAGCAATTGCCACTTTAAAAGTAATAACCACTTATGTTTTTTTGGTATGAAATTGAGTAAGAAATGCAAAAATGAACACACTATGTTCCATTTGAAAAAAAAAGACTTTTTGACAAAAATGTGTCATGTAAGTTTAAGTCAGTGTTCTACACATGCAATAAGTAATTGAAAAAAAAGTAAAATATTCTGAACAACAATACCCAAAATGGTGGCTATCTAATACGTTGTATATATAACATATTTTTTTAAAAACTTTGAAATCTTCAGAAAAATGCCAATAAAACGAAAACTTTACATTTTAGGCCTATACTATTTCATTAAGTTTTGACTAGAAATTGTGCAGGAATACAAAAATGTAATAATATGTTGATATTCCATGTAAGAAACTATAACTATGGTCACACACCAAGTTGTAGAACACTCAGTATCGCACAAAATTAATTTTAAAAGGTGCTTCCAATGAACGCCCATCATAGGGAAAAAACCCTTTCGAAAAATCTTTATTCATAAAGCACAATTTACCTTTGCCACGGAAATGACTCACTCTGTATGTATATCTACAATTATGGAGACTGATTTATTAATTCGTTAATAATCAATTAGTCATTAGATATAGCATATTTTAAGTTCTCGTTGGGTAAGCATGTCCTGTCCTAATATCAATTGTTTATTTCTGTATACTAATGTTTACAGTATGTGACCGTTATTTTGGCGGGTCGCTTTCAAGCCTGGAGAATTCGGTAGCGTGCAAGTTTAACTTGCTAATAGAAAGATAACAGCTAGTTTATTCTACAGAATATATTATAAATAATAATATCAATAGAAGAAAAACAAACCCATTGTGTATTTTTTAAGTGTACTTTAAATAAATGCGTCTAAGATTAATTGTTTGAAATTCCGCACTCATGAAGTAAGGTAGATTCTGAAACAGGTGTCGGCGCTGCAAAACCATGCAAGAAATAGAATTCGTTATTCTACTGTCTGACATTTTTGACATAAATGCATATACAGTTTAGCACAAAACATAACAATTTTGTTTCTTATTATACGTAAACAAGTAGAATTTCAAAAACTTATCGAGAAAATATAACTAAATAGAAATAGACTGCCATAGCAAACATACTGTCCATTATTGACTACATTGACAATATCGCAGTGGCTGTGTGTCAAAAAAGTTATAAATATTCAAATTAACGTTTATTTTGAAGAGAAAATCATCATTAGAAGTCTAGTACTTCTAATGATGATTATCTTTACTGTAAAAAATTAAGTATTTAATATTGAAATTAGTAAATGCGATATATGTTTGGCGGGAAAGGGATTCCAATTATTTAGTGTCATAAAGAATATTAGTTATAATTACCACCTTTAATCAAAAAGAAATTCTAGCAAATCTTATAGGTCATTTGAAACTCGACTTCAAGAGTATACAGAAAAGGAATACCATAGGTACTTTTGAACATTTATTAGTATTGTTTGTTATCATTTACTTTAATCGCATTTGTGTTTATATTTCATACGTTTTAAATAGTAAATTATTCGCACGTAGTACTAAACTAAACTACTATTATTTTATGCCTTTCATTTTTTTAATTTGTTATATGATAATTTTATTTTAGTTTCTACGTATACCAATATTTTTAAAATAAATTCCATTTTGTTTGAAAATATACTTTACTTAATGTTGTTAGTTATGTATACATATCGATATTTATATATTTATTAATGTGCATTATTCGTATATATTTAGTTAATTAATATTTATGACCTTCCTTCTGATATATTTGTTCTCATATCTTGAAGTGCATGATTTTGAATATATTTGTATACAGTGTCAGGCAAATGTTTGGGAACACCAGATTTCTGGCAAAATTATGAGTTCTATTAAAAAATAACCTAAATAAAAGTTTTTATAGTATTTTTATTCTACTCTATGACATACTTTGATCTTCTACAACTTTCACTTCTTTGGAGATATGGCGTCATCGGTATTTCTTTAATGGATCACCTTGTATATTTTAACATTTTTACATAGACACATTTTTAAAAATTACAGTGATAGGCATACTTATATACTTATATTAAATATTAAAAAAAAACATTGGCTAAAAACATCTTTTTGTCAGATACAACTGATAAGAAATATTCGTTTTTTTATGTTGCCAAGCAAACCTTTTAAGCAAAAATAAAAGTATTGGAATAATTCAGTATTATTGACAGTCATACTCAATAGTGACAGAGAGTTTCCATTAAACAAAAATTGACGTTCATTATGGGCGAACTAACAGAAAGTGAAAGAATTACTTTGTTAATGATGGTTGGTTTTGGAGACAGGCAGAGATCTCTACAAGATGCATGCAATATTTTTGATACCACATTCTCTGATTCTCTGAAAGAAATATTTCAAAATCAACAGTATCAAGGGTGTTGCGATAGTTTAATGTAACGGGAAGTGTTAAAAATTTGCCACCGGTCGACCTAAAACTGCTACAAATGATGATAATTCATTGGATGTTCTTATTAATCTTCAAGAAGAACCATAAACATCACTATCAAAACTGTCCTTATATCACAAAATTAGCAAGGGGTCGGCAAAGAGGATATTGTCGAAAAATAAGTTTCATCCGTATAAAGTACATTTAGTACAAGAATTAGATGAAGATGATCTCGATAGAAAGATGCAGTTTTGTGATAAAATCAGAGGTAGCGCGGTAGCACTACCTCTAATATTATACTTGATACCCTCGTTTTACATTAGAACCCATATGTTTCTCAGGAACTACTGGGCCGATTTACTTGTTTTTTTTTAATGACTACTGGGGCGAGTCTAGGATGTGCGTCAAATTAGGGTTCATGAAGCCAAAGTGGGACTTAGCATAATTTGCATAAAATGAAGGAGACCCCCTGGAGCAAATCGTCAATTTTTACGGTAGAAGGCGGGAGTTTTGCATAGTTATATTACAACATGCCCTACAAGGGCAGAAAAAAGGTGAATATACTTAAGCAAAAAGGCTCCGAGTATGAAAAATAAATGTATAAGCATGAAAATGAAGTGTACAAGCATCAAAAAGAAGTGTACAGGCACGAAACGGTGTGTACAAGTGTTATTTTCATCAGTACATTAAGAAGTGTATTTAACTGCTGAATTGTGCTATACTTAGTCTCATAACTTGGAAAAAATATTTTCACCAAACAATGTATATTCCGCAGCCTCGCTGTTGCCTCTAACCATTAAAAAGTAAATGCTATGATGTATGTACATACATACAAAATTTACTGAACAACTATTAGTGTAGTTACATGTTGGGAGAGGTTTATTTTGCATCCTAGGTCTCCCATAGCTGATTGATAATCTACTAAAGCATGACAAAAGTAAATCCAGCTTCAACATTTTTCCTTTAACTTGCTCGGCTGTGGAATATACATTGTTTGGTCAAAATATTTTTTCCAAGTTATGAGACTATAGCACAATTCATCAGTTAATTTCATTTCTTAATGTGCTGATGAAAATAACACTTGTACACACCTTTTCGTGCTTGTACACTTTTTTCATACTCGGGGCCTCTTTGCTTAAGTATATTCACCTTTTTTCTGCCCCCTTCAGGGTATTTTCTCCAATAGCTAGTGATGAATATGATTGATCGTAATGGTCACTTTGTCAATAATATTTTATTTTCCGACGAAGCGACATTTTTTCTAGATGGACATGTAAATCGACATAACTGTCGCTACTGGAGTGATCGGAATACTCACTAGATGGAATAAAAGCACACACAATATCTTCAAAAATTAAATGTATGGGCAGGTATAATCGGAGGACACATAATCGGAGCGCGAGGAAATTATTCCAGCAGTAATTCATTTATTTCCAAACCCCATAAATCCTGCACCATTCTCTGATGCCATCTGGTATCAGCAAGATGGAGCTCCGCCACATTATGGAATTGACGTGCGTGCATACCTAAATGAAGTATTTCCACAGCGTTGGATAGGTTGAAGAGGATATATTGAATGGCGTCCGCGATCGCCCGATTTAAGTCCTGAAGACTTTTTGCTTTGGGGGCATTTGAAACCTAATGTCTATAAGACTAAACCTCAGTCGCTCGAAAAGTTGCAAGATCGAATTAAGATGGCCTTACAAGAGATAGCACAAGACGTGATTCAGAAGTCGTTAAGGTCTTTCGTTGATAGACTAGAATTCTGTCAGGCTGCTGAAGGTCATCACTTTGAAGATTTACTATGAATTGCCTTGCTTTCAATATTTTGTTGTTGCCAACCTTTTCAAATATGCTATAAAATATAAACTGTATATCATTGTAATTCTTAAAAATGTGTCTATCCAAAAATGTTAAAATATACAGGGTCATCCATTAAAAAAACGAGGACGCCATATCTCAAAACAAGTGAAACTTGTAGAAAATCATAGTATGCCATAGAGTAGAATAAAAATACTACAAAGACTCAATTTTTTTTTATTAAGGGTATTTTTTAATAGAACCCATAATTTTGGCAGAAATCTGGTGTTTCCACACATTTGCCTGACCCTGTATAAAAATGAATGAGAACTGGAATTGTTTTAAGTTTCTAATATGAAAACCATTGCCAATTGAAGAAACATATCTAATCGAAAATTGTTCCTGACGACCAATATTTCGCTGACGCGTTGTAACTGGTGTATTATGTACTAATACTTGGAACGCATTTCAGTATATCATGTTTCTTAGCGTTAACATTTATTCCCTCGTGTTATTAGCCTTATTTAATAATAAAGTGTTCCTGTGTGATCATGTGTAATGTGGAGTGACCTACCTTCTAAGTCAGAGATACTGTGCCAATCAACATCAATTAACGTAAGTACATAATTTTTGTAATAAGTATATTTTTTATTTTTGTGCATTATTTCATACTCGCATCTTGTTTTTATATATATATATATATATATATATATATATATAATTGAAAAAGGTATTGGGGAATCCAGCAATCAAAAACAAGTTTTACAATGTCATGGAAATCTAATTCTCTTTAATCAATATTTCGCACATATAATTCATGTGCTTCCTCAATATTAAGCTGTAATTACAATGGCATGATAACAACGTAAGAAGTATGTACAAGAATTCTATTCTAAATGACTTACAAATGTGATTTCTCGCCATGGAGAAGATAAAACATCTATGAAATACAGGTTACAGTTGCTAAGAAACATCACAACAAAGTATCCAAAATGCGACGAGCATTATGTTTTTTAAAAAATGAGAGGATTGAGCAAGCTGTATTGTGTCAAACAACAAGACAATGTCATTAATGTTTGCTTATAGCGCAAGTCATATATTGAGTAAAATCAATACCAACCCAAGAAAAATCAAAACATCCGAAATGTAAAAATACTAGGGAGTAACTAAACAAAGCATCGTCACAGCTTGATGCCCATCCCCCTTTTAACACGTATTATGAACATCATTATATGACACAACACGTCTGTCCAATCTTACTAAATTGTTAATAAAAAGACAAAGAAAAACAAAAGAGAAGGTAAAAGGTAAAATTTGTAAAAGTTAATTAGTTAAAACCCCCCAGCTCGCCTCTAAACATCAAGACTCAATAAATATGAGTATATTATGCTTAAGTACTGAAGATCAGACCTGAAATTCATCACATTATTTATTCTGTTTATATATACCATCTCAAAGAATTCTCTACTGTTCTTTCTACTCTCTGTCCTCAAAATTGTGACCCCTTCTAAATTAGGTGTGTGATCCTCTTCTAACATATGCTTAGCCAAGGCACAACGGGTTTTACCTGTGCGTATGTCACTTTTATGTAAGGTTAATCGTGTTGATAGCCAGTTGCCTGTTTGGCCTATGTATTGTTTATCACATTTAGAGCACGGTATTTGGTATATTATGTTAGATTTGAATTTAAACTCAGTTTTGTCCTTTAACTTAGAAAAGAAATCACCTATTTTATTTTTACTATAGTAACCAAACCGGATGTTATCAGTTTTTAAGATTTTAGAAATCTGTTGGCTTAAATTGTTTATGTAAGGCAACCTGAAGTATTTAATAGGTTGATTATTGTTAGGTTCTATCTGAAGTTGAATCTGTGGATTATCTATTCTCTGGGTGTTAAATAACAACTTTGAAATGACCGTTTTGGGATACCCATTATTGAGAAATAGATCAGCTAATATTTTTAGGTTTTTTCTATGGAAATTGGGGTGGCTTAATCTTAAAATTCTTTGTTTCATCATGATCACCATATTGATTTTTTGCTGAATGGGGTGATTCGAATAGTAGTTAAGGAATCTTGACGAGTTAGTTTTCTTTCTGTACCAGTCAGTTGTTAAAACAGTGTCTTTCCTAATGATTTTTATATCTAGGAAAGGGATTTCAGCATTGACCTCTCTCTCCAACGTGAATTGAATGTTACTGTGGAAACTGTTAAATATTTCTAGGATGTTATCAGTTTCTTGTATTGGTATCGCAAGAATAAGGTCATCGACGTATTTATGAATGAATTCTAATTTATAATTAAGTTTGCTAATAATGTTATTCAAGCAATCGTCCATGACTATGTTAGCTAAGATGCAACTCAGTGGGCTCCCCATAGGGCAACCATCTAACTGCCTATAAAAGTTACCATTGAAAGTGAAAGTATTATTAGTTACAGTAAAGTGTAACAGTTTAAAAAAGGAACTTTTTGTTAAGTTAGTGTGCGGAGAGATCAATTCCCAATCCCTTGTTAAAATTTCAGTAACTAAAGTTATAGGAACTTTAGTGAATAGTGATATAACGTCTAATGACACGATTTCATGTTCTGGTGGCAGCACATAATTCTGGTACCTATCTACAAAAGTGAACGCGTCAGGGATGTCATAAGGACTGTTATTATAGGCCATTGAAAGTATCTGTGCAATGTGGGCTGATACGTAGTAGGTGGGAGAGCCATTACAAGACACAATAGGACGAAACGGTACATCAGGTTTATGGATCTTGGGTAAAGAGTATAATTTCGGGCTAACAGAGTTATATATCACCAATTTTTTGTATATTGCATCTGTAATCTCATACCTGTCTTTTAATGATTTTAATAAGCTGTTTAAATCTTTTTGAGTTTTAAATGTAGGGTCTTTTTTTAAAATGTCATAAGTACCTCTGTCTTTTAACAACTCTTCAGTTTTATTTAAGTATTCTGTTCTTTCTAGGGCTACTGTTACAGCCCCTTTATCTGCCCTCGTAATAATGATATCAGGGTGGTTTTTTAAAAAAGTTCTACACTCAAGTGAGTCGTCAATAAAATGATCTTTTTTATTTTTGAATTTAGTAATGAAGTTAGTAATGCTATTAGTTAAACGAGCCCTACGTATGTTAATATCGTGGGCAGCACTATTGTCTAGTATCATCTCACAATCAGCTAATACACTTGCAACATCTAAATTACCCCCGTAAACAGGTATACCAAAATTTGGACCTAATGAAAGGAAATTCTTAACGTTTTCTGGAATGTTGATTTAGCCAAAGATAAGTTGCCTTTACACATTTTTAGGGACTTTGAATTATCAGTGGGTCATAAGTACCAAAAAATGTACAACAAAATTAAGAAAGTTAATATTCATAAATTCAATAAACTTCAAACTAATCTTAAACAGCAGAAATTGTTTTCAAACAACGATGATTGGTTTGTCAATCGCACAAATAGTGACATTCCAGAAAACGTTAAGAATTTCCTTTCATTAGGTCCAAATTTTGGTATACCTGTTTACGGGGGTAATTTAGATGTTGCAAGTGTATTAGCTGATTGTGAGATGATACTAGACAATAGTGCTGCCCACGATATTAACATACGTAGGGCTCGTTTAACTAATAGCATTACTAACTTCATTACTAAATTCAAAAATAAAAAAGATTATTAGCAAACTTAATTATAAATTAGAATTCATTCATAAATACGTCGATGACCTTATTCTTGCGATACCAATACAAGAAACTGATAACATCCTAGAAATATTTAACAGTTTCCACAGTAACATTCAATTCACGTTGGAGAGAGAGGTCAATGCTGAAATCCCTTTCCTAGATATAAAAATCATTAGGAAAGACACTGTTTTAACAACTGACTGGTACAGAAAGAAAACTAACTCGTCAAGATTCCTTAACTACTATTCGAATCACCCCATTCAGCAAAAAATCAATATGGTGATCATGATGAAACAAAGAATTTTAAGATTAAGCCACCCCAATTTCCATAGAAAAAACCTAAAAATATTAGCTGATCTATTTCTCAATAATGGGTATCCCAAAACGGTCATTTCAAAGTTGTTATTTAACACCCAGAGAATAGATAATCCACAGATTCAACTTCAGATAGAACCTAACAATAATCAACCTATTAAATACTTCAGGTTGCCTTACATAAACAATTTAAGCCAACAGATTTCTAAAATCTTAAAAACTGATAACATCCGGTTTGGTTACTATAGTAAAAATAAAATAGGTGATTTCTTTTCTAAGTTAAAGGACAAAACTGAGTTTAAATTCAAATCTAACATAATATACCAAATACCGTGCTCTAAATGTGATAAACAATACATAGGCCAAACAGGCAACTGGCTATCAACACGATTAACCTTACATAAAAGTGACATACGCACAGGTAAAACCCGTTGTGCCTTGGCTAAGCATATGTTAGAAGAGGATCACACACCTAATTTAGAAGGGGTCACAATTTTGAGGACAGAGAGTAGAAAGAACAGTAGAGAATTCTTTGAGATGGTATATATAAACAGAATAAATAATGTGATGAATTTCAGGTCTGATCTTCAGTACTTAAGCATAATATACTCATATTTATTGAGTCTTGATGTTTAGAGGCGAGCTGGGGGGTTTTAACTAATTAACTTTTACAAATTTTACCTTTTACCTTCTCTTTTGTTTTTCTTTGTCTTTTTATTAACAATTTAGTAAGATTGGACAGACGTGTTGTGTCATATAATGATGTTCATAATACGTGTTAAAAGGGGGATGGGCATCAAGCTGTGACGATGCTTTGTTTAGTTACTCCCTAGTATTTTTACATTTCGGATGTTTTGATTTTTCTTGGGTTGGTATTGATTTTACTCAATATATGACTTGCGCTATAAGCAAACATTAATGACATTGTCTTGTTGTTTGACACAATACAGCTTGCTCAATCCTCTCATTTTTTAAAAAACATAATGCTCGTCGCATTTTGGATACTTTGTTGTGATGTTTCTTAGCAACTGTAACCTGTATTTCATAGATGTTTTATCTTCTCCATGGCGAGAAATCACATTTGTAAGTCATTTAGAATAGAATTCTTGTACATACTTCTTACATTGTTATCATGCCATTGTAATTACAGCTTAATCCTGAGGAAGCACATGAATTATATGTGCGAAATATTGATTAAAGAGAATTAGATTTCCATGACATTGTAAAACTTGTTTTTGATTGCTGGATTCCCCAATACCTTTTTCAATTACACAAAAACAGCAAAGATTGGTACATATTTCTATATATATATATATATATATATATATATATATATATATATATAAGTGTTACTTAAAAATGTTACTTATATTAAAATATTGCAATTGCCATGATATTTACTTAAACTACATAAATTGGAAAACATTCTCGAACATACCGTTTTTCGTTAAAAGTGTTACTTTCTTGTTTCAAATTTAATTTTTGCGTGAAGAACAGTGTTAGTTACTTCTATTTCGAATTTATAAACATGTTTTAAAAAAGTTGTTCCAAATATTTTTATCCTGTTAATAGGTATATAATTTGCTAGAAATCTTGAGGGTCAGTGAAACAGATTCACCTTTGTGTCATTATATTTTACAACGAAAAGGTATAGAATTCTATCAAGGTTTTAGTTTTAAAAACGGGTGTACACTTTGTCAAATATGTTTCAATTTAACAGTAAATCAGTGGACTGTTACACCGTACATTTTATTTTATTTATAACAAGTTTTAAGAAAATATAGCTGCGAGAAAGAAGCTGCTGTTTACCGATTCTATGAAGTATCTTTATCTTTATATTTTCGAAAGATTATACAATAAATTTCTTCGTAATTCATCTTTCAGAATTAAAAGTCAGGTGTGGCCACATATGTACTTTCCTATACATATTGCTGTGGTATTTTTCTTGTTAAATAAATAAATAGATAAATAAAGAAACCAAACAAATAAAAAATTAACAAAAATAAAACACCAGCACATTTATTTAGTAAGTATAAAATTTACATATTTGATATAAATTACAATTCAATATTTCAACAAATAAATACAGAATAATCCACTAATCAGTATAAATGTATGTAGTTTAAATTATATATATTTTGTAATGCTGTTGTGCGTCATTTCGTAACGGTTATTCCTACAAGTTCTACCCAGGTAATTTCCTCTTACATCGTACCACTCGTGGATTCACTCCACCATTGGACGTGAGCGCTGCGAAAAGTTGGTTGAACACGTCTATATTTAACACAGCTTCGGCGGATCGCTATCACTCGATGATTCACCTGGGAATTTGACCGGGCTGCTAAGCGAGATGCGCGCGTCGCGGCATTAGCGAGAACCAAGTAACAGCTGACAGTTACAACATTACATTTAAACGATTAAAACTTCGTTTGTCTAATTAAATCAGTGAAACGTGATTATAATGGTGTTTTAATCTAGTGCAAAACCGGAGCTCATTCGGAGGCAACTTCGATGGATCCTATTAAAAGGTATTTATACGGTTTTTGATTAACTTATAGTGATAAAATAAACCATCTGTGAAGTTTTTGTTTCGATAATATACATTTTATTTACACACAGAATAGACAAGTCATATCATATTTATTATTCCACGCTAGCTTAATATATATACATTGGAATATTGCAGACAATTAAAATGTATTATTATTATGACTATTTCAAGGGAAACGTGTAGCTTTAACTTTTATTGGTCCTTGAAAATAGCCGTGTACATTGATAAATTAATTACGGATACGTTTCACATTACGATATATACAAATTCGAGGTCGACAATAATAAAATTACATCCTAGAACAAAAGCAAGAAAATTTCGTAATCTGATAACAGGTTTTGTTTGACAATAAGCTAAAATTTCGGATAGGCCTAATTCCAACCTTCACATAGACAATAAATACGCTTACCGGCCGGTAATCTAGTTCGACGGCATTAACCTTACAGACGTAAACAATGAATCGATTGACACATGATGCCGGGCAATAAAATAATGAAACTAAATGGTCTTTCTCTATGTTGGTCCCAGTCAACCCTCTATTTTATTGCAACGAATAATGAATATATATTTCTTATATTGAATAAGTTATGGTTTCGTGTGATAAAGGTAATAACAAAAATTTTTTTAAACGGAATCTTTGAAACAATCTGCTCGTTAGACGCGAATATCTGAACGTTAATTGTGGAATCAGTAATTTGCTCTGTTAACAGACGGTATTTGAACGGGTGAGATCCCTGAACCGATATACTATAGATTTATGATAACTCTTAATGAAATTAATGACGGGAAATTACTTGACGGATTAATTAGTGTGGACTTATAGTCAAACTAATTACGGGAATCATAAGACTGGACATTTGAATCTGAAATTAAATGTACCAGCTCAATTACTTTACGGATTAATTAGTGTGGACTTATAGTCAAACTAATTACGGGAATCATAAGACTGGACATTTGAATCTGAAATTAAATGTACCAGCTTAATTACTTTACGGATTAATTAGTGTGGACTTATAGTCAAACTAATTACGGGAATTATAAGACTAGACATTTGAATCTGAAATTAAATGTACCAGCTTAATTACTTTACGGATTAATTAGTGTGGACTTATAGTCAAACTAATTACGGGAATTATAAGACTGGACATTTGAATCTGAAATTAAATGTACCAGCTTAATTACTTTACGGATTAATTAGTGTGGACTTATAGTCAAACTAATTACGGGAATTATAAGACTGGACATTTGAATCTGAAATTAAATGTACCAGCTCGGAAAGGACCTCAAATAGGAGTCTCGGTACTAGTCATTTGAATCTGAAATTAAACGACCAGCCCGAGCGGAATCTCAAATAGGAGTCTCGGTACTAGTCATTTGAATCTGAAATTAAACGACCAGCCCGAGCGGAATCTCAAATAGGAGTCTCCTACTCTTGCAAAATGTCTCTGCTTTTATAACCCCCAGGTGGGTACGTCACATCCAAAAAAGGCATATTTTACACGACAGAATTACCCACACTCTAATATTTATCTGAAGACGCGCTGCATTTTGTCACGTCCGCATTTGTGACGTATCCAACTGAAAATTTTCCATAAAAATTATACCCATACGGATTCTTTCGAAAACTATCATGAATAAAATTAATTAGCAAATTACTGTTACCATTTACCAATGAATACATGAATATGAATACACAATGATTTAATCACGTAACGGACGAGAAAATGCCTCACTAAATTACAAGAATATTTTATATTCGCAATTAATTAATATACAATGAGCATTTTCTCTGTCCTAACGACTCAAGTTCGTTACAACCCCCCACCTCTAAAGAAAAGAAAAATGTTGTCAACCGGAAATAAAACATAATGAAAATTTACTAACCTATAACTAACTTAAAACTAATTTAAATGTCTCTACACTCTCACTGGTTGTTCTGTGTCTTGTATAGGTTCTTATAATAGGCGTCTGCTTCCCGCCGAGTCATGGAAACGCTCTCACCACCGATGCGGACGCTGACTCGCTGGTTCCATCGACGACTCTTCCGGATCTTCCTACCTGGACGGCCCTCTCGCCGTACCCACGCCCCAGGATTGTGAACTGCAGGCCATTTCTTCACAGGAGGTACGTTCGTTGCAGGAGGAGGATGTGCGTCAAGAAAAGGCATATTTAACGGAAGGCTGGGAACTAAAGGCACGACAGAGAGAGGTAAAAGACTTACGGGCGTGGAGGGATTTACTTCTGCGGCTTGCCTGACGGATTCTGGAGTTGGAGGTAACGGAGATATCATGTCTGGCACTGGCGATACTCCAAATAGCTGTAGGTACCGGAATGCTAAATACGCCTCGGCCCCAGGGCTAGACAACGCCGGGCCTATTTCCACGTCGGTCTTCTTGGCCGAGGATGCCTGTGGCTGCGGCTTTGGAGGTGTATTGCAGCAGTACACATTATACTTTTCCTCTAATAAGGCCACCGTCTCTGGCGATATTATAAACTGTGGCGTTATTGGTCGCTCTGGAGTTTTCGGAGAAGCCACGAACCTCACCAGACCACTGGTCGGAGATATCCAATGTCCGAGGGCGGTTTGACGACCAGGAGACTTCGTCGAAGACATGATTGAACTGGCTGATAACGCACGATCCATAGACTTATATGCCTGGCTCGGATGTTCCCCACCGCTTCTCTGGAGGGAGACTTTGAGTGGGAGGCGGAGTAGGGACTACGGTCTGGCGGCGGCGGAAAGTTTTATATCCTTCACGTGGACTTTTGACGGCTTGCGGTGACCTGGAGTCTGTAACATAACCACAGAAGGAGATAAAATTTTAATTATTTTTGACGGGCCTGCAAACTTCGGAGCCAATTTGGCGGAAAACTTCTTGGCGGCGTCGGACAGATAGTGGCACTTATGATATACCCATTGCCCTAACTGTGGACGGAAAGGACGGTGGCGGAGATTGTAGGGCCTACTTTGCCGTTGAAATGCTTCAGCCAACCTCACTCTCACGATTTTGAAGAAGTCGTCCAGCTTCGACATCTCAACAGCCAAATCACTTGCGTCTGGTTCATCAGTCCCCTCTAAAAGTCCTTCAACGGTTCGACGAAGAGAACACGGCGGAATGAGTTCTCGTCCGAAGTTTAAGAAAGCGGGAGTATAGCCTGTGGACTCGTGTTTGGCGGAATTAATGGCGAACGTAAACTGTGGTAAGTACCGATCCCATTCCCTATGATCCCCTTCAATATACTGTGCGATCATGGGACCAATTACCCTGTTTGTCCTTTCCACAGGGTTCGACTGCGGAGCATACGGAGCGGTGAATTTAATCTGGATGCCCACGCCCTTGATGTAATCTTGGAAACAGTGACTGGCGAACTGCGGTCCATTGTCCGTCAGTAACAGCTTGGGACATCCGAAACGGTAGATCAATTTCTCCTGCAAGGCACGGATTATCGCCTTGGACGTGGCAGAGCGCAGCGGCTGGCACTCCACCCACTTAGTGAACCGGTCCTGGAACACTAGCAACGACGTGAAACCTTGTCTGGATCGCGGAAATGGTCCTAAGAGGTCCACGCTCACCTGCTCCCACGGATAATCCACAGGTGAGTACTGCATCTGTCCTAGGGGCTTCCTTTGGTTGAATTTATATTTCTTACATGACTGGCATTTATTTACGTAATTTCTGACGTCCCTGAACATCCCTGGCCAATAATATAGGTCCGCCGCACGCGAGATACTTTTTGCGACGCCTAAATGTCCAGCTTCGGGAGCGTCATGTACTTCTTTCAAAATTTGAACTCTGTCCGGTTTCGGAATGCACAGTTTCCATGATTGTACGCCATCGGAGTTCCGCGTGTCGGGAATATACCTGTACAATTCATCACCTCGGATTTGAAAATCGCTATTGCGGTCTGGGTGCGTTCTAATGTCGGAGACCTTTTTACAGTACCACGGACACTGTACGTCGTCGAGCACAGCACACGCATCTTCTTCGGATTCGGGATCGCGGGGCAGCGGTGATCGCGATAAAGAGTCGGCCAAATTGTTCATGGATCCTCGACGATACTGTACCGTTTCTAAAAACTCTTTGAAGATCCCTTCTTGATCATTACTTTCTTCGGCGGCTTGACAATTCTCGACGCCTGGTGTTGCGTCGCTTTTACAGTAAACTTTCTTCCTCGGGAAATCGAGCACCACCTCAAATGCTTGGAGTACGTCCACGCCGAGAATCATCGAGCACATACTCGTAGGAAGTATCATGAAATCAATATCTATCGTCCTGTGTTTTAATCTTATTGGCAGGGAGATCTTACCTGGAGATTCAACGATCTCTCCATTTGCCAGACGTATTCGTGATTTACGGGAGTGCACGTCCTGTGTGCCTTCGGCTCCCAAAAGTTCGACGAAATTTCCTGAAACGAACGAAGACGTGGCCCCACAATCAATTAAAGCGTTTATATTCACGCCACGGACGCTTATGGGTATCCACACACGGTTGTCCGTCGTCGTTCCTTCTTTAACGACTTCGGTCGGGAGCTCACAACTGTTTTTTATTGTGTGCGGGTGGTCTGAGCCTCGAGACCACCCGCTTTGGCGTTTCCCTGGCATCTACAGTCTAAAGAGCGGACGTCCAACTTACCACATCGGGAACAGAATATTCTGTGCGGATTGCGGCAGCCGCGTCGATTGTGCCCCTCCTGGGCGCATCTCCAGCAGCGTCTCTCGGGGTTAGACAACCTTTGGACCCCCTTCGGCGGCGGTGGCGGCGTCTGTCGGGGTCTAACGTCTTGTACTGCATAAGAAGAATGAGGCGCGCGCTGCGACGTCGAGGGCATATTCGGTTTTTCGGGGAAAGAGCGCTGCGGCGTCGGTAAGGCACTCTTCCCTTTCGAAAATTGGAGTTGCTCTTCTCTAATGAGCTCGAACTCCGCGGCAAACTTGGACAATTGTCTGAGATTTAATACAGCGTCTCTACGTACATAAAGCTTCAGGTCCGGAGACATGTTGCTGTAAACACGTTCCAATTGTTCGTCGTCGGTCATCGTCTTTCCACGTCTCATCAAAGTCAGTAATGTGGTTAGGAAATCTTTAAATGATTCGTTCGGTTTTTGCAGTCTTGATCGTATTTCTTGGTCCAAAAGATAATCGTATCTCGGCGGGAGGTACTGCAACTTAAAGTCATTTAAAAAGTCGGCCCATGTCGTCCAATATGACCTATTATTCCTAAGCCATAGCAAAGCCTTGTCCCTAAATAATTCGGGCAATGCGAGTAACATATACTCATCTTTAATATCATAACATGTTTGTAATTCGTTAATACGTTCTAGGAAAAATACTGCATCCGAGCTACCACTGAAGTTCAATCCCCACTTGCGTACTTTGTCACAGATTGTGGCTCCGGAGACATCACTACCGTCGACTACAGGCTTTGGATCTACAGGATCGGGTTTTCCTTTCGAGTGACCAGATTTATGCTCTTTCAGATACGTGCTGAGACGCTTACGAACGTCGTCGACAGTACCGGAATCGTCGAGACCGAGAGTTTTCGCAATTGCGTTCAAATCTTCTTTCTTAATAGTGTATAACCAACCTATGGTGGCTGGAGGGTCTGTTGTGCCAGGTTCTGTCATGATGTATATGTTCTATTTTGTACTAGATGTGGAACAATAAAAATGATAATTACAAACGAGCTTGTTACTTTTTCTTTGACTGGTAATACTACTTAGATACTGTATTAAAAGACTGTACGTTCTTGATAAACGTATTTAATATATAACTTCAACTATTTTCCTATATCTTAGTTATATACGTGCTATTTTCAAATTTTACTATTCTTCAAATCAAAGTAATTTTAAAGTTAAAACGGGATTCAGTCGCGGAAGCTGAATTTACAAAACCTTATAATTCTTCAATTCCAAGTAATTTTAAAATAGAAACGGAATTCAGTCGCGTGAGATAAATTTATAAACCTTACAACGTCTAAATTCCAAGCAATTAAAAATCAGGACGCAATTCAGTCGCGGAAGCTGAATTTACGAACTTTATCACTCTTTAATTCAAGGAAACTTAAAATCAAAACGCAATCCAGTCACGGACGTTGAATTTATGAAGTTAATAATTCTTTAATTCAAAGTAATTCAAAATCAAAACGGAATTCAGTCGCGGAAGCTGAATTACACGTAAAATTTTGGCTGAACTAAATTTTATAGTAGCGGACTTCAACGGATGCCAAAATTTTGCAAAGTGTTGCTGTTAATTAATCAATAAACCAGTTAATTACAGCTCGAACGTTGGGCGCCATTTTGTAATGCTGTTGTGCGTCATTTCGTAACGGTTATTCCTACAAGTTCTACCCAGGTAATTTCCTCTTACATCGTACCACTCGTGGATTCACTCCACCATTGGACGTGAGCGCTGCGAAAAGTTGGTTGAACACGTCTATATTTAACACAGCTTCGGCGGATCGCTATCACTCGATGATTCACCTGGGAATTTGACCGGGCTGCTAAGCGAGATGCGCGCGTCGCGGCATTAGCGAGAACCAAGTAACAGCTGACAGTTACAACATTACATTTAAACGATTAAAACTTCGTTTGTCTAATTAAATCAGTGAAACGTGATTATAATGGTGTTTTAATCTAGTGCAAAACCGGAGCTCATTCGGAGGCAACTTCGATGGATCCTATTAAAAGGTATTTATACGGTTTTTGATTAACTTATAGTGATAAAATAAACCATCTGTGAAGTTTTTGTTTCGATAATATACATTTTATTTACACACAGAATAGACAAGTCATATCATATTTATTATTCCACGCTAGCTTAATATATATACATTGGAATATTGCAGACAATTAAAATGTATTATTATTATGACTATTTCAAGGGAAACGTGTAGCTTTAACTTTTATTGGTCCTTGAAAATAGCCGTGTACATTGATAAATTAATTACGGATACGTTTCACATTACGATATATACAAATTCGAGGTCGACAATAATAAAATTACATCCTAGAACAAAAGCAAGAAAATTTCGTAATCTGATAACAGGTTTTGTTTGACAATAAGCTAAAATTTCGGATAGGCCTAATTCCAACCTTCACATAGACAATAAATACGCTTACCGGCCGGTAATCTAGTTCGACGGCATTAACCTTACAGACGTAAACAATGAATCGATTGACACATGATGCCGGGCAATAAAATAATGAAACTAAATGGTCTTTCTCTATGTTGGTCCCAGTCAACCCTCTATTTTATTGCAACGAATAATGAATATATATTTCTTATATTGAATAAGTTATGGTTTCGTGTGATAAAGGTAATAACAAAAATTTTTTTAAACGGAATCTTTGAAACAATCTGCTCGTTAGACGCGAATATCTGAACGTTAATTGTGGAATCAGTAATTTGCTCTGTTAACAGACGGTATTTGAACGGGTGAGATCCCTGAACCGATATACTATAGATTTATGATAACTCTTAATGAAATTAATGACGGGAAATTACTTGACGGATTAATTAGTGTGGACTTATAGTCAAACTAATTACGGGAATCATAAGACTGGACATTTGAATCTGAAATTAAATGTACCAGCTCAATTACTTTACGGATTAATTAGTGTGGACTTATAGTCAAACTAATTACGGGAATCATAAGACTGGACATTTGAATCTGAAATTAAATGTACCAGCTTAATTACTTTACGGATTAATTAGTGTGGACTTATAGTCAAACTAATTACGGGAATTATAAGACTAGACATTTGAATCTGAAATTAAATGTACCAGCTTAATTACTTTACGGATTAATTAGTGTGGACTTATAGTCAAACTAATTACGGGAATTATAAGACTGGACATTTGAATCTGAAATTAAATGTACCAGCTTAATTACTTTACGGATTAATTAGTGTGGACTTATAGTCAAACTAATTACGGGAATTATAAGACTGGACATTTGAATCTGAAATTAAATGTACCAGCTCGGAAAGGACCTCAAATAGGAGTCTCGGTACTAGTCATTTGAATCTGAAATTAAACGACCAGCCCGAGCGGAATCTCAAATAGGAGTCTCGGTACTAGTCATTTGAATCTGAAATTAAACGACCAGCCCGAGCGGAATCTCAAATAGGAGTCTCCTACTCTTGCAAAATGTCTCTGCTTTTATAACCCCCAGGTGGGTACGTCACATCCAAAAAAGGCATATTTTACACGACAGAATTACCCACACTCTAATATTTATCTGAAGACGCGCTGCATTTTGTCACGTCCGCATTTGTGACGTATCCAACTGAAAATTTTCCATAAAAATTATACCCATACGGATTCTTTCGAAAACTATCATGAATAAAATTAATTAGCAAATTACTGTTACCATTTACCAATGAATACATGAATATGAATACACAATGATTTAATCACGTAACGGACGAGAAAATGCCTCACTAAATTACAAGAATATTTTATATTCGCAATTAATTAATATACAATGAGCATTTTCTCTGTCCTAACGACTCAAGTTCGTTACAATTTAGTGTTTAATCAAATTCATAACTATGCAGCAGAATACACAACAATGCAATGTGGGTTGCATACCCGTAAAAAAATGAGAACACTGCCAATCAAACAAAAATGGCATTCAACAATATACATAAAATAACGTAAAAAAATAAATAAAAAACCAACCTCAATGAGAGCACATAAAGGATACAATTTGAATAACAATTTAATTTCCATTACAGGCAGGAAAATCCTGACATAAATTTTAAATATAACAAGGAAGAGCCTGATTATAAAATCGCAGTACACATAGCGCTGCAAATACTCACAAGAAGGCAGCAAATTCACACGAAGAAGAAGTTGAATGCTAAAAATAGAGAAAGGATTATGTTGAGGGACGGCTCTATCACGAGGGTAAATCACGTAGAAGCAATAAAATTGCACGAAGCAGGAAACACTAGGTTCCATAAGGGTAAAACGTAGTGAATAAAAGCCTGCATTCAACGTACTGCACTAATAACAAACACTACAGCAAGAACAAAGGTCCATATAAATAAATAAATATATTCCACTCATTTCTATTTTCACTATTAAAAAAATAAAACATTATGTTGAGTATGCAATTCTCACTGAGATTCACAGAATAAAAGATATTGTTGAATACACATTTCAATATGCGTTTTGTACATAGTTCCTTATATATATATATATATATACTTCAGGAGGCTCCAAGCTAGAAATAAATAAAACATTAGTCAATATAGAATGTAAATCAGAAAAAAACTTACACCAACAAAACTTTGTTTAAAGATTAACGGACCTGGAAAACTCTCCGAATACAAAAAGATGGTTCAATGACCTTGAGGAAGAAGGGCCGAAACACGAAAAGGATAAGAAGCATCCAAAACAAACTAAGGTAATAAAGACGATATGTAACGTGTATCCCATATTACCTATTCCTAAAAATAAAAAGGGGAATGTTAGAATTAAATTAATTAACGAAAGGAGAATATATATCAAAAACAACAAAGAAAGCAATGAATATATATACAAATACAACGCAAATTGGAGGTAACGTAAATGCAATAAAAGAATACCTACCAATAGATAAGAAATCAATCAAAGGTCCAAAGAATAGAAAAATATAGAATATGTAAATAATAACAATAGTAAACATGGCGGAAAGAAAGTCACATGACCACGTGACATCGATAGTTATCACAACAAACACGGAGGGCGCAGCAGATCAAAAATTTTAAACGGAACGAACAATTTAAAACAAAATAAATCGTTCGTCAAATGTTAATCGGTATAAAAAGGCAGGCACCGGCAAAAATAAAGGAGTCCATCCGGGAGTCCATCGGAAGATCTTCAAGACTTAAAAGGAAAAAAGGTTAAACCAGTGCTCCAAGAAATAAAAATCTAAAAGGCATAAAACGCCTTTAAGATACAAACGCTGCAGAATAAAACGTGTGACACGCGGCATAAACGAAAGGTGCGCGCTATAAATAAAGGCGCGAAATATTACTATTGGACCTCACAAAGCCGCCACAATAAATTCGATAAAAATGGAGGGCCTGGACTACCAAGAAGAGTTTGAAATGTTATACAATCAAGAAAAGTAAGTACAAGCACTATAAAATAAAACTCCATCTTGCAATCCTATAAATAAATAAATAAAGGAATCTTCATGTGTGTTTCATAAATTATCGAGCAACAAAATTTTGGAATATTATTTAAATAATTAAATAAATTCTTCTTTGAGTAAGCTTTGGGTTGACGTGCGAATCTTAACTCAAGGCGATTCAACGGAGCATTAATAATTTTCCGGATAGCAACAAACTTTAAAATATTATTTGAATAATTAAATAAATTCTTCTTTGGGTAAGCTTTGGGTTGACGTGCGAATCTTAACTCAAGGCGATTCAACGGAGTATTAATAATTTCCGGATAGCAACAAAGTTTAGAATATTATTTAAATAATTAATAAATTCTTCTTTGGGTAAGCTTTGGGTTGACGTGCGAATCTTAACTCAAGGCGATTCAACGGAGTATTAATAATTTCCGGATAGCAACAAAGTTTAGAATATTATTTAAATAATTAATAAATTCTTCTTTGGGTAAGCTTTGGATTGACGTGCGAATCTCAATTCAGGGCGGCTCAACGAGGCGTTAACGTTTTATGAATAACGATAACTTCGAAATAGTATGGGAAATATTTAATAATTCCTCCTTGTTTAAATCTCGATTTTGACGTGCGAATCTCAGGTCGAGATGATTCAATGAGGATACATCGGTAAAGGTAAAGAAAGTGAATTAAGAAAAATTTCCTTGACACATGAGCATACATGAAGAATAAGTGTAGTGATTTTTTTTTATATTTACAATTTCTTAAAGAACAAAGGATTGCAAGGTGCTTGTACCGTTGATAAAAAAGGCTGAATAGAATAATGAAATAAATAAAGTATTGTATTGTATAATAATAATAATATTTACTCAATGTTTTTATAAATTTATTCTAAAAATAAAATAAGTTGTGCTGACATTCAATATCTACTTATTTATACCCATCCCAAAGGAGAACATAAGGAAAGTAAACATCACTATCACAGCCAGAACTCACAATAAGTACAAGGCTGCGACACATTACCCGTTATAGAAACAAAGAAATTCACACTTAGACCCTGAGATCACTAAAGTATATCAATTTATTAATTTAACTATTGGTTATTAACCAAAGTAGAAGAGGTCACAGCATAGTTTTGGCGCCCAACGTGGGGCTTATCGTTGGCCAAGATCAAATTTTGGCGCACAACGTAAAAGGGCTTATCGTTGGCCAAGATAGTTTTGGCGCACAACGTAAAAGGGCTTATCGTTGGCCAAGATCAATCTTGATTTGGCACTCAACGATAAAAGGCTGTGTGAATTTACTTTCCTTATAACGCCATAAGCACACTATATTCTCCTATTGGGACAGGGTGAATAAGAGTTAGAATAAAAACATAAAAAAAATAAAAAATGGCTGATGAAAATAATAAGAATAAAGGCGAAAAACCTGAAAAGGTTGAAGATAAGGAAACAAGACCACAGTTTACCAGATACAGAGATAATTCTCGCAGCAATCGTTCAACTTCTAGCTCAGAATCAGAAAAACACGAGTTGGAAGGTGATCAATTGGAAGAACCGATCGTTGGAAGTACATCTCTCAAGAGAACAACTGAGAAATCATCGGAAGATAGAATTGAAAATTTGCTTCAAGTTCTATTACACAAAATGAAAGAAGAAATTAAAGAAGACAATGAGAAATTAAATAAAAATCTGAAAGAAGAAATGAAATCAAACAATAAAAATTTGAAAGAAGAAATCAAAGCAAACAATGAAAATCTAAATAAAATCAATCAAAAGATCGACAAGGGATTTCAAGATCTTAGATCGGAGACGTTACAGTTAAACGCTAATCTAGAAAAGAAATTAACACAATCCGTATCACTCCTAACGAACGAAATAAATAATAATGCAGGAAAATG
The DNA here is from genome assembly GCA_963170755.1 of Amphimallon solstitiale. Lineage (NCBI taxonomy): Eukaryota > Metazoa > Arthropoda > Insecta > Coleoptera > Scarabaeidae > Amphimallon > Amphimallon solstitiale. The sequence goes on from OY720677.1 coordinate 12,912,782, forward strand.
TGAGAATGGATACAAGTTTCTAATAAACGAGATAAACGAAAGAGCAGATAAGACGAAAGTACGATTTGAAAAGGTAGAAGGAAAGGTAGAATCTTTAGAAAATAAAATAATAGACATCAAGATTACAAACAACGAAGAATTAAGACAACTCTCAAATGAAGTTGAAAATTGTAAAACGAAATATGGAGCATGTACAGACACGATGTTAAGGTTGCAAAATAGGACAGTAACATTTGAAACTACCCTCCAAGTATTAGAGGACAAAGTAAGGCACGGGGTTAACATACCTAGCGCACCTTTGCCTCATATAACAGGTAGTGCAGAAAATATACCCAAATTCTCAGGAAACCATAAGGATAATCCCATGGCATTTTTAAGAACAATTAAAACTTACATGAGAGGAATAACGGATGAAATATCTAAACTACATTTTATAAGAGGTTGTCTTAAGGACTACAGTTTGCTATGGTATGATACGATTATAGATGAGTTGACAACGTATCGAGAATTTGAAATACGATTCATTAGGCAATATTGGGGACAAAACGCACAACGAAGAATACGACATGACTTGGTATTTGGAAAGTACAGACCAGGTTCGTCAAGGGAAAACTATGTAATAAAGAAATACTCCTTCATAAAATATATACTCCCAGTCATAGAAGAAAGTGACGTCGTATCGCAACTAGCTGCGCACTTCGATAATGATATTGTACAGGCCGTAGCATTACAAGGCATTGAAACCATTGAGGGATTACTGGACTTAGTAAAAAGATTAGATGATGTCAACGAAAAAGGGAACACCTCCAATAGAGGAAACTACAACGCTAACTCAAACAATTATCCCAGAAACAGAAACTACAACAACAACAATGAAGGGAACAGATTCTATAGACAGAACAATGAAGAGAATCAATTTCACAGAAACAGACCAGATTACCAAGGGAACAACTTCTATAAAAATAGGCAAGATAACAAAGGGTATGGAAATCAATCATACAATGAGAAAAGGGAAACTCAACCGAGACGAAACCCAAATCAAACTAATAAAAGGGAGGAAAGGATTCCAGAGAGAGATAGAAGAATCAACAACGTCCAATTAGAATGGGACAACAAAGAGTTAGATCCTAAGAAAAATGAGGAATCTAGAGGTGCTATACCTAAAGATTCAAGGTATAAAATCAGCGAAAGAGAATGGGAAAACAGATCACAAGCAGGAGCGACTGCAACAAATTTTTAGAGAAGCCTGTCAAAAAGAACATAAGAACACAAAATATATATAAATACGAAGATCTGATGAAAATAACCACTGAACTACCACATATATCGATCAAAATTGGGGAGAAAAAAATAGAAGCATTACTCGATAGTGGATCACAATTATCGCTACTCGACTACAGCGTCATAGATGAAAATTTAGAGAAACAAGGACGATATATTCCAATAAAGAAGATTAACTTAATTACAGCAAATAAAAAACCTTTGATAACCATTGATAAAGTTTTCTGCGTTAATGTTAAAATTAATGATTTAAACCTACTAACAGAATTTGTAGTAGTACAGAATTTAAATAGCAATTGCATATTGGGAATGGACTTTTTAAGTCAATATAGCACAAAACTGGATATGAAGGACAAGACTTTTCACATAAGAAATATGATAATTCCATGGAGCGAAGAAGCACCAGAAAAGGAAATTTTAATTAATAATTTATATGTAGAAGAAATAGAAAAGGAACTCACGCAAGAAATGATTGACAATTCATATGACAATAAATGTGCGCATCTCGTGAAGCATCCAGAGAATAAGGACTCCACATCAAAAAGGGATGGTACAAGTATAAATTGCAATGAAAAGTATAAAAATCATGTGAGCAATCTTTTAAATAAGCACAAGAGACTATTTGACGACAGTCCTGGCTTAGCAAGAAATTACGAGCATAAGCTCGAGGTAAATGAAAAGAAACCCTTCTATGTGAAAACATATCCAATTCCCAATAAATACAAGGAGCAAGTAAAATTAGAAATCAAAGAAATGCTGAAGAATAACATAATAGAAAAAGCAGAATCGAACTTTATCAGTCCAATTGTCGTTGTAGTAAAGAAGAGTACGGAAGATGCAAAGGAAATAAAACTAAGATTATGCTTAGACGCGAGAAATATTAATTCCCTCACTACCCCTAATTTTGAAGCTCCCCAGAGCATGGAAACGCTATTAGCAAAGTGCACAGAGGCCCAGTGGTTTACAAAAATAGATTTAAAAAGTTCCTTTTGGCTGGTACCATTACACAAAGATTCTAGAAAGTATTGTTCTTTTATATTCAACTCAACAGTGTACTCGTTCAAAGTCGTCCCGTTTGGAATATCCACAGCTACAGCAGCTTTAGTAAGAGCTATGCAAAAGATATTGGACCCACACGAAGAATACGTCTCACATTATGTCGATGACATATTAATTTTCAACAAGGACATTGATAGTCACAAAATATCAGTGGAAAAGGTCATGAAAACATTAGCCAACAACAATCTAAAGATCAACTTAGAAAAATGTGAATTTTTCAAGAATAGCGTAACGTATTTAGGATATGTCATTAATGGGAAAACAATAACCATAGAAAAGGAAAAATTAAAAGCAATAAGGGAATATCCAAAACCAAAGAACATAAGAATGTTAAGAGGTTTCTTAGGTATGATAAATTACTATAAACATTTTATACCAAACATATCAGATCAGACGTGCATGCTATTCAAGATGATAAAGAAAGGAGTTAAATTCAAATGGACTCCGGAAAGGATAAAAGCGTTCGAAGACATAAAGAAAATTTCTGTGAAGCTTTGACGGTCAATCTACCAGATTTCAACAAAGAATTCATAGTAAGATGTGATGCATCCAGCAATGCAATAGCAGCAGAGCTATTACAAGTTAAAGATGGGATAGAAACACCTATATGTTTCATATCAAGAATATTAAAGGACTACGAGAGGAACTATTCGATCTCAGAACGAGAACTCCTATCAGTGGTACATGGATTGTCAAAACTTAAATACTATCTACATGGAAATACCTTACTTGTTGAAACGGATCATTTGTCTTTGATCTTCCTAATGAAGACACGCTTTAACAACTCAAGGATATATAGATGGTAGCTCCAATTATCAGAATTCACGTTTAGAATAAAACACAGAAAGGGATCCGACAATGTTGTAGCAGACGCTTTAAGCAGAGCACAAGGAGGTAGCAAGCAAAGACAAGCTTATCAAATAAATAATTATAATATAGAGAACGCTCCAGAGTTGTACAGCAGAGAGAGCATCTTAGATAGTCAAAATAAAGAAGAGATAAGGGATATAAGAGAAAAGACACAAAGGATACAAAATTACAAAGGATTTAATATAATGAATAATGTCATATATAAAAGGATAGGAAACAAAAACCTAATTGTATTAGATAAAGATTTAGCAATAAAAATAATCCGAGATATCCATACAAAATTAGGCCACCCTGGAAATAGGAGAACATTCCTTGTTTTCAGGGAGGAATTCTATACATTGAAAGACAAAAATTTAACAGCGATAGAAAATAAGAAATGTAAACAATGTCTGTTGGGTAAATATAAAAATCGCATAAATCAAAATGTTATACACAGTGTAAGGGTAGAGAATAAACTGGATCTGGTGGCAGCAGATTTTCTTGGTAACCTAATACCGGGGGAAAGAGGCCACTGCAACATCTTCGTCATGGTGGACATCTTCACCAAGTATGTCAGATTGTACTCAACAAAGAAATACAATACGCAAACTGCCATAAATTGTATTAATCGGTTCACTAACGAACATGGGAGGATAAAGAAACTGTTAGTTGACAACGCGTCTTACTTCAACAATGAAAGATTCAAACAAGAATTAAATGAAACAGGTATAGAGGTAATATTCACAAGTATCAGACATCCACAGGCGAATCCCAGTGAAAGATACATACAGGAAGTAACCAGACACTTAAGGATGCTAACCCACGAGAGACACAACGCATGGGTACAACATATAGAAGAAGTAGAAAATAATATGAATTTCACACCAAGCGTAACAACGAATGTGAGCCCATATACACTAATGTACGACAAACATCCACCGAGGCCATGGTGCCGAGATACACCAATAATAGAAAACATCGAAGAACTCACAAACCAAGCAAGGGTTCAACAAAGAAATATAGCAGAAAGATACACTAGGAAAGAAAATGAAAAGATAAAAATAAACAAGACGTATCAGATAGGGGACCTAGTGGTAGTAAAAAGTTATCGTCTAAGAAGAAGACACCTAAACAAATGCGCTAAGCTGGACCTTCCGTACATAGGGCCGTACAGGATAAACAGGGTATTAAGTGACGAAGGAAGTAAACAATGAGGACGTGAAAGGAAAATATCACATTTCAATGTTATACGACTACGACGAGGAATAAAATTTACAGAATAAAATGTAAATAAATACTAAGAAGATAAAGAGGGATAGCTCCCAGAATTATATTATTTAAGTTGGATAAATAAATAGGGATAGCTCCCAGAACCACATTATTTAAGTTATATAAATAGACATTAAGGAAATAAAAGGGATAGTTCCCAAGATTATAGTACTTAAGTTAGAATAAATAAATATTAAGAAACAAAAAGGGATAGTTCCCACATAAGAATATAGTAAATCTAGATGTAAGAATATTAGCTAAGTAGAAGGTTATAAAATACCATTAAGTGAAGAAAATGCGATATGCGCATTACATTCATAGTCGACTATGGCATATCGACAATTTTCTTAACTTGGGATATGCTGTGGTATTTTTCTTGTTAAATAAATAAATAGATAAATAAAGAAACCAAACAAATAAAAAATTAACAAAAATAAAACACCAGCACATTTATTTAGTAAGTATAAAATTTACATATTTGATATAAATTACAATTCAATATTTCAACAAATAAATACAGAATAATCCACTAATCAGTATAAATGTATGTAGTTTAAATTATATATATTTAGTGTTTAATCAAATTCATAACTATGCAGCAGAATACACAACAATGCAATGTGGGTTGCATACCCGTAAAAAAATGAGAACACTGCCAATCAAACAAAAATGGCATTCAACAATATACATAAAATAACGTAAAAAAATAAATAAAAAACCAACCTCAATGAGAGCACATAAAGGATACAATTTGAATAACAATTTAATTTCCATTACAGGCAGGAAAATCCTGACATAAATTTTAAATATAACAAGGAAGAGCCTGATTATAAAATCGCAGTACACATAGCGCTGCAAATACTCACAAGAAGGCAGCAAATTCACACGAAGAAGAAGTTGAATGCTAAAAATAGAGAAAGGATTATGTTGAGGGACGGCTCTATCACGAGGGTAAATCACGTAGAAGCAATAAAATTGCACGAAGCAGGAAACACTAGGTTCCATAAGGGTAAAACGTAGTGAATAAAAGCCTGCATTCAACGTACTGCACTAATAACAAACACTACAGCAAGAACAAAGGTCCATATAAATAAATAAATATATTCCACTCATTTCTATTTTCACTATTAAAAAAATAAGACATTATGTTGAGTATGCAATTCTCACTGAGATTCACAGAATAAAAGATATTGTTGAATACACATTTCAATATGCGTTTTGTACATAGTTCCTTATATATATATATATAACCATATTCATTCAACGGGAAAGTATAATAAAACGTGCACTAGAACGTATATTTGTGTCGCCGCACGTTCGGATGTCTTTTTACCATTTTCGTTTTTACATTGGCGTAAATAAAACGTAAAGAAAACTTTATAAATAAATGTACACAATGTCCACTACTAGATCTCAATCTCAAAGGCAAAAGAGTACTACAAATAAAACGGAGGAAAAGAAAAATATGAACAGCAGTTACATCACTTTGTCACATTATTCATCGCAAAATAACGACGACGACGGGAAAAAAAGTAGTACTGATATAATAGAAGAACTAAGAAATAAATTAGCAAAAAGTAATTATGAGGTGACGGAACTAAAAGAACAAGTTGAAAGATATAAAAATGAAGTTATGGGGTTGAGTAATAAGAAGAAATACTATGTAGATAAGATCCAAAGTCAAGCAAAATTAATAAATCATTTAGAAGGTAATGTTATTAAGGAATTAAATGATAAACGTAAGACTTGCATATGCACGTCAGTTCAAACTGAAGAAGTTCTAACAAAAAGCACAGAAACTCAAACAGTAGAGTACCCAAAAATGGAAAACAAGTTGTTACAGACCGATAATACACACGGAGCTGCACCGTCAATCATGATGATTGATGGTTACATCATGAATACGAAACAGAATATAATGAAAGACAACGTAAACGCACATCGTGGTTTGGTGATGGAGGAAAATAAAAACATGGAAAAACCATTACTAGTCGATGAAAATAGAGAACCGAAAATCGTATTGCCCATTGATGAAAATAGTAAGTCAACTATTATATTACCTTCCGAAAAAAATAGAAAACCAAAAATTCTATTGTTAACTGATAGTAATGGTAGAGGTACACTAGACGCTATAAAAAGTATGAAGGGAGTTAATGATTATAATGTACTATCTATTTTTAAGCCGAATGCGACTTTTGATCAAGTATTACAGAATCTAGACCGCACTATTGCGGCCCTGGACAAGAAAGATTTTCTGATAATAATGGCGGGTACAAATAATGCACTGCAAGGCAAACAATTGGTTAGTGATAACACCATTACTAATATAAAAAAAATACAGTGAAACGACGAATGTGATAGTGTTGGCGGTACCATATATTTGCAATAGGCCCATATTAAATAATTTTATTTGCTGTATAAACCGTACATTGTATGCGCACCTATTTCAAAATAGCCCGCAAATTATGTTCATTGACACAAACTTGTTGCTTAATGAGCACGATTTTATTAAACATAGCATACATATTGCTGTGACTCTTACAAATTTATATATAAATAAAATGAACTTAGTTTACTTAATTAATGCGTAACTGAGAGTCAAGCACGCATCCTAGTGCTAGGCCTTATGCTAGACTATGATACGGTGAACTTTCTGCTGAAAGGTAGGTTAAGCAAAACATTCTACAAGTAACTAGCTCAGTTTGAAAATAAATAGTTCTCTCAGGGGCAGAAAATATGACTTGATTCTCCTTCTCTTTAATCATCTCCAGGTCAGGTAAAGAAATAAAATACAAAATAAATCTTAACATCTAATTTATTAAAATAAAATAATTTTAAATGAATTCAAAAGTTTTAATCTACAAATATTTACACATCAAAAATCAATATTCAGTCATAATCCCAAATTTATACATCCTAATCAATAAAATACTACAAGAAATAAAGAATAAATGAAATCATCATGTCGTGCAAGCTTATATCTAAAAATGTGAACGTGATTATTATTATTAATATTTGTCATAGATACATGTAAACAATCAAAATTAAAATAAATTAACCGTGATGAATTGTACTGGAATTTAAAATAAAAATAAAAATTTGTGCGGTCTACAATTTGCTAACAAAATATAGACATTAAGGAAGTGGCTTTGCCCTAATTAGTCCTGTCCGGCGCCTTTTCTCGCTCCCAACACAGTACCATCAGATAACAAATTCACACCGAAGAGTATCCCAAAGTTCCACCCTACGAGCATGTCATTTTCAGCTCGTCGGACACAACCCGAACATACATCATCATGTGCACACTCCTTAAGGAATATATATATATATTTAATTGAATAAATAAAGTGAAATAAAACAACGTCTCTGCGTATTCAATAAATTAACTCAGCCCTGATTAGTTCTGCCTGGTGCCTTTTCTCGCTCCCAAACGCAGTACCACCAAGACCAATTCGTGTATTTCAAATTCACCAGGACTCCATGCTATGAATTAAATAATGACATAATTCATTTCACACATCCCTGATGTATTATTCAACACGTTAATATTGAACACCCAAATACTACAAAACACATTTAATTCTCATATCAAAAGAAATAATATATATACATTAAAAGAAAATAAACTTTACCTTTTTCACGAAATTCCAATACAAAAAAAAAAAACACCACTACAAATAAAGAACTTTGAGACGCCACTATACACACATTTATAACAAATATTGTTTAATCACCTTAACTCTTCATACATCGTATTAAACTCTTCCATAATTCTCAATGAATATTTTATTCACTTAATATATAACCTATATACACATAAACAAAATTATTAATTCCAAATATCCTTTGTAGGATGAATAAATTTTAAAAGAAAAATAAATTATACGGAAAAGAAAAATGATTATGCTATTCAAAGTTATCATTACAAATGCTAGAAGGTTTTGTCATAACGTACGGCATAGTACCCTACATGCAAAACAAAACTCTCTAGAAAGAAGAAAATAAAATGAAATTAAATAAATTCAAAAACCGAGTTCATAAAATAAAAGTATTTCATACATAGGTAGTTATTCGAATACATCTAGACATTTTAATGTAATACGCGCTGCATGTTTTAAAATAAAATTATTATAAGTGTAGAATCTTGTAAAAATTTTATAAGTATTGAAAAACTCAAAAATTTATTCTAAGTCCGGATTTTAAAATAATCCTATTAAAGAGGAGGGAGGAAGTGGTTTTCACCTACTTTTAGACTAGCTAATATTGCGGTTTTCACCAGCAATCCCCGAAATTTTATCTGTCCGCGCTTTTATTCGTAAATCTCTTTATAAAAACATACGGCAACTTTCGTTAGACACGAATCCACCTCCAAAATTGTAAGTCGACGGTGCCGCTCCTATCGGTTGCATGGGGAAACAGCGTATTAATAATCCTTGAAAAAGGTAAACAAACATGTGACTATAAATCCGTCTATACTTTTATGATTCAGCCATGCACCTGATAAACAATACTTTTTGTGCCGGTCCACCCGGTCGATCCCTGCCAAAGCCAGACGTGTTTGTGCGAGAAACACCTGCTCGATCCTTTACCCGTAACATTTAATATGTCTTAAAATTATAACCTTATAAAAATTTACTAAGATCCTTTTATCGTTTTACCTAAATAAAAATAAAGTTTTAGTAAATTATCAATATAGTGAATATTTATACACATCATAGTAAAAATGAATAAAGTAAAAATTAATTTAAATAAAACTTGGGGTGATACGTTTGCATTTGTTATTTGTAAAAAGTTAAAATTGATATTGATGTAAGCAATAGTGAAATACAGATATAACGCACAGGATGCTATTTATCAAACATTGACCTGGTAAGTAAATAACACTATTTACAACTTTTAAATACAACTTAAAGTTCATTGCCACATTCTTATTATGTTGTAAATTTCTTGATTGTTGTTCACTTCATTCTTGAACCATCTCCTCGCATTGTTGGGAAGTTTTATTCGTATTTTCTTTGTCTTGCTCACATTCGAAAATAAAGGGAAAACATTCATGATCGTCGGTATACGTTGGTTAAATTTATCATGAACCCCTTTCACCTTTTCAATTTCTAACGATGATGTATTGTTGACAGGTGGATTATCATATGCGTTCACCCAGCTTATCGTTCCTGGTGATTGACATCTTAAATTGAAGTATAAATGTTGTATCAGTTATTTGATCATCATACAGATTATACTAGGACAATCAAGAAACACACATATACACGAGTACAGACATAGACATCCAAGAGTACAAAGTGAAATTAAGTGAAGCATTACTTGAACTCAAAGTTATTTTATTCTGCTACCCTCTTCGGCCTCGACGGAGGCCCCTTAACATTGTTTGACAGGCCGGATCATGCCTTCCGCAGCCATCCTGCACGCCGTCTCGTTCGATACGCGAATGACGGATCCATCTAACAGCATGACCCGCTGCCTCCGTCGAGCCTTGCGACAGAGTACCCCGAGCGTCAAACTATCCCGGCCCAAGATAGAAAAGGCTCGACGCACCGAGGCACTGAAGTCGGGCGAATCCCTCACGTCCAGGAATACATTCATCTGCTTTTCTGGCCTATAACAGATTCCATTCCCTACATAACCTGGTTACCAATTACATGTACTCCAAGTTAATCCTATTGATTGCTTACTTGTGTAAAATTTATTTATTCTGTTACTTAATTTATACAGATCACGTTTACATTACCTAGTTTATTATTATTCATGAGGAATTTGTTGACTTAAATAAATAAATGCCAATGTACATATAGATATAAATGTGAATAAATATAATTAAAGAAAAATTCTTACCTTTATTAATCACTTATGTATATAAAATGAACGCACACAAAAGAAAATCTTATTTAACTAAACATAAAATTGCAAGTGATCTGAAAACCATTTATTTACATATTATTATTTATTCAAGATCACTGCATAAATATCCCTATGGGAATATCTGTAATTTATAAGCGAGAATCGCTAATGTCAAAGGTATAAATTCAAGATTTCCCATAAATACCAATTAATATACTTATAGATAGCTTATCATATATTTTACATTAAACATAAATATCTGTGAATAAATTCAATTTATTCTTGCATTATCTTCGAGATCATAATCATATAATTTTGAGACATGAAGTCTGCCTTTGACGCGCTCATTATCCACCTCTGTTACCTCATAAGTTGTGTCATTTAACGCTCTACCTACACGATAAGGTCCATCATAGGGAAGGTCTAATTTAGCACATTTATTATGGTCTCTCCGACCTAATCGATAATTTCTTATTATTATCCTATCCTCCCTATTAAAAACTTTGCGATCTTTAATCCGCGCATTTTCTTCCCCGGTATATTTTTGAGCTCTAGCACGTTGTCGCTCTCGTCCATGGTCTATTACCTCTTCTAAATTTTCCACAGGAGGAGTTTCTTGTCTCCATGGACGTGGTGGATATCTACCAAACATTAGTAGATATGGGCTAAGATTAGTGGTCACACTGGGTAAAAAGTTCATTGTATTTTCAACTTCCGTCAAATGCCTCACCCAGCCCACATGATTCTCATGAGTTCGCATTCTCAAGTGTTTTATAACTTCTTGTATGTATCTCTCGCAAGGGTTCCCTTCAGGATGTCTCACTGAAGAAAAATTTACTTGCACATTCATATAATTTAATTCTTGTATGAAGCGATCATTATTGAAATAACTAGCATTATCTACTAAAAGTCTTTGAAATTGACCTATCTCTTCTATAAATTGATTAATGCAAATTACCGCTATGTCGGTATTATATTTTCTGGTAGGATAAAGTTTCACATATTTCGTAAAAATATCTACCATCACAAATACATTCCTATATCCCAAATGTCCAGGTATTAAATTACCTAGGAAATCTGCCGCAACTAAATCTAACTTATTTTCTACCCTAATACTATGTACAACATTTTTATTTACACGATTTTTATATTTACCTAATAAACATAGTTCACATTGTTTATTCCATCTTTCAATTAGACGTTTGTCTTGTTTAGCATAAAATTGCTCCCTAAAAACTAAGAATGTCTTTCTATTTCCAGGGTGTCCCAACCTCCTATGAATATCTAACATAATATTCTTTGCCAATTCACTTCCCAATACTAACAAATCATTGTCCCCTATTCTTTTATATAAAATATTATCTATTACTCTAAATCCTCTGTAATTGGGTTCTTGAAGTGCCTTTCTTTTTATGTCTTGCACATCACCTTCTCCTTGACTACGTTCTATGTTTTCTCTACTATATAACTCAGGAGCTGCTTCAAAATTATAAGCATTGATCTGATATGATCCTGATTGCTTACTATGACCAAAGGCTCTGCTAAATGCATCTGCAACAATATTATCTTTTCCTTTTCTATGTCTAATTTTGAAATTATATTCACTTAAAAATAAAGACCATCTATATAGTCGTGCATTAGAAAACCTAGTTTTCATTAAGAAAATCAAAGATAAATGATCAGTTTCTATTGTAAAGAAATTTCCCATCAAATAGTACTTGAGCTTAGAGACCCCATGTACCACTGACAATAGTTCTTTCTCTGAAACCGTATAATGACTCTCGTACCCCTTTAATATCCTTGAAATAAAGCAGATTGGTATCTCTTTACCATCTCTGACTTGGAAAAGTTCAGCGGCAATGGCATGATCTGAAGCATCACACCGTAAAATAAATTCTTCCTCAAATCGAGGCAGATTTAAAACCAACGTCCTATAAAATTCCTGTTTGATTCCTTCAAAAGCTTCAATTCTTTCAGGAGTCCATTTAAATTTTACACCCTTCTTTATCATTTTAAAAAGAGTTACAGTCTTATCTGATATCTTAGGAATAAAGTGCTTATAATAATTCACTATACCTAAAAATCCCCTTAACATCTTTATATTTTTGGGTCTTGGGTAATTTCTTACTGCTTCCAACTTCTTTTCCTCTATTGATACAGTCTTACCATCTATCATATACCCTAAGTAACTAACCCTATTCTTAACAAATTCACATTTCTCTAAATTAATTTTTAGACCATTTCTTTCTAGTGTACTTAAAATAATTTTAACAGCTTTTAAATGACTCTCTAAATCTACATTAAATATTAAAATATCATCTACATAATGCGATACATATTCCTCATATGGATCCAGTATTTGTTGCATGGCCCTTACTAATGCAGCTGTGGCCGTTGATAAACCGAAAGGTACAACCTTAAAGGAATATACTAGAGAATTCATTAAAAACGAGCAATATTTTCTAGAATCCTTGTGTAAAGGTACCAACCAGAAAGAGCTCTTTAAATCCAATTTTGTAAACCACTTAGCATTCGTACATTTTGCCAATAAAGTTTCTATGCTCTGTGGGGCTTCAAACTGTGCTTTGGTGCGACTATTGAGCATTCTAGCGTCGAGGCATAAACGTAGTTTCATCTCTTTTCGGTCATCTTCACTTTTTTTAACTACTACCACAATGGGATTAATGAAACTAGACTCTGATCGTTCTATTACACCATCCCTTAACATCTTTATATTTTTATTTTTACCTGTTGTTGATACTTATATGGAATTGGATAATTTCTTACTTTAAACGGCTGACTCTCATCAACTTCTAATTTATGTTCATAACCTTTCGCTAGACCTGGGCTATTATCAAATAATTTTGTATGTACTGCAAGAAGATTTTTTACCTCACTTACATATAGCTCATTACAATTCAAGTTAATGTCACCCATATTTATTTCCCGGTGTGAACATTTATTTATTATGTCACCCATATATTTCGTGGCGTCTTTCTTTTGAAGACCCTCCACATGGTGTGTACATTTATTATTTATGTCACCCGTGGCAAATGTGGCCTCTCCTTTTTGAAGAGTATCCACCTGGCGTGCATTCCTTTCCTCGTTTTTTAAACTAATATTTTCAGGATGTAAATCGAAATCCTCATCATACATTTTACTACTTAAATTATTAACTACAATTTCATCTTCCTGCAGATCTTTATTCCATGATATAATTGCCCTTTTTATGTGAAAAGTTTTATCTTCCATGTTTAATTTTGTACTATACTGAGTCAAAAAATCCATTCCAAGTATACAATTATAATTTAAATTAGGTACAATAACAAATTCAGTTAAAAATTCTAAATTACCTATTCTTACATTTACGTAAAATATCTTATCTATAGCTATTACTAATTTTTTTGTGGCAGTAAATAAATTTATTTTTTTTATGGACCTATAATGACCTGAATTTTCTAGTTGCTTATCTACTAAACTACTATCTAAAAGAGACAATTGCGCACCTGTATCAATTAATGCATCTACCTCTATTTGGCCTATGTTTATTTTTACTACTGGTAGCTCTGTGGTTATTTTTTTAATATTCTCAAAGTCGGTCACCCCTTGAGAATCCTCTTCCTTTCTGGTTGGTTCTACTAAAAATCCAGAGATGTAGCACCTCCTACTGAGTTGTGTAACCATCCGTTTTCTACCGAAGTTGCACCTCTTATCTCCTTCTTTATCGCTCCTTTTGATACATCTTTCGTTACAGCTTCTGTTTTATTTTCTTTATTTTCTATAATTATGTTATTAAATCCTCGGGTATCTTCTGTTTCATTTTTCCCATATTTTCTTGTTACATGACCCTCCTGTCTCCAATTATTATTATTATTATTATTACTACTACTACTATTATTACCCATGTTCTTGTTGTTACCATTCTCCACCCTTCCTCCCTGGTAACTATTATTCTGAAACCGATTACCATTGTATCTTTGTTGGTTATTATGGTAATTACCATTATACCTTTGCTGAGTATTATATTGGTTACCATTGTTACCTGCTTTATACCCATTTTTATTCTGAGATACACTCCTATCTTCCACGTCGTCCAGACGCTTTACCAATTCCAAGAGTTGCTCAACGGTGTCTATACCCTGTAAAGCAACTGCTTGTACTACCTCATGCTCAAAATGATTGGCTAATTGGGTAACAATGTCACACTCCTGGATCACAGGTTGTATATGTTTCAAGAAAGAATATTTCCGAATAACATAATTCTCTCTAGATGTAATGGAACGATATTTTCCAAAAGTAAGGTCATGTCTAATGCGTCTTTGTTGAGTTTGTCCCCAGTACTGCCTAATAAACATATTCTCTAATTCTTCGTACGTCTGTACCTCATCAATTACCATATCATACCATAATAACGCATAATCTCTAAGACACCCTCTCATGAAATGTAACTTTGACATATCATCATTGATACCACGAATATATGTCTTAATGGTTTTAAGAAATGCCATTGGGTTGTCTTTGTTATACCCAGAAAATTTTGGTATATTTTCCGTGCCGATTGATATCTGTTGTGGTACAACACAAGGTGTAATTGTACCTTGTTCAACTCTTGTTTTCAAATTCTTAATCGTGTCTTGACAATTTAATGTCATATCCTGTAGCTTTAAAAGAGAGTCTGTGCATGCACCATATTTAACTCTACAGTCCTCAAACTTGTTTGTTAAATTTTGAACATCTTTCTGAACTGACATGGCACTACTGTCCACCTTCAGTTCCAAGAGTTGTATTTTCTCATCTTGTCCTCCAATCCTTTCTTCTATCTGTTTAAAATTTTCATTTGTTACCCTAGCTCTCTGGTTCATTTCATCTATTAAAAAATTACTGCTATCCTTGCATTTCTTTTCATTTGCTTCAATTTTTTCATTGATCTGTGTCGTGCTTTGTTTCACATCTTCTTTTATTTTATTATTCATTGCAGACATTTCCATTCTACAGGCTTTAATTCTTTCGTCAATCTTCTCATTCATTGACTTTACCACAGTTTGTATCTCTATTTTATTTCTATTCATCTCTTCTTTCATCTCAGCTTTATTTTCATCCAACTTTTTGTTTATATCTTCTTTATTTTCTTTAAACTTCTCATCAAACTTCTTATTCATTTCAGTTTTATTCTCATCAAACTTTTTATTCATCTCTATCTTGTCACATTCCAACTTACAGAAAAGTTTTTCAAATAAAATATCAAATCTGTCTCCGCCTGGCATTTCTTTCGTTTCAATTTTTACATTTTCAGTTACAATTTCATCCTCATCAAGAGGTAGCGTCTTTTCTGAATCTGTCACAGAGGAAATGCCTTGTGGTTCCCTGTACGTTTCAAATAAATATTTGGTATCCATACCACTTTCAGGATTTTCACCCTCGCCTTTATACTCAGACATATTTACTTTATCTGTCCTGGCACTTAAAGAGACTTATTTGTGGAGAAAAATAAATCAAAACTTGACAAAATTTTACTTGTGAATTATATTTATTAATTATTCAAGTGCACTTAAAGGTGAAAATACCTCCCTTTAATTACACAGCTATCTGAATATTAAATAATCAATTAATTTTTATCTAAACAGTTTAAAATGTAGAAGCTTTGCCCCACTACGTTGGTCGCCATATATATGCTGTGACTCTTACAAATTTATATATAAATAAAATGAACTTAGTTTACTTAATTAATGCGTAACTGAGAGTCAAGCACGCATCCTAGTGCTAGGCCTTATGCTAGACTATGATACGGTGAACTTTCTGCTGAAAGGTAGGTTAAGCAAAACATTCTACAAGTAACTAGCTCAGTTTGAAAATAAATAGTTCTCTCAGGGGCAGAAAATATGACTTGATTCTCCTTCTCTTTAATCATCTCCAGGTCAGGTAAAGAAATAAAATACAAAATAAATCTTAACATCTAATTTATTAAAATAAAATAATTTTAAATGAATTCAAAAGTTTTAATCTACAAATATTTACACATCAAAAATCAATATTCAGTCATAATCCCAAATTTATACATCCTAATCAATAAAATACTACAAGAAATAAAGAATAAATGAAATCATCATGTCGTGCAAGCTTATATCTAAAAATGTGAACGTGATTATTATTATTAATATTTGTCATAGATACATGTAAACAATCAAAATTAAAATAAATTAACCGTGATGAATTGTACTGGAATTTAAAATAAAAATAAAAATTTGTGCGGTCTACAATTTGCTAACAAAATATAGACATTAAGGAAGTGGCTTTGCCCTAATTAGTCCTGTCCGGCGCCTTTTCTCGCTCCCAACACAGTACCATCAGATAACAAATTCACACCGAAGAGTATCCCAAAGTTCCACCCTACGAGCATGTCATTTTCAGCTCGTCGGACACAACCCGAACATACATCATCATGTGCACACTCCTTAAGGAATATATATATATATTTAATTGAATAAATAAAGTGAAATAAAACAACGTCTCTGCGTATTCAATAAATTAACTCAGCCCTGATTAGTTCTGCCTGGTGCCTTTTCTCGCTCCCAAACGCAGTACCACCAAGACCAATTCGTGTATTTCAAATTCACCAGGACTCCATGCTATGAATTAAATAATGACATAATTCATTTCACACATCCCTGATGTATTATTCAACACGTTAATATTGAACACCCAAATACTACAAAACACATTTAATTCTCATATCAAAAGAAATAATATATATACATTAAAAGAAAATAAACTTTACCTTTTTCACGAAATTCCAATACAAAAAAAAAAAACACCACTACAAATAAAGAACTTTGAGACGCCACTATACACACATTTATAACAAATATTGTTTAATCACCTTAACTCTTCATACATCGTATTAAACTCTTCCATAATTCTCAATGAATATTTTATTCACTTAATATATAACCTATATACACATAAACAAAATTATTAATTCCAAATATCCTTTGTAGGATGAATAAATTTTAAAAGAAAAATAAATTATACGGAAAAGAAAAATGATTATGCTATTCAAAGTTATCATTACAAATGCTAGAAGGTTTTGTCATAACGTACGGCATAGTACCCTACATGCAAAACAAAACTCTCTAGAAAGAAGAAAATAAAATGAAATTAAATAAATTCAAAAACCGAGTTCATAAAATAAAAGTATTTCATACATAGGTAGTTATTCGAATACATCTAGACATTTTAATGTAATACGCGCTGCATGTTTTAAAATAAAATTATTATAAGTGTAGAATCTTGTAAAAATTTTATAAGTATTGAAAAACTCAAAAATTTATTCTAAGTCCGGATTTTAAAATAATCCTATTAAAGAGGAGGGAGGAAGTGGTTTTCACCTACTTTTAGACTAGCTAATATTGCGGTTTTCACCAGCAATCCCCGAAATTTTATCTGTCCGCGCTTTTATTCGTAAATCTCTTTATAAAAACATACGGCAACTTTCGTTAGACACGAATCCACCTCCAAAATTGTAAGTCGACGGTGCCGCTCCTATCGGTTGCATGGGGAAACAGCGTATTAATAATCCTTGAAAAAGGTAAACAAACATGTGACTATAAATCCGTCTATACTTTTATGATTCAGCCATGCACCTGATAAACAATACTTTTTGTGCCGGTCCACCCGGTCGATCCCTGCCAAAGCCAGACGTGTTTGTGCGAGAAACACCTGCTCGATCCTTTACCCGTAACATTTAATATGTCTTAAAATTATAACCTTATAAAAATTTACTAAGATCCTTTTATCGTTTTACCTAAATAAAAATAAAGTTTTAGTAAATTATCAATATAGTGAATATTTATACACATCATAGTAAAAATGAATAAAGTAAAAATTAATTTAAATAAAACTTGGGGTGATACGTTTGCATTTGTTATTTGTAAAAAGTTAAAATTGATATTGATGTAAGCAATAGTGAAATACAGATATAACGCACAGGATGCTATTTATCAAACATTGACCTGGTAAGTAAATAACACTATTTACAACTTTTAAATACAACTTAAAGTTCATTGCCACATTCTTATTATGTTGTAAATTTCTTGATTGTTGTTCACTTCATTCTTGAACCATCTCCTCGCATTGTTGGGAAGTTTTATTCGTATTTTCTTTGTCTTGCTCACATTCGAAAATAAAGGGAAAACATTCATGATCGTCGGTATACGTTGGTTAAATTTATCATGAACCCCTTTCACCTTTTCAATTTCTAACGATGATGTATTGTTGACAGGTGGATTATCATATGCGTTCACCCAGCTTATCGTTCCTGGTGATTGACATCTTAAATTGAAGTATAAATGTTGTATCAGTTATTTTATCATCATACAGATTATACTAGGACAATCAAGAAACACACATATACACGAGTACAGACATAGACATCCAAGAGTACAAAGTGAAATTAAGTGAAGCATTACTTGAACTCAAAGTTATTTTATTCTGCTACCCTCTTCGGCCTCGACGGAGGCCCCTTAACATTGTTTGACAGGCCGGATCATGCCTTCCGCAGCCATCCTGCACGCCGTCTCGTTCGATACGCGAATGACGGATCCATCTAACAGCATGACCCGCTGCCTCCGTCGAGCCTTGCGACAGAGTACCCCGAGCATCAAACTATCCCGGCCCAAGATAGAAAAGGCTCGACGCACCGAGGCACTGAAGTCGGGCGAATCCCTCACGTCCAGGAATACATTCATCTGCTTTTCTGGCCTATAACAGATTCCATTCCCTACATAACCTGGTTACCAATTACATGTACTCCAAGTTAATCCTATTGATTGCTTACTTGTGTAAAATTTATTTATTCTGTTACTTAATTTATACAGATCACGTTTACATTACCTAGTTTATTATTATTCATGAGGAATTTGTTGACTTAAATAAATAAATGCCAATGTACATATAGATATAAATGTGAATAAATATAATTAAAGAAAAATTCTTACCTTTATTAATCACTTATGTATATAAAATGAACGCACACAAAAGAAAATCTTATTTAACTAAACATAAAATTGCAAGTGATCTGAAAACCATTTATTTACATATTATTATTTATTCAAGATCACTGCAATATGAATAAGAAGGGCAAACAAAAATTGTATGGATACATAATGGATAGGATAAACCAAGAATCGATGCAATATTTATGTGAAAATAAATATGTTGTCACTGAAAATTTAATTTATATTGATATAGTTGACCATTACCCTTTACCTGAAGAAGACAAGACAGGGCAAAATGCTTCAAAAAAAGGAAAGTCATCGACGTTGTAAATGGGATCCATAGAGTGAGTGCGAGTTTACATGAACCAAAGGCAAATTATAGAGTGGTAAATGAAGTCTCGATAATACATCAAAATGTTCAGTGTTTAAATAATAAAATTGGGGAAATGGAGGTATTTTTGGATAACGAAGATTGTGACATATTGTGTTTGACTGAGCACTGGTTTACGGGTGACAGTATAAAAAATGTCAATTTTGGGGACTTTGTTCTTGTGAATCATTTTAGTAGAAGTGCAGCGATACATGGAGGAGTAGCACTATTTGTGAATAGGAAAACACAGAGTAGCCTTAGTATGTCTGTCATTAATGTTGATAAGATCAATAGTATATCAGAGGAGTTTATTTTTGAGTGTGCAGCAAGTAAGTTTGTATATGTAAATTTAAAATTGATAGTTGTGGTAATTTATAGAAGTAATAGTCGGGGCAAATATTCCGCATTTATTGATAAGTTGAATGAGTTATTGGAGATCTTAATTAAATTTAAACACTATAAAATTGTTATATGTGGGGATTTCAATATCAATTTTCTGTGTTCTTCGAATGAACTAAACTCTTTTGTGGACCTACTAGATTCGTACAATATTGACGTGACAATAAATGAACCGACACGGAAGCGTAGCTGCTTGGATAATATATGTATTGGAAGAACGCTTGAAAGGTGTAGGAGCAGCGTCATTCAGAATGGAATTTCTGACCACTCGGCCCAAAAATTGTTGATCGGTGGTGTGAGTGAGATACGTAAGGCGGGGAAATGCTCGTTTAGAAATTTTAAAAATGTTGAAAATATAAGTTATTTTAAATATTTGCTTGTCAATGCGGACTGGGCACTTGCTGAAAGACATACTAATATTATTAGTCAATTCGTAAGTTTTAGCAATATTATTAAATACAATATGGAATTGGCTTTTCCACTAGTCTCGAAACATACGGTGGGTCGTGCCACTAATCTGTGGATTACTAACGGTATACGTATATCATCCCGGAGACTCAAAGATTTATATGTTTTCTCTCTGAGGGGTGATGATAACATCAAGAGATATTATCGTAAGTATAAGTCTATTTATAAAGACGTGATCAAACAAGCGAAATTAATGCATAATAACACAGTTTTTCAAACTGCGCCTAACTCATCGAGGGCAGCATGGCAGATAATAAATAAGAACACTAAGAATAAATCAAATTTACATAATTACTCGTTAAGTGTTGAGGATGAATTAATTACTGATTCTAAAACTTTAGCAAACATTTTCAATAATTATTTCAATACAGTAACAGATAAACTGTCTTTGCAGGGGAGGCCTATTTTTGATGATTCGAATATTGTTGTAAATACAAATTCGTTTTTTCTTGATCCTGTTGATGAATATGAGGTGACTGAGATTGTAAAAAATCTCAAACATACTGATTCCTTTGGATATGATGGTATTAGTACTAATATATTAAAGCAATGCATCCAGGAGTTAGTAACTCCATTGACCACTGTAATAAATAACTCATTTAAAGAAGGTATATTTTACACGGAGTTTAAGATCGCTAGGATTAGGCCTCTGCTAAAAGGAGGATCAAGTTTAGTAATCGATAACTATCGGCCGTTATCTGTTTTAAGTGCTTTCTCCAAAGTACTGGAAAAGGCTATCGCAAAAAGGTTAATTTTATTTTTAGAAAGGTGTCACATTTTGAATCCGTCTCAGTTTGGTTTTAGGCAGGGACGATGTACGGCGGACGCGATAGTGGAGTTTCTAAATGGTCTGTACGATAAGTTGGACGGGGGCAATACATGTGTGGGGGTTTTTCTTGATCTTAGTAAGGCCTTTGACTTGGTGGAGCATTCAATCTTGCTGGAAAAATTGAATTGTTACGGTATTAGGGGTTTGGCATTACGGTGGTTTGAGAGTTATTTGTCGGACAGGACACACTATGTAGAGTTGGAGGGAAACAAATCTAGCTGTCTTACTCTTAAACGGGGTGTGCCACAGGGAAGTATACTTGGACCGCTTCTTTACATTATATATGTAAACGATTTAAGAATGCAGGGTTCCGTTATGTATGCTGATGACACGACGCTATTGGTAAATTCAATTTCTAGACAGATGATCAACTGTAAGATTAGTGGTGCTGTAAGCGAAGTAAATAATTATTATGTGAGTAATGGACTCTTTCTGAATTGTCAGAAATCAAAGTTTATAGAGTTCAAAAGATCAAAGACGGAAAGAGACACCTCCCGTTATGTCGCTATAAAGGGGAAGAGCATCCCTCAGGTGGAGGCCACGACTTTTTTGGGGGTAAGGGTTGACTGCAACTGCAGTTGGACTCAACATATAGGGGAATTATCCAAAAGATTAGCTTCATTGTGTTACCTGTTTAATAGATTGGTGGGGGAGTTGAATCCCTCTTTGATTAAAATGTTTTATTTCTCAAATTTCCACTCACTCATTTCTTATTGTACAATTGCTTGGGGAGTTTCGGGTGATATGATAAGAGTTTTTAGAATACAAAAACGAGTTATCAGAATTATGAGTGGTGTCAATCGACAAACAAGTTGTAGGGATATATTCATAAGGATGCACATAATGACGCTGCCCTGCATTTACATATTTCAACTATTGTTATATGCAAAGAAAAATGAAAACAAGTATATTAAATTGAGCAGCTTTCATGCATATAGTACACGTAATAATCTATTATTAGAGATACCAAGGCACAGATGCGCTTTCAGTGAGAAAAGTCCGATGTACGTGTCTATAAGAGTCTACAATAAATTACCACATAAATATAAAGTGATGCCATGCAGAAGGTTTAGAAGTGAGATTAAAAAACTTCTGCTTTTAAAAGGTTACTACTCTGTGGATGAGTACCTCAATGACTCCTCCATGTAATCAAATTTGTAATATACTGACGTATCCCATACCGAAAGGTTACCGGGACAAAATGATTGTCCCATTTAATTTGTATATTTATATTTATTGTATAAATTATATGCTGTTTTTGATGTGTTATTGTTGTCGCTGTTGGTTGCTTATGTTTAACTTTGTGTTTTGTATTATTTAATTTTATGTTTATGATTATATTATTGACTTGTTCTATACCATTTTTATGGTCACATGAACTAATAAAATATTATTATTATTATTATTATTATATACTTCAGGAGGCTCCAAGCTAGAAATAAATAAAACATTAGTCAATATAGAATGTAAATCAGAAAAAAACTTACACCAACAAAACTTTGTTTAAAGATTAACGGACCTGGAAAACTCTCCGAATACAAAAAGATGGTTCAATGACCTCGAGGAAGAAGGGCCGAAACACGAAAAGGATAAGAAGCATCCAAAACAAACTAAGGTAATAAAGACGATATGTAACGTGTATCCCATATTACCTATTCCTAAAAATAAAAAGGGGAATGTTAGAATTAAATTAATTAACGAAAGGAGAATATATATCAAAAACAACAAAGAAAGCAATGAATATATATACAAATACAACGCAAATTGGAGGTAACGTAAATGCAATAAAAGAATACCTACCAATAGATAAGAAATCAATCAAAGGTCCAAAGAATAGAAAAATATAGAATATGTAAATAATAACAATAGTAAACATGGCGGAAAGAAAGTCACATGACCACGTGACATCGATAGTTATCACAACAAACACGGAGGGCGCAGCAGATCAAAAATTTTAAACGGAACGAACAATTTAAAACAAAATAAATCGTTCGTCAAATGTTAATCGGTATAAAAAGGCAGGCACCGGCAAAAATAAAGGAGTCCATCGGAAGATCTTCAAGACTTAAAAGGAAAAAAGGTTAAACCAGTGCTCCAAGAAATAAAAATCTAAAAGGCATAAAACGCCTTTAAGATACAAACGCTGCAGAATAAAACGTGTGACACGCGGCATAAACGAAAGGTGCGCGCTATAAATAAAGGCGCGAAATATTACTATTGGACCTCACAAAGCCGCCACAATAAATTCGATAAAAATGGAGGGCCTGGACTACCAAGAAGAGTTTGAAATGTTATACAATCAAGAAAAGTAAGTACAAGCACTATAAAATAAAACTCCATCTTGCAATCCTATAAATAAATAAATAAAGGAATCTTCATGTGTGTTTCATAAATTATCGAGCAACACAATTTTGGAATATTATTTAAATAATTAAATAAATTCTTCTTTGAGTAAGCTTTGGGTTGACGTGCGAATCTTAACTCAAGGCGATTCAACGGAGCATTAATAATTTTCCGGATAGCAACAAACTTTAAAATATTATTTGAATAATTAAATAAATTCTTCTTTGGGTAAGCTTTGGGTTGACGTGCGAATCTTAACTCAAGGCGATTCAACGGAGTATTAATAATTTCCGGATAGCAACAAAGTTTAGAATATTATTTAAATAATTAATAAATTCTTCTTTGGGTAAGCTTTGGGTTGACGTGCGAATCTTAACTCAAGGCGATTCAACGGAGTATTAATAATTTCCGGATAGCAACAAAGTTTAGAATATTATTTAAATAATTAATAAATTCTTCTTTGGGTAAGCTTTGGATTGACGTGCGAATCTCAATTCAGGGCGGCTCAACGAGGCGTTAACGTTTTATGAATAACGATAACTTCGAAATAGTATGGGAAACATTTAATAATTCCTCCTTGTTTAAATCTCGATTTTGACGTGCGAATCTCAGGTCGAGATGATTCAATGAGGATACATCGGTAAAGGTAAAGAAAGTGAATTATGAAAAATTTCCTTGACATATGAGCATACATGAAGAATAAGTGTAGTGATTTTTTTTTATATTTACAATTTCTTAAAGAACAAAGGATTGCAAGGTGCTTGTACCGTTGATAAAAAAGGCTGAATAGAATAATGAAATAAATAAAGTATTGTATTGTATAATAATAATAATATTTACTCAATGTTTTTCATTTATTCTAAAAATAAAATAAGTTGTGCTGACATTCAATATCTACTTATTTATACCCATCCCAAAGGAGAACATAAGGAAAGTAAACATCACTATCACAGCCAGAACTCACAATAAGTACAAGGCTGCGACACATTACCCGTTATAGAAACAAAGAAATTCACACTTAGACCCTGAGATCACTAAAGTATATCAATTTATTAATTTAACTATTGGTTATTAACCAAAGTAGAAGAGGTCACAGCAATATGTGCGTTTGGACATGTGTGTAGAAAAGTTATTCCGAATTAAATTTGAAGTTTTGTATTTTAATAAAATATACCTCTGAGTGTGTTTCTTCCGGTCCGAATTTTGCAAAAATTTTTATACAGAAATTATCTCAAATCCTGCTCAAAATACTTTTATTTTCGTAATAAATCTCTATAGAATGCATAACTCGAGAAATATTTGCAAAAAACGCTATTCGATAAGAGTAATAGTCACTTCCGGTCCGAATTTTGATTTTTTTTTATACAAAAATTATTCTAGGTGCGACTCTAAACAATTTTTTGCTCTTAGTAAATCTGAATAGAATGCGAAATTTGCGAGATATTTGCAAGAAACTGCTATTTGATAAGTAGAAGCATTACTTTCGGTCCAGATCTTAAAATTTGTTGTATAAAAAACTTCCAAATCTAGTTCTAAATACTTTTGTGCTTATAATAAATGTAGGTATATAAAATGCATAATTTGCGAGATGTTCGCAAAAAACTGTTATTAGATAAGAGTAAAAGTGTTATTTCTGGTACGAATTTTGAAATTTTTTATTAACAGAAATTGTTCCAATTCGGGCTCTAAATATTTTTGTATTCTAGATAAATTTGTATAGAATGCGTAATTTGCAAGATATTTGCAAAAAACTGTTATTCGCTATGATAAAAAGACCTACTTCCGGTAGGAATTTGGAAAAAAAATTTTTATAAAATCTTTCTAAAATTCACTTTTTAGTGAGGGAGAGATAGAGGGGGGGGGTCAGGGCACTTCAAAAAGTGGGCACCAGTAGCGGCTGGTGACGTCGTTTTGAGAGGGCAATTTCATAGACAAGACTGAGTCGATTATTATCAGTTATATTCTCGGCATCTCGCGTATCACCGATAATAAGCGAATCAATCTTGTCTATGCAATTGCCTTCTCAAAACGACGTCACCAGCCGCCACTGCATGACACCGAAAAAGTGGTTTTTGCAAACATCTCTCTCTCTCTCTCTCTCTCTCTCACTCTCTCTCTCTCTCTCTCTCTCTCTCTCTCTCTCTCTCTCTCTCTCTCTCTCTCTTTGTGTTTGTGTAAAATCGGTAGACCGGAAGTAGTAGTTTATTTCAGTAAAAGAATCAAAATTTACTAATATCTCATCAGCTAATAAGTTTAGACGAATTCCTAAAGAATGTAAAAGTAAAGTGAATTTTAAAAAAAGATTTTATAAAATTTTTTTTCGAGATTCCTACCGGAAGTAGACCTTTTTATTTTCGCGAAAATTCTATGCAGATTTATCTTGAATACAAAAATATTTAGAGCCCGAATGGGAAATATGTTTGTTATTAAAAAATTTTAATATTCGTACCGGAAGTAACACTTTTACTCTTATCGAAAAGCAGTTTTTTGCGAATATCTCGCAAATTATGCATTCTATATAAATTTATTGTAAGCTGAAAAGTATTTAGGGCTAAACTTGGAACAATTTTTGTATAAAAGTAATTTTAAAATCTGGACCGGAAGTAATTAATAATCATTTAATAGCAGTTTTTTGCAAATATTTCGCAAATTTTCCATTCTATTCATATTTATTAAGAGCACAAAATTGTTTAGAGCTGCAATTAAAATAATTTTTGTATAAAAAAAATATCAAAATTTGGACCGGAAGTAACACTTTTACATTTATCGAATAGCAGTGTTTTGCAAATATTTCTCAAATTATGCTTTCTATAGAAATTTATTAAGAGAATAAAAGTATCTTGAGCTGGATTTGGGATAATTTCAGTATAAACAATTTTCAAAATTCGGACCGGAAGAAACACTTTTACTCAGAGGTTTATTTTATTAAGAATCATAACTTAAAATTTAATTTGGAATAACTTTTGTATGCACATTTTCGGACGCACATATTGCTGTAGCATATAAATATTTATTTATTTTAATAATGTTATTGCCATACGTTGGGCATCGCCATATAATTTATATGCTGTGACAACATATATTTGTGTGTATTACCACACGTAGGGTATAGTCTTTTGTACATGCTGTACTCTTAAAATTATTCTTTATACACCAAGAACTTATAATTGGTTTTGTATTTTTTATCTTATATTGTTGGAGCATGTACTTTATGACTATTGTGGGTCCTGGCAATGTATGTGGTTCCTTCTCCTTTGCTGATGATTTTTCTCTTGCTTATAATAGGGAAGAGGTAATAGTTTTGTTCAAAGGAAAACTGTATGTCTATACAACATAATCATATATCTTTTATTTTGTAATTTATAGATTCAAAAATAATTTTTATATATACACCTTTATGCTCTAAACAAGATACATAATTGAAAATGCTCATATCATTTATACCTAATGCCGGTTGTAATGTATGTAAATCTTTTATTTATTTATTTATTCTGCCAAACAAAATAAATATTTATCCTGTAAATAAACAAATGTAAACTTTATTGTACATTTATGGATATACTTATCGATGTAATTATATTTATGTATTGGCCTCAATTAATTGCTTTAGACAACCATTTGCACGTGTTGTATCTAGCTCTTAATCTTTGCCTTGTGAAATTTTAATTAATTATTTGCTTAACTTGAAAGAGATTAATGATGCCTAGACAATACGATGAAGAAAATGCTCATTTGCACGTAGCATCTCTCCAACTGACCAACACCATTAATCCTCTTTGGTTGTAATTCCAACTATATGAATTTAAAACAAACCTTACAGGATAAAATATTTACTTATCTATATTGTCCAACAATACATTGATTGATCATTTGCACGTAAAAACCAATGTCTATCCAACAATTTGTATAACTTCCTTTTCAAAAAAAATAAACTTACTTGCTATCAAAATATTTATTTTGAATGTCCATTATGAACGCTTCAAGTGAATTCAAATGTATTAAAATAAAATAAACTACTATGACTATACGTGATGAAGAAATAATGAAAAATACAATGTAACAATCTAAAACGTCTTATTCTTTAAGAGATCTTCCTTTCGGAAGTGTTATGAGAAGTCTCCTTCTCGGAATTGTCATCAGAAGTCCTCTTGTCGAATCTTGTCTTCGTATTTATAGCGGCAAAAAAAACTCTATGTTGACCATTGCGCCCTCTAGTCCATATTTAGGTTGGTACTGGAATACACTTTCCCGTGGAACCGCTGCCCGCATGTTGCCGTCTTGATACACGCACACATACACATATTGTTCTGACAGTTCACAATTTACCAAACGTCAACACAACTTTCCAATTCAAAGGTCCCCTCTGCCTCGCACAGCATTTCCAACGGTAGGTTTATTCTTGTCGCTAATACCATCCTTCTTTGTATTCGTCAATGAACCTATTGCCTTGTTCATTGTTCGATACATATTTTTTTCTTTCCATTTATTAATGTCAATTTCACTTTTCTTTTAGCCGGATTGCGACTTGGCAAAATGGGAAACATGTTGGAGATAACCATTATTTTTCTTCCCGCACTGCCTGTACCTGTAGGACACGTCTGTTTCTCCACTGCCTCTCTATCCTCTATCCAAGATCTTTCTATTGGTAATATATCAATCTGCAATAGACTTTACACAAGTTTTATATATTTTGTTGTCTTTTGTAGGTCATTGAACCGTACACGTCTATTTCCAGTCTCTCTGAAGCATTGTGTTGCAAACAAATCACAAACACATATACTTTTTATTTATTTATATCAGCTACCTTTAAATACAAAAATGTTATTGCTGATCGTTTCTACGTTTTACATATTTTTATATCCTTTCTTAGTCTAGTTGTAAGCTAAGGTAAATTTTATCTTTTAATACAATTTAGTTCATAAACACTTTCATAAGATTTTTACTACTTTATGCATATAAATCACAATAATTTACTCATTTATATTTCTTGCATATCGTATTTCATCTTTTTCATGATATATAAACCATACTTCTTGTGTATTCTTTTACAAAAGAAATATATTACTTATATTTATTTTGTCTTTATTTCATATTTTTATTTAATAAATTTTTATTCTACATCTTTTGTTTCATATTTATTTAATAAACTTTATTTTGTATTTTCTCATTATTTACTTGAATAATAATAGTTTTTTTAAAATCACTTTTATAAATTGACTATGTGTATGCAACTTTGTATACCTTCATGTAGTTCTTGTTGCATAGTTTTACTCAATAATATTTAAATAGGATTTTTGTTATTTTTATTTTTTTATTTCAAAGCTTAAACTAATTCTTAAATTAATCTCTAAAGCTATTCTTATTCTATAAATTTTGCGAGTTCACGGCAATATGTATAAGTATATCATATGGTGGCCACACCTCATTTTTTTTAAATACCTATTAGGTATATAGTCTTCCATCAGAACTGTAATTTACTACCTACCACGTTAATTTTATATTTTTATAGGCAATGGCTGTCGCTCTTGTCAGATACATACAAGACGGAATATTACAAATATGTCGTCCACAAACCTTTCGTAAAAGAAACAATGACAGAGTTTGGACAAAGTACACTGATGGACATTACTATCCTGCTAATATATTGTACGTAGGTTCACATGGAATTGTAAATGACATTTTTCAACAACTACAGCAAAGTTGTTTCATTAAAGTAAATAATGTCCAAATACAGAACGAAGCAGAACCTCCATAAGATCATACGTATGCTTTTACTTGTCAAGGAGATTCCCTACGGGATTTTGCACCAGGTGAGTACATTTTATTTACATAGTATAAATTTTGCATAAGTAATATTACTGTATTTTGCTAATGTATCGTCTGTTTAAGTACATCACATTTGATTAAGATTTCTTCTCCTGCAATTAAATAACACATTACTATTTTTTCTATAATCCAGATGAACATTTCTGGAAAATTACCTAATATCATATTACTTATTCTATTGCAGATGATAGCCCAAGCACTAGCGCTATTGCTGAGAATGTTGCTGACACAGAACGATTGACAATAACTACAACTCCATTAGGTGTAAATTATAATGTATGGCAGTCTATTCAAACACCAGCTAACGCTACTTGCGTTCCTTTAATAGCATCTACTCGAAAACGGCTTTTTTGCATATTTTGTAAAAAACTCCAATCCAACTTATCACGTCACTTAGTAAAAGTCCACAAAGCCGAAAATGATGTACGATTATTACAACAATTTCCCGAAGGTGTGTATTACAAAACAATCCAAACAATTTATCTTCAAGCCAATTTTAGTGTCCATATTTCATTAATAATAATCTACTAAGGTACAAACATTAATATTACCTACCTCTAAAAATTCTAGAGTTACATTATTATTATTATTATAAATTATATGTTTATATGTCTAAACATATAATTTATCTGTAACTCTAGAATTTTTAGAGACAGATATATAATATGATTATAAAATGAACTATATTTTAAGCAAAATACATTTTGCTTAAAATATAGTTTGTTTTATAATCATATATAGGTATCTATAACTTCAGTAGTGAATGGTTTTGGAGGAAACTCATGTTTTAATTTTTCTCCCTTAAAGTAATTACTTGAAAAGACAATTAAACGGTAAAGCTCCATAATTTTCAAAATATTTTACGTGGGTGTCATCTCGAGATTACTTAGAGCAAGAGTTTCTGGTGAATTAAATTCTAATTGCCTCAATTTCTCACAACTCAAGAACAAAGTTTTTTAAAAAGAAATCGGAGATATATTTTATTTATATTTTTTTTGCTTTCGGTAGACACATCTCTATGAACTGGTATCTGTAATTTTTCTAATGTATGATTTATATATTGTAATTTGCTTCTGTTTATTCCTTTGACTATGTTTGGGGTTTTTTGCTTTTGTACCTTGCAATATGCTTGTAGTTTTCATTGTTATTATTTATTGTCGAGGGTTGTTACAACAACATAAGACATTATCAGTTTTATAATTAATATAAATGTAGACGTACAAAATAAGATATAGTACAAGACACTGTAGTATTTATATTGATATTGCTGCAAGGTTCCAAAGCCACAAAACATTGCCAACCCTACACTTGTTGGATAGATAAAATTACATACTCTATTACTTTATACTTGCATTGTTGAAAAGGTGATCGTTAGTTCCGGGAAAAATATGTAGGTAGTCATTTTACCGCGAATGTAATTTTTTATTAAACTTTCTAGTATTATGTATCTGCAATAGCGAGAATGTAACGTGTAGTAGTAACATTAGATAAATTTCGTATTAAAAAATTGTAGTTAGTCCAGTGATAAGGTATTTTAGAAAATTTAATAAAATCCAAAATAATCTTGTAATTCTCAGCAGTTTGTCATTGTATTCTAATCTCGTTTTGACCTTTAGTTATTAAACAAATAGAGCTTATGTGTCTTTTGTTTATTGTATATTGATGTTATGAACTATATTTTCTAAATCAATTTCCATTAAAAAAACTATTTTAATTTCCGTAATAGGTGATCAATTAATTTACCAATCAATTGACCAAATTATTTGTTGACCGATTTAAAGTCATAATACTACTTATAGTTCTTGAAGTATCAGTCGTAAATGATGCCCTCTGTTGATTGCTCAAGAAATTCCCTTCTACAAAGATTTTAGAAAATTGTTTATAAATCTGAAACTATACCCTTTACTCAAACAATTTCGTATGAGGTTTTTGTTTATACTAGCCATACTATAATGGTAATCAATTTTACTAAGAAAAACTTGTATAGTACTTGTAATGGATTATTAATTTGCAGGTAGCATTCAGCGCAACAGGATATTTCATAAATTACGCTCTATGGGCAGTCATACATTCAACACGAATAATTTGTATAATGATGGCACATTGTTAGTAACGCGCAGGTCTTCAGTACCAAAAACAGCGAACTCTTTTTTACCATGCTCTAAATGTGGTGCATACTATTCGAGAAAGACATTATATAAGCATTCAAGAAATTGTCCTGTACAACCTACGGCTTCAAACATTTATGATTCTAAGAGGGCTGCCGATGACGATGTTTCCCAAGTTCTTAAATTTGATAAATTAATTGTTCTTTTCGGTAATACCTTAACTCTGAAGTACCGTCAAAGTCACTTACATTATCACATTAGGCAAATACTAAGAACCGTAGCTCGCCTACTTATCACTCTTAAGACTATTAATTCTTCTATTGTTCAACTATCCGATATTTTTCGACCTCAATGCTATAATTCGCTTCTAGAAGCGGTAAATATTCTTGCAAAATTTAATCCCGATACAGGCGGATACGAAGTTCCTTCTGTTGCTACTAGTCCGGGAGCTAGCAACGTTTGGAAAACAAGAATTTTAGGTCAGTAAATTTTTCGATATGTTGTCTCTCTTGCTCTTTCAGTTAGAGTCTGGGCTACCTGGCTGGCGGTAGCGGTTGCGTTTGTTAGTGCGCATCCTACCTGTACAGGTGATAATTTTGAATTTTAAAAGATTTTTTTAAAGCTTAATTTTCAATTTTCCACCTATAAATAGGTCTCCTAAATATACATTTGTTATTGCCAGACATTTTTATGATTGTTTATTATGTGCCATACGCGAAGTTTTTATTTTTTTAAATAAAAAATTCAAAGTATTTTTTAATGTTTGTAACTTTTATATTATATTCTTTAAAGATAAAAAAGTATAAAATTAATTTGCCAGACGTTAATTCGATTGTTAAATCTTGAATAAAAATTAAAAACTCTTGAAAAGTATTGCCGTATGATGCTAGTAGTTAGAGAGAAACAATTTCAGAATATCATTGTGAATCAGACAGAAAATAAATCCGAAAGTCAATTACTTATTCTCGACGCAGTAAGTACAAATTTAAGTGAAAAAAGTTTAATATAAAAAATAAAATAAAATTGGAGTAAGAGTAAATAAGAAAGAAGGGAATTAAAAATGCATTATTGAAGTTTTAAAAATTGAATTTTTTATTTAAAATTCCCAAATCACTCCATGCAAATTACAAACATTTAAAATAAAATTTAGAATTTGTTTTATAAAATTTGAAAAATCTTTTCAATCTATAATAGTGTCACAAAAAAGGAGGCATCTTCGTATTCATCATCGTCATCGCTCTCATTGTCGGAACTACGTATGTCATCGTCTTGGGAATTCTCGTTGTCTTCTAATATTTTATCATCTGGAACAAAAAAAATTGACATTTGTGTTATTCTTCTTGTTCGTTGCATAATATTTTAGTTTTTATTGTTAAGTTTTCTACTTTATACTTACTTTGAATAATTATATCAGCAACTGAAGACGGTAATTGCTCTCCCACAAACCAGACAAAATCATATTTATCATCATTGATGGTCCAACCGGAAGCAACTGGAGATAAAGATGTTGGATGTTTTAAGTGAGCGTTTCTCCATAGCTTTGTCACGTAGCGAACCCTCAATAAATGCTGATGCAATTCTGCTTTACAGGGAGGTAAACTGGATGAGTCAAAGTTTCGAAATTTTTTGTCAAAGTTCTCCTCGGATGTTTTCGATTGATAAGTACTTGAGAATAAATGAAATCGAACGTCATTAACATCCGAAGAATTTTTAACTCCATACATTTGACAAATGAATTTTTCAAGGGTTACAAATGTAGCTTCAAGAATTTCTTCATCATCTGTCATAATATTTTCAAAAGCTAGCTGGTATTCGTTAGATTTCTCTAACATTTTAAAAGGCCTAACTTTACCTTTTCTAAAAAATGCTGGCGTGTAATCACACCCGGTGATTGCGTGGAAGCACGGTAAAGCTTTTGATAAAGAAACACCAAGTATTCGGTATAACTCATTAACGTTTATGTATCGCTGATGATTTCCTACACGCATATCCACCCAGATTTTTAAAGATGATTTTAAGTGATCCATGTTTCCCAGAAGTATAATTAAAATATCAGAGTCAGAACAGCGTATAACAACTTCTGCGTCAAAATCGACTTGACAAACATGATAAATGATCCGAGAATCGGCTTCTTCGTGTTCTTCACATGATAATGATTCTTCAGTCGTTTTAATTACTTTGTTATGTAACACTTTGTATGAATAACATTTATTGAAACTTAAGTAAATGTGTTTATTACCAATAAAAGGTAACATATCTTCACTATCCCAGTGATCAATAAAAAAGTTAACTAGAGCTTCTTTAAATGGTATATTTTTAAGTTCTGCTGCGAAATTATGTGGCCGAATTTGATTTGGCCCAATTGACACTGGGCTGATCACTTCTTCTCGACGAGAACGTTCACAGTATTTGATAGAAGGTGAAAAATATTGGTCAAAGACAATATCAATCCGAGTGGATTTCATCTGGGTGATAGTACTTAGAAACTTTTTAGAAATACCTTCATATGTTTGTCGCACATCTTTCATGAGATGCAACAAAAAAAACCATCAACAAGACAAACATCAAAAGATTATGGTTGTTGATCTGTAGTGTTGCCCAGTTTCTTTTCTAAGAGTTTTGCTAATTGTGATTTGTCGGTTTTACAGATTGAACCATCTGGATGACACATTGACGTTGGCATCGGGGTAAGTGGGAATGTCAAAACTTTCTCGATGTGAACCTTGTGGGTGAGGGAAATCCCTAGCATTCTACCAAATAGATCTCTTTGCATTCGCAACTCAACAACTTTATTTCCTAAAGTCAACTTTTTTTTCTTCGGCGCCTCAGCAAAATTAAATTTTTTTTTTTTTTTATTGGCTTATCAAATCTACTCTCGTCTTCAGCACATTCATTGATAAATTGGTTCTTTAACTCTTCACCATTCTCTTCAATATTTAGTAAGAAATC
The DNA here is from genome assembly GCA_963170755.1 of Amphimallon solstitiale. NCBI lineage: Eukaryota > Metazoa > Arthropoda > Insecta > Coleoptera > Scarabaeidae > Amphimallon > Amphimallon solstitiale. The sequence goes on from OY720677.1 coordinate 12,947,381, forward strand.
AGCCACGTCTGGAGAAGCAGGCTTTGAAGTGGCAATATTGTACAGATTTTCTTTATCGAGTTGTGAATCAAAAGGATTACAATTTTTTTCGAGAATTTCAATGAAATCATTAATTTGTTTTCCATAGATTTTAATCCTGTTAGGTTGTAATTCTGCTGTAACATCTTGTAAGTACCTTAAACCACAAACGTCCAAAACATGTGATATTAACGCTGCTCTTATGCTGTGGCTTTTTGTCCAGCGTTGACGTGCAGCTAGAGAATTAGTAAAGTGAGCAATTCCACTCAGTCGCTTGGCTGCATCGGCATTTATTGTTTGTTCCAGAGTGAGATCTATTGGTATTCGTGAGAATGGCTTATCGGTTCTTTTGACTCCGAAACATCCTTTATTAAAATCATCTTCTAGTCCAGGGTGGGTTTCATTGACATTATTCAAATTATCAGAATATTTTACACAGTATCGAGCGTAGTTAGGCTGATTAACGATAAAAAATAAGTTGGCCATTTTTGGAATCACGTGCTTAAACATTTGAAAGTCACCCATACGTATGCTTCTCGAAAGGTTTATGTAGTAACTAATTAACTCGATGTAGATCATATAGAACTGTGCTGTTTTTCCATGTTTACCTTGTCTGGTCTTTGCTACATATCTTTGATAAGAACCCAGCAGATGCGATAACATTTCATTTGATAATAAATCACTGCTGGTTAATGATGATGAAAACGAAATTTTTGGTCCTGATATTCCAAAAGATCTTCATAAATTTGTCCTTTTACAAACTCGTACTCAGCATCCTTACTTTTTAAAAATTGATCAAAATGTAACATCTGTAAGCTTAATGCCATTAACGGATGTAGATGTTTGCAACGATTAAAGTGTTTACCCTCAATTATTCCATTGACAGATCCCGCAGCTATCAGTTTACTCTCAATCATCATGTGAGATAATCCGCATTCATCAATGAAAGTACCAACTGCTTTAAAAAAAGCCATCATTAAATGAAACGAGCCAAGATGTATGAAAAGATTACTAAACTTGAGACCTTCTGTTGCTTGAATTTTAAAAGCTATTTTTGCAATTGCCAAGTCATATGTGACTTGTACATAACTTTGACCACATTCTTTACCAACATTTTGTGCTTGTTCCATTGTGTATGCTACTACTGATACATTTGTTGGTGATAAATTGATAGGAGTTAAATAAGATACTTTTTGTTTTGGAGTATTGTCTTCTATAATTTTGCTGTTAAATCCTGTCCATGATGGTGTGTTTGGCACGTGAAAAAAGTATGAAAGCAAGTGTAGCAGATCGATTGTTTGTATGGAAGAGAAATTTTCGGGTAAAGGTGATTGATCGATTTGTACAGGTGTTAAGCGACCTACCATCTTTATTCGCTTACCATACGGGACAATGTCGGGAGTGATGACTGTTAAAGATCGTTTTCTTTTTTGTGATGGTTCTGTTGGCGATAAATTTTCAGAATTGGAATTATCATTATTTTGGTTCAATTCAGTATGGGAATTATTATCAATGTTTTGATAAATAATCCCCACAGTATCATGCAAAGTTTTTTTTCCATCTATGGTGTCGATATATCTATCAAAATTGTCGAAGGCTACACCAGTGCATAGTGAAGGATTAAGAATGATGTCTGGAGGACAAACTTGGGATCTTTGTACTGATGAGATGGTTGCTTCTGTTTCCAATTCTTCTAGAGTGGTATAGTTGCAGCAATGTCCTAATCTATTTAAAATATTTATTATTTTTTTACTGCTTGTTAAACTTTTTATAGTCATACCAAGAGTTATATGTTTAGATGGTTTAACAGTACCATTACCAACACAAAAAATTGCATCAGCAGCCATTGAAGAACTGAATCTATTACAATTTAGGCCATCTCTGCGTCTAATATCTTTACCTCCAATAAATACTTTGAAGAATCGATCTAATTTATCTGGAATTACGCATTCGCCAGCAATTAAGTCGTTTGTTTTAATTTTTGACGGTAGTTTTGATTTTTCAATTTTTAAAATACATTCTCGTAAGATTAATGCAACTTTATCAATAAGGTCGTTTTCCTCAAGTTTACTAAGATCATCTTCTAATAAACTACAATCTTTATGAATAATAATTTTTTTTTTGCCTGGATATAATTTTAATAGTTTTTTTAAAGTATTTGTGTATTTTCTCTTCAAGATAGTTATTAGTTATTAAACTGATATCTGCCTCAGGCTGAAGTTCCTGCTCATACTTCAACTCACTATTGTACATATCACAAAGAGATGACAACGATATACAATTCTTCTTTTTTAGAACTTCTTCTTCAATTGTTGATACAATATTATGAAAAATCTCTTTGTGGATATTACGATTCTTATGCCACGAAGTATGTGGTACGTCTGAAACTGATTTATTGTATTCATTTAAATAATTTAATTCACACAAATGATGATAAAAAATTGTTTTATTTGTGGATTTGAAATGATTAATTTTCTGTAACAACTCTTCATTATTAAGTTTCTCCATCCACTCAATGATTTTTTGATAAAGTTTTGGGTCGTTAGATGAATGAAGATTTTGTTGTTTACCTTTATTTTGCTTACGATCTTTACCACAATAAAAACAAACGTTTTTAAGTTCTTGACCCGTTTCATTACCTTTAAAGTTATTGTCAGAAATATCATCACAAACGTTGCTTTCGTTGATCCTTAAATCACAAGTCGAGCTGGTGGCAACATCTAACGTTGACTAACTATCTAAATTTGAACCAACATTTTCTAAAAATAACTCACTGTTAGAACTAGTATGAGGATGTCCTGACGTAAACTGATTATTTGAATTTGGAGCAACATCTTCTGGTATCTCACATGCTATTTCACTGTTTGAGCTTTGTGTTACGTTGTTCGTAGGAGTTTCACCAATATCTATTGGAATACTCGATGGCAAAGTGGAATTACTAGTAACATCTGTTTCTGACGATGAATCACGGTATTTTGCCATTAAAGCTGTAAAACTGCTATAACATTGTTTGTGATATCCATCTGTATTATTTATTTGTGTAGGCAGCTCGATATCACTGTACTTTAATTTATATTTTATTCGTATACTCAAAACTTCCTGACATTTCTTTAGTTTATCACTCACAAAAAGTATTTTATCACTGGCCATTGTAACAAAATTAATAAATAAATATTAAAAATAACATAAACACAATCATGTGACTTTACACTGGCGCCATGTTGTATACTTGCCGGTGCGCAACCGTCACTGTCACTGTCTATCTTTCTTGCACTTTAAACTCTCTCTTTCTAACTACTAGCATCATACGGCAACACTTTTCAAGAGTTTTTAATTTTTATTCAAGATTTAACAATCGAATTAACGTCTGGCAAATTAATTTTATACTTTTTTATCTTTAAAGAATATAATATAAAAGTTACAAACATTAAAAAATACTTTGAATTTTTTATTTAAAAAAATAAAAACTTCGCGTATGGCACATAATAAACAATCATAAAAATGTCTGGCAATAACAAATGTATATTTAGGAGACCTATTTATAGGTGGAAAATTGAAAATTAAGCTTAAAAAAAAATCTTTTAAAATTCAAAATTATCACCTGTACAGGTAGGATGCGCACTAACAAACGCAACCGCTACCGCCAGCCAGGTAGCGCAGACTCTAACTGAAAGAGCAAGAGAGACAACATATCGAAAAATTTACTGACCTAAAATTCTCGCTCGAAAACGTTGCGAGCTCCTATACTATACCAGGTTAGGCGGGTATATAAGAAAATGTTGTGATTTATTTATAGTAGAAAGCATTAAGTGCGGCGATATAGAAGCCAAACGAAATGCTAAAGATTTTTTAAAGATATTTCTTACTGACTTCAGTTCCTCTGTGTACAAGACTGCTACCGAAACTCAAAATAATAACAAACGTAATAAAGTCGTTGATCTTCCTCAACAATCAGATGTCAACAGGTTAAGTTCATTCCTATTAAAGAAAATTTCAGATTTACATGACGAACTCATTAAAGAAGTTACTTTAAATCATTGGATTAAATTGTCGAAATATATTTTATGCTATATTCAACTGTTCAACAGGAAGCGTGCGGGTGAAATTGAAAGGCTGCTTATAAACGATTTTAACAATTATCAAAGTTTAGATAAGGAAAAATGCTCCGTATTATATAATTCTTTAACAGAAAATGAACGTCTTCTTGCTGATAGTTTTGTTAAAATTGATATTCGTGGTAAACTTGGTCGTACTGTTCCCTTATTGATTAGAAATGATCATGTTAGTGTCATAAAATTTTTATTATCTAATAGAGAATTCGTTGGGGTTCATGCAAATAATCCCTATGTCTTTGGTTCACAAAATAGTGTTAACAGTTATTTTAGGGCTTGTTCGGCAATGAAGACCTGCGCGTCAGAATGTGGTGCTTTGGAACCTAATAAGCTTAAAGGAACCGCCTTAAGAAAGCATTTAGCTACAACGGCTCAAATACTCGACCTCGGAGAAAATGAAATGGGGCGCTTAGCAAATTTTATGGGACATGATTTGGCAATACATAAACAACACTACCGATTACCAAGTACAGCAATGGAATTAAGTCAAACTTCAAAACTTTTATTAATCATGGAAGGAAAAGATGTCGAAAAATTTAGAGGCCAGGCACTAGGAGATGTTGAAGAAAATCGAAGTCTTAATTCCTCTACTAATATTCATAATAAATTGCAAATCATGGAAGATGACTGTGATGAGTCTTACAGCTCATCTTCAGATGAAGATATACATCATTCCACACAACGCAGACGTGGTAACATATAATTATTATTTATATTTATTATTCGAACTCGCACTGCTTCATACGTCCTTATAACAATTTTACAAAAGAATACTGTTCGCTAACATTTCATTTAGTCTAAAAAAATATTTTATGCATACGAGTATATCAAATTATTGCTGTTTTCGGTTTCGTTCATATCTAATTCATACAAATTGTGCAAGTGTTTTAATTTTTAGATTGCTCTAAGAATAAAGGCAGAATAGTGAGGCGACGTTGGACTTCACCCGAAAAGGAAGCTATCACTACATTCTTCAATAATTTTCTGAAAGAACAGAAACTGCCGTCCTATGCGTTGTGTGTTGAGGCTAGGAATACTTATGATCAGCTGTCTTCACGTTCACCGAATCAAATAAAAGCTTATATTAATAATGAAATCAGAAGGGTTAGAAAGTCGGAAGGAATTAAAAAGACTTCTCGAAATTTGATATATAATTTAGATCAGTAGTATTTACACTTATTCAGAATTTGCTCAATATTGCATTGATTTCCTAAATTTACATACATTTAAGTTGTAATTCAATTATTATTCTTTTAGCCCCAATTCTTGGAAGCATCTACTTCATCTTTGGGCTAATTGGTTGAAAACAAATAAGTATAAGCATTCAATGTAGAAGGTGTGGAAGCGGTGTATTGCTTGCGACAGCTCCATACTAAAGGAATGAAGGGTGCTTTTTAGTTTACAAGTGCAGAAGATGTTTCCAGGAATTAGGGCAATATAAAAAAATTAACCCTGTAGAATCAAATTCTAATAATTCAATATTTTGTATATTTCTGTATTGATAATAAACCTGAGAATACTTACCTTTTTGATAATGCATGGTCAACATTTGTAGACAATAAAAGTGAAAAACCATACCTTGAATATGTATTTTTATAAAAGTCACAAAACTTTTTTAGAATTCTTTGTTTAGTAGAAAATATATAGGTATTTTGACATTTATTTTTACTTAAGAAGGATGTCAAAGATAGTTTTGAAACTTTTATAAAAATAAATAGCCAAAATATAGTTACTTGTATTACTTGTTTTCATATACCAGAATAATTACTAATAGAATATATGTTAAGTAAGAATTATTTAATACACTCGTTCAGTGACGTTCATTTTATATTAAATAAATTGTTTTCTTATTTTACTTTTTAATTTTATTCAACTTTCTCTCTTCCTGGCTTCAGTAACGCAGAGGTCACCACAGGATGTGTTTATAAGCATTTAAGGAAGTTTACATGTTTGCTATTTCTGTGTAGAATTTGTTAAGAGACGCTATTTTTAATAAATAAAAATGATACAATCTCACTTTTGTTTTACTAGTTATCCGATAAGTAAATTATGAATTGAGTTAATATACCATTTGGAAAATGATAAAGTTTCAGTATTAATATTTTCTGATTACTCTGCAATGTAACATATACATAAAGAGCTCTTTTAAGTTCACTATAGCAAAAGCAAATTACATTCAAAATTCAATATTATTTTTATTTCCAAATGTTTACCGTCATTTACAACAAACATATTAAATATTAATTATGTTTCACTTTTATTATATTCTGCTTCCAAAAATATATTATTTTTGTGACTACCGTAGTAACAAATTTTCTTTTATAATTGCTCTGAGAACACTTATACGGCTTTTTAATGAGTTGAAGTTTTATAATTACACTTCAAAAGCTATTATGTGACCAAAATGGGCACAACATTATAAGACAATTTTATCATATAGTTAAAGCAGTTGGCAACCTTAATATTTCAATTTTGCTTTTACGGTGATGTTTTGTCAACATGTATGGAGTTTACTCTTAGTTGATTATAACACTTCTATAAACTAACAAAAAGCTTTGTTAAGGCTGTCATTATGGGTGTAAACCCATTAAAAAGTAATTTTGATGATTTTCCATTCTACCAATTTAGAAAGCTTTTTTGTTATAGAAATACTAATATGATTGCGATGTGAACTATGATTGTTATAGAAGTGATTTTCTTATTATATTGAACTTTAAACAAGCGAATGTGACAGGGAGCATCTTCAAAGTACATGCCAAGGTCACTTTACTGATATAATCAACTTGGATACCCCGAATAATATAACGCGCCTTCGAATTTCGATATTTAAGAAACAAATCTAAATTCACATAATTTTAAATAATATTTTTAAAGCTTAGTAACTTCCAAAACTAAATTCAAACTTCAAAATTTTTGGCGAAGGTACTCTTTCTGTAAGTAAAGTGAATACATACAGATTATAAAACTGATAAGACACAAGAAAGTGTAAAAAAATTTGTTAGATACTAACAAGGCCTTTAAGTGTTTTAAGCAGTTATTTGGCTGTTGTGGTAGACATTTGCGAACAACTACAATGCAAGTAGATACATTACAGCTTTGGGTGTACACTTATAAATCTAATTACCTGAAGGAAAAAACAAAAAAAAAATCTGTTATTAATCTATCATACATATACGTACCTACCTATCAAAAACAAATTCCAGAGGTGGCAAATTTTCATTCATCTAATTGTAACACGATTACTTACCAATTTCTTTTTTACATCTTTTGATTGCATAATTCTAATATACCTTCTTCTAGTATATTAAAAACTGTAATCAACCCATTGTTTTTGTTTTGTGAAAATTTAATGGTGGATGGTTTTCTAGTAAAAGGCAAATTAAATGTTCTTTTCAAATCCACAAGAACAATAATTTAAACACCTCAGATATGGCGTTTAAAATAAGGGTGTTTGCATAGTTAATTTGAAAGTCAATAGAAAGTAATACATTTATGACTATGTTTTCACAGTATTTCTACATTTTAATCATATTTATTGGAGAAAAGCAATTTTATAGACATATTTGCTTACATTCAAAGACTGTGTCTGTCTTGTTCCAAATCTTTAGTTTCTAGAATTTGTAAAAAAATATACATAACTCCTATGAAAGCATCTTCTTTTATTCGTTTGATAGACTTCTGTGCCGACGTGAATCAAACTTCAAACTCATAAAAAAAAGTATTGCTTCCATCACTTCTTATACAAAGAACTAATCGTATTGTACTATCTTTTTATATTTATTTTTACATTACTTATTTTGATGAAGTTAAACGAACCATAAATGGTGTCTCAAGAAAGTGTAATTATAAAAAGTTTTTTTCTGAACTTAAGTGGTTTCAAAATTAAAGTATGCATTCTATAGAGATTTATTAAAAGAATAGAAGTACTTAGAATAGGATTTTGAATAATTTTTGTATAAAAAATTCTCAAAATTCGGACCTGAAGTAACACACATCTTTTTTAAGATAATAGTAAAACTGAATTTAGAGTAACTTTAAACGTACATACGTATAAGTCGCGTGGTGGCCACATCTCATTTTTTACACTGGCAGCATCAGCATCCACATTAGAAATTTTCCAAATTTGAAATAACATTCAAGGAATTGAAATAGAGAGTCTTCCAATCTCCGAATGAAAATTGAAGAGAATGTTAAATGATCACGAATTAATTTTAAAAAAACGGGAGACACTTTTGAACACACGAGAAAACATGGTTATATATTATTTCTCTTCACTGTAAAAGGGTTTTATACTCGCAACGAGAATAGTCCAAAGATTTCACAAGAAACTTTCTAGTGTCATATAAGCTTTAAAGAGACTTACTTTTGGTGTCCCAAAACAGCTGTTTTAAATAATTATTTTCAACTTCAAAAATGCCATTATCTCTCCTTAATAAAACCATAATATAAAAATTAGAATGTTATATAAATGTTTTATTAATGTTATGTAAAAGTGCTTAAAGAATGTTTAAAAAATGGAACCACTTATAAGAATAAATAAAGTGGCATAAGGGTCTCGTTTTCTGTCTTCACTAGAATCTCAAGAACTATTTATAAAATAAATTTATATGTTTGTTTAGAGAATATTCTCAACACCTTTTAATATTGCAATATTTTTCCAAAAGTCAAAAAAGCCAACACTTCTTTAATATAATAAAAACGGCAATTTTTATACAATAACAAAATAAAACAGTGCAATTTAGTTATAATTTATAATGTGCGGAATTATTTTTAGTTGGCTATAGTTTATTTTCTTCATACATAAACTTTATTTCAAATAAAATATGACAGAGCAGGTTCTTCTTTAATTTCTAAAGCGAACCTAATTATTGACACTTTTAAAATTATATTAGTTCATTTTTTTATTATTAGGTCTATTATGTCTTTATATTTTAGAAAATAAATTTTATCTTTTAGCAATGTTGTCTGTAATAATCTATACATGTATCAAACATCTGTTTAACACATATTAGTTTAAAAAATAGAGCATTCTAAATAAGATTGAAACAGTTGCTTAGAACAAAATATGTTTGTAAAAAATACTATTCAGGGATTTTCAGTTTGAAATTGACCGTAGATTCTGCACGTACTTAGAACTGACTGAGCATAGTTCAATATTCAACTTAATTTCAATGCATTAATATCTGTGCAGAAAGAATAATACAATTTTTGTTGATTTAATAATGAAACCCTTCTGTAATGATATATTTTTATGATTGTTTGAATTTATATCTTATTTGTCAACAGTTTTTTATTTGCATTTTACTGTACGGCATATTTTAATGAGATTTTATACCTGGAGTACATAATGAAGTATATATTATTAATTAATATTTTTGTTAATAGAATTAATACATAAACATAATAACAACAATGCATAACAATGAAAAATTGTCGAAGATATATGTTTTTTAAACAATATCAAAAATAATAGTTTCTGTATTATTCACAAAAGTTTCTACTGATATGGGACCCAAACGAGTATACATTAGTATTAATTCTTAAATCAGTAAGTTTTTTAATTAGATTGAAAGCCAAGAGTTTAATTAACATCAGTTTGCCCCCCTTAGCATTAAATGATTGTTGGGCAACCAACATGACATTAACGTTGCACAAACTACATCCACACATCTGAAGCGCCTGAGCGCAAGTGTACCTAAGCCATATATCGCGGTAGTTTTATTGCTTCGGTTTTGACGCCACCTCTAGGAGTAGATTAATACTACATCTTCGGGAAAAACTTACGCATGCGTATATCGCTTGTTACCATAAGTAGTACCTGGCGTATATATATATATTGTTACAATACAGGACTATCCTGTATATAATTGAATATAAATATAGCAAAATAGTTCGTTATAATTGGGAAATTTTGATGCCTAATTAAATTAATAAGCCAGTAAGTGAAGTATTAGTAAATAGTTATAATATTTTAAATCACCCAATACTTATGTTATAAGCTATTGATCCATTAAGAGATAAGAAGCATATAAAAATTTAATACTCTTGAAAAGGTTCATAAATAACCATATTTATAAAAAATAACACTCTTTCATACTTAAAAATATTGGAATGGAAAAGTTATTTCATATTGAATAATAGATTAATTCAAGTATACATTTAATACATATGACCCATATTTTATCATAAATGTTACTAATGAATGTTTAAATAGGGCATGTAAGAGTAAATTAATAACATTATATTGAATTTAGAAAGGATATTAATTTCGAGATTCAAAGTCAAACATTAACAGTCAAAATTAAATAAGAAAATAAATCTTCTGAAATGAATAGGTATAAATAAGGGAAAGATTGTATTTTAGTTTTAAGGAAAATATTGTATTCATAATCATCAAGGTCAAATTTAGGCATAATTTAAAATTAATAATAATGGTACTGAGTTTTATGGTGAATATTGTATAAAATTTAAAAAAAAACAATCGCAAAGAGGTTTTCTGACGTTTAAAATATTTTAATTTTCTATATTAAGAAATAAAGACCATTAAAATAATTTTCATTTTTTAAAAGGTAGCAACAGATAATTAATAATTATTAAAAAACTTTTTGCGACAATTCAACGATAATTTTTAGTAATATCAATCAAAAATAATATGAGTGCTTCGGTATCGAGAGTAGTAACTATAGCGACGGAAAGTAAGCGAGGGAGGATTGCGAATCAACAAGTCAGTCAGCGATTAAAAAAAATTGGATAGACACGAAGAATTAAGTATTCAAGACATTAACGTATATATTTTCCTATCCAGCGTAAAATATTTGCACGTCTGGAAATTACGTTCGTAAAGTGTACGACCGCGATAGGATATTCAAATTAACATTAACAGAAAATATCTGACCACTTGACATTACTGAAAAAGAAAACTACAATTAGAATAGGACGATATTGTATACAGAAGCTTAACTGTCAAAGAAAGGGACGAAGGCTGAACCATCCATCATTGGGAGAAGCATTAGCTGACCTTGAATCCGTAACAAGAAACTGATTTGGATGGACAAATTTGACCGGGAAAGCAGCAAGCAGATTCTACCAAAAGGATAGGTGTATCAATACAAGAAATGATGCAGGTACACTAATTCAATTAACATATTTGATCATTTATACCAAAGTACTATTGGAAACATATTCAAGATTTATATAAATATTGTAAACAAAACCTATTTATTTTAGAAAGTTGTCTTGCTTACAAATGAATCTTATTTGGTTTCTATTTAGCTAAAAGCTCAGTAATATTTTATTAATTCATTTGTACTGAATTGAAAGTTGTTATTTAATAATAATACTAACGTAAAAATACCTATCAATAAACGTATTGAAGTTAATTAAAATCATTTTGAATCTTTTCTTTCCATTTGTCAATTAAGGAAGAGTATTGTTATATATAATTTAGAACTGAAATGATTATGAGCCTTATTAAATATTAGAATGTTAACTGTGTATTGTGGTGATAAAACTAATAACTTATTTGGTAAATTAGAATAATATACTTCATGATTGATAACCTTATTTATGTAATAATAAAAGAACCAAATTATTTTTCATGTTAATTAAGGAAAATATAATACTTACTGGAATATATATATTTGTTGAAAAACATTGGGTTTTATTTAAATCAAAAGATACAGAGCACCCATCCTTGCGTTTTCTTTAATTTTATATAGAGTTAGGTATTCCTTTCACAATTGTAAAGAAGAAACACCTGCAACGACTTGAAAAGGTAACCCAAAGGTATAACACTATTTTTTATATTACAAAACACAATACACTAATAGATAATCGTTTGTTCGGATAATTTGTGTGTAATTGAACCTGCTCGAAACCCTAGACGATAAAACATTTTTTAACTGTCCGAAGTTGTTACAAAATTGATCATCTCTTGGTGTACAACATTAAACTTCGAGCATATTTACGGACTGATTTGGAATTACAGGAAGTTATTGGCGCGAGTTTTGAATTAATTATTAACAGATATTCACGAGAATTTATTAAATTAATAGAAATATTCACTAGTTTATTATCGAACTTATTATATTTTAGTGAGGAAAATAAATTCTTGGAACCAATTTAGAAATAGAGTCTCATGTTAGAAAAATAAAGTGTTAGAAATCGACCAGTGTCTTAATATAGTAACAAGGATCATACATAAACATTTTCCAATTATTATTAGCGTGTTGTGTTTAAGGCATCGTGGTCGTATTGTAACATTAATTGGCGCCCAACGTGGGGCAATACATTACTTTTATACACTTCACAGATTGTCCGAATTTTGATGAGTAGCAGAAGATAGAGAAGAGTTATCAACGAGTTTATTTTTTTTTGTGTAAAGGAATAATAAAGATAAAATATTTGTGTGCGTTTTATTTATGTATTTCATATTTATTGTACATGGGATGGTCTCTGTTATCTATTAGTATTATATGAAGTTGTTAAGAGGTTCAGACACATATTACAAATTAATTTAAAAAGTATTAACTAAAGAAAAGGTATATTATTAATTTAAGGATAGGAGTGTAAAATAAAACTTCATTTAAAAAGTTCTAAAAGATTTATTAATAATCTGGTTGCGTATTTGTTGCTATCTCTATTGTATATTTTGGGTTTGGTCTGTGCAATAATTGATAAACTAAAAAAAAACAATTAGATAAATAAACATAGGGTAATTTATTTATACATACATTGAATTTAAAAGAATACACGAGGTGCATTAGTAAGGATTCTTAAAAGGTTCGTACTGTTTATAATAAAGTCATGATGCAAACTCGCAGCCGCAGTAATTCAGGGGGTGTCACAGAGGAAAGAGACAACGGTGACGAGGATAAGAACGTGAACAACAACCCAATAATGGACCTCTTGATGAAATTAACAGATGATATTAAAAGTCTTAAAGAATCCCAAGAAAAAGACTTGAAAAATTTCAAGGATGAAATTAAAGGTGATATGAAAAAAGTAACAGAAGATATTATGAAGGAATTCAATGACAAATTAAAAGAGGAAAGAGAACAACAAAAATTTGAATTTGAGAGATTAGCTAAAAGAATATCCTACGAAATTAATACGAAAACAGAAGAACAAATACGACCGGCGAGAGTAGATATTAATAGAGAAACGGCAGATATGATGAATGCTGAATTGGAGGTAGTCTACCAAACTATGAGAAAAGACAAATTAGATTGTGATACGAAAAATAAAAACATAGTAAACATTGTGACACATAATGAAGAACAATGTAAGGTACGAAAGGAAGAAACAAAAGGGACCGTGGTAATATTGGAAGAAAAGATCAATCAACATGAGTACGAGGTTACCCAACATTTAATTATGTGCAAAGACAGGGCTGAACAACATGCCGAGACGGTGAAGGAGATTTTAAAGATTCAGGAAGATAAAAGGATGCAGATGGAAAAGGAGATTGGGAGAAAATTAAATAACATCCAGGTGAATGGAAATGGTCCAATAGTCAATCATTCATGTAATAGCAGTATGAGAATCGAGAATTTAGGACAATTTGGCTCGGAAATGTCAAGTATACATCCCATGACGTATTTAACAAATATACTTAGATATATGGAAGATATTTCATCAAACAAGCAGCGAATGGAAATAATCAGGGCGACGTTGACTGACGGAGCGTTAGAATGGTTTCAGAGGATAGAAGATAGGTGTGAAAGCTTATCAGAATTTGGGGAATTATTTCGTAAGAATTTTTGGAGTGATACTCAACAAAATAGGGCTAAAGTTCGTCTGTTAACCGCCAAATACAGAACCGGCAACTCGTCAAGAGAAGCATACGCATCCAGAATTTATAACCAATGTAAGTATGTAAACGATATCACCGAAGAAACAATAGCTAGTCAACTGCTCAACCATTTTATTCACTCGGATACTCAAGCGATCATCTGTCAGAGGGTCAGCGATATGGATTCGCTAATAGACATATTGAGAAGACTTGATGACTATAATGACATCAACAAAAACAATTTTCCAAACACCTCGAGAAACCCAAGTATACGACAACCGAACTATCCAAATATGAATTACCCTCAATATAATCGGCCAAACAATTTTCAAAACAGGGATAACAATAATTATATACAACAGACAAGGACGAATCAGTCTATAGATAATAAAGGATATCAAAATAATTATATACCTAGCCGGAACTATAATTATAATCAGACATCTATTAGAAATAATTCTAATAATCACAATCATTCGTACTCCAGGAATAATGTTAACAATAATTCTCATACAAATTACCCCAATCGTTATAATTCGCCTCCAAGACACATGAACTATCAGACACAAAATGGAATAAATTATGCACGAAGAGATGAGACAAATAATACAGGTGAGAATAAAGCCATAAATAATATAAGATGGGAGGAAGAAAATTGGGAGATGACTAAAGAGGAAAATGAGAACATGGAAAAAAAAGAAACACCAATTTTGAAATCGGATATGTACAGAAATCCGAAAACCAGCACATCGAAAGAATAGATGGACATGAATACCTTAATCCAATTTCAACTCCAAAAATTCAGAACATAAAATGTTTACACGGACCAGAAACTTTATTTAATAGTGACGAAATGGATAATTTAATTTGGCGAAATACCTTGTTACCTTTTATATATATAAAAATTTCATCGATAACTTTTACATGCCTGATCGACACAGGTGCAGAAGTGACATTATGTAAAGAAAGTAAAATAAAGTTTATAGAAGATTATTCCGATCAAATAGTTAAAATTAAAAATACAAATGTAATTACGGCAAATAGAAGAAAAATGGGGACAATTAAACACCGCTTGTATACTAAAGTCGTCATTAATGAAGGGGAATATTATATGCGATTTTATATGTTAGAAAATTTACATTACGACTGTATTATAGGTATGGATAATATAAAAAAATTAGGTATGGTAATTAATTTTGTTGATGGAAATATTTACATTAAAAATAATAAATGTAAAATAATTAAACAGTTAGATGAAACTGAAATGAAAGAATACGAAGAATATAAGAAGAATATATTGAATATTGATATTAATAATTTTATTATGGAAGAGTATGTAAATGATAATATGATAGATAATGAGAAGGCTAATTTTTATGGAAATGGAAAGGAAATAAAGATAGATGAAGACGTGTCTATGATGGAAGTGGAAAGTTATAAAGAAGGTAAGGTTTATGATACAGTAAATAATGTAGAAGAGATAGAAGGATTAATTGCCAGTCAAAATATATCAGATAATAAAATAGAAAGAAAACTGATCGACAATTTAAATAATAACATATCTTTAATAAATGACGAAGTAGTATTTGCTCGTGATTACGAACATAAATTAATCGTAACCGATGATACATCGTTGGCATGTAAAAATTACCCGATTCCGTATTTTTATTAATTGGAGTTGAAATTTTTTATATAAAAAAAATAGATAGAAAAGGATTAAGAAGTATTCTAAAAATGATATTTTAAAAAAATTGGTGTATATAAAAAGTTATAGTTATTGTATCGTATTAAGCATAGAATGGTTAAATTAAAATATTGAATTTTAAATTAACAGAATCCAATAGTGTTAAATAGGGATTAAAATAATAAAAAACAAACAAACTAGCAAGTATACATATCGTTTCAAGAAGCATAGTTTAGAGTAAAATAAAATTTATCTATGCTAGAAAATTTGATTTTACTCAATGGGGAATTGTTACAATACAGGACTACCCTGTATATAATTGAATATAAATATAGCAAAATAGTTCGTTATAATTGGGAAATTTTGATGCCTAATTAAATTAATAAGCCAGTAAGTGAAGTATTAGTAAATAGTTATAATATTTTAAATCACCCAATACTTATGTTATAAGCTATTGATCCATTAAGAGATAAGAAGCATATAAAAATTTAATACTCTTGAAAAGGTTCATAAATAACCATATTTATAAAAAATAACACTCTTTCATACTTAAAAATATTGGAATGGAAAAGTTATTTCATATTGAGTAATAGATTAATTCAAGTATACATTTAATACATATGACCCATATTTTATCATAAATGTTACTAATGAATGTTTAAATAGGGCATGTAAGAGTAAATTAATAACATTATATTGAATTTAGAAAGGATATTAATTTCGAGATTCAAAGTCAAACATTAACAGTCAAAATTAAATAAGAAAATAAATCTTCTGAAATGAATAGGTATAAATAAGGGAAAGATTGTATTTTAGTTTTAAGGAAAATATTGTATTCATAATCATCAAGGTCAAATTTAGGCATAATTTAAAATTATTAATAATGGTACTGAGTTTTATGGTGAAGATTGTATAAAATTTAAAAAAAAAACAATCGCAAAGAGGTTTTCTGACGTTTAAAATATTTTAATTTTCTATATTAAGAAATAAAGACCATTAAAATAATTTTCATTTTTGAAAAGGAAGCAACAGATAATTAATAATTATTAAAAAAGTTTTTGCGACAATTCAACGATAATTTTTAGTAATATCAATCAAAAATAATATGAGTGCTTCGGTATCGAGAGTAGTAACTATAGCGACGGAAAGTAAGCGAGGGAGGATTGCGAATCAACAAGTCAGTCAGCGATTAAAAAAAATTGGATAGACACGAAGAATTAAGTATTCAAGAAATTAACGTATATATTTTCCTATCCAGCGTAAAATATTTGCACGTCTGGAAATTACGTTCGTAAAGTGTACGACCGCGATGGGATATTCAAATTAACATTAACAGAAAATATCTGACCACTTGACATTACTGAAAAAGAAAACTACAATTAGAATATTGTATACAGAAATTTAACTGTCAAAGAAAAGGACGAAGGCTGAACCATCCATCATTGGGAGAAGCATTAGCTGACCTTGAATCCGTAACAAGAAACTGATTTGGATGGACAAATTTGACCGGGAAAGCAGCAAGCAGATTCTACCAAAAGGATAGGTGTATCAATACAAGAAATGATGCAGGTACACTAATTCAATTAACATATTTGATCATTTATACCAAAGTACTATTGGAAACATATTCAAGATTTATATAAATATTGTAAACAAAACCTATTTATTTTAGAAAGTTGTCTTGCTTACAAATGAATCTTATTTGGTTTCTATTTAGCTAAAAGCTCAGTAATATTTTATTAATTCATTTGTACTGAATTGAAAGTTGTTATTTAATAATAATACTAACGTAAAAATACCTATCAATAAACGTATTGAAGTTAATTAAAATCATTTTGAATCTTTTCTTTCCATTTGTCAATTAAGGAAGAGTATTGTTATATATAATTTAGAACTGAAATGATTAGGAGCCTTATTAAATATTAGAATGTTAACTGTGTATTGTGGTGATAAAACTAATAACTTATTTGGTAAATTAGAATAATATACTTCATGATTGATAACCTTATTTATGTAATAATAAAAGAACCAAATTATTTTTCATGTTAATTAAGGAAAATATAATACTTACTGGAATATATATATTTGTTGAAAAACATTAGGTTTTATTTAAATCAAAAGATACAGAGCATCCATCCTTGCGTTTTCTTTAATTTTATATAGAGTTAGGTATTCCTTTCACAATTGAAAAGAAGAAACACCTGCAACGACTTGAAAAGGTAACCCAAAGGTATAACACTATTTTTTATATTACAAAACACAATACCTACACTAATAGATAATCGTTTGTTCGGATAATTTGTGTGTAATTGAACCTGCTCGAAACCCTAGACGATAAAACATTTTTTAACTGTCCGAAGTTGTTACAAAATTGATCATCTCTTGGTGTACAACATTAAACTTCGAGCATATTTACGGACTGATTTGGAATTACAGGAAGTTATTGGCGCGAGTTTTGAATTAATTATTAACAGATATTCACGAGAATTTATTAAATTAATAGAAATATTCACTAGTTTATTATCGAACTTATTATATTTTAGTGAGGAAAATAAATTCTTGGAACCAATTTAGAAATAAAGTCTCATGTTAGAAAAATAAAGTGTTAGAAATCGACCAGTGTCTTAATATAGTAACAAGGATCATATATAAACATTTTCCAATTATTATTAGCGTGTTGTGTTTAAGGCATCGTGGTCGTATTGTAACAATATATATATATATATATATATATGATATTAAATTTTTATTGAGGTCAATAAAAATTTAATATCACATATATACAGCACATGGACGTTTAGTGCTTAATATATACATTCTCATTTCCATCTGTTACTTGATATACATATATCAGTACGATTTAGAAATTCGAATTCAGACACCGACGGTAGCTCAGTTGGTAGAGCAACCGGCTAGTAATCGGTATGCCTGGGTTCGAATCCCAGCCATGTCGGTAATTTTTAAAAAAAATTACCTAATTAATTTAATAGTCAGTGGTAAAATTAGAAAATTATAATTTTCAAACACTGCAAATTAGCGAGTTTTAAAATTATTTAAAACTAGTATAACGACCTACAAATCGTCCAATAAAAATTAATATATATTTACTTATATATATATATACATCCGGCAGTATACACGACGTGCATCATCGGAAGGGACCTTTAGTCGCTGGTCATAGTCATGGTGAGTCTGCACGCGTGCGCACGGGAGCAAACTGGGCGATGGAGGACTATATAGTGAGTACCGGACGCACCACGTATACGGTGTCTATGCTGATAT
Source organism: Amphimallon solstitiale (assembly GCA_963170755.1). Taxonomy (NCBI): domain Eukaryota; kingdom Metazoa; phylum Arthropoda; class Insecta; order Coleoptera; family Scarabaeidae; genus Amphimallon; species Amphimallon solstitiale. The sequence goes on from OY720677.1 coordinate 12,966,270, forward strand.
GCACTATTGGTTGTCATTTGTGAAACCTATACTATTATACACTTTTGTGCCAACAACAGCTGGGGGACCAGTGTTTGATGGTAATTTTTATATTCAGGATAATCATGTGATAACTAAAGTGAATGGTGGAGCTACTTATAATCACCAGCTCTGGGATTGGAATCATATATATATATATATATAGACATATAAACGGTCATTATGCAGCCCGATCAACATACAAGTGGTACTTTGTTAAGCCCGAAAATACGTTATTAAGCCCACTGCTGGGCTCCACAACGTTTTTCGTTTATTTCGTCAGTATTCATTATATTATGTGATACTAACTTCCCACACAAAATTTCAAGAAGGCTTAATAACGACCCCTTTACCCCTACAAGATACGCAGAATAGTTAAATAGAATTCACTGTAGATGTCGTCTCGTGTAGACGTATATACACCAAACACACCTATATACGTTTAGCATTCTGTGGAGCCAGCAATGTGGCAATGCTGCGTTGTGTTATGATTACGATACATAAATACTTCTTATACATTGTGGGCTACTACATACAAATTAGTTTACATTAATTTGCAGATCAAATTACTATTCTGTAGATAGAAAAATAAGAATAAGCATTTTCGCAAGTTATTCTCTTGTAAATTAATTAAGATAAACTTTTTGTATGTGTCTCGTTCTGTAAAGTATAAACATATCAAACTAACTCGAATAACATTTTTAATTATGTTCAGACAGATGATTTTCAGTTCTAATATAAGCGAGGCGCCAAATTTCCAGAGTTGCTTGCCGGGAATTAAAGCAATATATCTGCTTACCTTTTTATTTATTTAATCCCACATCTATGTATATAATATTTCTATAGAACTTGAAATTTGTTGCTTAGATATATCAATATAGTAAAATTAATAATATTGAACAACAGTAAAGTGTCATTACTTTATAAAAATATAGAGGAGCCCGTTTACTATTACAACAAAATAATTATGTTGTTCTCTATTATAAATATTAAAAATATGTGGATTATAAATTTTTAATAAATTAGTCTTAGTTTTATTGTTAAAGCTACTAGTTTTATGTTTATTTATACTTCTTTTTGTCCTGCAGCAGTTCTTTAATAAGATTATTATAAGTCATTTTCGTTTCTTTATTGTGTCTCTTCAGTTATTACACACTGGAACTTAAAAAAAAGTTTGTAATAGTTCCACAAAACAAAATTTTAGTTTTGGGTTGACGACTAGATGGTTCGGGACTTGTCATTAAATCTAGTTTTGACTGACAGTTTTGGCTTCTTATATATTTTGGAGAATAGAATTGGTACCGATTTATTACCCTTTGCCTCGGTTATTACTCTTTTAAATAAACGTTCTTCCTGTTAAATTTGCGAAACCGTGCTAGAGTATGTTTTTTCTCTTAAGTACTGCATTTTATTTACGATTTAGTAGCATCGTTCATGCTAAAACACATTTGTTTAACCGTCTGTATTCTTTTGCTATTGTCTGATAATTCTGTGTTAATTTTTCACGGGCCTCTTACCTTCATCTACATTAAATTGTTAAAATTTGACGTCACTAACTCTGTAAGCGGCAAAAGTTTTGGTTAGCCATATTTCTTCTGAATTATACTTTTACCCCTAAACTAGATACTTGTGAATTCCAGTGATTTTCTATAAGATTAATTAATCGTTTTATGTCTTTCAACGATTGTTCGTGATAGACAAACAATAGTCTTTTTGATACTAAACTACTTGCTCTAAATGTGTGGGCATGTATGCATTAATTATCTTCGCGGCCAAAACAAAGTCATAAGTAATTGCCTCGTCTTCTTCGCCTACTTTAACTATCTGTTCTCGTTTTTTGCGATCATTTGAAATTTTTAAGCTATTACTCATTGCAAGAACTCTTATTTATGTAATATTCTCTTTGACTTGTAGTCATGACGATTTTAATCCAAAAATGGTGGTTATATAATTGTTAACATTATATGATTATATTCGTGAAGCTGTTGAATATTAAAAACCTGTTCATTTTGCCTTCTTTATATCAGGTAATGAATGAATTTAGGAAACATTCTATTGATGCAAAAAGAAAAGTTAGAATGGTCAAAAATCCCTTACTTACTAAGAAATCTGTTTGTTTTCCGTATGTGCAAACATGATTATAGGGTTAATATAACCTAATGATCATCCAACTGACAATATTTCTAAAACGTGTATATGTAATTATATTAATCCTCTTTACGAACCACTTTTACTAGACCGATTGTACATAGCGGCCGTCAATTCGACCACGCTAATGACCTGGCGTTAATCCGACCCTACAGTTCGACCACGACCTTGTGAGGAAAGGACTAACTCAACTTTTAAAAGATAATATTGCCACTATTTTGAAACACGTATTGGAAAATAAAAATCAGCCTTTTAAAATATAAAATTTTATTTTACAAAGGAATCACATTTTATAGTTCGTCAATATAAGTATCAAAATATGTACAAAAATTAATTTATAGTAAATACAGCGACGACAAACTTTTTACAAATTCTCATTTGCTTAACCTACCTAACATACATTTATCTATCATCATTTTGATGAAAACTTGTTTTTTTCTAACATGACACCCAAGCTTTTTAAATAATAAACATAATTTTGATTGCCGATATATACATGTATATACCCCTTCAATGACCATCCCTTACGTGGTCGAACTGAAGGGTGGGATTAACGTAACCATTTTTGACTGAAAGATTATCCAGGTACCCGTGGTCGAATTGACCGGCGTCCGTACATAGACACGTAGTTCATACATTGTAGTAATATCATTTCTTATTCTATTGAAATTATGTCATATGGATTTTCGGATTACCTTCATATTTATGATATCTACAGGACGTAATCTTTAATTTTTTTATGATCGTATAAAAAATTGACAATTTTGCAAAGTTTACAAATTAATGTACAACTTCAAAATAAAAAGAAAGTAGGCTTTTTCCAATTTTAGTAAGAGAGAATAAAGTTAAAACAAAAGCGAATTAAATGCCCTGGTATTACGCTTAAACAGAGTATATCGCATACATACATTTACATGTGCAAGGAATAAAAATGACCAATCTAAAATATAAACATGCTTCTTCGTCTTATCGTATTGTAAACACCGCTGACAAGTATTTTTTTAGACCGTCTCGAGATAGCTCAGAAGCGGTGAAAGATTATTTATAGAAGCAATACGGCAACTACGTCTGGCTCCACAACAAACGAGAAATATGTGTTTATATATCTAAGGGATTATTAACGTCATATTTACATTACTTTGGTTTCGTAAGGTATTATAGGTCTATAAATGGTTTAATCAACAAATTTCTTTTCCCCTCATGGTCTCCCCCATATGATTTTGATTAATAATGTAATTTCCACAAAAGTATACTTTTTCAATCCCAATGTTTGTACCTGGTGGATGAACGACCCATGTATATATTGGGCTCCACAACATACCATATATAGGTATATATATATATATATAAATAATTCTAAATTTTTCTTGACCTTATTCACATATTCATGTGCATATATATAATTAAATTTCTTGGACGATTTAGAGGTCAATACTAATTTCAAATTAATTTAAAATTAGTTTAATTGTTAATTAGGTAATTTTTAATCTTTAAAAATTACCCAGCGGTCCAGGAATCGAACCCGAAATCTCCTGATTACTAGTCAGGTGTGTTATCCACTACACTACCACGGGCTTTCGGTCTTGACTCCTTTAATTGTACTGATATACATATACATATACATATAGCAAGTAACAGATGGAAAGTATTGCTGGTATACCAGCGTATATAAGCACCGAAACGTCCATGTGCTGTATATGATAAATAATTCTAAATTTTTCTTGACCTTATTCACATATTCATGTGCATATATATAATTAAATTTCTTGGACGATTTAGAGGTCAATACTAATTTCAAATTAATTTAAAATTAGTTTAATTGTTAATTAGGTAATTTTTAATCTTTAAAAATTACCCAGCGGTCCAGGAATCGAACCCGAAATCTCCTGATTACTAGTCAGGTGTGTTATCCACTACACTACCACGGGCTTTCGGTCTTGACTCCTTTAATTGTACTGATATACATATACATATACATATAGCAAGTAACAGATGGAAAGTATTGCTGGTATACCAGCGTATATAAGCACCGAAACGTCCATGTGCTGTATATGATAAATAATTCTAAATTTTTCTTGACCTTATTCACATATTCATGTGCATATATATAATTAAATTTCTTGGACGATTTAGAGGTCAATACTAATTTCAAATTAATTTAAAATTAGTTTAATTGTTAATTAGGTAATTTTTAATCTTTAAAAATTACCCAGCGGTCCAGGAATCGAACCCGAAATCTCCTGATTACTAGTCAGGTGTGTTATCCACTACACTACCACGGGCTTTCGGTCTTGACTCCTTTAATTGTACTGATATACATATACATATACATATAGCAAGTAACAGATGGAAAGTATTGCTGGTATACCAGCGTATATAAGCACCGAAACGTCCATGTGCTGTATATGATAAATAATTCTAAATTTTTCTTGACCTTATTCACATATTCATGTGCATATATATAATTAAATTTCTTGGACGATTTAGAGGTCAATACTAATTTCAAATTAATTTAAAATTAGTTTAATTGTTAATTAGGTAATTTTTAATCTTTAAAAATTACCCAGCGGTCCAGGAATCGAACCCGAAATCTCCTGATTACTAGTCAGGTGTGTTATCCACTACACTACCACGGGCTTTCGGTCTTGACTCCTTTAATTGTACTGATATACATATACATATACATATAGCAAGTAACAGATGGAAAGTATTGCTGGTATACCAGCGTATATAAGCACCGAAACGTCCATGTGCTGTATATGATAAATAATTCTAAATTTTTCTTGACCTTATTCACATATTCATGTGCATATATATAATTAAATTTCTTGGACGATTTAGAGGTCAATACTAATTTCAAATTAATTTAAAATTAGTTTAATTGTTAATTAGGTAATTTTTAATCTTTAAAAATTACCCAAATTGTAACTATATATATATAGTTACAATTTGTGTTTTTTTTTTCTTTACCCCTTCTTTTTAAATAAAATATGTGTTTTTTCTTGGGTTAACCCAATTACCCAATTAACCCAAGAAAAAACACATATTATATATATATATATATATATATATATGAAATAATTCTTGGTTTTTTGTGACCTATTTATTATATATTACTCAAATTGTATAGTGGGCGTTGTAAAGGTCTAAGTAAATATTCTATGTCATGTTTTCATATTTATTTTCCATACATGTTTCGGGTCGCACAACCCTTTTTCAATAGAATACTATAAATCTTTCTAAAACAATTAAGAATGACAAATTAATATTCTTTATATCACAGATATTTGTTGTTTTTTTTTTATATATACCTTTAAATTAGTATGTATGAATATAAAAGTACAAAGCTGTCTATTAACATTGTCTTGTAAAATTTTAAAACTAACGATAAACATATAAATGTACATGGTACGAATACTGAACAGATAATAAACCATACAAGTGTATTTTACAGTTAAAAAAGTAGTTTTTATTTGTGTTGGTGTTTTTCTTTTTTGTTTTCTGTAAACACGTTGTCGATGTTTACTATTATTAGTAAGGTGCAGATCAATTACTTTTATTTTATTAAATTATAATATATTGAACTCAGATTTCTTATGTCGTTTCTGTTATTAAATGCTGTTTTTGTTTTGTTTAATGAGGATCATTTCTTTTATTTCTCTTTTTTGCGTATTATACTCCGTGTCTATTATCTCAGTATTCTCGAAGTCGAATTGGTGATCCTCTGTTATCTTGTGGGTGACAAGGGCGGTTTTGTCAGTTTTCGAATATTTGTGCGCTTGCAGTCTTTTATAGAGATATTGCTTAGTCTGGCCAATATAGCACCCATCACATTCTTTGCATGGTATTTCATAGATAACATGTGTGCGTTTGTTTTGCTCTATGTTAGGTTTGAGCTTAGAAAAGAGGTAGTTGTTAGTATTGTTAAGTTTATTTGCCACTTGGATGTCATATGGTTTTAACGTATGCTTAATTTTTTCTGATAAATGGGGGATGTATGGTATTGTGATGTAGTTGTTTTGTTTGTTAGCGGATTCATTTTGATCTTTACAGTGATTGTATATTGTATGAATTCTGTTTTTAATGGTTTTGTTGACTAACTGTGCTGGGTAGTTGTTTTCTGTTAATATGGTTTTGAAAACAAATGGGATGAAATAAGTCTAAATACACCCCTCACAAAAAAAGAATTTATTAACGGCGTAAAATTCTGCCTAAATAATACATATTTTCAATATAAAAAATCTTTTTATTTCCAAATTTTTGGCATCGCCATGGGTTCACCACTAGCAGCACCCATCGCCAACTTAGTAATGGAACATATTGAAGAAACAATTCTAAATACATTAGACTTCAAACCTGTTTTCTATAAGAGATATGTCGATGACATAATAACATGCATCCCAAAAAACAAAATAGATTATATTTTACACAAATTTAATTCATTTCATGATAAACTTCGGTTTACAAAAGAGATTGAAAACAATAAGAGTATTAATTTCCTGGATATGCAACTGACACATGACGAACGAGGTACAATCTTTACAAACTGGTACAATAAGCCTACAGCCTCATACAGGTATATAAACTATAATTCAAATACACCCTTTGTCTACAAAAAAAATGTTATCAATAACCTGACTGACCGCGCTGTAAAACTGTCTCACCCAAGATATAGAAAGAACAATATCAACAAAATCAAAACCATATTAACAGAAAACAACTACCCAGCACAGTTAGTAAACAAAACCATTAAAAACAGAATTCATACAATATACAATCACTATAAAGATCAAAATGAATCCGCTAACAAACAAAACAACTACATCACAATACCATACATCCCCCATTTATCAGAAAAAATTAAGCATACGTTAAAACCATATGACATCCAAGTGGCAAATAAACTTAACAATACTAACAACTACCTCTTTTCTAAGCTCAAACCTAACATAGAGCAAAACAAACGCACACATGTTGTCTATGAAATACCATGCAAAGAATGTGATGGGTGCTATATTGGCCAGACTAAGCAATATCTCTATAAAAGACTGCAAGCGCACAAATATTCGAAAACTGACAAAACCGCCCTTGTCACCCACAAGATAACAGAGGATCACCAATTCGACTTCGAGAATACTAAGATAATAGACACGGAGTATAATACGCAAAAAAGAGAAATAAAAGAAATGATCCTCATTAAACAAAACAAAAACAGCATTAATAACAGAAACGACATAAGAAATCTGAGTTCAATATATTATAATTTAATAAAATAAAAGTAATTGATATGCACCTTACTAATAATAGTAAACATCGACAACGTGTTTACAGAAAACAAAAAAGAAAAACACCAACACAAATAAAAACTACTTTTTTAACTGTAAAATACACTTGTATGGTTTATTATCTGTTCAGTATTCGTACCATGTACATTTATATGTTTATCGTTAGTTTTAAAATTTTACAAGACAATGTTAATAGACAGCTTTGTACTTTTATATTCATACATACTAATTTAAAGGTATATATACAAAAAAAAAACAAATATCTGTGATATAAAGAATATTAATTTGTAATTCTTAATTGTTTTAGAAAGATTTATAGTATTCTATTGAAAAAGGGTTGTGCGACCCGAAACATGTATGGAAAATAAATATGAAAACATGACATAGAATATTTACTTAGACCTTTACAACGCCCACTATACAATTTGAGTAATATATATATATATATATATATATATATATATATATATATATGCGACAGCAGCATTTCAGCGACAGTTTCATATATACTGTGCGGCTTATGGTGACAATCCCGATCTTTCGCTACCGGTAGCCAAAAGCGGCTAGTACGCGATAGCAGAGGTTTGGTAACCAGCACCAATCGGCGATCTTCGTGAGTATGGATAAGGTGCGATATAAGAAACACAGATGGCGCCACTATTATGAGAAAGCAATACGCTCGTTTACAGCCATTTACTTGATGTAGGTCAGTGACTGGATGCATAACAGAGATAATGCATAACAAATATTTCTTATGGCAATTTGCATTAGGGTTGAACATTTTATTTTATTTCTATTATACAAAAGAAGAGTTAGTGTAGTAGACGGTATGTAAAATAATGTAATAAGTTAACTTTGTAAATACCCATAGTTAATATTGATTAAAAAGCAAAGATTTTTAAATGTAATTCGATTATAATTGTTAACGTAACCTATTTTTTTTTTCAGTTAACGTTGTTTATTTGGGTAATAATGGAAGCTAATAAAGTAATTAAATTTTGTATTATATCCAAATTATTTCAAAATGACCAAAAGCAACTAGAACGGGGCGAAAATGCTTATAATAGTGGCCATGTAAAAAAGGTGGACTTTTTTGGCAATATCGAGCCAGCTCTGATTAAAGGTCATGTCCATGCAAGCATGAAAAAGAAATTGTACGACATTGAGGTATAATAAACACTAAATTTAATAACTATTGTAGTCAAATTTGATTTTTTTTTTAGATATCTGTGGATCTGAAGAAGGATGAAGTGGTTACAAAACATTGTTCTTGTCCAAGGGGATTAGATGTTTGTCATCATATGGCTGCTTTATTATATTATGCACACTATAATATAAGCTCTACTGATAGCAAACGGTCATGTGGAATTACACAGAGCAGTGAATCAGAAACAGAGGAACAGGAAACAATTGAGAAATTATTTGGACATAATGAATCCTACAAAGCAATTGTTGACATAACCCAACTTGATAAAAATAAATTTAGAGAAACACTTGGTGATACAAGTATTGTTGGATTTTTATGGCTGTTACGTTCAGAAGGTGAATCAGAAATCATGAAATTAGTACCTTCTATAGAATATATAATATTTTCAGAGGAATTTATTACTAACGATAATAAATACTCATTCTTTACAAGTAGGTGTTCCTTAACAACCCAGCAAATTCAGCAAATTGTAGCAGCTACTGTAGGCCAAAGTAAAAATGAATATTGGCTTATTGCTCGAAAAAATAAAGTAACGGCCAGTAAATTTGGACTAGTACTAATAGCTCACAAAAGAAATCGATTTCCTCCATCACTGTACAAATCATTACTGGAAGGGTATGATTTGGATCATGCTCGTGCTGTGCAGTGGGGAATTAGCAACGAAGAAAGTGCCTTAGCAAAATTTAGTGAAATTGTTGGACTTGACGTTACTAAAACTGGGCTTTGGCTGGATCCATGTGGTTATTTGGGTGCGAGTCCAGATGGTTTGGTGGGTGAAGATTCTCTTTTAGAAATAAAATGTCTATATTCAATGCGCAACACTACCATTAAAGAATATATCTCTGGTCATAAATAATTCTTTAAATATGAAAATGATACTATTGTGATTGATTCTAATCATATATGTATATTATCATCAAATACAGGGCCAGTTACATCTAAGTGGACGTAAAAGATGTTATTTTTTTGTGTGGACTCCCACTCATCATGCAGTTTTTATAGTAGACAAGGATGATGAATGGGGACATAATATGGACATTCTCAAAGAATTCTATTTAAAAATTTTCTTGCCAAAAGCATTTAATATTGTACTCTAATTGTATTGATTGTACTTTTTATTATTTTTATGTACAGATATTTGATACAGAAATTCACAAAGATTGTCTATGCTGCTTCAGAAAGACATGACACATACCAGGCATGTGTCCTTCTTTCACACAAACTAGTTTGAATAATATCGACAAGATACTTCTCCGTGGGAGTTTTGATAAATTAAATTAGTGTCTCGTATAACTTTCCCTGCAATTAATATTATGTAGGTTACTATAGATATTTATACCATTTACCTTTTGAAGAGTTAATAGAATAAAAGGGATTCTTCTAATGACAGGCAGTATAAATTAGTTTCATTCATATTTTATAAATATCTAGTCTCTGTTTGTGCCAATAATTGTAGAATATTCTAATAATGTAGTGCATACGTCAGATGCAAGATATTATGGCAGGTAGATAATCATTTTGAATTTCTCTGCAGTTCCTTTTTTGACAGTATTCTTAGAAGTAACTTATATTTTAGGTATGTGTAATGTACTATATATGTATCAATTAATATTAAGTTTACTATTTTGTATACAACTTGTAAAATTGTTTGTATATACTATTAATAATTTTTTTGTAATGGTGGGGTGTTTAGTATTATATAAATAGATAAAATAAAAAATACAATAAAACATGTACTCTTGGTTAAACGTTTATTAAAAAAAAAACATCAGAACCTATACTGATGCAGTTTGCATTTCAGTTATCTTCTGATAACCTACATAAAATTGAGACACTTCTCTGATTAATGGATACTGCAAGTTAGTAAGAGCACCCACAGTTTTAAATATTTTTGAGGCATACGGAAATAACTGTTCTGGTATCATATTTAATATTCGAAAACTCTTCATTCTCCTAATAGCGCGTTCAACGTGGATTGTAGCTCTCGCTATACACTTTGTTTGATTAACTTGTTCCACAGTAAATTGTGGAGTTGATAAAAATGGTGGAACATTTTCACAATATGCTTATTGCTTGTAGAGCCAGGATAAAGGTGACTTACAAAAGTAACTACACCATTTGGTGCTACTCCAACTAGACCTTTCAAAGTATTTCTATGTTTGTAATTGCTGTAGGTTAATCTGAAAAACAAAACAATAATAATAATAAGGAATTATGTGCGTATAAATACCCATGACATTACCTTTGCATTTTCATTGACAGCCTAGGTACATTGCAAGAGATATCTGTACAGTCAATAATGATTCGGCAATTGGTAAAACTACTACAGCAATTAGGCAAGCATGACTTATTTTTGAAACGTGATGGTACTTTTTCCATTAAATTTGTATATAAAGCATCATATAATACATGGACATAAGTTGTAACTACATTTGTTGCTGTAGCCTCTGACACTTGAAATCTAAAGGCCAAGTCAATATGAGAAAAATTTTGTCTTAATTTCATTAAAACTAGTAGTAACTGGTCAATCTTGTCCAATTTCTGGGCTTTCCATTTTAAGTAATATTGGATTTCAACATTCTCAATATATGTATATAGACTTTCAAAAATCTCTCTTGTTGGCAATCCCGTATATTCCAAAATTAATTTATCACTCTCACATATACTTTGATAAGTCATGTGAATTTTTAATGACTTAATAATTTAGTCCTTCCTTTCAACTTCAACATGTAATACAGAAATCTCTGCTTCTAATACTGTATGAGAAGTGCCACACTGCTCTTTATGTTCCATAATAGCAAAATCTGAAGAAGTAGAAGGGCCAGGTTGTGGATCTTCAAAAATAGATTCGGGCTGAAAATCTGCCGTCGAAGGACCTGCTTGAGGTTCAGTCAAAGGATCTGCCTGAGGTTCTTCGCTTGTGGGAGTAATCTGTTTAGATAAAATGATTGTAAAATATTTTATAATACATTTTAAAAAAACACATTTTTACCATTTTAGATATGTTTCATCTAGACTTTTTCTTTTCGGGAGAAAGATAATGTTGCTCAAACAGTTTTCCTTTACTATACATAAACATTTCTGGGCGATTCTCTTTGTTCGTATCTATAAAATGGCAACTGCAAACTCTTGCACCAGGGCCAGGTTCAGCATCTCTCCTATAAATGATTCAATATATATAAAGTATTATTTAACTATGTCCCAAATAAAATAGTCAACTCCAGGCATTAACAAAATTTACTTAATAATATTAAAATTACCTCAATAGAGTTAACCATTTTCTATAAACTTTTATGTTTTTAGGAAACCTGAAGAAAGCACATTTATCTCTAACATTATTGTGATTACAATCTGGAACCCAGCATGTAATAGCCATTGTAATTAAAAAACCTGAAAACACAAACACATAAAATGCATTTTTTACAATACCAATAATTATATATCTACAAAATAATTATATACACTTCTTCTAGAAACTGCATATATGCCGTAAAAATTAGATACTTACCGAATATATGCTTCAAGCATTTAGAATGTAATTTATAAAACATGCACACCTTAAAACGTATCTAAACGAATGGATGCCAATTATTGCCAATGGTTGTCAAACTTGTTTGCATCGTTTGCATCCAGTTCACTAACCTATCTTAACAATATGGCGTTGTGACGTATTTACTAAACGAGCGTATACCACTTAGAAATAGTAAATTGATATAGCGAAATGAATTCATGCCTCATTTGTAAAACAATTGAAATATGCCAATGCTATGAATAATATACAATGTCATATGAATATGTAATTATAATAAAAAATACTTGCAACTATAAAAATAGATTAGGTAAAGTATAACTATATTATATTATAGTAATAAGTCGAACAAGTAAAACAAAATAAGAAATATAGTAAAATAATCAAGTTTAGGAAATGTAGAAGATAATATGAGGGTTATAAATAGTATACATATCCCTCGTAAACAATGAAAATGGATTAGTTCACTACAACGGACTAATCAGTAGGAGAGAAGAATTAAGGCACACGAGTTTTAACGTCTTTTGCTATGTGCCAGTTCATTTGAAGTAACATGTCTTAATTTACTATTACCAAATAATAATAAAATACCAACGACCTAGAACTTAGCAAATTGTACATAAGATAATACAAGTAAAAAAAAATCCACATATCAAAATATAGAATGCATACTTACGTACATCGGTGAAAATAGTGTCATAGAATAAAAAAGAAATCGTCACAGTACTCAGTTTCAATTTAGTAATAATAGCATCTAGTTGCCAAGGATTTGATATACACGAATACTAGTAAATTTATGATGAATGTAAGTAAAAATCTTCACATAGATACTAATGTAACAGGAAAGAAAGGTATTGAATTAAATAGTCACCATTATTATAACCAATATTTATTTGTAATTATGAAAATCAATAATAATGAAAACTTATAAAAAAGTAAACTAGCAAGGAAACATAACAGCGATTTAATAAAATAAGTACATATATCTAACAAACAAGTAATAAGTATGACAAGTCATATCCAAGATAAAGAAAACATACAAAACTGAAAAGTAAATAAAAGTCCGGTAAATAAAATCACACAGGAAAATAAGAAGTAAAACGTAAGTACGAAAAGGTTATAATGAGTTAAAAAAGTTGTAGATGAAATGTACTTGTATTACTCGGCCAAACACCTTAAAAAGTACGTAAAATAGATAAAAAAGTAAACTAGCAATGTAATAAAATAGCGATTTTTTAAAATAGGTACATATATCTAACAAATTAACAAAGAAGTAATATGTATGACAAGCCATATCCAAGACAAAGAAAACATACAAAACTAAAAATTAAATATAATGTCCAGTAAATAAAATCGCACAAGAAAATATGAAGTAAAACGTAATTACGAAAAGTTTCTAATGAGTTCAAAAAGTTGTAGATTAAAGTAACTTGTATTACACTGCAAAAAACCTTAAAAAGTAGGTAAAATAGATAAAAAAAGTAAAGTATCTACCCACTTGGCAAAAACACAATTTTGGAGAAGGATGAAAGAATTGCTAATGTAGAACAAGTGAGATATAGGTAGTGATTTTGCCACGTGGGTAGCAATGAATCATAACAGAGATTTTATAAAATTGGTATACATATATCTAACAAACAAGTAATATGTATGACAAGTCATATCCAAGATAAAGAAAACATAGAAAACTAAAAATTAAATAATGTCCAGTAAATAAAATCGCACAAGAAAATATGAAGTAAAACGTAATTATGAAAAGTTTATAATGAGTTCAAAAAGTTGTAGATTAAATTAACTAGTATTACACTGCAAAAAACCTTAAAAAGTAGGTAAAATAGATAAAAAAAAAGTAAAGTACCCACTAGGCAAAAACACAATTTTGGAGAAGGATGAAAGAATTGGTAATGTAGAACAAGTGAGCATATAGTGATTTTGCCTCGTGGGTAGCAATGAATCATAACAGATATTTTATAAAATTGGTACATATATCTAACAAACAAGTAATATGTATGACAAGTGATATCCAAGATAAAGAAAACATAGAAAAGTAAAAATTAAATAATGTCCAGTAAATAAAATCGCACAAGAAAATATGAAGTAAAACGTAATTACGAAAAGTTTATAATGAGTTCAAAAAGTTGTAGATTAAAGTAACTTGTATTACACTGCAAAAAACCTTAAAAAGTAGGTAAAATAGATAAAAAAAGTAAAGTATCTACCCACTTGGCAAAAACACAATTTTGGAGAAGGATGAAAGAATTGCTAATGTAGAACAAGTGAGCATATAGTGATTTTGCCTCGTGGGTAGCAATGAATCATAACAGATATTTTATAAAATTGGTACATATATCTAACAAACAAGTAATATGTATGACAAGTGATATCCAAGATAAAGAAAACATAGAAAAGTAAAAATTAAATAATGTCCAGTAAGTAAAATCACACAACAAAATATGAAGTAAAACGTAATTACGAAAAGTGTATAATGAGTTCAAAAAGTAGTTGATTAAATGTACTTGTATTACTCTGCAAAACACCTTAAAAACTATGTAAAATAGATCGTCAGCTGTATATAAAGTTGACCGGCGAAGAAGAAGACTAAGAAATTCATAATTCATTCTTACTCACAATTATCTCGCACAAGCACAATAAATGCCAAAAAAGATGATAATGCATGCATATACGGTGCATCAAAAGTTGTATGTTAAATAATAAGTAGAAAAGGATAAAGCAAACAAGACCATGAAAACATAAAATTATAATGACCGGAGAAATCAATGTCCAGCAAAGCAATATACAAATAGTCTTTTATTTGACATGTTTAAGTAAAAGGTCATCCGTTTCGATTCATACTAAAATATACCATAAACAAAAAGTGACAACAAAGTCATAAAGAACTACAAAACATAGAAAATGTATCAACTGTTAAAGAGTGTACAAGTGCCCAAGCATTTAACATACGGATTAACAAATAAAGTTAACTCAACTAATTGCACTCATGTTACTACGTACTAACCTAAGGCATCTAAATGACGAAAGAACAAGACCAAGAAACTTATATTTCAAACTTTCGTACAATAAAAGCAAAAAAAGGAGGATAATACATGCACATATATATATATATATATTGATGGCTGTTAAGTGGTCACCTCCGTCTAATAAAGGTGGCGGCCTGACTTCCGTGTTTACCTGTTGATATATATACCTAAATTTTGTATATTTGTGTAAAGGGGAATCTCTGGAATCAGGATTTCACGTGAGGGGAAACAAATTTCCTCATATTTTTCATCATATATGTAGAATCAACTGAGATACGAACTGACCACCAAAGTGTGTATATGTGTAGATACTGATAGCATTCTGTTACCTCTAGCACCGTTGACAATTTTATGGAGGACAGAACTTGCACTAATTACATACAATATATATCGGTACATCAGAAGCATAAGGGTCCAAGTCCATTAATGACACTTTTGAGATATCAGAAAAAACCTAAACGCAGAATGTCATAAAAGCGATGAGATGTCTTATAAATGTTTAATTTCAATTGGTGAGTAAAAAAACGTACATGAGAATAGCTAGTTATTGTATTAATGATGGCATTTAATTAAAACCTCACAATCTTTTTGTTACTTTTTAAAGAATTAAAACAAATGGACATGGTTCCTTATGCTTCTAATCAAAATAATAAAGAAAATAAGTCAAACAATATCTTTATTACATAATATTAATATTGAAATATTGAAATAATATGAAATACTTGAAATAATTCAGTGCTAGTCGAGGTGCTAGTTGAAAATAATTTCTTCATCTGGAGCCATTGTAACTGCTGCACTATGGGGAAGAGTTTGATAATAACGGTGGTACTCAGCTGGTATCCATTGAAGCAAGGTTTGCAAATTGTTATATTTTAATGAATTTATCGGTCGTAGTGCATCTCTTGCAGGAGGTAAATCTTCAGGAAAAGATAGCTCTTGTCTTCTTTTTCTGCGGATGTTCAGTTCTTTAAAATCGAGATCACTAAAAGACGTCTTATAAAACAAAGTTCCGAGAGAATCAGATCTGACTTGTAGCCAAACTGCTTTGGAGATTTGAAAATTTTCACCATTCACATTATTTTTTCTTATCACAAAAGGCGAAGAAGTGGATTTACAGAGTACACTAAAATCCTTGAAATCCGGCACTTGCATTGAATGAACGTGAATTGGATTTTTAATTCGACATGTCCGTACTAAATGCTCCCAGTCTCTTGGTATCACAATTTCAAAGTTACTGAAACGCTTTTTTGTCCTTTCAATTACCGAATGGACAGCGTCTACCTCCATATGAGTGTGGCCTGTCAATAGAAATTTATGATTGATTTCCTTTAAATGTGGAAATTTTTTTAACATCCACGAATAGGTTAACACAATGCCCATGTTTCTATTTTGTCCAGTGCAGTTGTCCGACCAAATGGTCAAAATTTCCGTTTCTGGTTGAAGGTGTTCTGTAGCCCATTTTAAAATGCAAGAACCAACTTCGTTGCTGCCTCTACCACCTTTAGTCTCATCCCACATCATGGCATATGATTTGCCAATAGTATCATTATGAATGGTTTCATTCAGAACCCACAATTTTCTGAGGTAAAAAGATTTATCATTGGTTAGTGATGGAACTGGAAGACATTTCTGCATATCCATTGTAATCACATTCTCTTTTTCTTTATTTTCTTTTCCACGTATCTTGTCTTCACTTTTTTGCTTATATCGTTGCGTCGCCTCTTCTAAATGCTTTTCTTTTTCTTCTTTTATTTTAATTTGCTTTTCTGGATCATTATTTTCCTTAATTTTAATTGTGAAATAGTCACAATCATCGCATGTGTCGTTATACGGAAGATGAAAACTCATATTGTATTCTTCGTTGAATATTTTTCTATATAACCATTCTTTTCCACGCTCAGCTTTATCTATACCATTCTCTTCACAGTCTTTTAGATACATTTGGTACATTTTGTTTATATTTAGCTCAGGGCCTAAATAGGTCTTTTTAGATTTTTCCCTTGAATAATGATTTTCATAAGTAGGAAATTTTAAGATATGATCCTTAATTGATTGGATGATTTCGGGCTTCGTTTTATTGGCCGGGGTATGCCTCCCTCGTTGGTCAGGAGCAACCATATTTCCTGCAGAACTAGCGACTTTGTGCAGTGTGACGTGTAAAAATTTTCCACTTATTGACAATGTATTAAGAAACATCTTCTTACAAACTTTTATTTTTTTATTGTTCACACACAGGTGGAAAATTCTGCTGCTGTTTCTTATTCCTTCACGAACACCAGTTCTGGGTCTTTTTCTTTGTGTAGATTTCACGTCAACCAGCATTGCCACATATTGCCTCCTTTGGTCCCATGACGTTTTTTCCCAAAAATATTTGTGAATTCGACTTCTTTCGTTGTTTGTAATTTTTTCACGGCATTTCATTTTGCAGTTGCAAGGCTTCTTCAAACTTCTCGCACTTACAGTTTTTTTAGAAGCTGCAGATACATAACTTTCACCCTTAAGTCTTCCATATTTTGCAATTGACCTTTTCCATAAATGTACATTTTTCTTTCGCTTTTTCCCTTTGTTATTTGAGGTACTTGTAATGTTTTCGCTACTTTTATTTTCATCATTTTCGACTTCTAAACCATTTGAATATTCCAATTCTTGTTGGTTATTAATTTGAAAATTGTCACTATCAGAATCAGAATAGTCTACTAATTTCCATTCTGCTGCAGAGTTTCCGCTATTTGTTTCAATATTAGAAGATCTTGACAACATTTTATAACACAAACAACATTAACGTAAATTTGAAAGAATGTGACGTTTACAGAGATTTGTCATCATAAATACACCTACGCCGACTTGGATATTATGTATAACCTCAAAATCAAATTTCAAAGAAATGTTCATGTTAATGAGAAATTAAGGCTATGACACTATTCAGTTTAATTTGAATAAAATTATTGTATAAACATGACAAAGACAAACTAAGGTATTAAAAATTTATTGATCCAGATCGAGGTCCTGTCTCATTTTATTAAAATAATACCTATATCATGCCTGTTTAATATGAAATTTAAATTAAATAAATATGAATGCAGCTTTAAAGCACCTTTGTTTTTTATATTACATTGGCGAAATACCATTTTAATGTGAAATTAAAATTTAATCACAACTAAAAAAATGTTCTGCTGCAATTCTCGAAATGTTTAAATGCAAGATGGACTTAGATTCTTATGCCTTGGAAAACAATGGGACATGGTTCCGTAAAAAAAATCTATTAATGAAGCTAACGCATTTTTTGGACTTTTTTTTATAGAATACTAATAAAAAATAATTTTCTGATGACAGCAGTGCAGTTCGTTCATTTTTGTTAAAAAGTGGACTTGGACCCTTATGCTTCTGATGTACCGATATACTCTCTCGTATCGACACGCTGGCTTATCTAAAAAAAATAATGTATACGTTTTGTTTATAGAAAGAATTGCTTAGTAGGAGCATTTATATCGACCGTTATAATAACTATAAATGAGAAGCCAACAGTTTGAGTTCCAATTCATAAATCATTTAACATATGTACTTATACGAAATATATTAAGAAACATTTTTAGCATAATAAAATAAAAATTTATTGAAGTTTAAAATATAAGATAAATTTAAATCTTAAATCATAATAAAGAATAATCAGTACTATTTTCTATTAAGAATTACTATCACATTTTTTTAAATACTTTGAATTGTAAAACATTTATTATTAAAGATGTAAAACATTTATTATTAAAGATTCACCAAGTATACATTACATTACATTAGTTTGCAATTTAATTAAATAATATTTATTTTAAGTGCAGTTTAAGGGATTAAAGTAATGATCTCAACATTAACTTAAGCGTATGTAATATAAATTTAAAATTACATGTTTCCAATTCCATTTAATTATCGAAAGTAAGTATCTATCGATAATTGCTATTAACTACTTTCTATAGGATTATTCAAATTTACATTGATAATAAATATGATCTAAAAGCAACATGTAGGGCATAATTAAATATGAGATGAAATGTATTGAGAAATATGTTTGCAATAAATATATATATTACAGAATACATAATATAATAGCATATAAAATATATATGTAAATATTAAGGATAAGTATATATACCTATTATCTAAAATCGGACTAAAATGAGATAATATTTTAATTTAGAAAAATGAGTGCTTTTATATTTTAGAATTAGTTTTTATTCCGTTACGTCTATCTATATTAGAAAAAAACAATTTAGTGTTTTCTCTTTAGATGATCATAAGAATTAAAAGTATTTTCGCTACAATTAAAATCACATTTGCATATGTTGGCGTTGCTGTCACTTGCAGCAATCGTAAATTAATACTAATTCTAGGGATATTGTAAACTAAACTGTTCCCGTAACTTAGTTCCTTCATATTTTTGGATATATGGATATACTTTTTCGACTTTACCTCATTTCGGTAATAGCTCAAGTGAAACTGATTTATATAGAAATTTCAAGTCTATATGACATTTACTACAACCATTTCTGATTTTTTTGTTGGTACCTTTTTTGGAAGAAAGTAGTAGAAGAAATAAAAGCCAAGGGCCTCGAAGGCCTGTAGATCTAACAGTTTTGAATTGAAATTGCGGGAAAATATACAATTTAGCAGCTAACGGTTGTTTTGGCGATTTTTAAAATGCTAGCGAACAAAATACAGTCAGAGTTATTGTATTTATATAGTAATTCTAAAAAATTATCAATGGATCGAGTAAACAACAAAGTGAACAAAGTGATTGAGGACATATTTTTAGAGAAGAGAACTTGTGCTACGATACAATACCTCGTATCTACAAGCAGCGTAAGCTATTCTTGACCTATCAAAAAAAATAATGTATACGTGTTGCTTATATAATGGATTGCTTAGTAGGAACATTTATATCGACCTTCATGTTAATATAAATATAAATGAAAAGCCAGCTGCTTGCGTTTTATTTCGTTGATCATTTGAACATTTGAAATGCTTATACAGAATATGCAGAAATATCAGGAAGATCTCGACACGTCATATCAGTGTAACGGTCAAGTTTGCGCGGGAGCCCTAAGATGTATATTTGTACAGTATGTACCCACAGCAGGAATTTAGTAAGAGCGAAATAAAATTTTGTTAGAAAAGATCCCAGAACAGGCCGATATTATTTGATAAAAACACGTTTTGGTATGAAAGTCGATTTTCAACAATCATTTCTTTAGATAACGAGGATATCATCTTTTTTAAAGTAACCCCCATTTTTTTCTTGATTTTGAAAATGTTTTTTTTATTGATAAAATATTGCCATATTACATAAGTTTTTCGAACAAATGATAATTGAATGTTAGAAACGAAAATCAAATAAAGCAAAACGTTGTCAGATACAGTTTTTCAAAGCGTTTTGCGTTTTTTTGTAGTTCACTCAGATATAAGTCATTACAAAGTACGAGTTTTATACTTCTTACTTAACCTATTAGCGGTACAAAAATCGTTTGTAATTAAAGTATTGTCGCACATTTACTGTCATACAGAGGAATTAAATTTGAATTTTATTCCGAGCAAGACGTATACGATTTGTTAAATCCAATATAACCAGATCGTCCGATCAGCCACTCTACAGTTAGTAAGATTCAGTCTAAATTTCGGAAAACTGGTGTTGTTAAAGATATTCAAAAATTACTGAAAACAGTGTATCTGAATTCAACTCATAAACGAAAACGTGTCCGACCGGCGACCAGAGGTTTGTGAAGCTATGATGGATTTGTACCTTGAAAATGGACGATTGTATTAGCAATTTTCTTCAAATGATGCCACGTTGTGTCCTAATAGGACAGCGAATCATCAAGTATTAAACAAAACTAGCACTCATAATGTCAAATGTCATACATTAGCACTGTGCACTAATATAACGTTTTAGTCGTACATACTGACGTTCGACTAAATATCGTTTTCATAAATTAATATGTTGGTTTACAATATTCCACAGAGGAAAACTGTCAAATGGTAATTTATTTGAAAAATAGTATCAACTACCGATAGTCGGATAATAAAAAAAATTAAGATACGGAGTTGCTTTCTTCCTCTTCGTCACAAAAAACAGGACAATGTAATGTTTTTATTTATGCAAATGTTGAAAAACGTCCTGCCTCAATACCAAAATATAGGCCTAATAATTTTGTTAATGAAAAATATTCTATTAACCGATGAATCGTCGGTTCGCATACACAATCACACAGATAACTTATGATGCTAAAATGCAGTGTCCTATACCTTGTCTCAGAATAAGAAGGAGTGATTCAAATATCCCGCCAAAACATGGAACACATAGCTTAAAATTTAGTAGACAATTTGATATGACATCATGACAATTGAGGTTAGATGAACTGTATTAATACTAACTAAGGATTTAGCTGTTTTGTGTTTCATTTACTACTTTCACTAAAATAGATGGATGTGCCGCTTTTCATTTTACCATTCAAAGCAGCAATACGAGTGCACGGCAATTGGAAAGAGGAGAGTAAAGTTATAAACACAAGTGAGAGTAAAATTATAAACACAAGTAGGTGCATACATCTATAATTTGATGAATATAAATCTCTTAACATTGAAATCTGTTCATTCTAGTTTTTCAAAAAAAAATCAGAGGAATTTCTGGATAAAGATATAGGCCCAATTTAAAAATGAAAAGAGTAGACTTTGTTCTGAGCGTTTTGAGAAGGATTGCCATTATAAATATATAATTACTGCACATTTTAGTGAATGTGCTATATCAACATGAGAATTGTGAATCAAGTCATTTATTATTAAATATTTCTATCAGCAAGCAAGAGTGAATCAAACGTTTTATCAAAACGTCCTTAAGAACTTGCAGAAAAAGTTTATGCTTATTAGTTTCTATTGTAAATATCAATAAAGAACTTGTACAGATAAATCATTCGTATTACTGCTACAAACCTTGAGGAGGTAAATTCAAGCAACTACTCTTGGAAATGTGAAGCTTACATAGAACAGTAATAAATTGAAAAATTTACATCGGCTGAAGTTGTTTACACGATCTGCAAAGATAATTACATATACCTGCACATTACTAATTACTCTTCTCTATTAAAATTGATGTATTTTGAAAATATATAAAGTATAACACATTTTTATTTCTATTATATATTGGAAATTAACAATAATTTAGTGTTCACAAGAATAAAAATTTACATGGTCGGCACAATTTTTCCAAATACTTATTGTAACATTTGTAATTGCTTCTGTCAAAAGTTGTCGAATAACTGATATTCTGAAAGGGGATTTTTTGAAGTAACTTCACCTTATGTATCAATTCAGAACGTATGTGAAGTATTCTTAATTGCCTATCTTTATCGGTATGGCTTTTTAATCCTACAGGTTTTCAACAAAGCTTGTCGTGCACTCATTATACTTGTGGCAATCCAAACTTTTTCCCAAATATTCTCCACCAGATATTTTCACCATTTTCTATTAGTACAGGTTTCTTTACGTTTGACATATCTGAAATATAACATGTATATGAACATATGGTAATATAATTGATATTTAATTAACACTTACTTGAAATTAATGCGACAATTCTAGAATATATGTGAGTTGTTCAGTTCATTTATGGTAATAACTCATCTATAGTTATTTTTGCAATGATATTAATATTAATTGTTGGACGTTTGATTTTTGCACTGTCGTACAGTATTTTTGACAGATTCATCAAATTCAAAGTTTTAAATGCCTGATCACTTGTTCCTTAGGTCTTAAGCCGTTTGATCAACTCATGCTCGTGTTGTACATAAAAGTACGGATTTTATTTAATAACACAATAAACTATAATAAACCGAAGTAAAAATGTAAGAGACTAGGTTATGGCTTGACTATAAACATAAAATGACGTTCTGTCAAACTTATTTTCCCATGTTAAACTTGCCTACGCAAGAACCAATGAAATACCTTAAAAATATACGCCATTTTGGCGCGATATTTGAATCACTCCTTCTTATTCTGAGACAAGGTAGTAAACAAAATGTGTTGATGGAATATTAAATAATCATATTACAGGTTTATATATCATAGACGAAAATAGTAAATTTTTCTCAAAAAACTTATTCAAAACAAATTGATAAATGGATGCTAAACTTGTAAAGCCATTTTTCCATAATAAAATTTATTATTATTGTCGTTTTTGCAACATTTTTATTCTGTTAGTTGGACAATGAAAAGATATTTGAAAATCAAGAAAATAAGTAACAAAATTGATATCATTTAAACGGTCGGCATTTAAAAAGTCGTTATATTATTGTGACGAGATTGTACGCTGCCTTGCTAACATACGCAAAAGGTATCACGCTATCTCGGATCAGCTGTTTTAAATTCGGCAAGTCTATTATGGTATTGAAAATATTGCTATTTTAGCAGTTTGTCTGTTAGATTTAACGGTTTTGAATACGAAAAGGTGAGAAAATATGCAATGTAACAGCTATGAGTAGATTTGACGGTTTTTAAAATTTCCGCTACCAAAGGACAGGGATCTAGGAAAATTCCCCGAAAACAATTCACCGACGGAAAATTCCCCGACTACAATTCACCCACAAACAATTCCTCGACAGGAAAATTCCCCGACAGGAAAATCCCCCGACAAACAATTCAACGAATGGAAAATTCCCCGACAGTAACAAACTTCCCTTCACACTTTATCCCGGCTTAGGAAAATATAAGCAAGTAATAACAATTAAAACACTTGGTATTGTCTCACAAATATATATAATTAAACACTCGATGTACACGGTTAACTTTACTAAAGAATTAAAAACTATTAAAATAATCGCACAAAATAATGGTTATAACTCGTCTCTAATAGATAAATTAGACAATAGAATAAATAAATGAATTACATTAAAATTAGCATTTCCCCCGTCTCAGGAGTTGAAATTAAAACAATGGGTTAAAAGTCCATATTTAGGTAGTATAAGTATGAAAATTAGCAATGTTTTAAAGAAGCTGGATTTTAATATAGCCTTCTATAATAATAACACTTTAAAAAGTCAATTAACGAATACTAAAGCAGCGAATTCTAAGTTAAACAAATCAGGAATTTATAGAATTAATTGTAGTGATTGTAATAAATTTTATATAGGTCAAATGGGGCGAAATTTCAAATTAAGGTTCTCAGATCATATGCGAGCCGTTAAATTAAATTATGAAAATTCAAGTGTAGCTAACCATGTTTTAGACACGGGACATCATTTTTCAATAGACAATTTAGAAGTACTGTGTAGTTTAAATAAAAGTAAAAAAAATGAATGTTCTAGAAGGTTATTTTATAAAAGAAAGTTAACTTTTACAACCAGGCAATGTTCTTAATGACCAAACCGAACTCATAAATTCCCCGTTAATAAACCCTAGCATTGTAAAAACGGTCTTTCCAGATAAGTCATGACCTTTCATAATTTTCTATTTTTTGTATTTTTTCTATTTACATTTTTGTTTGAAGTAGGTAGTTACAGTATATTGAATTTTACTTTAGTTTATCTAGAACTCCTGACGATGCCGCAAGGCGAAATGTACATCGAGTGTTTAATTATATATACCTATTTGTGAAACAATACCAAGTGTTATTACTTGCTTATACAATAAAAAGTAGTAGCCCTTCTACATAATTATGACGAGAAAAGCCTTTCCGATTATTATTGTTATTATTACTACTATCTATGTAAAAAACAAAAAAAGGACAAAAAACTTCTATTATAAAAAAAAAACTTCTAAACACGTCCTAAGCCAGGACAAACTGTGAAGGGAAGTTTGTTACTGTCGGGGAATTTTCCATTCGTTGAATTGTTTGTCGGGGAATTTTCCTGTTGCGGAATTTTCCTGTCGGGGAATTTTGTCGGTGAATTGTAGTCGGGAAATTTTCCGTCGGTGAATTGTTTTCGGGGAATTTTCCGGCTTCCAAAGGACAGACATATACAAAATTGACTGAAATTTTGTATGTACATATTAATGAAATAATGCAGAAGCTCTTTTTATTTTTATTTTATATATGGTAATTTAAACTGATTTATTTTAAGAGTGAATATATTTTTGTCCATACAATTATAATATACAATAAAATTATCAATTGTTGGAGTACACAATTATGAGATGAGTTGTAGTATATTGCCATAATTATAATACTTAAATAAAATACTAGTAAAGGACATGTTCATTTTGGATATAAACCAGAGGGATTGTACTGCTTGTAATAAACTAAATGTTTTACAATTTCTTTTAAAAACTGTTATCAACCTATTAGGAAATACATGTTAAACAGGTCTATCATGTTGACCCTCTGCTATTACATTCCTCACCGAGTTCTAAAAATAAATTCAACTTTTTGGGGAGGTTATTTGTCAAGTCTGTCCCCTCTTCGGCTTTTTTTAAAAATCTCTGAAAACAGACCACAATTGAGTACAAATAGAAGCACAATTGACACGCATTTTAGTCAGTTGTGCTTAATTGGTGCTCAACTGTGCCGTTCTCAGTTTCATTTGTGGTCTTCTGTTTTCAGAGATTTTTAAAAAACTCGAAGAGGGGGCTGACTTGATGAATGGCCTCCCCAAAAACTTGAATTTATTATTAAAAAACGGTGCCTTCGCAAAGCACGTCAATTGTGCTCAATTATGCCGTATAGCATCTTTCATATAACCCTTTCTCGAAATTTTAGGACTGTTTATATAAGATGACGACTAAAGCCGAATAAAATAAATTCTTTTTTGAGTTAAATAAATATAATAAAAAAAACAGTTTTGAATTTTAAATAAATCTCAACAATAACAATAAAAAAATTAAAATGTAATTGAAAAATTAAAACTTCTTTGTCTATTAAAGTTGTAATAACTCTTGTACTTTTTTGGTAGGTAATTATTTTCACACAGCAATAATTAGGTATGTACTTCATAAAATTATTATATTTTTCTACCACTGTCATTGAATGTCATTCACCCCCTTTCGATTTTTCTTAATACCTGTAAACAGTAGAGGAAAATAAAACTAATAATGGCACCAATGGAGCATAATTGACACATTTTATGGTATATAGGTATAAAGTGAGTGCGAAGGCACCCAGTTTTAAACAAAATTAACTTTGGGGGGATCGTCAAGTTGGCCGCCCTTTTTTAAAAATCACTGAAAACACAAGAGAATAAAAAAAACTAATAACG